>JAIEZT010000107.1:8453443-8850943 GCA_019594935.1 Periophthalmus modestus
AACACACGCTGCTCACTGTTACGCCCATGTACACACTGTTCACCTGCAGGGGAAGGCAGAGAGTCAATCAAAGCATTGAACAGAGTGGGGAATGTGAGGGGGTCATTTCACAATTTTGGGTCTTTCTCCTAGACTGTATGTACAAATGGACATAGCTAATGCGCTATGTTCACTTGGTATGAAATGGTTCCTTCGAGCTCTAGTTGCAATTCACCTTCTATTGAAAAACCATGACCCCTCTTTCTGTAACTGGTGCAGTCAAACTCATCATTTTGGTCTTAAAATGTTTGTATTAACTCACTCTACATAATCCTGGGTTTTTATTTCACAATTTTCAAGATATGAACCAAGATATGGACCTGAATAACAGACCAATCCAGTGCCCGGTTTCCCTGAGGTCACTTCCACTAGCGTCAGCAGGTTGATTGGCTGCCTCGTTGCTAAGCACCCGCCGTCTGCCAAACCAGCATTGTGAGCTGGAGTGGCTAAGTAACTTCAACCACTTCCGCTGACTTCCGCATTAGCAAACAGCGATGCCCAATACCATCACAACAAAGAGCGGTGCAGCTGACCACATCTCTGATGGACAGCTGCGCATCACATCAGTAAGGAGCAGATTTTTTTTTAAATTTTCACCAAAATGACTTCGCAACACTGCCGAATCCTAAACCTATCACCAATTAAGAAAATAAAATTGAAGAATGAAGTACAGAACAGTGGGTATGTACAGATGGTAATAAAAACAGGAGATAATATGGTGCCATGAATATACACAATGCACAAATCACTCTGAATACCACTTCAGGTGAGTAAAAAGTGAGGGGAAACAAATATAACATGGTTAAAAGCTGTGAAAATCAATATTGCAGTTCATCTAGAATGAAACACAATCTTTACAAATCCCATCTAATAGTTTTTTTTTTGGAGAAAAACTATTTTATTTGAAATTTATGGTGACACTGCTCTCCAAGGACTTGTATCAAAATGAAAAAATGCAAAGTATTCTTTCTGTACCAGTTTTCTGTTCAAGTTTGTTTACAGCACCAGGAGTACTCAAACCTTTTTCGATACCCAGCTCTAAATATGTTCTTTTGCCTTTTAAATATGTGTGTTTTTAATTGTTTGTAGCAAGTCATGAACATGTAGTCAGGTTAACAAACTAGTATTTTTGACTCAAATTGTAGAAACTGAAGCAAACTGGAGAGTGACACGCACTACGTTTACATGCACAGAGGACTGAGTGTGCTAAACAACTTAAGTCTTTGCACCGAAACCTGCCACTCTTACCCCAGTCCACAGCAGGTCAAAGAATAGGTGCAAATGGGGGCTATGCTTCATGTGCTTCTAGCATGCATGCATGAAGAGCTCCAGAAGAAGATCGTTTTGGGAAAAGAGAGGCTTTTCAGAAAGTACTTGAAATATGTCACCACTTTACACCACTGGACATGCAGGATGAAACAGTGAAGCTGGACAATTATAATTATGCATACAGGATATATAGCATAGCAACAGGAAGACAGCAGGTGAGTCTGTTTATTACATTGCCTTTTTTTGCGTGTGACTGATCCTTTGCTCCTGAAATGAATTCTAAATGCTCATTAATATGCACATTTATGTAAAATCTCTGCTAATTTTGTATGCAAGTTTATGTTACATAACTCAACTCCATGCATTCAAAGCCTGACAATAAACATTAAAATAATGTGATAAAAATCTCTTTTTGTGGTCTAATCTTTGAAGTTACCAGATATTGTGTTTTATTTAATGTCCTTCCATGTCCTACCTGATGATTATAAATCAATGTTATGTCCAGGCTGTTTCTCTAAGGCAACTCTAACTTGAACCACTACTTTGTACTTCTTGAGTAATATGATTCTGAAGTACCGTATTTTCCGGACTATAAGTCACACTTATATTCACATACAACTTATATATGAAATTATTAAAATTTCACATCTTCATTACTGTCATACTTGACAACTGTGCGAGAGCACTCCACGCTTGTGTAACAGTAACACAGCCATGCGGAACCACTTCCTCTACTTCCGGCGTAGTAGGTAGAGTTGTTCAGAAACGACACAGAGGATGAAGAATTCAATGGAATTAGCTATTTGGAGTGAGATGGAGAGTAAACTTATTAGCTTGTTTTTTATGCTTTAGTTATCTGATTAACGGTTAATATCTTACATTAACATACCACACATGTATTCAGTTCGTTGTCTATGCTTAATGTAGCTGAATAAATATGTGTTGTGCAGCGGTTGATTATACATGTTACAGTTCACTTGTTTGACCACTACATGGCGATAATGTGTTTGTAATACCTGAAAGAAAATTTACATCACTCATTTTCTTTTATATATTTCATATTTAATTTCCCCTTATTTATTTCCCCTTCATTTATAAGACCGTGATAATTTTTCATTTGGAACAATATTAAATATTAAAAAATAGTAAATGTTTAGTTTATCATCAGTGTAGTTTAAGGTCACAAAAACTACTTCCTGTTTTCCGGTTTAGCCTTTTATGCAAATGTGAAGTATTACCCGACAGAGCACTATTTAAGAAACAACTGAGAAGTTGTGGGGCCCCAGTGGCAAATTTTGCTTAGGGGCCCCCTAAAGGCTAGGGCCGGCCCTGTTTACATGCATTTTGGAAATCTGTTTAAAGGGCCCATATTATGCTATTTTCGGATCTGTTATAATGTTAATTCCTTGTGGAGTTCTTCTCGCAAATAGAAAACACTCCATTCCATACACCTTCACTAGAATCATTCGGATGATGTCAGCTCTGGAATTACCCATTTCTATTCAACTAAAGATAAAAGGTAGCTGCTGACTTGAAAATTAGCACTACATGATATCACAAGGTGGGACATTTTTGAGCAATTTGAGCTTTGGAGATGTAGACAGAAAAATAATAAAGGGTTACTCTAACATGTGTGAATGAAACAAAAAACAACTCCCAGTATGTTTATGATAGCTTAAAGAACAATTTTGAGTAATATAGGACCTTTAAATTGGACAAGACCAGTTATCTGTTTTTCCTGGCTTACATGTAAACGTAGTGACTGAGCATGGTTGAAAGGTGGTCACCTGTAGGGGGCTGGCGAGACTACAGTCCTGAAGCGCTCTCAAACAGGCGGAGTTTATGTTGACATCATCATCCTGAGAGGTGTCGTACAGCACCACCAGGGGACGCTCTCTGCGCTCTAAGATCTCTGCTAGTAGGATCTTCCCACTGGCCATGGTCTCCAGAGTCTTCAGCACGGCAGGTTCTTTACAGAACTGCTCCAGACCTGTAAGGGGTGGGTAGCACTCAGTTAGATTTACTTGAGTAACTTTTTTAAAGAGACTGCACATTTTGGAGTACTTTTCTAGTAGCATACTTTTAATATTTTTATTGAAGCAACAGTTTCTTACTTGAGTAAAAGTTGTGGTTACTCTTGTCACCGTGAGTAAGTCTACAAGTGTCAAAAGCTTAATATTGACAATATGAAATCAATTGAACATTTGTGTTTCTTGTATCACTTCTTACATGGCTCCTTCAGATATGATTTAGTTTAGTCTAATTGTTTTGTCTATAATTTGAAAATGCCAGATTTTGTACATTATTTAATGTTCTGTTCTTCAAATTACATTAACTTCAAATTATAAATCAGTTATGCTTTATGTTACTCTTACTTGAGCAGTAGTTTTCCCAAACACTTTTTTTACTCTTACTTGAGTAATTTCCTGGACCACTAATTTGTACCTCCACTTAAGTAATATTATTTTGAATTAATGTTACTCTTACTTCAGAACAGTTTCTGGTTACTCCACCCACCTCTTCTTGTGTGGATATGACAAAGGCACTCACACTCACCTGCTAGACTGCACTTAGTGGCTTGGAAAGGCAACTTGAAAAACTTCTCGTTCAGGTCGAAAATTTTGCTTTTACTGATGACTTCTGTAAAGCCATGATCCACATAGTACACCTTAGACAAAAAGAGACAGCTGACATAAGATTAATCATCTTGGAAAGGGGCTGTACACATTTTTTTTTCATGTAATTAAGTAACATTTGTTTAGGCCAAGTACTGTAAAAGAAGTTCTTATGCTATGTTCAGATCACAGCGCCAAAATCGCGTCAAACTTAGGCCTGTCACGATAATTACTTCATTGATTTATCATTCAATATGAGAAAACTGAGAAAACCAATACATTTTGGGGCTTCATATTTATCGTGTGCACAATTTCTTTGCAATAGTGCAGAGATTTTTGCCATTTTTTATATAATAAGGAGAATAATAGATTTGAGCTGTAGAGGGTTGAAGAAATTGATACATAATTATTGGTTCCTTTTCCTTCTTTGTTTATTGCAGCTCATGCCTTTTAATGATACCGTATATTTAAAAATGGATTTACTGGAATTGCTTTGTGTAAGTGGCATAAAGTTGTTTCAACATTATTGTTCATTGCAATATTCCTCTGTAGCAATATATCGTACTTCAAAATGTGTTATCATGACAGCCTTTGTATTTGAGGCCACACACTTTTTGACGTGACACATTTTCTGAACGGGGGTTCTTTTTAGTTTTTTCTTGCAGAGAAGGAATGTGTAAGGACAGGGGATGTCCTTGGACAGTTATCCATTTTCTTGTTTTCTTGTTATTGACCAATGTTTGTTTTATTGTTAATTTTATAATAAATAAATGTTAATATTGTTAATCAAATAACATGTTAAGCCCTAAGAGGCAACTGCTGTTGTGCTTTTGGGCTTTACAAAAATAAATTGAATTGAATGCAGCATTAGGGACAAAATGAGGCCACCATGTGCTGTTTGTATGTATTTATAAAGCATTTTTATAGTTTGAAATCATTATAGTTTGCTATTATGATCCTAGATGTTCTGGCCTCTGAAATTTGTGAAAACCACTTTTCTTGCTAAACTTTGTGGTGAATGATTTGGATGCTCAGAATGCATTAGGAAAATGACAGAATAACAGAATAAATCATTCTGTTCACATTTTTAAGACAAAAAATCCGTAAAGTGCTTTAAACCATTGTCAGGCTGTTGATGTATCCACCCACCTTGACCTTATCATGCATTAGCTCGCAGACCTGTGCCCTGAGGACCTCCTCCTCCTCGGCCCTCACAGCCACCAGCTGACTCAGCTGTGGAACTGAAGCTGGAGACATGAGAGTGCTTTGGTTTGTAGTGTAAAACTTCCTCATCTCATCCTCCATCACTTCCTGGGCCTGGGAGTAGCCATCCCCGATGTATCTGAGGAGCAGGACACTGTCAGCATTCTACACTCAAGTCTACAGTATTATGGCCAAGTAACTCTGTGTTTGCAAGTGCATTCTACTGTAAGTCCAATCCGCTTTTGAATATTATGTTCAATTGACTTTTTTTGAGCTTTAAGTTATAAAAATCGACTCTCATTAAAGAACACATATTATGCAAAAATTTACTTTTTTGAGCAGTTTTTCATCAAAAAATAGGCGAGGAGTTGTATTTTGTTTCTTTTATGCTTGTTTCATTCTCAAAAATGCTCTATTCGCATATTGGCCACTTATTGGTCAGTTGCATAATACTAAATGCATCATTGGCAATGGAGGTGAAGTTTATAAAGTATATTTTCCAAATTTAGACATTTTAAGTTAGAAAATGTGATAAACTTACCCAAAGTGATTTCTTATGATTATCTTGTGCAGTTTTTAAGCCCATAAATCTTTACAAGACTTAGCTTTTCTGCCATCAAATCATGTTCATTACAACTTTATGCTAATAATAACATGATATGTATATTGCTTGAACGGCTAGATTTTGTTTCGGGTTTTTTTCCCATGGTTCATTCACACTCATGCCCTTAGATAACCTGCAAACATCACATCTTAGCATCATGTGTTTTCTATACATAGGCAAGTTCAACATAATATTCCAAAGCAAAAACATGTTTAAAAGAGGGGGGTATTACACTACTATGGATTATTATTTGCGAACACATAACATACTTAGATTGCCAAACTATCCTTCTGAAAATATTATAATTGCCAGAAACAACATATTAAAATGTGTTAATGGTAGAGGTTAACATTATAACATGGAAGAAAACTCCAAGAAGTCCATTTGCATAATACCCCCTCTTTAAAAAACAATAATTCAGTGTATAATATGTGTCCTCTATTTTTTCATTTACCTGAGTATGACAGCATTGGTATCAGCAGCCTCCACCACCAGCACAGAGGGATACTCCTCTGAGGGGGGTTGGAGCAGGGGCACGTCCCTAGTCCCCCCCTCCTTCACCCCCTTCTCCTCCTTCACCTCCTTCACCTCCTCCTGCTTCGCCTCCCTCACCTCCTCATTGGGCCCTGTGTCTGCCCTGTTATTGCTGCTGCGTCTGTACAGGATGGCCCTCTTTGGGTTGTCCGACATGGGATAGTCTATGGTGCAGATGTGGGAGAGCAGATGGAGGTTGTCCAGCACATGTCCTGGCAATTTAGTCTGCAATAAAAACACAGCTTTAAAATGGTGCCAAATGGTATTTTAGAATTGGTTTAAATTTATTTCCTTTAAAGGTCCTATGTTATGCAAAATTGACTCTTGTAAGTTTTAAGCCATGCTGTTACCTCATCGAAAACATACCTGGAGTTTTGTTTCATTCACACATGTTTGAGTTACCCTTTACTATTAGTCTACATCCCCTAAGCTCAAGATTCTCCATGTGCGCTGTTTGTAAAGAGCTTTAGCGAAGATATTGTAGGCTCCATGAAGTTTGCATGGGTAGTGAGTTAAAAGAGTATACAAACTTTATAGGTATCGTGGAAGAGCTTTGGCAGTGCATGGGCCCATAGTCCATTGGGATACTTCAGCAGGAGCTCCTCCAGTTTGGCCTGCAGGTCTGGGCTGAGGGTGGTAGGGGAGGAGGAGGTGCTTAGCTTTCTGGAGGAGGGGTTCTGCTGTTGTGGGGAGGGGCTACACTGCTGGGGGGTGGGGCTCTGATGTCCGGGGGAGGGGCTGTCGGAGCTGGAGTCACTGGTCCTCTGCTCCTCAGCCGGGTACAAAAGCAGCTCTGAGGGGCTGCTGCTACACGTTTTCTCCACCTACAAGAGAAAAGAGTTTTATAATTTAGCATAGATCAGGTCCAGGAACACTTTGTCAAGAAGCTACACACACATTTTGCAATGACTGGACAAGCGAGAGCGCACTCATGAAAAAGTAATGTCAAGTCAAATGCAAAAATATGTTAGGGGTTGATCCCTTTTTTTCATGTCATAAAGAGAAATGTGTTCTGTATAGATATATTGTAAAAGTAGCTCTCTGGGTCAAAATGAACCGTCTGTGACATCTAATTATAAACAGTTTTTACCCTCCACAAGCCAGGAAGTAAGGCTGATGCACCATTAGCATGCTAGTTATAGTTGGCATTACATTGATGACAAAATGCATTTTTCCTCCTGACTAATCTGTATAAAAAATAAATATCAAAAGCAATAAAGTTCAATAATCAGGAAGTGCACATTAGCAAGCCAGTTGTTTTTAGCTTTCTGCCATGCCAAAATTCCGTTCTCATCTCTGAAAGTTGGGAAAAGCACTTATAAATCCTGAGGATCATAATTATATGAATAATTTGAATTCTCAGAACACATAAGGTAAGTGAGGAATAACTTCAGACCACTGCAAACTGTTTAAAATGAACTAGTGCTGTTTTTCACATTTTTAAGACAAAGTAAAAATGATACAGCACCTTTAAAATCTACCTTAATGTCTACATGAAAGTCTTACAGTGCAGATGTGGCTCCACGTTTCCAGCTCTCTCAGGGCTATGGTGGGCAGATCCTCTTTGTACAGCTCTCTATAGATCTGGGGTAGCTTGGACACCCAGAATCCATTGCTGTACTTGGCCAGGATGTCCCTGAGCCGCCTCTGGACGAGTGTAGAGCTGTAGGGCTGTCCTCTACCTGCTACATGCAACCAATGATGCACATGCAAAGGAAACAGGAGGAAAAGACATGCTTACATTATAAACGATAAAAGATAAAAGATTAGTGTCCAGTATTAAAGCTTTTGTCAAGATGTTATATTTGTATTGCAATGGGTCTGGTTCACGTGGCATCACAATATTCTAGAATCTCTATAGTTTAAATTAGAGCTGAGGACTGAATTCTATTGAGGAATTGGCTAGCCTGTCTCTCACCAGATTGATATGTGTAGACCTCTGAAATGAGATCTTCACATAAATGAACAAGATTGAATCAATAATTGGAACGTTCATTACATTCATTATCTTGTGTCCTACTGTAGAAGGGACATGTTTCCTAAAATGCTAAAGATTATGCTTGCAGAAATGTGTTGTACTTACGGCCGGTGTGTGGAGTGTTTTTTGAAAGGTGAGCCTGCACCTCTTTGTGAAAGTGTGAGGGAAGGGTCATCCTCTTATCTGACCTGGACACAGGAAAACAGGATGATAGTCGTTAGGATCTGGAAAAGAGAGGTCTATCCCAAGGCCAAAAAAACCCCAACCCTTTTCAATTAAAGAACAAGTATGTGTTATATGTATTGTTATTGACTTTTAAAACAGTGTGTCATTGCGATGAGTTTCCAAGTGCTTTTCACTTCACTTTTGCTAGCATGTTACACACTTCCTGTATTGCAGACAAGAAAAAAATATTTATAATTAGATGCAGACAGCAGATAGCAGTCTCATATTGACCATAACTACTATTTATGCAATACATCCGTAGGCCTATTGGAACATAAAAAAATCAGGTGCTGCCCCTTTACTACCTCATGGTGTACATGTGTTTTTGTGTTCTTACAGTCTACCACAATTGTGTACCTTTAAAGGATGAATTGTCAAGAGTACTGAATAAAGACTGCAATAATGAGGTCATATTATGAATACAGCTTGCTTGGGATGTCACTATATCAAAGTTTAGGTTGAATTGAAATAATTTATTCTTGCATCTGACTGTTCTTACAATCAGCCTTAGCCTATGTGATGACCTGAGGAACCCTGACACCCCTCCTCAAGGGTGTGTTGAAAAGGTGCACAGTGAAGTGAATCTTCATTAAAAAAAAAAAATAAATAAAAGAATAATAATTAAAAAATAAATAGTCTAAAAGCCTTTCTTCAACATTCTCCACATGTACAGTGTATGGCAGGATTGTGTGTGTACAGTGTATGGTAGTGTAGTGAGTGACCTGGCCATGCTCTCAGAGATGTGCTGATTCACAGAGTGTCTTTAACCAGATAATCCTCACAGTACACAGGGGGATTAGTGCTCGGGCTCCTGTGCTCACACCAGGGCCCCACACACTGCCACACGTCCACTGTCCACAACCCCCTGTCCACAGCCCACTGTCCACAGCCCACTGTCCACAGCCCATTGTCCACGGTCCACTGTCCAAAGTTAGCAGGCTGCTGACCAGGCCAGCCTTTGCACTGGACACTACACACTGTACATAAGAGCAGGCACCTGTCACCTGTTTGTCACCTGCTACCTGTCTGTCACCTGTCTTTTACTGTCATGTCATCTGTTTATCTCCATTCACAGCCTGTTACACTTGCCTCCATAACTTTTCAAATAAGTCATTATCTATTTATCAGCCTTAGAGTGAAAAAGAAATGAATCACATTTTTCCTTCATATTGATCACTTTATAAATAAAGCGGTATGGTATAAATTTAGGTTTTCGATTTGAAGGTCTGTTCAGTACTGACTTCATGAACATGAACAAGACAGGCATTTAATCTGTGTAATTTAACACAATTTATTCCTCCCACAGTCTAAACTCTGCTCCAAGTCACATCCTTTTACTGACAGAATACTGACTGTAGAACAGTCCTTAAAAATGACCCAACCATGCTAGCATGCTAACATCGCACTTCCAAACAATAAAACACTTGCAAATGCAGACACTACACGGCGGTCTCATTTTTACCACAAGAGGTGCTTATGCAATATATCTGTAGTGGGGCAAGAAAAAATGTTTACGTAAAAACGATCAGGTACAGCCCCGTATAATTATGCTCCTCCATCTCCTCCTCAACATCAAGTAACCACTTTACAGGCCATTGTTTTCAAAAAGCTATCTTAAACCTATCTATCATTCTCTCCCACAATCACTTCACTGATGCCTCAACCTGCTAAAGTCTAAGTGCCAAAGTTCAGCTTCATGCCTCACCATTTGTTTGTGCCTGTTTATTCCGCTTGTGGTAGAAATTTATATCCCATACATTACATTGTATTAAATAATGCATTACATACATAGATGTGATCAGTATTTTTCTGAACATACAAAATATCACTTATGGACAGGGAAGGGGAACATTGTGCACACATGAGAGAAATGATTTGTGAGATTTTTTCCCATGTGTTTAAATTTAAATTGGACAAAAAGCTGTTTAAGTTCTGCTGAGTAACATTTTGGGAAGCTATAGTTCCAAAACACAGAGTTAGGCCAAAAATGTGAACTGGAAGTACTGAAAATCTTTTGACAACCCTAGATACTAAAATTAGTGTCAAAAATAGATACTCATTTAAGCAGGTATTGATACTAAAACAGTCACATTCACAGATTCCATACAAAATTCATCCAGAATGCTGCAGCATCTCTGCTGTCACCACCAGGACGTGTGGTCTGAGCTCTTCTCATTACTTTTAATTATACAGATAACTCACAACCACCGGATTGGAGCTGCACCGCATGCAGTTTGAGCCTGGGGTAAGACCCGACAGAATAGTATACGCCCATGGACAACTATGGAACCTACCTGGACGACTGAGGGATTATATAGGTATAAGGCCACATGGTAATATAAAAGAAAGTACAACAATTTAATGTTGTAGATCACATTCTGTTGTCTAAAGAAAGAGTGTTTTTAATTATCATTGAGATTTTCGAATCGGCATTGAGTATCGAGTCTATTCTGTATAAGTATGAATGCTGAGTTGTAAGACTGTAAGACTGTAAAGTGATGATGAAAGAGCTGAATGTATTATCTGTATAGATGTGCAGTTTGCAGTATGACCTGTCCTCCTGAGGATAACAGATGGACATTAGCTGTTAAGCTTTGGTACAAGAATCTCTGCTTTGTGCTTTGTAACTGTACATTGTCCTAATAAATATATACATGATAAAAAGTAAGTAGATGGTTTGTGTCACTCACTTGTCCCCAGGTGCATGTGTTCTCTTGTGAGCTGTGTGGTGGTGGGCTGCTCTGCCGTCTGGAGGCCCATCTCTCGGGTCTCCAGTGCGGGCTACTCTGAAGTCTCCGTGGCCCGCTTTACCTCCTCTTCCTCCCCCTCTCCCTGCTCCTCCTCTCCCTCCTCCTCTTCCTCCTCCTGCTCCTCCTCTTCCTCCGCGATGGCCGGGTTGTCGCAGGGATGTCTGGGGTTTGGCTGCGCACACACACACACAGCCTGACTCAGCTATTTCGATATTACAATCAATACAAAAATAAACACCATTTCAACAATTGGGTGAGTAGGGTATCCAGTATAGTGTATACACCGACATCCCCCTTTCAGACAAGGCCAATATATCTATATCTATATCTATATCTATATCTATATCTATATCTCTCTCTCTCTCTCTCTCTCTCTCTCTCTCTCTCTCTCTCTCTCTCTCTCTCTCTATATATATATATATATATATATATATATATATATATATATATATATATATATATACACACATATATATACACACACACACACACACACACACACATATATATAATACATATATTTTATCACACACACACACACACACACACACATATATATATATATATATATATATATATATATATATATATATATATATATATATATATATATATATATATATATATATATATATATATATATATATATATATTTTATTTTTTTTTTTTTTTTTTACTTGTTTTTTACTTGTTTTTGTTTTTTAAATTGAAAACATGATATTGTTCTCTTAATATAAACCAATCCATTGACTTCCTCTTCGAAACAGCAGAACTGATAGACCCTGTCTCCCTATAGTGGAATTGCACTGTAGTAAGCAACAATGTTTTTATTGTTGAAAAAGGCAACGTGTCAATTGGCTCTGTGCACAACAGGATCTGGCAACCTCACTGTTAATGTCACTAATTCTGTCTCTATGAGGTTTTTGCCGAGTCACGCTAAGGTAGTCTTTAAAGAGGGGGCATTACACTGTGCTATTCATTGCTAACACATAACATATTTAGAACATTTTACCTTTTATTGTTTTGAAAATGCTCCAAAAGCAAGGTATTAACATGTTTAATTCAGTTGTTTCACTTTAATTTTTGATGTTCTGAATCTCCCCTCCCTTTGCTCTCAGGTTTGACATCACAACACAATCACTGTGTATTTCGCTAATGAAACTACAGCACCTTGCATTAAGTTTGTGAAGTTGTGGTGTACTGTTTTGCATCCTGCTTTTGTATATTTATGGACAATTGCTGTGCAGGAGCATGGGTGATGTAGGCGTGTGGGCGAAGCCTTGTACAGGCTTGTACTGCTAACCGTAAGGAGGGGTCGAATATGGCCTGGGAGAGATTGCTAAATTACTCAAACATGCGTAGATGACATTTAAAACCTCTTCCGGTATGTTTTTAGAACACCGTAACAAAGTTGATTTAGCATAATATTCCCTCTTTAAAGAAGACATAAGGTGCTTTTGTCTGCTATAGTTACAATCTATCACACATTTCTGGGCCTAGTTATGTTATAATTTGGACATTTCAAATCCCAATATTAAACTAAAACAACTTAATAAAAGAAACAAGTATGCTGACTTCCGGGTTAGAAAATTGGGGTGTCCAATTGGAGCCAATGTCACCGTAAACATTATGACAACAAAGAGCCTGTGGACCGCCACAGTTCACTCTTGCAAGCAATGGATTTGTTTTTCATTGGGGCCAAAATGGCAACACAATGCTGCTGAATCCTACAAGTACAGAGCTGTGGCTGTGAAAACGGAAGAAGAGAAAACAATTATAACATGGTTAAAAGCTCTGAAAATTCAATTTTGTAGAATAGGTCTTCTTTAAATAATTAAAATTTTGATTGATTGTTTTTTGCTATTATTTAATGTTAGCATTAGCTTTGAGTCAAAGCAAGCTAGCTAGCGTGCTGCTGT
The DNA here is from genome assembly GCA_019594935.1 of Periophthalmus modestus. NCBI lineage: Eukaryota > Metazoa > Chordata > Actinopteri > Gobiiformes > Gobiidae > Periophthalmus > Periophthalmus modestus. Next base: position 8,466,580 of record JAIEZT010000107.1, read on the forward strand.
GCACATAGCCTATTTTGAACCCTCTAACCTGGATTTCAAATGTTTTGAATAATCACAAGTAAGGGTAAACAGAGTGGGATGAGGTGGGATAGGGGATAGGTGACAACAGAAATTTTCTGACCACTCAAGTCTCAAATGCAGGACTCCACAAGATTACTCAAAGATGCATGAGCTATGATGAAGGAACACTGTTATAATATGGTTGAAGAGGGGGTATTTTACTTCTATGGTGTATTGACTGCTAACACATAACATATTAAGATCACCATGTTACCTTGTTTTGAAAATGCTATATTCGCCAAAAACAACGTACTAACATGTTTCATGTGTCATTTTCAATGCGCTATTGCAACACAATCAGTGTGCATCCCACTAATGAAACTACTGCACATTGCATCAGGTTTGTCTTGTTGTTTTGTATCATGTTTTTGTATATTTCTGGAGAATTGTTATGTGGGAGCATGGTTGCCGTAGGTTTGTTGGCTGAGTATTGCACACAGTCTCAAAGCTAACTGTCTAAGAAGGGTTTGAACAGGGCCTGGGAGAGATCATGCATGTTTTGATGAGGGAACAACATTATAACATATTAGAAAGCTAAAAAATAGATTTTACACAATACTTTCCTCTTTAACAGTTCATAAAAGTGTATTTTACATAATAGAGATCCAATACGATGATTCTCATTTACTTGTACTTGTAGCATTATTTACACATTAGATACCATTAACACAAGCTTATGTCTAATGCTGCAAACTTTCTGTATAGCGCCCCTAGTGGCACACACAAAGCACTATGTCATTATATCTGTACTCATCAACCCAGCCAACTTCCTGCTCCCATCATCTCACCAGCAACAGTTCACCATACAAATGTTACCCCAAAACATATATATTGGAGAACGTAAATGAATCCTGTGTCATGCATATGGAACAAAAATACATAGCTAAAACACATACGCCTCCGAGCCTCAGAGCAGCAGTGTCAGGTCGGCAGTAGTGTGCAAATGCAGTCTAGGAGAGTGCACGCCCAGGAGTCCAGGAGTGTGCATGTGAACATATATCCACACACTGCAGAGGAGGAGAAGGGGCACTGTCTGTCTGCTCAGAGCTGGAGCTAGCACAGTTTAGCTCTCTCTCCTCACTATGGCTCCACCTCCTCTCAAGAATCAGAGCAGAGGAGGCACAAATTATCGTCGCCCCTTTCATATCAGATGCCCATTTCATACCTTTCGCTAAAATTCAAATGTGTAATAAAAAGCAATTATTTAAAAAAAATATAGGCATTTATAGTAAGTTTAAGGTTAAGGTACTCTTAATTGATCCATCTTTCAACCATCTTTCTCAGGAGCTGTGAGAACCACGACACAGTGCTCAGAGACCTATCTCCATGATCTTGTTGCTAGGCTTGGTCAGGACTATCTTAGCTGGAGGACTGTACCAGTGGTACATGTTTTTGGGATGATGGTGCCAGAAGGAAACCCACCCAGACATGGGCAGAACATGCAAACTCTACAGAAAGGCCCAGGCGACCTAGGAATCTAATCTGGAATGAAGTGTGAGTCCTAGCCATCGTGCTGCCAAGTTTACAGATTATATTGATAATTATAAAAGTATATATCAGAAAACTTTGCCGAAAGAAAGCAGTTTTTAATCCCCATTTTAAGCTAACAGCTAGCAGGGGCTAATGTAGCGTACATACTTAAATTAAATGGTGAAAATCTTAGAATATAGTCGATTGCTTGTTAATATGTAGAAGGGCTCCGTGTGATTAGTTTAGTAGGAAGGGAGATCAGAACATCAAAAATGATAGTGCTCTGAAGGGGGAGAGACTTAAACAATAGGAAGGGAGATCAGAACATCATAAAATATATATGAACTATATATAACATAAATATATATATATATATATATATATATATATATATATATATATATATATATATATATATATATGTGTGTGTGTGTGTGTGTGTGTGTGTGTGTTAGGAGTTAATGACCCACAGAAGTAAAATACCTCCTCTTTAATGACCTAGTCACAAGCTCTAAGTGCTAACATATCACCATGTATCAGCAGTTTATGTATGCAGTGTAGTTGGTGGTGCTTGAAGCAGTGACCTTACCACTGAGTGCCAGAGGAGCGGCGGGCTTGACTCTCATCTGTGTGTTGACCAGGTGAGCCCGGCCTGTCCTCCTGGAGCTACGCTGTCGGGCCACCACCTTAGCCATGTTCCCCTTCCCCCCCGCTCCAGAAGCAAAGTACAGCACCTGTATATGAGACACCACAGGGCTGTAACTACTGTCAGACCTGTTCAAATGTTGTGTCATCACAAAGTCCAAAATTATGTAATACACCTGAACCATAACAGATTTTCACTGTGACATCAAATCCACCCATCCATTTTCTTCTGCTTGTCTGGGGCTGGGTCGCGGGGGCAGCAGTCTAAGCAGGGACTCCCAGACTTCCCTCACCCCAGACACATCCTCCAGCTCCTCTGGTGGGACCCCAAAGTGTCCAGGCCAGCCGAGAGACATAGTCCCTCTAGCATGTCCTGGGTCTTCCCTGGGGCCTCCTCCCGGTGGGATGCCCAAAACACCTCCCTAGGGAGGCGTCATCAGATCTAAATGCTAATGATTTTAAAGGAACAATAAGTAAGATTTGGATTTTAAATTTCATTAACTTGACCTTTGTCACCAGATATGAGATAAACATGTTCAAATCAAATATAGCTTTTACTGATAACAATTATAATGCTGATTTATTCTTAAAGAAGACATGCTTGTGTCTGCTACATAGTTATAATCTATGGCACCTGTGGACTGGACACTTTATAACACTAGCCACTAAATAACCCATGTTGCACTGTTGTTGTTTTGATGCTGCTGTTGTATATATTTTCTACCTGCATGCCCTTATTTGTATTTGTATTTATTCAGTGTGGTTTTTTGTGTGTGTTCTATGTGCACTTTATCACCGAAGTAAGTTCCTAGTCTGTGAGCTCTGCTCACGGACAATGGCAATAAAACCTCTTCTGATTCTGATTCTGATTGTTATGTTATAATTTGGACATTTTAAATTGCAATATTAATCTAAAACAACTTAATAAAAGAAGCAAGTCCACTGACTGCCCAATGCAAGCAACCATCATAGAAAATTAGGTCAAAACAAAGAGCCAGGCAGCTGTCCACACCTCCTATGGATAGCTGTACATCGCGCCAGCAAGCAGCAGATTTTTTTTTTTCATTTGGACAAAAATGACTACACAACACTGCAGAATCCTATGTGTATCAGTGACTAAGGAAATAAAATTAGAGAATCAAGTAAGTACAGAGATGTCGGCGGATACTGATGGCTCAAATGTCCATAAATCACTCCAAATACAACTTCAAGAGGATAAATGAGAAGGAGAAACAACTATAACATGGTTAAAAGCGCTGAGAAGTTGATTAAGCATGATAGGTCTGCTTTAATTACAACAACATTGGCCATGATAACACATTTATTTGGTGTTTTGGTTCTCAAGACAGTTATCCAATCAGAAAACAGAATGAGTCTCTCATTTGGGAAGCCAGTTTTAATGCCCAGTTTCTTCATTGGAATTCCACTTCATTTTGACACTTTTTTCAGTTCATTACAGTGTTTAGGACTGTTGCTATAGTAATTCAAAACAATATATTATATCTTTTGAATGGTCAACCTGAAAACCATGAATAAGATATGATGATATAGAGGGCACCGTCAGAATTATTGTAGGAACAGTTTTTGTGTGTTTGTGTGGGTGTTTGCCATGTATATCATGTATGTCAGTGATTGATGCCACAAACTATACATTCTTATCTAATTCATCTTGTTGTGGCTTAATATCTCATCTATTGCCTGTCTACAATCACACTACTGTGAGTGATTAATACAACTTTTATCTGCTACTGTGAAAAATCAATTTGCCTTAATCATGTACTGGTCATTTGTGTGAGCAGCATAGACTGTATAAAGAAGTGGACTGAAGGAGTGTGATGTCACCCATTGATACTTTGCAGCTGATGTCATCAACATTTCCTGGGGGTGTGATGCTAATGTAGGCACTGCTCTGTCTGAAGTTCTGTTACTCAAGTTTGACTTAATTTGAGCTTTGTTTTAACAGTTACCATTGTTTCACATTGAACATTCTGTCCTACACATGCATGTAGAACACCCCCAGCATGATGTCACTGCAACGAATCAATACTGAACAATAAGCTGATATAGTAATTACTGCGACAGGCCTAGTTTTAGTATTAGAGCAGAGTCTCTTACCTCTCCTGTGTCGGTGCGCTCTGCCCTGACTACAGAGGGCAGTGTGTCCAGTAGGCCGCTCACGCTCCCATGGCCCAGTGGTGTGTATGGGATGGGCTCTCCGGTCAGCTCCCTGTACTGGCTCTGGAGACGAGAGGCAGTCATACCGCTCCGCTGGGCCTGCAGGATTCCACCCAGCAGCTTCTTCAACAGCTCGGGGTCCGCCATCTGAGGGAAAAAACAGATTTCAGTATTAACGCGCTGAACATTGTCACAATCGCGTTGTCACAATACTAAAATTTCAAACTCGATTTCGATACTAAGGAATAGACTCGATACTCAGTATGTTCTGATACCACAATGATAAATAAAAATACTCTTTCTTTAGACTATACAATTAGATTTTCAGCAATAAAGGGGCTATATTACTGTACACTATTTTCGGATCTATTAAAATGTTTCCTCATCAAAACATACCTGGAGTTGTGTTTTATGTCATTCACACATATTTTACACAAAAATTCTGCATATTTACGCTGAGTTCTTCTCTCAAACACCTTGTCATGTCATGTGGTAATACAGGAAGTGCTCCACTTTTAAAGATACACCTTCACTAGAATTGGATGATTTCAGCCCTGGAATTTCCAGTCTCTACTGAAGGTAAAAGGTAGCTGTTAACTTGAAAACTTCCGCTTCATGACATCACAAGGTGAAACAGAGCATTTTTTAGCTTTTGAGATGTAGAGGGGCTAATAATAAAGGGCTATTCAAACATGTGTAAATGAAACAAAACACAATCCCAGGTATGTTTTTGGTGAGGTAGCAGCACTGTAACATGGCTTGAAGCTCACAAGAGTCCATTCTGTGTTATATAGCACCTTTACACTATATTGTGAAAACACAACATAACGTTATAAACCATCCTATCACTAATTGGAGAAGTTAAAATCACACTTGCACTCACCACAAGAGCTATATTTTCTATTTTCCCCACTAATACTGTATAGTTTGAAGCCTAAAGTGTGATCAACTACTGCAATGTATTTCTTTGATTTTAGGAAAGTAACTGTATTTTTGAGTGACTGTACCAGAATACAGTCACTCAAAATTATTATTCTGAATGTGTCTTTCGAGATCGCTAAAGTACTCAAACATGGAACAATGCAATGACATGGCAGAAAGCTCCAAAAAGTTGATTTTGCATAATACCAACTCTTTAAATAACAACAACAAAATGAGTGATCATTTGCTGGATTTTGTTTCGCAAATGAATAATTACTGTTAAACTGATACAAAAATTAAAAGACTGCTGTTGCCTGATGAGCATGTGTCTGGCTGTGAGTGGACTTGCATCTCCACAAGGTTCTTCTCCAAAGTATAGTTTTAACTTTCTATTTCAAGGGAATCCTGCAGGTGACGTGCCACTTCCAGAAAGTTACGTACTGTGCGCCTTTGTCTTTCGATCTTCGTGAACTCTGTTAATGCGTTTGATGGCAGCCCAAAAACAGGCCTGCTGTTTTAAAAATGTTCCACCATATTACACACGTGACAACAATTTAATGATGTATTTAGGCTTTCAAATGAATCAGAACACTAAACAAGAGCACCTCTTATTTCAATACAGCACACGGCAGACTGATATTCTAAGAGGCTGAGCCTAATGGGAAATTTAGAATATTGTACGTTCTCCGTGAGAAGTAAATCTCGGCTTTATAGAGAGGTTAATACAATGACAGTGTGACAAATGCGGGGCTTTGGTGCCGTCAGCGTCACACGGCTGGACACACACCCTCCATCGGCAAAACTATTTGGAGTACATTCCTATGTACTTTTCTTTATTTACCAACATCTTTATGCTGCTATATGCTGATAAAAGTGTGCCCCGAGAGCCGTGGGAGCGACCGTCCCCATTACAACCGCACGGAATATCAAGTTTATTCTACTCGTCCCTCCGGGAAACAAGCTGTAAAGACAGCGAAAACAAACTATACAAGGCCGGATGTAAGCGTCTATTCTCTTTAAAGCTACAGCATTCACGGATGTTTTAATATAAACCGGACTTTATTTAGAAAACTAAAGCGGATGTGTGCTCCTTCTCTGACGCTTGTCTAAACCCTCGGAGCCATCTGAGCTGGCAGGTCGGAGAAAACGAAACAGTGACCGGCAAAAGTTCCCTAAAAGTTCACAAACACCGAACAATGCAAAGTGAAAGAACCCCAAAAGTGTGTACCTCGTGTTGTGGGCAGAGTGTGTCGAGGTCTGGGCACCGTGCTGAATCCGTGTGCGCTGTCAGCAGCGCAGGGTGAGCCGCGGCTCTGCACTGGCCTGCCGCTCCGCTCTGCCGCTCATCTGCCGCTCTGCTCCGCCGCTCCTGTGGCGCTCCAGCCTCCTCTGTCTCATTGGACAGATCCGCCAGGCCCTCGCCCATGCCCTGGCCCAGGGATAAGCCCACGTCGCATCCTGTCACACACCCACCCACAGCTAAACAACAATGATTTAACCATATCTAAATAATCCCATGAAAACATTTATATAAACAAATCGAACTTCTCAAAAACTCTCCCCAAATTTAATTTACTGAACTGGTCTAAACATATATATCGTAACAACCAGAAAACTAAATAATAATAATAATGATAATGATGATGATGATAATAATAATAATAATAATAAATAATAAATAACAACAACAACAACAACAACAACAATAATAATAATAATAATAATAATAATAATAATAATAATAAAAACAATAAAATGCTCCAAAAATATTCCCTACAAACTAAAATTTAAGAAAAATAAATATATATAGGTGATATTATCTGCTCTTTATTTAATTTACATATATTTTCTTTTTTTCTTTTATTCTTAGTTTTTGGGTTTGTTTGTTTTTTTACTTTGAAAGTTAATATTTGTCTGTTATGCATGTATACTTAATTTGTTAAAAGAACTAGGCCTACGATTTTTGCATTAATTGATCTCTTCTGTTATATATTATTTGTAAGTTGTATTGCTTGAGCGAAAAAAAGAAAAAAAAAAGACGGGGAGAGAGCCCACACACTGGGCAGAACAGCCCAGAGGGGATTTGACTTCCAAGTATTTAAAGATGTCTTGTTAATAAAATGTGTCAGTCTGACTGATTTGACCTCTCTCGCCACGGGGGGCGCTGTTTCCTTTGTCAAGGCGGAAATGGTTGTCAGCTAGCGGCTAAAGGCTAAAGGCTACCGGCTGATGCTAGCCCAGAATCAAAACAAGGAGCGGTTTCCTCCTTCATAAACCCACCTAATCCAGTCATTTTGTATATGACAGGTATGTAACGGAACTATCACAATTGTGAATGTTTACTTTGATTGTTTTTATTTGAAGGTGTTTTTAGAAATTAAACTCTTTTAGTTTTGACCAGGGGAATCCATTTGCTATAACTATGTAAGTTTATCACAAATTGTGACTAAAAGCAACACGCACGTTTTATTCAATTTAATTTTGAATATCTCACACTTTTTTGTTCTTTTAGGTGGTTAAGTAGGTTAAGTCAAAGTAGTGCAATAATTCTAACGTAAAATTATACAGGGCGTCACCCTTTGTAATTTTGTTAAAAACGTATAGTTAATAAGTTAAAGTGCATATGACAGATGTTCATGTTTTTTTCTAATTCTGTTTTTGTTTGGTAGGATAGTACCTGTGGTAAGTATTTATCATAGTTTTATTTCAGTGAAGTCGCGGTTTGTGAAGAAATGTTGAGATGAAAAGTACAAAATTACATCAAGTAGCGCTCACTTATAAAACAGAATCTCTCTACCTATGTCATCAACACAAAATGCACACTTTATGCACAAGGAAGGCATTTTAATGACAGTTTAAACCTTCATTTAACAAAATAAAGACACTGTCATCTATATTTATTTGTAAGATCATGACTTGAGTATTTTGGACAGGCTTTGGCCCTTGTTAACATTATGGTTACAAAGTAAGTTACAGAATTTCCTCTACATATGTCATATATGCTGCCCGTGTCCAGTTAGGAAGTAAAATGATAAACTTCACTAAAATTACACAACTAGAAAAGACTAGGCAAGATTTTAGTAAAATCTTGAATATAGTCATGATAACTATGTTTTAAAGAAACTAGCTATCTAACCTGCCATATGTGCTTTAAATGTAACGAACTGTGCTTTAAACATGTTGCTTTTGGCTATTAGAATCCATCACCCCATTAGATAACCAGAAATAATAATAAACCATAATAATAAACCCGTAACCAGTAATAAACCAGTGATAAAAACTATAAATACTTAATAATAGAAATCATGCATTATGTAAAGAATTAGTTTAATATCTGTAATAGTATTCAGCCCTTTTGTTTTGTTTTTTTCATTTCATTCATTTCATTTGAATGATTTATTTTATTTCTGTTTTTTAATTAGGTTTTTATTTACTTATTTTACTTTTACTTTTTAATTTCTTTGTTTTTAGTTGTTTTTATCTATTTATTTTTAATATGTGTTGCTTTTTTTTTTTTTTTTAATATCTAACCTTGCATAATTACTACTACTACAACTACTGAGATGTACGCGCAGCTTCTTGGTCATAGAGTTATAGAACAAAAACGGCATGTAACCCCAATCAACTGTCATCTTGTTGAGCCTTTAAAGGTCTTGTATTACGCAAACTTGACTCTTGTGAGCTTTAAGCCATGTTAGAATGCTGCTTCCTCATCAAAAACATATCTGGAGTTGTGTTTTGTTTCATTCATACATGTTTGAGTAACCCTTTATTATTAGTCTATCTACATCTCCATCCATTCATCCATCTATTTTCTTCCGCTTACCTGTCGCCGGGTCGCGGGGGCAGCAGTCTAAGCAGGGACTCCCAGACTTTCCTCACCCCAGACACATCCTCCGGCTCCTCTGGTGGGACCCCAAGGCGTTCCCAGGCCAACCGAGAGACATAGTCCCTCCAGCGTGTCCTGGGTCTTCCCCAGGGCCTCCTCTCAGTGGGACATGCCCAGAACACCTCCCTAGGGAGGCGTCCAGGAGGCACCCTGAGCAGATGCCCGAGCCACCTCTGCTGGTTCCTCTCGATGTGAAGGAGCAGCGGCTCTACTTTGAGCTCCTCCCGTGTGACTGAGCTCCTCACCCTATCTCTAAGGGTGTGCCCCCTTCGGAGGAAACCCATTTTGGCCACTTGTATCTGCGATCTTGTCCTTTCAGTCATTAACCAGAGCTCATGACCATAGGTGAGGATAGGAACATAGATTGACCGGTAAATCGAGAGCTTTTGTCTCAGCTCCTTCTTCACCACAACGGACCGATACAGCGACTGCAGATGCTGCCCCGATCCGCCTGTCAATCTCATGTTCCATCCTTCCCTCACTCGTGAACAAGACCCCGAGATACTTGAACTCCTCCACTTGAGGCAAGGACTCACCGCCCACCTGAAGAGGGCAAGCCACCTTTTTCCGTTCGAGAACCATGGCCTCAAATTTGGAAGAGCTGATTCTCATCCCAGCCGCTTCACACTCGGCTGTAAACTGCCCCAGTGCCTGCTGCAGGTCCTGGCTCAATGAAGCCATCAGGACAACATCATCCCCAAACAGCAGAGATAAGATCCTGTGGTTCCCGACCCAGACCCCCTCCGGCATCTGGCTGCGCCTAGAAATTCTGTCCATAAATAATATTGAACGGAATCGGTGACAAAGGGCAGCCCTGGTGGAGTCCAACATGTGCTAGGTACAGGTCTGAGTTACTGCCGGCAATGCGAACACAGCTCCTGGTCCAGTCATACATGGACCTGACAGCCCTTAGCAAAGGGCCCTGGACCCCATACTCCCGGAGCATGGGGAGCTGATGGAGAGTATAGAGCTGGTCCAGTGTTCTACGACCAGGACGAAAACCACACTGCTCCTCCTGAATCTGAGGTTCGACTGTCAATTGGATTCTCCTCTCCAGCACTCTGGAACAGACCTTACCGGGAAGGCTGAGGAGTGTGATTTTCCCTGTAATTGGACACAACACACCCTCCGGTTTCCCTTCCTATACAGAGGGACCACCATCCCCGTCTGCTAGTCCAGAGGTACTGTCCCCGACCGCCACCGCAGACCTTACGACCACAGCTACGAGCAGCTGCATCAACAATAGACGTGGAGAACATGGCCCACTCGGAGTCCATATCCCCAGCCTCCCCCGGGATCAAGGAGAAGCTCTCCTGGAGGTGTGAATTGAAGATCTCCGTGCTTCCTCCTCCGCCAGCGGATCCAACTCACCACCAGGTGGTGATCAGTTGACAGCTCTGCCCCTCTCTTCACCCGAGTGTCCAAGACACGCGGCCGGAGGTCAGATGAAACGACAACAAAGTCGATCATCGACCTCCGACCTAGGATGTCCTGGTGTCACTTGCACTGATGGACACCCTTGTGCTCGAACATGGTGTTCGTTATGGACAAACTGTGACTAGCACAGAAGTCCAATAGCAGAAAACTGGTCGGGTTCAGATCAGAGAGGCTGTTCTTCACGCCCCTCCAGGTGTCACTGCCATTACCCGCATGGGCATTGAAGTCCCCCAGGAGAACAACGGAGTCCCCGTGGGTGCACTGTCTAGTACCCCTCCCAGGGACTCCAAGAAGGCCGGGTACTCTGCACTGCTGTTTGGCCCATAGGCCGCCACAACAGTGAGAGACCTGTCCCCGACTCAAAGGCGCAGGGACACGGCCCTCGTTCACCGGGGTGAACTCCAACATTTGATGGCTGGGCTGTGGGGCAATGAGCAAGCCCACACCAGCTCTCCGGGCAATGCCGGAGAAATGGAGCGTCCAGCCCCTCTCAAGGAATTGGGTTCCATAGCCCAAACTGTGCGTGGAGGCAAAGCCGATATCTAGTCGGTAGCGCGCAACCTCACGCACAAGCTCAGGCTCCTTCCCCCCCAGCGAGGTGTTATTCTATGTACCGAGAGCCAGTCTCCATGTCTGGAGATCCGGTTGTCGAGGCCTCCGCCTTTGCCTGCCGCCCAGATCTCTCAGCATCTGTCTACATCTCCTACCTGTCTGCATCTCCAACGCTCAAAATGCTTTGTTCCACCTTGTGATGTTATGAAGCCATTGTCTTCAACGTAACAGCTACCTTTTGCCATTTGTTTAGTAGAGATTTTTTGTTCCATGGCTGAAATCATTCAAATGATTGTAGTGACAATGTATCGAGTGTAAAAACATGATGGAGCACTTCCTGTGTTATCCCATGACATCACAAGTTGGAACAGAGTGTTTTCTGTTTGAGAGAAGAACTTAGCCTGAATATACAGGTTTTGTGTGTTAAATATGTGTAAATAAAACAAAACACAACTCAAGGTATGTTTTGATGAGGAAACAACATTATAACCTAGACTACAAAATAGCATAATATAAGCCCTTTAAAGTAATTGGAGGAGTAGAGGTACGTTCCATTCTATTACAATGCTAGTGAGTTGTGGACATGTACCCTCCCTATTACTTCTATGGGCTGTGACAGAGGAGCTCAAACTAACCCTGTGCTCTGAGCTGTCAACATGTGAAGGAGGAGAAACAAAGTTTAGATTTGATCCTCTAAAAATACTAGTACCTTTTAAAGAAAACTATGGCTTTAAGCAGAAGGCATTCCTACACCCCGCGGGTAAGTCACCTAGTATGTCAGATCTGTTTGTAAGCGAGCCAATTATAGGGGTGTGTAAAAATACTGAAATATCAATATATAATTTGGTGATACAGCATTATTATTATGGGCTGTTCTATCGATATGGCAAGAGATTTGGTTGCTTTGGTACCTTTTAGCAATTTTTTTTTGTGATTGCACTAGTTTTGTTACTTATTTAGTGGAAGGAAACTTGTTTATGCAATACACTTGACATATTCACTTGATGATTAAAATAGATGTATTTCATATTAACTTTGCACAAGTAGTGGTTTACCAGAGAAATGTTTTTGCTAAAATGTATTTTATCTTAAAAAAAACCCAGCAATATATCACAGAGCCTCATGGGCAACATATATCGATTATTGCTTGTATCGCCATATCATGATAATATCATATTCCAAGCCGTGTATCGTGAGGGACCCTGTGATTCCCAGCCCCCGTGGTAAAAGGATAAAATTTAAGATTCTGTAATGTCAAAGTGAAAGTTGATAACGCTGATTCCCTGATCCGTGTCGATCCGGATTGTATTTGAGCAAAACCCTGTGTTGGTACTTTATAAAATGTACAACCATTATTTTGTGACATCTCCAATTGTAATTAACAATATATTAACATTTGATTTGTGATTTATGTTTTAATAGTAGGATTCTGTTCAGAGTTTACATTTTAAACTTGTTCTGAACTATTGACAAAAAAACTTTTAGACTGGCGAACTAATACAAGAAGAAAATGTACAGATCTAAACTACCGGGTTAGCAGTTTTTTATGGAGAATAAGAGAAAATATTTTACATTATTGTATTTTTTAAGTTCAAGGTATTACTTATACAGTTGACTAGGAATGTAATGATAACCGAAATATCATATTATTTATTGTATCATCAAAAGTCTCACAATAATATCGTGGGCCATCACAATATGTTGATTTATAAGTTTCTTTGCTTAAATATTTAGTTTGTTGAAGCAACAGCTGAAAAAACAGTGGGAACTGCATAGACCATGGTCCTTTGCACCATTTCAATGAAGAAATAACTGCTATAAAGAAATCTTAGTACTTTGGAAAATGATAATGATATAGCAGCAAAGGTTTGTCAAGGTTAAAGTAGCATTTCTTCAATACTGTTAGCATCTCCACAATATCAAAATGAGTATCAGGAATATTGCATCATGAGATTGGGATATTGTTACATCCCTACAGTTGACTTACCGTAAGATGGAAGACTGGAAGTGCAGAACTACTAGACAAAATTGCGAATGCCACTTTGAATTCAGTTGAATTTTTACATTATTTCTTGGTAATAACACATCTTAATACTTAAATTTGAGTCTAAACAGTAGTCACAGTCTTGAATTGTGCATATTTTCTGCCTGGCGGTAAGAAAAAGGTCCGCGTGAATTCACATGTTCTGTCTGTCCCTGCTCTCTTAGCTTGGGTCTGAATGAGCATCTTTGTGTGAGCCATGCAGCCCCAGGACTTTTATATTACCGAGACTGTTGTGGACAGAACATATGATTAAGCGTGTTTTTCTATCCTAGCCTTGGGCAAAATCATATCAATATTATTTATGTCCAAGGCATAAACTGATCTGACATATTATGATATTTGGAGTTAATGGAAGTGGAAAAGGGAAAAAAGAAAAAGGGAAGAAAGAGAAAGTATTCCTGTCTTTGGTGGATAACAAAGTTCCCTGTTTCCACTTAGTCTATTTGAAGCAATAAACCCTGCTTCTAACCTATAGTTTAGACCTCTACAAATGTGTTCTGGAATGCATGGGACTCTTGTATTTGTTCCTCTCAAATGTCACTTCCTCTAGTTTAACATAATAATAATAATAAATGCAATACAATCATAGCTGAACTTTGGTCTTATATACCAAGGACTCATTATATCAGAGAGACTTTTGGTGTGATTACAAACTAGTTTAGTTGTTGAGTCTGCTTTCTGATTGGTTAATTGTCTTGAGATCAAAAACACAAAATGATGAAATAATAGTTTTCTGCTGAAGGCCTGGAATGTTCCACAGTATGACATTAAACTTATAAATACGATGAGTGTATTTCATCACATGTTTTTGTTGAACAAAAATTCCCTAGAAATAAATGCATTCTTACTGTGAGCAAGGTTTGCCTATAGACAAATCCACAGACTTAATTTGGCTTGTTAGCGTCACATGCTTGTTTAATGTCCAATTATGGAACATTCCAGATAGCATCTCCATGACGCAAGCAGGTAATAATAATAATAATAATACATTTTATTTGTAGGGCGCCTTTCTGGGCACTCAAGGTCGCCTCACATACATCACACAACACATCACATTAAGACAGTTAAAATCAACAGTTAAAATATACACATTTAAAAACAAGCTTATAATATAAATGGCCTATGGCCTATGGCCTATCCTCCACCAGAAACGTTACATGGTGTACTTTTAAATGCCAGCGCTATGAGTACTTTTCTATATAGTTTTATAAGTTTTATAAATGACACTTTTTCCCTCTTGTTTCTCAGCTGACCAGCCCACTGATCAGCAAAATGAGTAGCGGGGGAACAGTGGAGAGCAGTAAGCCTCCCAAGGTAAGTAATTCTGGCTACCTTGTTACTAATGGTTTAAATGTAAGGCAGTTATGGTTTTGAGTTTTTACAGTAGAGCCTTTAACACTTATCCTCTCTCTTCCCTCCCTGTTTGTGCTCAGATCGGCTCTATCGTGGAGGTGACTGGGAAGGGTCAGCGGGGCACTGTTGCCTACATTGGGGCCACTCTGTTCGCCACGGGAAAGTGGGTTGGAGTGATCTTGGATGAGCCCAAAGGCAAGAACGATGGAACAGTCCAGGGCAAGCGCTACTTCACCTGTGAGGAGAACCACGGCATCTTCGTCAGGCAGTCCCAGGTAGGCAGGCATACACTGAGTCTAGACTGAACATTCTAATAGTAATAAGACAGCAATGACGTTCAACACAGTTCATCATTAAAACATAGTTTCTTTAAATATTTTAGGTTGCCCTCTATATTGTCATTAAATATTACAAAGATTTCCTATTTCTATTAAAAGTTACCAAATTTTTTTTTCCAATTTTTAATTTACAAAATTGATAATTTCCATGCAATTCTTTTCATAATGACTTGAAATTTTTATGCTTTTTGGACAAATTTGTAGTTTTGCGATGTCACTTTAAAGGACACATATTATGCATTATTACTGCTATTGGTCTTTAATCATGCTTTTTGGTACCTTTTGATTTTGGCATCTCATGTTTTAGAACTTAAAATAATTGTGTGGTCTACTGTGTGTAGAACCACACATTTTATAGCTTCAGTGCTCCCCAAACTGGAAATTGGTGTTAGTTCACCTGGCAAGGAGTCCATGAGCGAAAAAAAATAAAGTAAAAGTTGCGAACATTGTGGGAGTGATGGATGACAGGCAGCGAACACAGCTTTATAAAGACTGCGAGGCAGCGCCAGGCGAGTTAAGCCACAATTTGTGAATGGATAGTGGATGCTTGGGCTAACGTATCTGCTTGCACTGTTCTTGAGCTTTCGCAAAAGTCGGCATCGTTCACGCGGAGCAGTACGACAACAAAATGGGCTCTGATAGTGACGAGAGGGAACCTGGTGTATTTCATAGAGATCTAGCCCAGCGGTTCATTTCAGATACAGAGGATGAAGACTTTGATGGATTTGTGAATTAATTGAAAAAATGATGTGAGCATATGCTAAATACTTGAATAAAGCACAACCGAACACAGTATGTGCTCTAAAAAAGGCAAAGGAAGCAAAACTAACATGCATGTTTTACCGTGCCTGCGCCCTAAGGCCCGGTGCGCCTTTTTTTATGTGTTCAATGCAGAAAAAGCACCCGTAACTGAACTGCGCCTTGTAATCCGGTGCGCTGTGAAATTACGGTAGCTAATAAGCTACATGCTCCGAAATGCTAAAGTAAGAAGTAGTTGTAATGAATGCAGTTTGATGACAGAAATGTTTAAAACAAGTCTTATGATTTATAGACCTAAAACAGTGCAAGGTTTCTACCAATGACATCACAATCTGCCAAAAAATTAAAACGTACACAGCCTCATAAAGAGGATTGTTGAACCATGAGTGACGCTAAATACAATCCCTGATAAAAAGTTGTTTTGTTGAGGCTGCAGTGTTATGTTAGTAATATGGTTAAAAGCTTAAATAAGTCAATTTTGTAATATGTGTCCTGTCTTTTTCACAGTACTCCACATAACCGATAGGGACTAAATGACATGTTTAAAATTCTACTCCAAAAAGTGCATTTAACTCAAAAATCTACTCAATTACAATAACATGATTACTTCCCAACCCTAATACTTCTGCATATTCACTGTGTAGATCCAAGTAGTAGAAGATGGTTCCAGTGCCACCTCCCCAGACACCTCCTCCGACTCGGGCTCCTCCAAGATCCCCAGACAGCGGGCAGAAAAAGGTATGGACACCTGCAAATGAATGTACACTTTGTGTCATTTCAAATAGAACTATGCATTAATATAGTCTTTTTGTTTACACCAGATGTTCCAGAAACTCCCAGGACAATCAAGCAGGTAAAATAATACATGTCCACTTCTAGCAGGCTATTGGTTATTTTCAGACATTGCAGTGCGATGGTGTTCCTCTGGATGGAGCAGGAAATATTTTGTGTTTGCTTGTAAGAAATATCCAAATGCAAAATCTATCAATATTGAACCTGTTCATTTTACTTTGTTGACCACACTCACTACCCACTGTATTTATCCAACCACACCACAAAACCTGCATATTAACAATAGATAATTGATAGAATGTATTTGCACTTTTTAAACGCATGGACTGACTAATAGGCTTAATAGTCTAGCTTATGCTGAATTTTCGTTTAGGGGGACCACCTGACTAAAAGGATATTCATAAGAAGAGATCAACTAATTGTTTAGAATCAAAAGCAACTGATGGCTGATAAGCTCTGCCAATATTTGTGGGACAAGATCTATTGCCCACGATATGGTCTATCTCTAGTCATAAGGCCTTATTTGAACATTAAATACTTATCGCCAGTCTGCTACTCTGCATTCTAAAAAAATCACCATCAGTTGGTTGCCACTTTATCTGCTTCCGTTTCAGTTATAGAAAGACATTAGACAATGTTCTATGGTGCTATCATAATGTCTTTCAGATAACATCACAAGACATTACAATAATATCAGTATTTTCTTTTTTTTTTAATGTTCTGTATATTAATTTTCTGTTTGTGCACTATGTAACATTTCTAGTGGAGCGGATGCCATAAACATGGGAGATCTTGGCATGCGGGACCAAATTGCCATGAGACTGTGCGCATGTGGGAAAAACGATCTTGCAAGATTTTATCCTATGTCTTTACATTTGGCACGAGCATGAAAGGGTTACGCCTCGCTCAAGCTCTAGAGAGCTGCATATCTTTCAGCAGCTGTAGCTAAAAGCCTCTTCCATAGAGACTTAGCTCACATATTCAGACTGAGAAAACTTAAAATTCTGCCCCAGTTTTTATTTGGTAATCAGTAGTGATATGACTGATATTGCATGATGCAAATAATCAGTGCTAAAGTTTGTTTAAAAAAAAAAAAAAGTTTGCGAAATAATATAATCAATTATATGTTCTCATTCACCCACAGACGGCGTGCAATGTTTTCCACACAAAAAGATATTTAGGATATTTAGCTTCTGCTCTGCTCCACTGCCTGTGTCCCTCTGAGCACCATGCATGCATTGCAGCAGCAATGGGGGAGAGGCTGGAGTGACTGAGAACAGAGGAGCAGATAAAATTTTATTGTAATCATTTAAATTTAAAAAAAAAAAAGCCATACTGTGGAATATTCAAGGCAAAGCAATAGGGGTGTGCTAAAATATCGATACACCGATATGTATCGATATTATAAAAAAACGATATGGTATCGATTCTTTGTTTCCTAGTATCGATATCGATATTCCCCCCTGACGTTACTCTTTACGGATGAAGAGAAGCGAGAAGCAAGAGAAACAAAAATGTCAGAAAAAATGTTTCAACCGCCTTCCTCCCTCTAGTTAGAAACATGCATTACTTCATTGTGTTTTTTAATCTTCAATAAATGGAAGATAAATGCACCCTTTAATGTTTTGTTTTTTGTTTTGTTTTTTTGTGAAAATTGGGTTGACCATTTAAGTAAGGTTAAAGGCCTTTATTTTTTTCTGAATCGCATTGTATCGATTTGAAATATATCGTATCGAATCGCATCGTATCGAAATGGCACTGTATCGAGATACGTATCGTATCGTGGACTGTGTATCGAGGTATGTATCGTATCGGCAGCTTCTTGGTGATACCCAGCTCTACAAAGCAATGACTTAGACTAACTTTATTGATCCACAAAGGAAATTACTTGACTTTAAGCTCTCCATGGAGACAAGCAGATGGCTAACCCTTCACCAAAAAAGTTACATAGTTCACGTTTAACCTTTTTCAAATTTACCATAAGCGTGACAGATAATCCCCGACATTAATGCTGTTGACTTGTTTACTGGAGCTTTCTGTGTCAGTAAAGGTAGATTTGTGATGTTATATTTTTCTTACCTTCTTTTTACAGACGCCTGCAGGCCTTAAGAAGGTACAGACATGTTATTCCACCACACTTCCTTTGGTTATGGTCTTCTCTCTGACTTTTTTTTCACTGTGCATCTGCATGCAACATAAACCATTCAAACAATCACTACTGGTGCAATTTGGGATAGTGGCTCTACTCTTCAGGCTGTTGTTGGGCTGTACTGGGACTTTGAGGCAGCAAGAGCAATTTTTTACATTAATACCTTGCAGTGACATCACGCTGGGTGTGTTCTCTCTTTTTGTCTATGGTGGAATGTTCAGCAGTTATCATGGAGACACAATGCACACATTAGCAATAACTACCAAAAACATTTTTGTCGTTGATTATCTGAAAACTCAAGAAAAAACATCTTTTTTATGTGACATGAGGCACTGAAATGACAAAATGGCATTATAAATTCTTCTGGAATGGAGGTAACTGGAGGTAAAAAAAACAACAAAGTAGGCCATAATACATTTCATAAGTAACAGACATCAGATATACATGCTAATGTGTGCTAATGCGTTCTAATGCATCTTTTTAATAAGCAACAGTTCTCAACTTCCAGGGTTGAAATGTCAATTGGTTTGCTTTTTCTTTTACAAAGGATGGATACTTTTTTCTAGCCTCAAAAAATAAATTAGTAGTTTAGTATTGTTGCAATGTGAGGTCAACCTTTCTGCAAGTATTTGTGATAGAAATCATTCTCAAGTTTTACTGGACAATCTCCCATAAAGTTGAATTCAATTTGTTTTGAGTCGAGTCAAGTCAATTCAATTCATCTTCCCAGCAGTATTTTCCCATGTTTTATGTATTCCATCACTCTATATATTACCTTCAAACTTGTTCATTTCTCATTGAACACAACCACTACCTTGAAACTTTTACCTTTTTCTCTCTCGTCTCAATCTTATTTCATTTACTGGCTAAAATCTCTACTAGTGTATTCCACATCCATTCTGCATGCTCGCTAACCTCCCCCCATCGTTGCCTGGTGTTGCACAGTGCTGTGTTGTAAGTGCATGCAGTTGGGGTGACAGTCAAATGGATGGGGTATATGTAATTAAAGTGCCTGTGCCTCTGATCTCCCTCTTGCGCCCCTTGGATGTGTCTGTGTGTACTGTTTAAACTGCCCTCCTCCAGCCCTCAGCTACTACCTCTACCCGTCGTTCTACAAAGGTGAGCTAAACTACATGAACCACAGGGAGACTGCTGTAAAATCACTACAGGTTTTAGGGCTACAGGGGTTGGAGTTTGAATGGGTATTACATTTTGAATGGTCTCAAATCACAAAGGTTACAGTTATTTGGGAGATTTTCTCTATAACACGTAAATTAATATTATGTATGAAATTGGCTAACCCTGTAGTTTAGACCTCTACAAACATGTTTTGAAATGCATCAGATTCTTGGGAGCTTTGTGTTTTATAGTTCAGTCCTCTTAAAGGTACACTATGTAAAAAAGAAAAAAAAAAGTTACTACAATCACAACTGAACCTGTGTTGTCAGTGCCTTAACCTGCAAGAGGATGCATTTCTGATTGTCAGTATATGGACAGGCCATGGCTCGTGTGAAAGCTCAGAACTTCCAGAATTTACTCTCTGAGCTGCAGAGGCTGCACTAGCACTGATTAATGACTGCAGGTGCTGGAGTTTAGATGGTGACGATTCAGATCAGAGCGAGTCCTTTTAGGTTTAAACTAACTGGATTTCAGCATTGGAACTGGAAACCCAAATGAGTGATTCATGAGGCTCAACAACTTTGTCATCATGTTATAGAATAAATTCGTATTAGAATAAAAGCTATAATTGATTTGAACATGTTTACCTCATATCAAGGGACACAGAGAAGTCAAGTTTGTGAAATTTAAAATCATAATCTTACATACTGTTACTTTATTGGTCTGAACAAGTTTAAATGTGCACTGTGAACTGATTTTTTATTTTTTATGAAAGAAGATGTATGGCGAACTTTTTACTATTTTATCATTTGTCAGAAAAAAATTAATCTAAATTATTCAGGGTTTAGAAGAGAAAAATATTTGTGATTGTGTGTGCAATTGAAAGCAGCCATGAGTATTCCTTGATGTGTTGGATATATACAACTGTGTGTGTGTCATTACCCCAGCTGAGCACCCCCCGTCTGGCCCCAGCCTCCTCCTTGCCCTCCCTCCTGGTGCGTCCTACTGGGAGAACCAGCCTATCCCGGACGGTATGCGCTCATCAGGTCACCGGTGCTCTGGGCTCTATGAATCATGCACTAGACTCTCTTTTTAACATAGTGCTTATAAAAACACAGGGTAGAATGCATTGATTGACTACCCCTTCTCTTCTCGCTGTGGTCAGATGGACTGATCTCATAACACTATAATTTCTCCCTCAAGCTTCAACTGCTACTTCTGTAAAAATGAATTTCTGTGTGAGGTAAAATGACTTGAAATCAGAAAGTTGATCTTGATTTGAGTGCACCAGGTGGACTTGGTGAGAGACTGCAAGTGATGAGAAAAAAATGCATAGTTTTATAGGAATGGTTGAAAAATAAGTATAAATAATACATTTATAGATATAAATCTTGCTTATAAATGCATGCTCAAAATTGCATAGCTTTTAATAATTTCTTGCCTTGGATCATTAAGTTTGTTTTGAACTCTCAAGCCAGGATACTATTTTTTAAAATCAAGACTAGATAACATTGGTTAAGAAAATGCGGCTAAGAATCTGGCTACATGTTCAAGGTGCTGTACCTGATTTTACTAAAACCGTGAAAAACAGAACTAGTTCATTTTGCAAAGGTTCACTCTTATTCCTCAGTTTCCTAAGTCATTAATTCCAACAAGTTATTAGCAGTTTCAGAGTTTTGCCGTCATAGTAATGCTAACAACATCTGGCATACTAACGCACCAGCATTCCTTCCTGGTTTGCGGACAATGAAAATGCTTTATAAATGAAGCTGCTGTACCTCATTTTCTTAAAAACAGAACTAGTTCATTTTAAATGGTTTTGCAGTGGTTTTAAGTTATTCCTTGCTTACCTTGTGCATTCCGAGCATCCTGATTAATGTTTTATAGAGTTATTATTGTGGCAGTGAGAAGAGCTCTTGAAGCATGGAGTACCCTCAAGAGCTGCTTATACAATATATCTGTACTGGGGCAAGACACATTTTGCTGGTCTCGAGTGTAAATGGTGAATAATTAGGATGTTTTGAATACAGAAAATAAGTGAGGAATAACTTTGGACCACTACGGACCGTTAAAGATGTGAAAAACATACCAAGTTCAAAGTAAAAAAAAAAAATCCACATGTCAGAATTTCTGTCATGAATTTTCTGATTTCACGCCTCATGCAGCATATACCGGTGTCCTGTGCCCCCCTCTCACTTTGTATGTTCCGCAGGCATCCCGGGAGAGCCTGTCCTCATCCCACTCAGACATCAGTGAAGCTGTACAATCCACCCCTGCACCTGCTGCACCTGCCACCCCTGCCCCTGCCACCCCCGCCCCAGGCTCTCTATCAGCCACTCCCAGCAAGGTACGTCCTACCTTTACTGCTCATTTACTGACTGTTAAGTCCTATATTACACAAAATGGATTCTTGTGAGCTTTGTGTTACATGTTACGATGCCTCCTCCAATAATGCTTCCTTGTGTTTTGTTTCATTCACACATGTTTGAGTATTCCTGGATTATTAGGCTGTCTACTTCTCAGTTCTGGGTAGAGACCATCCAAAATGATTCTAGTGAAGGTGTATGGGCACTTCCTATTTTACCATGTAACATCACAAGGTGGAACAGAGTGTTTTCTGTTTGAGAGAAGAACTTGGCCTAAATGCCTAAATATGTAGGCTTTATGTGTTAAGCATGTGTGAATGAAACAAAAACAACACCAGGTATGTTTTTATAACAAGTAGAAAATAGCATAATATAGGACCTCTAAATGTATACTTTTGTCACTCATGGTGCTGTTGTCTGACCAGGTGGAGCCAGCCTTGTCCAAACAGGTAAAGTCAAAGGTCATTGGGACACCTAGCATGAGTGCACTACCCATGACTAAAACACTTGTTGGATGAATACTCCTCAAGCATGGTTTCCCTCACCACTCACTATTTAAATAATGGCAGAAGTTGTAGTCCCTTGGGACGACTAACAGTGGTCAGCACTTTTGCCCCACAGTGACAATGTCTTAGGTTTGATGTTGAGTTTCCATGTTCTCCTTGGGTCTGGGTATTTTACTTCTCTGATTTACCCTACTATAACACAGAAATCATGTGTTTTTCCTGGTGAAAGGTACACTATGTAACCTCTCTTTAACCTCTCTCTACCCTCTCTCTACTTGCTTTTCTCTGGAGAGATGTCATAGCTTTGTTTGGAATCTTCCATAGCATTTATTTTATTTCATTACGCATTGCTATTGCTCAAAACTTCCTTGTAAACTAAGCAGGCTTACCTCTCCACTGTGTGACCTGTAAATTGAAATGTTACACAGTGTACCTTTTTGAAAATAATGAATAAGACAAATTATTATTGAAACTGTAGACTGTTTTTTTTATTTGTTAAACTCTAACCTCTATTTATAATTCCTCTGCATGTGTATTTGAGTGATCTCTCCTGGGCCCTCAAGTGTGATATATTGCTGAAGAAAAATACTAAAATGGTAACACTGACTCAGTAACCCTAAAGGAGTATTATTCCTAAAAACTATAAATGTACTTTTGATGTTGTTTCCTCATCAAAAACATACCTGGAGTTTTGTCTCATTCAGACATTTTTAATGCTCAAAATGTATTTAGGCTGTCTTCTGGAAAACACTCAGTTCCACCTTGTGATGTCATGTGGTCATACAGGAAGTGATTCATTCCATACACCTTCACTAGAATTATTTCAATTGTTTCAGCCCAGGAATTGCCAGTCTTTACTGAACTAAAGGTAAAAGATGGATGTTAACTTGAAAACTACCACTACATGACATTACAATTTTTAGCTTTGAGTAATTCTTTATTATTAGTCAGTCTTTATCTCCAAAAATGTGTGAAGGAAATCAAACACATCTGCTTAAAGCACGCTATAGACTACAGGGTTTTTCAGCCTTAAACGATTTTTAAATGTGCGTCAAAAAGTGCACACCGCAGACACCAGGAGAAGCGGATAAGATTTTAAATTTCCGAGCGCAAAATGGAATATGGCAGCAAAGAGAATGCGCACCACTAAAGCTAAATTTGTGAGCGCACATCACATTTGCTGTTTCCTGTCTAGTGAGTCTCAAAGCAAGTTGCTTTATTCTAAAGTCTTCAAAAGATTAGAGCATCGCACTTCTATTTTAGATACAAGTCATAACTGTCATTTATTTGTAGAAAGTGGTACAATAGTTCAGAAAAATGCTTTTAATGCACAGAAGGCTGGCAATAAATGACACAGGAAGTAGACTCACTATTGCTAATCTGCTGCAGCTTCACCCTGATCCTTGCTGTGTGGATGTAAACAGACACACGTGAGAAACTCTTCTGGCCTTTTTACTTTCTGTCGTAACGGGCCAGACAGAGGGACCAAGAATGCAGAACTCCAGAAGTATTTACAGTGTTTTATTTACATCAGGTGGCAAAGGTAAGTATAGTTCAACGATACAAACGGTGCTCGGGTGCGTGCGCTTTCCAATCCAGAGCGGGACACACAAGTACAGGAGTCAATATGCGAGTAGTCAAACCAGTGCGAGAGTGCAGGAGTGCAGGTGCAGAGTTCCAGAGCGGATCCAAAACGGGGTCTGAGGCAAAGCAGAAACAGGTAAGTACAAAATACAAAGTAGCGAGCACAAAACAGGTAACAGGCAGATTCACGTTTACACGCGGACGTTCTCGCATCGAATGGAAGCCTCCAGCCCTCTTTATCCCTCCACGGCAGGTGTGGGTGATCAGGAGATGAGGTGCAGGTGCGCGTGGAGAAGGCTGGAAGCTCCGCCCAGCTCCGGAGGCAGCAGGTGAGGGAGGGGGAGAGCGACACAGGAGGACAACAGGCAGGGATCGTGACAGTACCCCCCCCCCCTAAGGGACGGCTCCCAGACGTCCCAAGGAGCGTGACCAGCTCGGGAGGGTGGAGGGGGCCTAGAGGAGGGACGAAAGTCCTGGAACCCTTGTCCAAGGTCCGAGCCGGACGGGGAGCCGGACGGGGAGCCGGACGGGGAGCCGGACGGGGAGCCGGACGGGGAGCCGGACGGGGAGCCGGACGAGGAGCCGGACGAGGAGTCGGACGAGGAGCCGGACGGGAAGCCGGACGGGAAGCCGGACGGGAAGCCGGACGAGGAGTCGGACGGGAAGCCGGACGAGGAGTCGGACGGGAAGCCGGACGAGGAGTTGGACGGGAAGCCGGACGGGAAGCCGGACGGGAAGCCGGACGAGGAGTCGACGGGAAGCCGGACGAGGAGTCGGACGGGAAGCCGGACGAGGAGTTGGACGGGAAGCCGGACGAGGAGCCGGACGAGGAGTCGGACGGGAAGCCAGACGAGGAGCCGGGCGATGAGCGAAGGAGGCCGGGCAGTCCCTGGACGGAGGACTGTGTCCAGCGGAGCTGCGAGGGTCCTCTACCTCCAACTGGAGGGCTCCCACGACACAGGGAGGTGGGGTGGCAGATTCTGGAGGGGTAGTGGTCCTTCCCAGTGCTGCTGAAGAGCACCCCCTTTTGGGCCGAACCGGGCAGGCGGCGATGAAATGCCCCCGTTTGCCGCAATAGAAGCATTCGCCCGTTTGGCGGCGGCGCCGTAATCGCTCCTCGGGCAAGACAAGAATCCGGTCGAGCTGCATTGGTTCCTCCCCCAGCGACGAGTACGGGTGCCCCTCGGCCTGGGTCGCTGAGGGATGTCCCTCTCGCTGGTGCGTCAGGAGGTGGTCAAGGATCGGGTCGGCTGGGGAGATCAAGGAGTCCAAGTCAGGGGATGGCGAGGAAGACTGTAACTTGGTCCGGGCTGGAGAGCGGTGCCTCTCCCTCCGCCGAGTCTGAGTCGGGTGTCAATGCGAGTGGCGAGGGTGATGAGGGACTTCAGGTCCGGGGGGGTTCGTCACGTGACGCGAGCTCGTTCTTTAACGTGTCGTTGAGCCCTTTCAAAAACACGGCCCTTAAGGCGCTGTCTGACCAGTCTAGTTCGGCCGCTAAAGTCCAGAATTCAATAGTATAGTCGGCCACAGATCTGGCGCCCTGGGTCAGACTTAACAGGCGGGAGGCGGCGTCAGTCTGGTAGTGGGGGTGCTGGAACACTAGTCTAAAGTCCGTCAAAAAAGTCTCAAAAGTAATACTGTCTAGGGATGAAGTAGCAAATTTGGCTTCTGCCCATTGAAGCGCCCTCCCTCTGAGCAGCCCGCAGATGTAGCGCACCTTGGCCGTATCTGATGGAAAGCGAGCCGGGCGCTGCTGAAAGAGGGAGAGGCATTGAAACAGAAAGCCCCGGCAGAGACCGGGCTGACCTGCATACGGCTCTGGGTCCGTGCTTCTCGACTCTGGGAGCGGAGGCGGAGGCGCGCGGCACCAGCGGGGGACATTCGGGGAAGCCTGGGCGAGAGTAGCGTGGTGACCTGGTTGGAGAGCTCCGTCACCTGCTGGGTGAGGGACTGGTTGAGCTCCGTCAGGGTCCGGATGGTCTGCTCGTGTTGTGCGAGCAGATCGCCGTGGTGCTGGTACGCTTGCTGTAGCGTGGAAACCGGAATTGAGCCTGCTTGGTCCATTTCTGGCGAGAACGTTCTGTCGTAACGGGCCAGACAGAGGGACCAAGAATGCAGAACTCCAGAAGTATTTACAGTGTTTATTTACAATCAGGTGGCAAAGGTAAGTATAGTTCAACGATACAAACGGTGCTCGGGTGCGTGGGTGTGCTTTCCAATCCAGAGCGGGACACACAAGTACAGGAGTCAATATGCGAGTAGTCAAACCAGTGCGAGAGTGCAGGAGTGCAGGTGCAGAGTTCCAGAGCGGATCCAAGACGGGGTCTGAGGCAAAGCAGAAACAGGTAAGTACAAAATACAAAGTAGCGAGCACAAAACGGGTAACAGGCAGATTCACGTTTACACGCGGACGTTCTCGCATCGAATGGAAGCCTCCAGCCCTCTTTATCCTCCACGGCAGGTGTGGGTGATCAGGAGATGAGGTGCAGGTGCGCGTGGAGAAGGCTGGAAGCTCCGCCCAGCTCCGGAGGCAGCAGGTGAGGGAGGGGGAGAGCGACACAGGAGGACAACAGGCAGGGATCGTGACACTTTCTCAACAACACTTTGAACTGGATAAAAGTGCTGTTTTGTGGACTGGATCTTATTACTTGCCGAGGATAAATTTGAATGGATAATAAGGAGGATACTGCTGCAGTGTATTACTGACCTCTCGTAAAGTTGTTAAAGTCATCTTTCATCAAAAATCATTTTCACCATTTCCTGAGGATGTATCTTGCGCCTCCGTGTCTGTCACTCTGTCTGGCCGTCAAACTCTATTTTATTAGCTGTTGTGGTGGAGGTGTTTTGTGGTAACGAATGTACCAAAATTGTACCTATATCGGCTTATGCTTCATTACATGATAGTAATTATCTTTTGTGTACTACTTGTGTGTAACTGTGTGAGCTGTGTGTTCAGGAGGAGGAGAGCCTACGTGCCCAGGTAAAGGACCTGGAGGAGAAGCTGGAGACCCTGAGGATGAAGAGGAGCGAGGACAAGGCCAAACTGAAAGAGCTGGAAAAGCACAAGATCCAACTGGAGCAGCTCCAGGAGTGGAAGAGCAAGATGCAAGAGCAGCAGAGCGAGCTGCAGAGACAGCTCAAGGAAGCCAAGCGGGTATTTATTTAAATATGTATTTATTTATTTATTTATTCAGTAAATCAACTATAACATATTTTTTGAATGACAACTGGATTTTGACAGGTAACTGGATAACTCTTTCCTGCAACCATAATGTTAAAAAGGGCCAAAACCTCTTCAATTAAACAATACTCTGAGTAAACTTATATAAAGGTTTTTTTGTTTTGTTTTTTGTTTTTTTTTTGTTTATTTAATGAAGGGACAGGGCATATTAAGAACAAAGGCCTGAGGAACAAATCCCACACCTGTAAATATGCAGGATTATAGCCAGTGCTAATTTTCATCCTTAGTCTCTTGCTGGTAAAGAAAAAAAAAACAGCCACACCACAGCTTATGAAAACAATAATACAAAGTACAAAATACAAACCCTCTTTCATATCTTAAAACTCATCCATAGATTTCAACACCTTTATTTTGGTAAAGAGGGGATATAATACAAAATCGACTTTTAGGAGCTTTCTCCCATGTTATATATTTTTCCCTCATCAAAAACATGCCTGAAGAGGTTTTAGATGTCATAGATGTATTTTAGCAATCTCTCCGAGGCCCTATTTGAACCCTTATTAGCTGTAAGACTGTATCCAATGTTCAGCCCACAAGCCTATGTTCCTGCATGGCAATTTTCCATAAATATACAAAAGGATACAAAACAATACATTACAATTTTACAAACCTTAACACAAACTTATTAAACATGTAAATACATTGCTTTTGGCAAATATAACATTTTCAAAACAATAAAAGTAACATGGTGATCTAAATATGTTATGTGCTAGCAATGAAATACCCCCTCTTTAAACTCAGAAAAATGTCTTCCTTGCACATGAATTGTCCCTGCATTTTGGATGGAATTTTCAGTGTTGATGACATAGGAAAAAGTATCCCATTGAAGAACTCACCGCTACTGTAACTTTTCTTCACAAACTGGTACATGTAAAACTATGATAAATATTTAGCACAAGTACTATCCAACCATAATTGGAAAAACATGAAGACTTGTCATGCACATAAAAAAAAAAATCATAACCCAAGATTATGTACAATTCCCTTCTGTTAATAAAGGACAAAACTAGATGATATCTGCCTGTCTGTATGTGATGTCAGGAGGCCCGTGAAGCCCAGGAGGCAAAAGACCGCTACATGGAGGAGATGTCGGACACTGCAGATGCCATAGAGATGGCCACTCTGGATAAGGAGATGGCTGAGGAGCGGGCTGAGTCTCTGCAGGTGGAGGTAGACTCGCTCAAGGAGAAGGTGGAGGAGCTGTCCATGGACCTGGAGATCCTGCGCCATGAGATCTCTGAGAAAGGTCTCTCTCACTTAGATATTGATAGTTTGCAGTTGACATTATCAACATTCTCTCTGGGTAGTAAAGCTAACTGAAGGCGCTGCTTAGTTAGAGTTAGTAGAGTTTCTAGAGTTTTCAGACAATTTAATAACATATCAGGCTGTGTTTGCTAGTGTGTATTGTGTCACCATGGTAACCGCTGAACATTCCTCCATAAACATACATGCAGTCCCCCCACCATGATGTTACTGCTAAGTATCTATTTTGCAGTTGATGTCATTAGCTTTCTCTGGGGTGTGCTGCCTGGTCCGGTTGGAGGAAGTGAGCCAAAGCACGATGCGGTTGCTCATGCACAAGCACAATTTATGTTTAAAGCCCTGTCTTGTGCGCGGAGAGGATAGTGGATAAGAAAAAACTCACAATGAATCTACACTCACCTTCAGGAGTATGGGCAGAGACAGAATTTTTAAAGCCTCGTCTCCTGTTGTTTTTGCTTCTCAAAACTGTTGTTTAATATACAGTGAGGAAAAAAAGTATTTGAACACCCTGTGATTTTGCAAGTTCTCCCACTTAGAAATCATGGAGGGGTCTGAAATTTTCATCTTAGGTGCATGTCCACTGTGAGAGACATAATCTAAAAAAAAATCTGTAAATCACATTGTATGATTTTTTAAAATAATTTATTTGTATGTTTCTGCTGCAAATAAGTATTTTAACACCTGTCTATCAGCTAGAAATCTGACCCTAAATGATCTGTTGGTCCGCCTTTAAAAAGTCCACCTCCACTCCACTTGTCAGTAACTCCAACTACTAACATGCATGTATTTTATGCAACTGGTCTTATTTTCTCCACTAAAGTGATAGCACTGCTGCACGACATGTAAACAAACAGCACCGTGCATTGACATCACTGGGCTGTGGTTTGGTTGTGCAGGTGTGAGTGTGGACCATAGAACATTCCAGAATCCTGCTTGAACAAAGGGGGGTTCAAAATGCCTAGTGTGAGTGTACCCTTAGACTTTAACTTTAATGAAGTATAATGTCACTGCAAAGTGTTTTTTGGTTTTAAAGATGGAATAACAATAACATCACAATAATTCTTAATTTGTGTTTTAGGGTCTGATGGGGCTGCATCCAGTTACCACGTCAAACAGCTGGAGGAGCAGAACGCACGGCTGAAGGAGGCTCTGGTCAGGTCAGTCCAAGCTCCCCTTCAAAGGCTCACTGGTTGCTTTCCACTCTTATCTTGACAGATTTATATGCAACATAGTTCAAGAGTTGCCATGCTGCTCCACTGAGGAAAAAAAGATTTCTGCTTTTCACCATCAAAAATTTTAAATTTAGTGTAGTGTATAAAAGTGCATTTAAAGAAGACATATAATCCTTGTGTCTGTTATATAGTTATAATGTATGACACCCATGGATCATTATGCTATAATTGGCGCATTTCAAATCTAAAAGAACAACTTCTAAAACAACTTTATAAAAAAAAGTCTGTCTGCTGACTTCTGCCTTAGAAAATTACACTGCCTTATGGTAGCTGACATCGCCATAAACGTCATCACAGCAAAGAGCTGTGCAGCTGTCGGCACCTGCAATGAATAGCTGCAGATTAAGCTTGCAAGAAGTGGATTTTTTTTTTGTTCCAAAATGACTTGGCAATGCTGCCGGATCCTACACGTATCACAGATTAAGAAAATAAAATTGGAGACTGAACTAAGTACAGAGCAGCAAGCATGTGTACCTGTGATCTCTGATCAGCAATATGGTGTCTTGAAAATCAAAGATTGTGTACACATGCACGAAATACTTCAAATACAACTTTGGGTAAGTAAATGGTGATGGGAAACAACTATGACATGGTGAAACGCTCTGAAAAGTTGATTTTGCAGAATAGGTCTGCTTTTAGCTTTTTTTGAGAATTGGTTCTGATGAACTGATGCCAGTGTGAATATGGTGTATATGTGTGTGTGTTCAGGATGCGAGACCTGTCTGCCTCAGAGAAGCAAGAGCATGTGAAGCTCCAGAAGCAGATGGAGAAGAAGAACACTGAGCTGGAGACCTGCAGAACTCAGAAGGACAAGCTCAGTGTGGAGCTGAAGCAGGCAGAGGCCACCATCGATGAGCTCAAGGAACAGGTATGTAGCAACCGATAATGAAATAACAGCTAATAATGTAATAACGGCCAAGGTCTAACAGCACACATACTACTCATGTATGCCGAGGTCAGATTTAATCACATCAATGCTTGTGCGCAGGTGGATGCAGCCCTGGGCTCAGAGGAGATGGTGGAGACCCTGACTGAGAGGAATCTGGACTTAGAGGAGAAAGTGCGAGAGCTGCGGGAAACTGTCACTGACCTGGTTAGTAAACCCACACATAAAACATCTGTTTATTCTTGTCATTTGATATATATTGTTAAATAAAGGCCAATCTGTCACGCAATCAATATCACTTTATTTGTCCCCAAGCGGCACATTGAGCAGTAAAATACACTAATAAATTACAAAATGTTAAGTTACAAAATTAATATAAAATCTATTTTTAAGTTTTAAAACTAGTCCGTGTGCCACCCAGTCGGCCACAAGAGCAACCAGCCATGACCATGGCAACCATGGAATTATTACATCATTTTCTGATCTATGTTATAATGTTGTTTCCTCATCAAAAGCATACAGTCCAGAGTTGTGTTATGTTTTATTTACCCATGTTTCACACACAAACACTGCATCTCTCAAACAGAAAACGCTCTGTTCCACCTTGCCATGTCATACAGAAAGGGTTCCATTATGTTTTAAAACTCCATACACCTTCACTAGAATCATTTGGATAATTTCAGTCCTGGCATCGCCTATCTCTGCTGAACAAAAGGTAAAAGGTAGCTGTTAACTTGAACTAGAACTACATGGCATCACAGGGTATCACAGAGCATTTTGAGCTGTTGAGACTAGGATAAATCAGGATTATTCAAGCATGTGTGAATGAAACAAAACATAACTCCAGGGATGTTATAACATGGCTTAAAGCAAGAATCCTTTATGTGTAATATAGGACTTTTTAAATAAACCACTGACAAATCTTCCATGTTTCCCTTCGTCTGTGCAGGAAGCCATCAATGAGATGAACGACGAGCTGCAGGAGAATGCCCGAGAGACGGAGATGGAGCTGAGAGAGCAGGTGGACCTAAGCGTGTCCAAGGTCAGAGAGGCTGAGAAGAGGGTGGAGGCTGCCCAAGAGACTGTGGCCGACTACCAGCAGACCATCACCAAATACAGGGAGCTCACTGCACAGCTGCAGGTAACAGAACCAATTGATACTTTACACCTGAGGCCATGAACATTCCCTGGGGATGTGAAGTTAACTGAAAGCACTACTGTTAGAAGCTCTGATACTCAAGTTAGACTTTAAACTAAACTTTACTTGAACACAATCTGACTATAAAGAACTGACTGGGTTGAAACTACAACAGGTGAGATGATGTGTGCACTTAAACAGGTCTCTCACACAAAAAAATTACAGTCACAAGCTAGCATTAGCCAACAGTTTTTCAGTTAGTCATTCTCACCTTTTTGTTGAAAATCAAACACCTAAACAGGACCATGAATGCTCATAGCAGCTTCATAGTCTTGGTGGACATAGAGTTTAGTGAGGTATCGGTAAATTCTACTTTTTCTCGACTATCAAACTGGTTAAGAATCAGGTTAGGGTTAGAAACAATGTTATGGTGATGGATAAGGTTAAGGTTAGGTTAGGTTATTTCTTGAAAAGTTCTGTAAAAGAAGAAGCACAATGAGACAAAGATATGGTTGTGTGTTTAAAATAAATGATTTAAAATCCCATTGAAAGTTAATTTGTGAACTTGACTATAACTTATGTGTGGGACTTTATGGATTTTAAAATCTAAAAGAAACTGTATGTAGCCTGTGCTCTAATAGTGTAAAAAAGTATCACAATCAGTGCCTTAATATATAGTTAGAGGACACATACACATTTTTCTCATTCTCAGTATATATGGACAGGCCATGCCTCATGTGAAAGCTCAGTACCTACAGAATTCACTCACTGAGCTGCACAGGCTGCACTAGCACTTAATGATTAGTATAAAACCTGTTTTCTTATTTTTTTTTTTTTTTTTCAGGAGGCCAATAGAGAGCTGGTCAGTCAGCAGAGCACCAATGTGGAGCAGGTGCAGCAGCCGCCTGCTGAGCTGTTTGATTTCAAGATCAAGTTTGCAGAGACCAAGGCCTATGCAAAGGTAATGGGCTAGGATTAGATGCAGAGTTTTTGTGTTCAGTCTGTGTTTCGCAGACCTTCCTCCAAAGGTCCAAAGTGACCTTTGGAAGAAGGATCCTGACAATGGGGAAAAACCCTTAGTATTTAGTGATGTACATGTGCTGTATGCAGGCCATAGAAATGGAGCTGAGGAA
Organism: Periophthalmus modestus; assembly: GCA_019594935.1. NCBI lineage: Eukaryota > Metazoa > Chordata > Actinopteri > Gobiiformes > Gobiidae > Periophthalmus > Periophthalmus modestus. The sequence continues at coordinate 8,499,632 of JAIEZT010000107.1, forward strand.
GATGGAGGTGTCCCAGCTGAACAGACAGGTGGCACTCCTTACGTCCTTCATGCCCGACTCGTTTGTGCGTCATGGAGGAGACCATGACTGCATCCTGGTGCTGCTACTCATCCCACGCCTCATCTGTAAGGTACAGTCAAATGTAGACCACTCTATCTTCCAAATACAACCATATACAAATGCAAGGCGAGGCAAATTTATTTGCAACTCATGCACAAGCAACCCAAAATGCCTCACAAAGATACGTAAAAAGACATGCAACAACACAGAATTCATGATGCGAAAATAATAAATCAATAAAAATGCTATAAATTCTTAAAATACAAAAATTCTAATACAATACAACCCCCAAAATCCATTGATTATCTGACAGTGTGGTGATATATGGCAGATCATGTACCAAAGGGAGATAGGGGGCACATGCTTGTCCACTCATCTGAATGTTGATGGTTCAACATAAACATCAGAGAGCAGTCAGGTCTACTGAGCCACATGTTGGCAGTGGGATTCCAGCCCCCTTAGATGAATATTGCCGTTGTGTCTTTGGGCTAGGTATTTAACTTATACTGATGTTAATGGTGATTGAATGGATGATTGAATGGGTGAGTGAATGGGTAAAAATGTCACCATTTACTATTTAGTGGTAAAGTGAGCTAGCGCTCTAATATTCCTAATGTGACTGCTAAAATAACTGTACAGTACTGTATTCTAAATTACTTGTACTTTCTCCATGTGTCTAACTGTATGTGTCATGTGCAGGCGGAGCTGATCAGTAAACAGGCTCAGGAGAAGTTTGATCTAAATGGACCCTTGGTGCAAGGCCCAGCCCTCAGGGGCCCTCCAGGAGAGCAGCGCAGCTTTGCCTCTGGTCTGGTGTACTCGCTGAGCTTGCTGCAGGCCACGCTGCACCGCTACGAACAGTGAGTATTTACATGTGTATATGTACATGGCCCTTTTACTGGTCCACTCAGTACCAGTTAACTGATATCAGTGCCTGATTAGATTTTTATATTATGTGTTTATATAGTTGGAGATTATTACACACAATTTTGATGAAGACAAAATCCAGTTTATTTGTTTCACTGGACAAATACTTACAGAAATGTCGATCGCACAATACTTTTTCATTTTATCTAAAGATATATTACATACTTAACCACAAGTAAATTAAACAAAATTTTTACCTTAGTAATTCAAATAGTCGCTATACTAATGGTTTTTAAATCTGTTGTGTCAGTTGAGGTGGGTAGGTGTGGTGAGAGTAGCCAAAAATTGTGCTCAAGATTTATGTGACTTCAAAGTAATATTACTCGAGTAGAAGTACAAAGTACTAGTCCAAGAAATTATACCAGTAAGAGTTTAAAAAAATGGGAAAACTACTACTCAAGTAGGATTAACTTGAAGAGTAAATGCGGAACATAACATCTGATTGATAATTTGAAATTATATATAATTGTAAGGACAAAATAATATACAAAATCTTAGTAGTTATCTAAATTGTGAAAACTACGTCATAATAGTTAGTTATCTAAATTGTGTCATAGATGTGAATTATTTGACTATAACTCACAGTAATTATATAGACCTAATGCATAAAAATAAGAAAAAAATCCCCACTGGTGCTAAGAAAAGGTTCATGCAATAAATATTGAGTATGAAAAAATACTCTAATAATCATCTGTCATCTATTGTACAACAAGTCAATTTAGAAATTATGGTGACAAGCCGATACACGTGTATGTAGTATGAGGTTGTAACTGCTGCTTTTTGCAGGGCCCTGGGCTCTTGCTCAGTGGAGGTGTTTAAGCGTATGGGCACACTCTACTCGGAGATGAGCTTCCACGAGCGTTCTCTGGACTACTTCATCGACCTGCTGCACCGTGATCAGTTGGACGAGACCGTGCAGGTGGAGCCCCTCACCAAGGCCATCAAGTACTACCAGGTACTGCCCCACATGGCCATGTGCAATCATCTACACCAGGGGTGTCAAACTCAAATTGACAGGGGGCCAAATAAAAAAATTTGCTACAAGCCGAGGGCCGGACTGATCAAATGTTCATTGAAAAAATTTAAAATGACCGCACATAGTCTAGTGAACCTAATTGAACCTACTGAAAACCTAACAAATATATTACTATATGATCGGATCGGATAAATGAGGCAATATTTTCTTATGGCTCTGTCAGTATTTTTTTATTTTCAACAGGCACAAAAGACAAACTTCCTTTATATAAAAATCCCCATTACATGCACATTAAATGAATGAAGCGGGATTATTCAAGGCACCATCAGTATATTTTCTCAGGGAAATGACAAAAGTACGCTAAATTTACTTCAAAGAAATAAATAATATCAGCAATTTTCTATCAGTCACTCAACTAAAATATTTTTAAAACATAATTGGATTGAAATACAATAAAATAAAGTGCAAAACTCTATGGATGAGAGAAAAACAACACTTTCTGTGCCTCCCGCAGAGTCAGTTTGGTTTTAAACTCCTTCACTGTCCTGTACATGTCAGAGATGACATGACCTGCAGCTGCAGGTTCATCACATTCAGACTCATGATGTCACACAGAAAACGCATTTCACACACAAACGTTTCATCTCAGAGTTGTGTTGTGTCTTTCCCTTTGCTTTCCAAGAACAGACAAATCTCCTCAAGCAGCTCAAACATCTTTGCAGCACCTTTCCCTGGTTTAGCCATCGCACCTCAGTGTGACAGGGCAAATCACCACGCTCCGTTTGTAACTCGCTCAGAAATGCTTTGAACTGACGATAATGTAAACCTATGGCTCTGATAAAGTTAACTGCGCGCGTGATGGTCTCATTACATGTTCCATTTTCAAGGCTTTACCACACAACTGCCATGTCCCATTTCGCCAAATGCACTGCTCGATGAACTGTTCGAGGTGCGGGTCGAAGTATCCGCACAAATGCGCCGTGCGAACAGCGCATTTTAGGGCAAATTGGGACACGGCCATCGACTCCTGGTGTATGATACAATGAGAAGCTCTCAGCTCACCTGTGACGTTTTCCTCCTGATCTTCTCCCGTGTCCTCGCCACCAGTCCACTCCCGTGTCCACCAGTCCACTTCTGTGTCCACACATCGCAGGTGCTCCATCTGTTGTCAAACCCACAAGTTTTTCCTGAGGCAGCTCCATCTCATTTACACATCTTGACACCTCTTCATATGTCCTGTAGTTGTGCCACACATGGGACGTAACACCAAAAACTCCTCTGTCACGCTCAGGCAGATTTAAGACCTCGTTTTAATTCTTCCACCTTCTGTAGCCTTTGTTCCATGTCCATATTCTTGTCATTACCCATTTCCCTTACTACATTGTGGGAAATGTAGTATTGGTGCGTGTAAAACACCTGCGGGCTGCTGGCCTGCTGCGGCCTGCGGTCTGTGTCTGACACATGTGCCATAGACGCTACTGACACAGAGGAGGGGGCGTGTCTGCCTCTGTCCTAATTGACGCGTCAAAACAACAGCAGAGCATTATGGGATTTGTAGTATAAGCGGTGAATGCAGTGTTACAGCGCTGCCACCGTATAATAACGGCGGGCCAGCTCTAATATTAATTTGAAATTTCCTCGCAGGCCAAATATAATTACACTGCCAAATTTGGCCCGCGGTCCAGAGTTTGACACCTATGATCTACACTACCAGTCAAGTTTGGGCACACTTTTTCATTTTTGTTTCTTCTTTATTTCCATGATTATTTGCACAGTAGATTCTTACTAAAGACATCAAAACTATAAATGACACATATAGAATATATTAAACCAAAAATGCACTCAAAATAACTTGGAAAAATGGAGAAGGTGTGTCTAAACTTTTGATCAGAATGTATTCTTTCTACAGCTGCAGCTGCAACGATTTTTTTAGTAGTTTATTCATTTAGTCAGTGATTATTTCTATTGTACACTTTGCAGTCTTTTTAAATACATTGCCAACCAAATAAAGTTGAAATATGGTGACTGAAGGCTTCTAAATACAGAGTATTTATGAAGGTGTGTTACTGATAAAAATGAGAAATAGTTTTTAGACATGTATAATTTATAATGTTGTTTTGGTTCTAAAAAGGTTTTGTCGTATGTGTTTTAGACTCTTTATAGTCCAGATAATTATGATTATCGAAATACGACTTATGATTATTTTGTTTAGAGTCACGGTTAGTCAGTGAATCATTGCAGCCCTAATTCTTTATGATAGGATTATTTTCTAGGTAATTTTTTTCTTTTGGAACTTTAAGCATTCATGCATCAAATATTATTTATATGTATTTACTTTTTACTGAGATAAAAAACAAATCTATCAAGATGAAGAGGATTGTTTTTGAAACTTTTTCATACCTCTTTTTCTCTTTTAGCAACTGTACAGCGTGCACCTGTCTGAGATGAGTGAGGACTGCACGGTGCAGCTGTCAGACCACATAAAGGTACTGTAGTGTGTGCTGTTCACCCAGCCCTAATCCCTCTCTCCTTTCACCCTCTCACCCTCTCACCCTCTCACCCTGTATATCTGTGTATATGTGTGTAGTTCACAGGCAGCGCTCTGGACTGCATGGGAGTGGAGGTGTCCCGTCTCAGGGCCTTCCTCTCTGGGGGACACAGCAGTTTTGTGAATATCACGTTGTATCCTCATTCAGGCAGCTGCTCCTGGACGAAACACCTTCATTCTGGACTGGGAGTGGAGGTGTCCCCTCGGGGCTGGACAGGAAGGAGCTCGGGGCGGCCTGCTCTGATATCAGGCAGTTTTGTAAGAAGATCCGCAGACGCATGCCCGGGGCCGATGTGGCAGGGGTCCCAGCCGCACTCCGCTTTGGACCACAGGTATGTGAGATTACTACATTATGAGTCAAGTGTGAGGCAGTGACCAACATGCTTTTATCCCATCTGACAACATATTTATTTAAGGGTCTATACGTAATTGTAATTTTTTCTTGTCAGGACAAAATGCACTTTAAAATTTGTACGATCAAAGCTCTTAATATCAAAATCATATAATGTATAATATAATCTGTTAATTTTACATATAAGGAACTGTAAGGAAACAACTGCATGACATTATCCCAGACAGTTGTTTCTGTAACATGCAAGTGGCAGCGGCGGAAAGGACTAAGTGGATGGGACTAAAAGTTCAAACTAAAACCTGTTCCTGACTCATGGTATGAAATCAGCTACAGACCTTATAAATAGTTAGAGCTTGGGCTCCATTTCCATGTTGAATGGAAAAAAGAGTTGAGCTTATAAACACTACAAAACCTCATGAGTATATAACATTGCTTGGTTGTGAAACCTGTTCTCACTGACTGTTGTGCAGGTGTCGGACACCCTGACAGAGTGTAGGCGTCAGCTGAGTCGCGTCCTGGCTGTGCTGCAGGAGGTGGCTGCGGCTGGAGCACAGGTTATGGCTCCTTTAGCGGAGAATGAGGGTCTGAATGCTGCTAAGCTGGAGGACTTTCTCATCAAGGCTGTGGAGCAGGTGGGACTGTGCTTCAGGAGCTGACATAGTGACTGACATGTGCTAGTTCCTCATGGTATACATTTGTGTGCAGATTTATGGTTCTCAGGGTCTGAACCCAAGTGAGTGTCTGCAACAGTCTTGCACCTCTGTCATCACCACCATGAACAAGATGGCCACCGCCATGCAGGAGGGCGAGTATGACGCTGACCGACCTGCTGCACAGGTCAGCTCTGTTTTTTCATATTTATCTGAAATACTGCCACAATCACACACAAAATACAATTTAAGCCACAGTATGTAACTTTTTAGCCAAAAAACAGACACATTGGATGTTTCGGCCTGTTTCCATGGAACCGTTCCTTTGGCTGTAAGCTCTTACAGAATGGCATAAAACGTATCTATCTCCATGGAGAAGTTTGATTTTAACATTCTTTTTCCGTGGAATTCTCATTAAACCAGCTTTACTAATGACTTACATAATTATGAAGTTGCCTTGTTCAATTTGTCATTGAGTTATCATGATTCTAAGTTAAAACTTTTCTTTCTCTGTGTCAGAGTCCCCCAGTGGAAGTCCGAGCAGCCACAGTCCGAGCTGAGATGACCGATGCAGAGGGGTTGGGTGTTAAATTGGAGGACAGAGAGATGGTCATCAAGGAGCTCAAGAAGTCCCTCAAGATCAAGGCTAGTCCACTCCCCTAAACTAGGCCTTACATGTAGGCCTGTCACTGTAACACATTTTGAAGCACGATATTTTGCTACAGAGAAATACTGCAATAAATAATAATATTGAAACTACTTTATGCCACAGAGCTAAAGCAGGACAATTCCATTAAACCGTTTTTAAAATATACCATATCATTAAAAGGCATGAGCTGCAATAAAATAAATTGCAAAAAGAAGCAATAATTATAGATAGATAGATGCCATTTATTCAACCCCTTACAGCTCAGATCTCGCCTTATTTATTAAGATAAATATTGATCTGCAAAATATATTGTTCCAGCTTTCATATAAGTAGGCATGTCAAGATAATTACTGTATTGATTTATCGTTCAATATATGTTACAAAAACAAAATAAGGACTGGATGAGGATAAAACAGGACTGCATAATACACCGACTGAAACATGCGTGGCCACCACTCTAACCACCACCAACCAGTGTTCATTTTAGTTATGGGTCTTGTAGAATAACTTGAAGTAGCCCGAGAGTTGTAAGAAGAGGCAAATGAGGCTGTAGTTCTAACACAGGAGAAGTTTATTTACATCCGTACAGGACCCAGCACCCAGAGACGTGAACCAGGTCTCATCCATAGTAATAGTATGCTATCTTTTTATTTAATTCTAGTTAGCGACAACAATGACAAAAATATTCTAACTGACAAAATGAGCACTGCCACCAAGTCCCACACCACTAGGGTTGTAGTCAGGTTTTAGTCGATCAATCAGTCAAGGATGTCGTAGTTGACCAAAGCTTGTATTGGTTGATTAATTATTTTATTTACGTTATGAGGGGTTATATGGGACAACAGCAGAAAGAAGAAATGAGTGACCTGAGGATTTGGTGTTTATATGTAAAAAAGCAGATTATACTCAAGATTCACAAGTTGAATCTTTAATCTTTATATAAATCCATTGTTTAGCACTTTTCTCTGCTTAAATAGTTATTTTTGCATGAACTCCCATGCAGAAGTAGTCTTTTTAGTGCTGTTTGGGTCAAATACACTAAGATACGTAATCATTTTTGAGAGCTTTTGTCTCACCCGTTTTTAGTCAACCAATCAATCAGCAGGACATGTCTTTAGTCGACCAAGAATTTTAGACAACTGCAGCCCTACACAGCACATTCACACTTAGGTTAGATGTCTTCACTGTAATGTTTTAATGTTCCTTTGTGTCCAGGGCGAGGAGCTGAGCGAGGCAAATGTCCGCCTGAGCCTCTTGGAGAAGAAGCTGGACACCTCCACCAAAGATGCAGACGAGAGAGTGGAGAAGATCCAGACCAAACTGGACGAGAACATTGCTCTGCTCAAGAAGAAAGAGAAGTCAGAACCACTTTGCCAATACAAAAACAATACAATAACAAAACCAATGAGGTGTAACAAAAGAATTAACATTAAGAACCATTCACGCATAGTTTCCAGAAAATTACTGGGGACAAAATGCTCAGCAGTGACAGCCATTCACACATGCACCTGTTCCAGGACATTGCTGGGTCAATTGTTTAGTGTTTAGAACAGTCAGAAAAATGTCTTACTTGAGTGTAATTTGTCCCTGCATTTTGGATGTAATTTTCAGTGTTTATGATATAGATAGCGGTGCTGTGTTTTAGAACCCACCGCTGCTTCCTGTATTTTTGTATGTTTTTTCCACAAACTGCCACTTAACTAATGTAAAACTATGATAAATATTTACCACAGGTACTGTCCCACCAAACAAAGTCAGAATTTGAGAAACATGAAAAATCTGTCATATGCACTTTAAATTGAATGACAAAAGAATGTAACCACTAGCATATCCAAGGAATGGAATACTTGATGCTGACAAAATGCAGGCTGCATGTGCGAATGAAGCACTTACACATTTAGACATTAAATAGCTGCAAGCATGTAGAAACAAAAACTGCCCCATTGCTCAGTCATTATTTTGCCCCTTGTATTCACCCTAGGGCTGCACAATTTTGGGGGAAAAAAGGAAAATAGAAACAAAAAAAAACGACCAAACGTCCATTTGTGATTCTGTAAACAACTCCAGGAGCATTAAAGCAGACCTATTCCACCCGTAATTCCAAAAGTAAATTTCCCATTCATTTTTCACGTAGACTTTAAAAGATTTTAATTTTAAGAGTCAAAGACCTCATTGAGGCTAACCAGTTATGTGATATCCATAATGCAGTTGTTTTAAGTAAAAAAAAAACACATTTAAAACTCAAGAAATGGTCAAATGCTTTGAAAAGTTAAGGAAAAATTTACTTCTGGAACCAGGGTGCGGGTAGTCACTATTAAGCTCCCTTATTGAGAAGTATTGAATACATTTAAATAACGGATATGTAAACGAAACATGTATTTAGATTCTTAAACCTGCCCTCCTCCTCACACACACCTCCTGTCCCGTTCCTAGGGAGTTTGAAGAGACCATGGATGCCCTGCAAGCTGACATTGACCAGCTGGAGGCAGAGAAGACGGAGCTGAAGCAGAGGCTGAATAACCAGTCCAAGATGACCATCGACAACCTGCGCGGTGGAACTGCGGCGGGCATTGCCTCCATCGTCCAGGGCTCTGCTGCTGGTCAGTGCGGGGCCGGTCTCATAGTGTGGTGGTTCATTTCATTTGTTTTTATTTAGTACCAGACTGTTTTCATGAGTGCCCTGTTTGTACAGCAAAACAAATAAAACAAGAATAAGAACTGTATAGGCCCGTTTAAAACATTAAAAACAGGTACAGATGTGACTATTGATACTTTGCAGTGACATCATACTTGGGGTGTTGTGCATATATGTGTATGGCGGATTGTTACCATGGTGACAGACTGCACACATTAGCAAGCACAGCCAAAAAAGTTTTAATATTGTCTGAAAATTCAAGAAAAACACAAAATGGATTTAAACATTTCAGAATCCTGTGATCAGTACAAGAGTTCATGGCTCAGTTTAGATGTTAAACAAAAAGGTGAAAAACAGTTTGCTATAGCTAGCTTGTAATTTTATTTGAGAGGGACTTGTTTAACAGTAAAAGATTTCTCACCAGTTGTAGTTTCAGCTGAATCAGACATTAATTTGAACTTTATTTTAACACAATCTGAAGAAAGAACAGAAAGAACTAACAAAGCCTCAGACAGAGCAAAGCCTACGGTTAGCATTACACCCTCAGGGAATATTGATGACAACAGCTGCAAAGTCTTATTAAATGTCTATTAGAAGATTAATAAAATGCAGGAGTGGCACCAATGTACTCAGTTTTGCATGCCCTTGAAATGTATTTGATTTTTGGGGAAGCTTTTTTCCCCATTTCAGTTCTAGTGTTTAGTTTTTAGACTTTAGATCTTGTATTAAGAGTTCCTGTATGATGAAGCAGTGAGATATTCAGGTAGTCTATCAAGTTGTCCCTTGTAAATACATTTTATACAGTGTTGGTCTCTTTGACAGATAGCGATGACCAATCTATTTTTTCAGTGCACAGTAATGAGTTTAAAATGTATTCTCAGTTATGAAATGAAGGGGTGAGTGAAAGAATGTGTATAAAAATAAAATAAAATGGAGTCTATAAATAAATAAATAGATCTCAGCATCACAACATCACATGCTATTTACATCTATGTACAAAATGGAATATTGGAGTATTGTAAGTGATTCGTTACAGCACGGAGTTTAACAGTTTTATATCTTCATAATCCAGTACAGACAGAAAAGTTTGAACAATTTCTTTTCCATAATTCCATTGGATACAAAAATTTGTTTGTATAATAAAATGATCATTTTGATTTTAAACTGGTACATAATTGTGAGATGTGTATTACAAAGGACAAGTTTTCATCAAGCCAAAACCCAAAGATATTTATAGGTGATGACTCTATACACGAAATGGTATATTAATTGATAAAAAGATTTGTAGCTTGTATATCACTTAAATATTCTTACTGTAGACCTGACTGTTTACTCTTGTCCCAGGTATGTCTCCAGCTTTGGCCGGGCCTGTGCAGGTGGTGGACTCTCCACTCCTCAGGCAGCAAGTGGAGGTCCAGAGACTTGGCATCAAGCACCTCAAGAACGAGAACAACCGGCTCAAGGTACAATGCAAAACTATTGATACTTTCCAGCTCATATGATCAACATTCCCTGGGGTGTGATGCTAACTGTAGGCTCTGCGCTGTCTGATGCTCTGTTACCCAAGTTAGATTTTAATCTGAGTCTGTGTAATCCCTGAGTCGTCCAGGTCTGATCCATAGCAAAAGACAAAGTTTAAATCTTGTCAACTGGACAAATCGTTGTAAGAGTGAAGACCTTTCACTGCTCATCCAAGACGCTTCTTCAGTTCTGGTCAAATTTTGGCCACTGCCTTATATCTTCATCTTCAGACCCAGAACAATGAGAACAATAGCAAGGTTGTTAAGGGATGAATAGGGTAGTTTAAGCTGAAACTGGAGACAATAAACTTTTACAGTTCCAGTGTGGTTAGCCCCTCCCTTCAGATAGATATAAGGCAGTGTCCACCAGCAACCTAACCTGAACTGAAGAAGCGGCTTGGACGAGCAGCGAAACGTCTTCACTTTTTCAAAGATTTGTCCAGTTGCCAGATTTAAATTTCGTCTTTTGCTACTTTAATCTGAGCTTTATTTTAACACAATCTAACCACAAAGAGCTGGAACTGCAACAGGAGAGCTGATTTTATACTGTTTAATAAGTTCCTCTCAGATACCATTACAGTCACAAGCTGTTTTTCAGTTAGTCACTTTTTTTGTTGAAAATAAAACTCCTGTACAGGACCATGAACGTGCATATTGATTACAGGCTCCTGAAAATGTGGTGTATAAATCAGTTTTGTATTGTATCTTGATATATTGTTTTAAAACGTGTTTGGCAGTGTTTGCTAATGTATAGATTGCGTCACCATGGTAACTGGTGAACTTTCAGCCATAGATATATATGAAGACACCCCCAGTGTGATGTCATTTCAGCATTTGAATAGGTTTTGTTCAAGTTGTAGAATGTGATGATGTCAGATGGATTTCAGGGGCGTATATAACTCTATGGGAGATTCACTGTTTTTGAATCCAAACTTATGATCCACAAATGTTGAACTTCATTATTTGAGATGGCTACACAAACCTGTCATATTAATCTGATTTAAAGTTCTTTCAGTTGACAGTTTCATTAGTGATGGGCAGATGATACCTTCAAACATTTTTATTAAGAAAAATAACTTTTTGAAGCATGTTTGGGCTCAGACGATTTCTCCTCTTGGAAACAATTTCTCCAGCTTTAGAGAAAATTCGTTCACAAGGAACTGATGAGGCAGGAGTACACAAATATTTTTGGGACAGTTTGAATAAGCGTGGGTAGGTCTTTTTTTGAGAATTCCAGTATTCCAGTGGGTATTCAGTTCTGGGAATGTTTGCTCCAGACAGGTATCTTTGAACTTCTATTATAGCATCAGCCATAAAACTTGTTTTTCTGCTCTGAGACACCTCCATATCTAGTTGTTGCCACAGGTTGTCTACAAAACATGACATGATTTGCATAAAATGTAAATCCTAAATATTAACAAATACATTTTGAATAAATAAATATATACCTGAACTAGAAGATGCTGGCAAATGAGATGAGTGGCTAGGCTGATCTTCCTGTGGTGTTGAAGGCGGCCCAGAAATTCTCATCTCTGCAGCACACTCAGATTGTAGTCGCTTCACTGCTTCATTTATCTTGTTCCCATTTAAAAAACCAAGCACTTTGTATCGTGGGTCCAACAAGGTTGCCAGAGAGAGATGGCCAGAAGATTCATAACCGTTTAAGGTTTCCATGACTCTTTTGTCCAGTTCCTGACAGTTTTTTTCCAACCAATGTTTGCAAAGATTGGGCACATTTTTGCATTGTATGGTGAAGCATTTTCATCATTGGTACTGTTTTGCTTCCACTCACTCGCTTCTCCTCTGAAAGCTTCACAGTAGCAGAATTGGTTTTATTTCAGATATCAGTTGGGTCTGACACTTGATCGCAAGATTTTTTAACTATCACATTTAAAGTGTGTGCAATGCAAGGACTATGCCCGATTTTTAATAGTCTCGCTGTTGCTATCATATTTGCACCAGCATCAGTCACAAAGCGTGCAACCTTTCCTGCAATGGCCCAGCTGTCAATCAGATGTTGTGTGACCTAAAAAAATACATAAATAAATAACAAGTCCTTACATGACACCAACACATACCGTACTGAATATTTTCAATAAACCTACCTCAGCAATATTCTCTGCTGTGTGGCTCTGGAGAAAGTATTTAACTCCCAGCACCGTGGTGCACATTTTATTTTCAGTATCAACAAAGTGGCCAGTCACAGCCAAGTAGGTCTCCATGTTTATTGAAGTCCACATATCAGCTGTAAGGCTGACTGCATCAGTGGAGTGTAATTTTTCTTTTATGTTCAGGGTTTCTGCTTCATATCTTTTAGATACCATTTCCTTTAGAGCCTGTAAAACCGAAAAAAAACCCCCCAAAAACATTTCTTCAAACAATAATAATTAAAACTGTTAATGTTAAGTGCAATTTCTGACATATACAGTACCTTCCTGGTTGGTATTGCGTATGATGGCTCAAGGGTCCGCAGCATCTCCCTGAATTCCTTGTCCTCAACGATGCTTAATGGTTGGCAATCTTTTATTATAATATTTACAATGCATCGATTTAGGGCCTCTTTTCTAAAAGTGAAAAGGAAAGGTGTTTGATTTAGATTACTATTAGCCTCCATAATAATTAGTGACTGATTACAAAATAGTAACACACCAGTGTGCATTCCTGGTGTATTTTGTTCTCCTTAATGCCGTAGCATTGATGATGTGTTCCGGGTTGCATAGGACAACTCCGTTGAGCATTGACGACATTTCACCTGTGGGTCATAAAAATATATATAAAAGACTTTCTCTGCTGTGGAAACGGAAATGGAATACAAATGACCTTATCAGGTGTCATGAGCTCAAAATTATCCCACACGGAAGAAAACGTTCTCTTTCTTGGAGGGTCCATAGTGACGAACGGCGTCGTAGCAGCAAGTGGCTCGATCTGTGTTGGATCTTGACGTAGAACTGGCGCCTCAATGACACGTGACACAATGTGATACAATAGTCACTGTGTCGGTCACGTGACTTTTCTTAAAGCGATACGCTCAGTGACACAGCTCGGCTGAGGCATGCTTTCAGCGCATGATGCGTGTATCGGTGCCTCGGCTCATTTAGACCATCACTACTATTCATAACTTTCAAGGACCAGAACGGAATTTTTCCGCGATGGCTAAAGCTAACAACCAATAGCATGCTAACCACACAGTTCCTGATTATTGGACAATAAAATGCTTTTTTAATTGGAGAGTACACAGTGGACTTATTTTGACTTGTATTCAAGAGCTGCTTATACAATATATCTGTACTGGAGCAAGACACATTTTGCTCAAATACATGCATGGGAAAATTTAGGTACAGGGCCTTAAACATTACATAAGTTGATCCTGTTTGTGTTGTGCTGACTAGGCGGAGAGGATGCGGGCACAATTGGCGTCTCTGCCCCCCCTGGTACCCCCGAAGCTCCCAGTGATGTCCAGACAGCCTTCCACACAACCAGGGGGGCTCAGCACGGGCATCTACCGGCGCACGGACCAGCTGCTGTCCACTCTGCTCAAGCTCAGTTCAGAGATGAGAGTCGTGGACGTGACCGGGAAGACCTCTGGTATGGATCTTGCCCGTGTCCCAATGTTATGGGACATGGGATACACCTTATGTTGCTGTCATGTCCCCCCATCTTTCCATGGTTGATGTTGTTATTTCCCTTTGCAGTGAGTGCCAGTGTCTGATGTCCGTGTCCCCTGTCTTGTGTCCTCTGTCTCATATCATACCTGTCTGTCCTTGGTTAATGTGGTACTTGTCTCATGTCCTGCCTCTCCCTGGTTGAGATTGTATAGCCTCTTTTCCACTTGCATGGTTTGCTTGGGGCCACCTTAGAGCTGATCAGTTTGATGTGGCTCCAGCCAAGTTCTGTTTCCATGCTCTGGGCATGGCTCAGAGGCCAGGGGCAGGGCTCTGCTACATGCTACAAGTTTGTGGCACTATGAGACAAGGCTAAAGCTAGCACAAACGCCAAACTAGTTCCAAATTTATCATCAGCTTTTTCTGCATTTATTTCATTTACCTGCACCTCTACACAGCATTTTAACTTCTCTTTTTTTAATGCATTGGGGTTTGCAAGTGCTAGTTGCTTTATATACTGCAAATGTAATATTTTTTATCTTGATGCGATTGGCGTGTATTGATAACCAGGAAACAGTTGGCTAGGTTTGTTTTGTGAAGCATATACAAGTTGCCATCACTGTAAATGCAGTGATTTATCATTTGGTGAGAAAAATCTGTTAATATCTGCTTTTTGCAATCTTAATAATCCAGCAGCACACCCAGATCCAGGTCTCAGATCCTAACCATGTCAGACCTCCTTAGAAGGTAGTACCTCCACCATTTCACTTGGGACCCCTCAAACGGAGTTTCAAGGGCTCTATACCGCTAAACTTTCCACTGTCTAAACTTTAGACAGTGGAAACACTCAGGGTTTGCACCATTCCACCCCTATGGCAACAAGGCTTAAGTGTCTCTTGTACAGTGAGTGTCAGCGTCTCATGTTCCCTATTGCATATCGCCTATTCCTGTTTCGTGCCCCCCTGGTTTTTGTGTCCTGTCTCTTTGGTTAACGTTTTTGCCTTTTTTGCAGTGAGTGCCAGTGCCCAGCTCCTGGAACAGACCGCTCGACTGCAAAGCCTCAGTGACGCTCTGGACAAACTCAAGGTAAAAGTCCACACAACGTAACTCTCATACAACAGGCTTTAAAGAGGGGGATTATATCTATCTATCTATCTATCTATCTATCTATCTATATTATATATATATGTAAATATATATATAAAAATATATATATATATATATATATATATATATATATATATATATATATATATATATATATATATATATATATATATATATATATATATATATATATATATATACATAATTCAAATACAACTTTGTGTGATTAAATGGTGAGGAGAAACAATGTAACATTTTGCAGAATAGGTTCCCTGTAAATATCAGACAAATGTGAAATGACAAAAAATCACTTAATACCCTTATGTAGTATTGTAACATGCTTATTTTTCTATTTCAGCTTAAAAAAAATAACTATATAGTCTAAAATATTGATAATATTGTGAATGTTGTTTTGTTTTAGAGGTATTACACAAAATGTACACAATTTCTTTTTAGTTTTCGTGTTTGTCATTGTTCCCTCATCAAAAAAATGCATGAAATAGTTTTATATGTCATCCATGCATGTTTGAGTAATTTTACAATCTCTCCCGGGCCCTATTCAAGCACCTACCTACCTTAGGGCACGTAGCTTAGGGCTACGTGTAAGATTCTATTGAAGGCTCACCCCACAAGCCTACATCACCCATGCTTCCACACAACAATTCTCCATAAATATACAAAAGCATGATACAAAACTGTACACAGCAACTTGAAAAACCAGCTGCTATATGCAGTAGTTTCATTAGCAGAATGCACACTGATTGTGTTGTGATAGTGCTCTGAAGGGGGAGTGACTTAATGA
Source organism: Periophthalmus modestus (assembly GCA_019594935.1). Taxonomy (NCBI): domain Eukaryota; kingdom Metazoa; phylum Chordata; class Actinopteri; order Gobiiformes; family Gobiidae; genus Periophthalmus; species Periophthalmus modestus. Next base: position 8,515,460 of record JAIEZT010000107.1, read on the forward strand.
AACTTATAAAACATGTTAATACGTTGTTTTCTGCGACTATAGCATTTTCAAAACAAGAAAAGGTAACATGATCTGTTAGCAGTTAATACACCACAGAAGAAAAATACCCTCTCTAATGTTTTTCCTGCATTAGCAGCAACAGCTGCATGCGGAGGAAACTATTCATGATATTGGCCGGATTTTTTCACTAATTCCTTTCCAAGCCGATGCTCTAAAAATTCCAGCTCGGTGAAGGTTACAAACACCAGTATCGGATCGTGACATGCCTACTAAGCAGTAGAAGAATTAGGCTTCGGATGTACATGTTTAACAGTTCATGCCTTTTTTCCTGTTGTTTCAGGGAGAAGTGTCTGAACACGTCGTGTCACAGCGACCTGGAGCCAAGGCCTCCTCCGACTTTGCAACATTCCCCCGCTCCGCATTTGTCAAGGTAACTGTATAAGTGTATTATATATGCACATGACGGGTCAGACTCATTTCACCAAAACATAGTTAACATCATATATAAGACATTACTAAACACTTTGTTTAAACTTCATCTAAAAAATAATAAAATGATCCTGGTTGAACACGGGCAGCAGATATGACATAGAAGTAATTCCATAACTTACCGAGCAGCCGTAATATTAACAAGAGTTAACTACCAACTGGGGTCAAAGGGTCAAATAATTGAACTAATACAAATAAATGACACATTTATTTTGTTAAATGAAGGTCTTAACTGTAGGGCAGAAGTTGACTAAAGACATGTACTGCCAATTGAAACTATTGCATATCTCTGTGTATCTGGCCCAAACTGCACCTGGAAGCAAAAACACCCATTTATACAAATACATTGTTTCCCTGTAACCTTTTTATTTATAAAGACAGAGTATTCAGCTCACTCACTTCTCCTTTCCACTATTTTCCCATATAAATCCTTATAATGTACCGGTAGTTAAAATTATTAGTCAACGAATACAAATTTTGCTTAACTAAAACACCATCAACTCATTCATTAGTTAAATGACTATAGCTCAACTTGGCTAATACTAAACTATTAAAAATATTTACCACAGGCACCATCACACCAAACCAAGTCATAATTGGAAAAATCAAAACCTGCCATACGCACTTTTAGTCTTGGCAAAACTGTGCTGTTGACTGGTCCTTGTGTGTTTGTTCCAGGCTAAGGAGGAGATGCAGGAGGGCACTGTACTGGTGGGGCGGGTGCATATCCCCTGCTTTAAAGGACAAGAGCAGGTGCACAGAGTGGTCCTGAGCCAGGGGCAGCTACAACATGTGCACCGCCTGCTCAGCACCTGAACGCTACAGCAGTAGTAACACCTGGATTTAACATGGGATATAGAACAACGCTAATGAAGTAGTCTTGTAGCACTTGCAATGTTTGTCAATCTATTCTACACAATGTTACGTATGAGATCTTTTTGCAGTCGATTCCTTTGTATTAGATTAAAAAAGACATGACAACAATATATCAAGCTTTATTTTTAATCAACATTATGGGGTAAGGCAATAGGGCAAAATTAGGTCTTAGTGAAACCCCATTTTTATTGTTTCAATATTTTTTCAGAAAGCAGAATGAGTCTCACATAACTCATTTGGAGTCATCGCAATGCTGAAATCCAGCTGGTTTAAATCTGATTGGCTGAAGATGCTGGGGTTCAGTTTAATTAATCTGCAGCTCAGTGAGTGAATTCTGGAGGTTCTGAGCTTTCACATGAGGCATGGCCTGTCCATATACACTCATACCCAGGTTCAGTTATTGTAATACCTGTAATAATTAAGACTACAACGTACTGTACCTTTAACAAATAGGCTAAAGTCTGAACTCCAAACCACATGCTAATTTCTGACAAGACCGGCTATAGATCCTTCCATTAAAAACACCTGCGCGGATTCCTGACCATAAGAAATTACCAATCTTGATTTTGTTTCAAATTTGCTTAATTGCACACCACTACAACAGTGTATTATCCAAATAAACATTTCAATTATGTAGACAATCCATACCCAGCAGGTAATGCAAAATATTTAATTAAAGGTTAAAGACAGGTAAAATGCAAAAAGATTGAAACAACTTTTTACCAAATAAAATGGGTAAAACAACTAAAACCACTGCACAGAGAAGTACATAGACAGGAATTTGGTACATGTATAAGTGTCCCATCACAAAACTGCTCAGGATGATGTCAGAGCACAGCGTAGAGTGAGAGTACATTCAGAAGTATATACAGTAGTTTGTTTAAACAGTTTGATCTACCACTACTACCGATACTGCATTTACCAAGCACCATGCCTACCTACCACTCCTCAGAGTACAGGCAGTCTTAATTGTAGAGTATGTGCAGTATCAGTAGTGGTAGTCCCTCTGGGTGTTGTTGTAGTGCTGTGGTCGGTGGTAACTGTAGGGGGCATAGTGGTGGCGTTGGCGGCTCCTCATGACGTACTGCTGTCTCTCCTCCAGAGGATCAGCTCTGACACTCTTCTTGGTCCACTCTGAAACACAGTTATGGCCTCAGCACTATTCTAATGCATTTGTTAGACGATCAGGTTTAACTTTAGAATTATAGCACCATTTGACAGGGGATTTGAACATGTTTTTAGCTCATATCTGGGGTCATAGACAGATCCAAGTTTATGGAATTTAAAATCTAAATCTTGCATACAGTTTTTATTCAAATGATATATACCCTATTCACGACCATAAGGCGCAGGTAAAAGTTGCGAACATCGTGGGAGCGATGGATGACAGACGGCGAACACAGCTTTACAAAGACCGAGAGGCAGCGCCTGGCGAGTTACGCCACGATTTGTGAATGGATTGTGGATGCTTGGGCTATCGTATCTGCTTGCACTGTTCTTTGAGCTTTCGCAAAAGTCGGCATCGTTCACGCTGAGCAGTATGGCAACAAAACGGACTCCGATAGTGACGAGAGGGAACCCGGTGTATTTTCATTGAAATGAACAGCTGGGCTAGATTTCTGATACAGAGGATGGAGACTTTGATGGATTTGTGAATTAATTGAAAAAGTTATGTGAGCACTTTGCTAAATACTTGAATAAAGCACAACCGAACACAGTATGTGCTCTAAAAAAGGCAAAGGAAGCAAAACAAACATGCAAGTTCTACCGTGCCTGCGCCCTAAGGCCCGGTGCGCCTTTTTAATGTGTTAAATGCAGAAAAAGCACCCGTAACTGAACTGCGCCTTATAATCCGGTGCGCCCTATGGCTGTGAAATTACGGTATATTGTTGTAAATTGTTAGTGAAAAGCCTTCAAAAGGTTTACTATAACTAAGCTAAAACTTGTGGATAGATGGCAATGAACTCCGATACTGAGGCTTCTAACATTCCCACAATAATCCTGATAGTTAATAGTAAAATTACTACAGTACTTGTGTATGCGTTGTCCCTGCTCCTGGTGGTGTAGTGAGTCTGTAGAGGGCGCTGCTGAGCTTGGAACCGGTGACGTGGCTCTTCAAAACTCAAGAAGCTCTGAGATACCGAGTCGCTGTAGAAGTCCTCGCACCTGTACGAAGCAGCGCCCCCTCTGGACTTTGGGAGCACTGCAGCCAGTGGGGGCAGTGGAAGCAGCCCATCGCCTACTGCACAGAGGTGTACCAGAGTCAGACCACCACTTCAAATAACCAGGCTGTGTTCAGTAGAATACAGAGGTCTTACCAAAGCTGGAGAAGTAATTGCTTGGAGGATAATGCAAGTTGATAGGAGCTTCAATACGAGCGATTCCTGTAAAGGAGCACACCAATCAGTGGCTGCAATTAATGTGCACTCCAAAAATCTGATAATCTAATTTGGAGTTACATGATTTCGCAGTTTATAGTCAATTTAATAATCGTATGATTTCCTTCTAATTATCCCTTGGATTACTTGCAGCAGATTTTGCAGTTTGGATTTAATTTTAAGAGGGAAAATTATGCTTTCTACCATGTTATAACATTGTTCCCTGATCAAAAAAAAGCTTGAAGAGGTTTTAAATGCCATCCCGCCATGTTTGAGTATTTTAGGGAGTTTGCTAGAGATACCTGGGTTTTTGCGTTTCTTATGTTCTTGCTGCTTGTCCCGGTTTTCTGCAAACACATCCACATTAACATCATCAATGTAAGCCTTTGGTGTCACTGGTGTCGTAGCTTGACCTTGGGCAGCGTACTCACCCACAGAGGCCAGGGGGCAGGGCAGGACGACCCCCCAGGCGTCAGCTATGTGCTGCAACAGTAACCAGCTGATCCTGCGGTGGGCGATGGCATTCCAGTGCACTCCATCTTTGGCGCGGTGTTGCAGGGAGAAGCGGAACTGAAAGTGCAGGTCTAGGACGTCCAAACCATAGCCGTCTGCTAATGTACCGCTGAAGAAGTTGGCCTCGATTACATCCGAACGCAGTTGGGGCATTTTGTGCTCAATCTTTGTCAGAACAGGGTCAGAGGGGACAGAGAGAGTAGGTTTATTCAGTTATTGAGATGACCACACAGTAAAATCCTTAAAGCGGTGGTATTTTACTTCCAAATATGTTGTGTTAGCAGTTAATACCCCATAGATGACCATGTTACTGTTTAATTTTAAAATGCTATATTCGCAAAAAAACAACGTATTAACATGTCTTATAAGTTTCACTTTCATTTTCAATGCGGTGTTCCCCACACTGCCTCTTTGCTCTCTGCAACAAGTCACTAACTCTTCAGAGCACCATCACAGCAAACCCAGCATGAATTCCACTATTCAAACCACTGCACATTGCATCAGGTTTGTCAAGTTGCTGTGTGCAGTTTTGTATCATGTTTTTGTATATATATATATGGAAAAATGTCGGGAGCTTAGATGACACAGACTTGTGGGCTGAGTCTTGTACAGGATCGCACTGCTACCCATAAGGAGGGGATGGATGACATCCAAGTTCTCTTCTGACATGTTTTTGATCAGGGTTATAACATGGCAATACTACTGTGGATTAATACTTTTTAATCCACATTGTTGATTCAACTGTCATAGTGGCCACCTGAATAATCACTTTTAGTCCATTGAGACTAAAAGTTTGATTTCATTAAGCTGGTCACATATTTAGGGATGGTCCATATAGTGGTTCCATATTGGTAAAATATTGGTATCGAGTATCAGCCAATATTGAAAAAATCAATATTCAATCTACCAATATTTTGGAAATAGAAGAGCATTATATGGCAGTATATATTTTAACATGAAACACATTTTATGCCCCACATAAATGCATTTTGTGACCAATTTGTCATGTTTTAAACTTAAAATCCATAACAAAGTCCCGCACATTTTTCTTAAGTTGAAGAGTTTAAAAGGTCCTATACTACACAAAATTGATTGCGGGCTTTAAGCCATGTTTACCTCCTCAAAAACATACCCAGAGTTGTGTTTTGTTTCATTCACACATGCCTGAGTAACCCTTTATTAGTCTGTCTACATCTCCAAAGCTCAAAATGCTGTTCCACCTTGTGATATCATGTAGTGGTAGTTTACTAAACAAAAGGTTAAAGATGACTGTTAACTTAGAGATGGGCAATCCTAAGGCTGAAATCATCCAAATGATTCTAGTGAAAGTATGTGGAGTTTAAAAACACAATGGAGCACTTCCTGTATTACCATATGACATTATAAGGTGGAACAGGGTGTTTTCTGTTTGAGAAGAACTCCTAAAGAACGCCTATATATAAAGGATTTCGGCTCAAAAAAAAATCTGCATCGGGGCATCCTAAATATAACCATGCCAATCCAAAAATACTCATTATGGATTGATCTGTATGTTGTGATATAGTGACTTGTTTGAGCATAATGTGCACCGCACAGTGATCTCACCTCGGGAACCAGAAAGCCCCCCTTGATCTTCTCTCCCAGAGGCATGGTCACATTCCAGATGACCAGGCTTTCCATGGGGAGCACACCATTCAGCGCATCAAAGAACTGGTGCAGGTTCTCCTTATAGTCCTCTATCCACTTACAGTGATACCTGTCAGAGAACACAGGTGATGTAAATGGACTCGTGTTGTGAAAGGTCACATCATTGTTGTCAGTCATCTGTCAGAAGGACACAAATCCACTCAAGTCACATGTCACAACACAGGTCAAACACAAAGCTGCCAACGCGGCCAAACCAAAATGACTTATAAAATACATGTGTGTGGATAGACTAGCACAACACTTAAAGCTCAGGCGTCTCCCTAATTGGTCCTAACTTATGTTTTTTTTAATCCAAATTACTACAGATGATTTGACCAAAAGCTAAGCTTTCACATTTTTCCAAATTTTTATTTTTTGCATTTTTGTAGTCAGCCTTTTGATTTAATTTCCCTTAATCTGTGACTGCTGTTCAGACCTTATGGATAATAGAAAGGCGTTTTCTCCTTTTTAAAGAGGATACAGAGTTCCTTCAGCCTGACCCTGCCGGAGCTATTGTTTAGATCACATGGCCACCGTCCATCTCTGCCTGTCTGATTCTTCGGACCCAACGCCCTGAGGACTTCAGATATCCAAAACATCAGACCCACAGATCACATATTGACTAATATCGCTATGTGATATTAGTCACTATGTGACTGAGTATCTCTATTCTTCCCAGTTGTAAGTGCACATACTTTAGATAACTCTTGGTCTTAGTCGTGAGACCCTAGTCTAGAGCCACACTCATCTTCACATGCCGTCTTTTCAACACAAAAGACAGGTCAATAAATATTCATAAACCACCATTTGCTTTGGTGAAGAGTGATGTTATTTCCAGATACAAGTCAATGATATGGTACAAGAATTTCCAAACCTTCAGAGCATTGTTTAAATTAACTAATAATTAGATCAACAATTATATAGTATTGGTAATGTTTCTCAACTTTTTTTGAGTGGTGCCCAAAAACTCTTCTGCTAGTCAAAGCCAAACAAAGTTTGGATTGGAAGTTTATTTCTATCAATTTACCCCTTTAATATCGCTAATCACCCTAAAAAGGGTGTTCTATCATAACTACAGACTGTTGTGTAAATGTTAGTATGAGCCCCGGATAAATAGAATGATGTGAGTGAATGTTAGGCTCACAGACCTGGAGATGTCCCACACACAGGAGTTGATGATGACCACGTCGGGCTTGGGGCCGCGGCTGAAATCGTTGAGAATGCTCTTCATGTAGGGGGAGTAGACTCGTGTGACAAAGTAGAAGCGCACCAGGTGGTGGTCCGACTGATACTGGCGCACCTCTCTATATGCTGTCCCATTGTGTAAAGGGCGGAGGCAGCCCCCCTCCACCAGACAGTCCTGCTCAAAGCTCATCTCCCCCTGCACACAACAAACCATCACACTGTTACTGTGCTTGTCCAGCCAGAACCACAGGCTTTGAAAAAACTTTACAAACACAAGTGGGTATGGAAGCGTCTTCCCAATTTTAGGGGGCATAATTGACAGGCACATTAAAGTGCATTTGACAAATAAACGTATTTTTCCAATTACTACTTCGTTTGGTGGAATAGAAAGTGAGGTTAATAGTCAACATAATTTTACATCAGTCAAGCGGCTGCCTATTTTTTAGATTATAGCAGAGGTGCCCAAACTTTTCTCATTAAGGGCCAAATATAAAACCCCAGACAAAGCTAAGGGCCAATTGAGGGGGATAGACTGTTTGCCAATACAGTGAATACTTTAAATCTGCGTTATTATTACAAGTTAGACTGAACTACTAGAACAGGGGTGTCCAAACTATGGCCCAGGGGCCAAATGCAGCCCGCAGACCAGTTTTTATTGGCCCTCAGGCCTCCTGCTGAATCGGTTCAATTGATCATAAGCAATACCTTTAACAGCAAATTAAACAGTGAGGCAAATAAGTATTTGAACACCCTGTGATTTTGCAAGTTCTCCCACTTAGATATCATGGACGGGTCTGAAATGGGTCTGACGGGTCTTAGGTGCATGTTCACTGTGAGAGACATAATCTAAAAAAAAAAAAAAAAAATCTGGAAATCACATTGTATGATTTTTTTTAAATAATCTATTTGTATGTTACAGCTGCAAATAAGTATTTGAACACCTGAGAAAATCAATGTTAATATTTGGTACCGTAGCCTTTGTTACAGAAGTCAAACGTTCCCTGTAGCTTTTCACCAGGTTTGCACATACTGCAGAAGGAATTTTGACCCAACCCTATGTACAGATCTTCTTTAGATCAGTCAGGTTTCTGGGCTGTCGCTGAGAAACAGAGTTTGAGCTCCCTCCAAAGATTTTCTATTAGATTTAGGTCTGGGGTCTCCTCCAAACACAGCAAGTGGAATTAAGACCAAAATGTTCTATTTTGGTCTCATCTAACCACATGACTTTGTCCCATGACTCCTCTGGATCATCCAAATGGTCACTGGCAAACTTAAGACGGGCCTGGACATGTGCTGATTTAAGCAGGGGAACCTTCCGTGCCATGCATGATTTTAAACCATGATGTCTTGGTGTATCACTAACAGGATGACGACGATGTGGAGTACACAGGACTAACGCAGGACTTTGTGGACTGGTGTCAGCAGAACCACCTCATCATCAATGCAGGGAAGACCAAGGAGATGGTGGTGGACTTCCGCAGACGCCACTCTACTGCCCCCTCAGTGAACATCCAGGGAAGGGACATTGAGAGAGTGGACTCATACAAGTACCTGGGTGTTCATCTGAACAACAAACTGGACTGGACTCAACACAGACGCACTGTACAGGAAGGGCCAGAGCAGGCTCCATCTCCTGAGGAGACTCAGGTCTTTTGGAGTGAGAGGGCCACTCCTGAAGACCTTCTATGACTCTGTGGTGGCATCAGCCATCCTGTACGGTGTGGTCTGCTGGAACAGCAGCATCACAGAGAGGGAGAGGAAGAAGCTGGACAAGGTCATCAAGAAGTCCAGCTCCGTCCTGGGCTGTCCTCTGGACTCAGTGCAGGAGGTGGGGGACAGGAGGGTCCTGGCTAAGGTGATCTCTATGCTGGACCATGAGTGTCACCCCCTGCAGGACGTTCTGTCTGCCCTCGAGAGCAGCTTCAGTGACAGACTGATTCACCCTCGCTGTGTGAAGGAGAGGTTCCGCAGGTCTTTCCTTCCTGCTGCTGTCAGACTGTATAATGAGCACTGTTAACACTGAACATGTGTCATTCAACCATATTTAACCAAACCCATGTGCAATACTCAAGTCACTTTACCCAGATCTATATCTATATCTATGTATATATATAGATATAGATATATATATATAGTGTGTATATTAGAGTCTATTTTTTTTGTTTATTTTTAAGTCTATTTCTTAAATTATCTCAACCTATTTATCTTTTATCTTGTTTTATTGCATGTACAATTTTCCTTCTGTTGTTTAACTTTGCGGTGCAATATTGAATTTCCCCACTGTGGGACTAATAAAGGCATATCTTATCTCAACAGTAACCTTGGAAATGGTGGTCCTAGCTCTTCTCAGGTCATTGACCAGCTCCTCCCGTGTAGTTCTGGGTTGATTCCTCACCTTTCTTAGGATCATTGAGGCCCCACGAAGTGAGATCCTGCATGGAGCCCCAGTCCGAGGGAGATTGACAGTCATGTTTAGCTTCTTCCATTTTCTAATAATTGCTCCAACAGTGGATCTTTTTTCACCAAGCTGCTCGGCAATTGCCCCGCAGCCCTTTCCAGCCTTGTGGAGGTCTACAATTTTGTCTCTTGTGCATTTTGACAGTTCTTTGGTCTTGGCCATTTTAGTAGTTGGAGTCTTACTGATTGTATGGGGTGGACAGAAGTCTTTATACAGCCAACAACCTCAAACGGTGCTTCTAATTTAGGATAATAAGTGGAGTGGAGGTAGATTTTTTAAAAGGCGGACTAACAGGTCTTTGAGGGTAAGAATTCTAGCTGATATACAGGTGTTCAAATGCTTATTTGCAGCAGTAACATACAAATAAATTATTTGAAAAAAAAAAATTAAAAAAAATCATACGATGTGGTTTCCAGATTTTTTTTAGATCATGTCTCTCACAGTGGACATGCACCTAAGATGAAAATTTCAGACCCCTCCATGATTTCTAAGAGGGACACAGGGTGTTGAAATACTCATTTGCCTCACTGTATGTGTTAGCAGTTAATACCCAATAAAAGTAAAATACCCTCTCTTTAAAACCACCATCAGAAGCCTGCCTACCTTGCTGTGGAGCTGACTCGCAGTGAGGTGCTTGTCCGTTTGCAGGAGCACGACCAGGTCTTTGTAGACAGCACGCTGAACTGAAAATGAGGAGAACCAGAGGAGAATGTCATTGTCTAAGAACCTGTTCTCCCCTCACATATGTACTTTTGCCAGTGTGGAGCATAGACTGTATGAAGAAGTGCACTGAGGGAGTGTGTCCATTTATACATACAGTCTGTAGTGTGGAGATACTCACTGGAGTCGCCCAGGACCACCACAAACTTGTTGTGCAGCAGTTTGACCACCTGCTGGTGACTCACACTCTTCACCGCCTCCTTGCGGATATCACACAAAACAACATCACACTCATTATCATTATTACAGAGATCAGGTACAGACTCAGTTTTAGTGGCATTCCGTTTTCTTCCTTACTGGAAAATGCCAATCAAATCAATTCATAGGTCTCAGGCAAACAATTCCTTCCTGATGTGAAGGACTTAGTGAGAACCTTTCAAAATATGTACTTTGAATGAACAGCGTAATAGCTATGACCACAGAGGGCAGTTGCCATAGCTTGAAACCCATGAACAACATCTCCAGGGAGACAAGCAGGTGGCAGACCCCAACCAGGAATGTTACATAGTGCTCCTTTAAAAACAAATCTCTTTCAACTTGAGACATACAAATAAAGTGAATCACTAAATGTGTCAAAAAAAAAAGTGTTAAAAGTTTAATCAATTTTAAACAATAATAATAATAATTCATTTCATTTTTGACCAGTGTACTGCAATGCCAACAATGTCTAATTTTGTTTTTTTGGTTATTTCTCCTGTATTAATGGGAAACACAAACGAACTGGTGAGAAATAAAACCAGTTGTAATATATTCGGCTAGTATCTCGCTTTAGGAAATTCCAAGTTAACTTTTTGTAGAGGCCAAATTTGCACAAAACCAACACACATTTAAACAGCTGCAATTACACCAACTTATTTTCGGTCAAATTTAGACGATCTAAAGTTAGTAATTCAATTTCGTCTGAACTTACCATGATTTACTGCTCTAGATGCGTTCACCAGGTTAGCCAGGATCAAAACTGTATCTTATTTAAAAAGGCAGCAAAAAAATCCCTCTTTAACAAAAAGTGCAGATCATGAGCCGCCAGCACGAATAAAAACTCAAAACGAAAAATGTGATCGGGCGCGGGTTTAGATCGGCATGCCCGCGATAAGTTGTTGTTTTATGAAAAAGAGGTTTAAAATTCAAAAACGCATGTGCTGTGTGTCCTGTGCACGCGCAGCCGTTAGCCGCAGGTGTGCACAATGAGCGCATTCAGGCTGCCTCGGAACGTTCAATACTTTATCGTTTTTATCGTTTAATTTATTTATTTCAATTGTATTTGGACTGTTTAAACTGGGGTTCAAATCAGAAAGAGTTTATAAAAGGGGTCTGGGGTCGTAAAACAATTTTGAGTGGAATTTTATAGTCGTTATGAAAATAGAAACGTTTCAAAACGTATAGACAGATAGTAAATAGTAAGCAAATCTAGCATTTATGAATATTTTTCTTAGTTGGAACATAATAAATTAACAATAAATGATAATATGCTATAGTTATAATTCAGTGATTGTATTCTATTTTTTTCCCTCATAGCTATAAGTTATTAAAAAGCATATATATATATATATATATATATATATATATATATATATATATATATATATATATATATATATATATATATATATATATATATATATATATATATATTTAGAGAGAGAGAGGGATAGATATATAAAATTTCCCTGTGTACAATCACGTTGAAGCATAAGTACTGTATATTATCTTTTTTTTTTTTTTCTCTCACTGTCATGACATGAAACCAGGCTAAACTTTTCATGTTTTAGTTCAATTAGGTTTACCAAAATTATGTCTATTTGCTAACTGCCAGAATAATGAGAGATTGTATGACTTGGGTCAAACATTTTGGATATGCTTCCCCAAGGTTCTCACAATTTGGCAGGAATTTTGGCCCTGACAGAAGTGGTATAACTGGGCCAAGTTTGTAGGCTGCCTTGCTCAGACATGGCTTTTCAGGTCTGCCCATACATTTTCAATAGAAGTGAGATCGGGGCTTTGTGATGTCCACTCTAAAACATTGCCTTTATTATCCTTAAGCCACTTTGTAATCAATTTGGCAGTATGCTTCAGGTGTATTGGAAGACCCATTTGGATTGGCCATTGTGCCCAAGCTTTAACTTCCTGGCTGATGTCTTGAGATGTTGCTTGAGTATTTCCATATAATGTTTAGCAAAGGATGAAGTTTAAAGGAAGTGAGTGAGTGTAGGAGTGAAGACGTTTCACGGCTCATCAAAGCCGCGTCTTCAGTTCTGATCAGATTGCTGGTGGACACTGCCTTATATCTATCTGAAGGGAGGGGCTAACTACACTGAAACTGTAAACAGCTATTGTCTCCAGTTTCAGCTGAAACTACCCTATCCAGCCCTTAACGACCCTGCTATTGTTCTCTTTGTTTTGGGTCTGAGGATGGTGTTGTAGATGGAGGGGATCCTCCTCCCTTATGTCTCAGGTCCCCATTCCTGTTTAAGGAAGAATTCTCTTTTTTTTTTTTTTTTTTTGATTGGGTGCATTGGATTGCAGTGGGTGCATTGGATTGCAGTGCATGTTAATGAACAGACATGCACTGTAAACATGCCGGGTTATAGCCAGAGGCTAATTTCCACCCGTTGTCCCAAGGGCTGGGGTGGGTGGGTTAAGTGTCTTGCCCAAGGACACAATGACAGCATTCATCTGTGAGGGCTGGAATTGCACCGCCAACCTTCGAGTCAGTGGATCTAACCACTCAACCAATGATGTTTATGTAGAGAGCGGGATTTGAACCGCCAACCTTCGGATCAGTGGACAAACACTCAACCTACTGAGCTACTGTCGCCCTAACAAAAATAGCTTCTTTAACTCCCCTCTTAAACCATTTATTTTCTATGGCTAAGATCTGAGCCTCACTATCTTCAAAGGAGTAATCAGTGTCTTTGAGATGGAGATGTACGGCGGACTGGGGTCCAGAGGAGCTCTCACACCGGTATTGGTACATTCTCTTATGGAGTAGCTGTTTATTTTCAATGTACCTCTCACTGCACTCTTCACTACACTGAATGGAGTAGACTGCAACTTCGTCTTTTGCTATGGATCAAACCTGGACGACTGAGGGATTACACAGACATCCACATAATGTTCTTTCCTGATGATGCCATCCATTTTGTGAAGTGCACCAGTCCCTGCTGCTGCAAACCAACCCCACAACATGACGCTGTCACCTCCATATTTCACAGTTGGGATGGTGTCCTCAGCTACCCCCTTTTTCCTCCAAATGTAACAGTGCTCATTATGGCCATTATGGCCAACAGTTCAATTTTTGCATGTTGGACTTCGCCAGGGCTGCCCTTTGTCGCCGGTTCTGTTCATTATATTTATGGACAGAATTTCTAGGCGCAGTCAGGAGCCAGAGGGGGTCTGGTTCAGGAACCACAGGATGTCATCTCTGCTGTTTGCAGATGATGTTGTCCTGATGGCGTCTTTGAGCCAGGGCCTGCAACAGGCACTGGGGCGGTTTGCAGCCGAGTATGAAGCGGATGGGATGAAAATCAACACCTCCAAATCCGAGGGCATGGTTCTCAACCTGAAAAAAGTGTTTTGCCCTCTCTGGGTGGGTGGAGAGCCTCAAGTGGAGATGTTCAAGTATTCGGGGTCTTGTTCACGAGTGAAGGAAGGATGGAACATGAGATATCGAACCACTGTGGTACAGAAGGAGCTGAGTCAAAAGGCAAAGCTGTCGATTTACCAGTCAATCTACATTCCTACCCTCACCTATGGTCATGAGCTCTGGGTAATGACTGAAAGGTCAAGATACAAACGGTCGAAATGAGTTTTCTCCGCAGGGTGGCTGGGTGTTCCCTTAGAGATAGGGTGAGGAGCTCGAGGTGGCTCGGGCATCTATTCCGTATGCCTCTTGGATGCCTTCCTAGGGAGGTGTTCCGGGCATGTCTCACCGGGATGAGGCCCCGGGGAAGACCCAGGACACGCTGGAGGGACTATGTCTCTCGGCTGGCCTGGGAATGCCTTGGGATCCTCCCGGAAGAGCTGGAGGAAGTGTGTGTGGAGAGGGAAGTCTGGGCTTCCCTGCTGAAACTGCTGCTTCTGCGACCTGGCCCCGGATAAAGCGGAAGAAAATGGATGGATGGAGTTCAATTTTAGTTTCATCAGACCACAGTACATGTCTCCAAAAAGTATAGTCTATATCCCTGTGTACATTTGTAAACTGTAATCTGGCTTTTTATGTTTCTTGTGGAGCAATTTTCTTCCTGATATCTTGGCTGATTTCTTTTGACTTTCTCATGATGTTATACAAAGAAGCAGTGTGTTTCAGGTGTGCCTTCGAATACATCCACAGGTGTGTCTTTAATTAACTCAAATGTTGTCAATAAACCGAATAATTAGAAGACTGCAAAAACATGACGTCATTCAACTTTTCAATTTGAAGAAAGTAATGAAAATTTGTCCAAAAAAAAGTCCTTCTCATTATTTTGGCCTTTAGGAAATATAAATAATTTTGGTAATCCTAATTGACCTAAAACAGGAAAAGTTTAGTCTGATTTCATGTCAGTCTATGAGGGAAAAAAAGCACGTATATGTCCTTTTATATAGTGTATGTAAACTTCTGGTTTCAACTGTATGTCTGAAAAGAATCTTGAATTTAATAAATAAAATGAATGATTAAAGCGTGTTAATTTATTCATTTATTGTTGGGTTTCAGATGACATCACAACATTCAATAAGCCAATGATATTTAATATATGGATATGTCATGGTAAAATACAATATAATCAAAAGGGAAATCTGGCTCTTGCCCCCATCTGGGAGAATGATATATCACATTCTAGAATCTGAAAACCACCAGTTTTTGCGTCAATAATCATAGAATCATAAATCTTTAGTTTTTTCTGCTTCTTTATTTTTGTTGACTAAATTCTAACACAAAACATTGACAACACTTTCTAGTGTCCTAGTCTGTAAAAAAAAACAAAAAAACAAAAAAACAAAAAAAAAAAAACATTGCTGTTCATCATCAATGTGTTTTTGTTTTGTTTTTTGCCATTGGCCTAATTTAACAAAATTGAATTGGTCTGTTCAGTTTTAATGATACAGATTTATACTTGTGTTTTTATTTTTATTTTTTTGTGTGTTTTTATTATTATTATAATTTTTCTTTTTATGTACATGAAATTTGGCTGGTGCAAATCAACAGTAGTTCACAATATTTAAAGTGACCCGATGAATAATTTATTCATCGTGCCTTCGTGGCACATACGCTGTGCCAAGTCAACTCTCCAACACAGGGGGCAGCACTGGCAATAAATTTACTTGAGTCTGTCCAATAACCAACAGAAGAAAACTGCGTCACGTGTGTTTTGAATAGTGATGGTGAAACCGAAATCTCATGAAACACTGAACCACTTTGAGACAACTGCACCGAAAATGACACACTGCTTCGAATCATTTGACACAGTCAATTTTTGTCTGTGTAATGCATTGGTGTGGATGTGACGTAAAGCTTTTGTGAACCTCGCTTACCCCCTTCCTCTAACCCCCACTCCCCTTTTCTGTGACTTTTATCTGAATTTTATCACTTCTATTTTATTTTTATTCTCTTAACTTATTCTTCTGTTTATTATGAAATTGTTTTACATTATTTTGTGTCAACTTGTGTTTAAATCAAGTTGCTTTTCCCACTGTGGCGCACTCACGTTTTTAAATGTGCTATACCAATAAAATGGCAACTGTCTAATAAAAAAAAAAAAAACTTTTCAAACTGGTGTCTTTGTGTCCTATACTTGTATGTATTAGTTGTACTCTGATTTGGCCAACTAAAGAGTTTGCAGCTATAGAGGCATTTTACACTGGAAAAATTGGATAATAAAATGATGTGGTTAAGCAACTGGGATAGTGATGGTGCAACTGTAGTTTTTCAGAAGTTGGAACATTTTTGGAAAAGGTGTCAGGGGTGTGAGTGGGGGAAATGTGAAATATATTTGTAAAGTTTTAGAGATTTTTATTCAAGAAAAGAATCATTTCAACTGTGTTGAGTTTTAATCTGCTCCTCTTCTCGTTCACTACCTCTCCAGCTTTGGAGAAGACCCGCTCACATTGCACTGATGTTGCATGTGCAAATAGTCTTTTGCCAGCAGGTAAAGGTGAGGATAAATGGTTCGTCGCAGCATTGATGAAGTGTTGCTGCTGTATGTCAGCTCTTGAGCACAAATCAAACACTTGACTTTATTCGGGCTTTTCAAATGTTCATTTAAATTGTCTACTAACACTATTAGGATAGATTTTTTACAGTAGTGGCAGAGCAGATCAATATTGGATCGTTCCTAATTTTTTAGATTGTTACTAATGTAGCTTGGCCATTGGGCCTGGCTTGCTGGGACATGGTTTGATTTACTATTTAAAAAAAAGTTGCATTATGTGTGAATTATATTTTGTGCTAATGCTCATCTTTTGCAGGTACAGCAAGATGGTGACGTCGAGGTGAAGTAGTTAATTCATCTGCTTTCATACAGTTTGACACATTTTACAGTTTTGTAGTTTAACTCTGTTAAGCTGTTTGTTTGAAGTTACAGCAGACAAAATGTGAATGCTATTTGTTTTGTTTTAATGGTCTGTAGAGCTCCTGCACCCATTATCTTTGTTGCGGCTATCAGGATGGCAGGGATGAAACAGTGATAACTAACGGCAATGAGCCTGAAATTTGGATTTTATTTGTGTGATTAAAGGAAGACGTAAATGACAATATGTATTAAAATTGAATAAAATTTACAATCACACAGGCCAGTAAATGGTCACTACTGTTTAAAGAGCTTCCACCTTTTTATTAAACCACAAATGATGCAAAGACTCTTTTGAAAAGCATTTGTGATGTGTGTTTTCTATTAACACAAATCGCTCTGTCCCTTACTTAATATTCATTAAAAATGGAATCACCATTACACAATCTGAGTAAAGATTTTAAATCATCATGACATGATGGTTAAATCTTTCCTTTCCCAAATAAAATGAATTCCAAAGTACATTTAGCTCTGTTAATGTAGGGCTTGACTCAATTCTAGTCCATTTAGATCCACAAATCCACTACTTTCGTCAATATAGAGCTTTGTCAACCTTGCAAAATGCTCTGTTTTTGATCATTTGTAAATCACAATCCACAAAAATATCCATACTTTATAAAACTGATAGTTTGAAAAATGTGCGTCATTCGTTCCAATGCAGATTCACAGTCAGCTTCCCTGCCATGGCTGAGCTATGGAGCTCTATACTGAAATGATGCAATGCCTCGAAGACTCATAGCTTTCATTTTATATGTCATACAGTGTAAATTTTGTGCATTCACTGTTAATAAAAACAAAAATATCAATGTTATGTATTTACTAAGAGTATAGGACAACAATATTGAGGGTTTAGATGTGTTTTAAAGGTTTTGTATTGTTTAAAATTTGCTCAATTAATATTGAATATTAAGGTAACATCATTTTCATCTTGAACCAATTCTTTCTTAGAATGAGAATCAGAATCAGTTAGACCAATGCAATATATATCATTATGAACAACTAAGAATATTTAGATGTAAATGGATTATGATATAAATTGTAAACTGAACCAATGAACCTCATTAATCCATTAAATGTACGTTCATTTAATTTAGAATTTTAAGTTGTATTAATCTATCACAAGTATGTTCATTTAATTTACTATTTTAAAATTGGCCCATAATGCCAATTCACTTTTTTTTAAATTAACCCAACTAAATTTTAGACATTGAACCAATATATAATGTATTAACTGTTATAAATTAAACAAATTTAGTTTGACCAATTTAATATATATCATTATGATCAACTAAGAATATTTAGATGTAAATGATTACAATATAAATTATACGTTAAACCAATGTGTTACTTTTTTCAGTGTAATGTGATTTCAATGGAGAAACTGGGGTAAACGACAGAATATCATAAAATATGATACATCAGGGTTGATTTTGCCAGAACTGAGTAGAGTAAAAAAAAGTTGAGAAAACTAGTATTCTAACAGGATGTGATTTATTATTTAAAGTTAATGTTATTGGAATCACAAAACTTGAAACTCTAAGACAAACTTTGGAAATGAGACAAACAAAATTTTAGGAGCAAGACAAATGTTCAAATCATTTCATATAGTCAACATAAAGCTTTGCGGGAAGAGTAACCCAAACTTTTACTCACGTAAGAGTTCTGCTACTTCATTAAAAATACTTCTTGAGTAAGTGTAAAAATATGTTCTTAGAAAAGTTACTCAAGTAAATGTAATTGAGTACTACTTCCTTTGGTTTGGGAAAAGGAAACCCTCTCAGATAGGCCTATATTGTTTATTAAATAAGAAGTTAATAAGAGATTATGACAGACACATATCATTTTTGATAGAGGTAAACTCCAGATTTATATGTTTTACCGGTCAAATACTTAGCAGTGCACGGAATCTTACAGTAAGGGGGGTGCATGAATGGCAAACCTCTTCAGGCAAGTTTTTGATGAGGGAATAAACATTATAGTTTCACGTTGGTGGAAAGCTCAACAGTTGCAAAGACCCACTCTTTAAATATAATTGTGTTAGCTATATTTTAGTGAAATAAGTAGTCTAAGCTGTCACATGCAGTTTAAATGGGTGTATAGGCTAATACCTGAAACACAATGGGACAAAGTTATCAAAAGTCACTGTCTTGGTCAAACTCTATGACCTTTAGCGACTCTTGGTCCCTGTCCTTCCTGTCTTCTCTGTCTTCTCTATCCTCCTTGTTCTCCCTGTTCTCCTTGTCCTCCTTCATGTTCATCTGCTGGTGGAACTCGTTGTAGATGCCGCTTAGAGCCACAGCTGCTTCCAGGGACACTTTGAGATGTCCAGTCACTTCTTTGTCCTCTCTGTTCTCATCTATGGCTACAACTGAAAAACAAAAGTCAGAAAGTTTAAATTATTAGGCAATTTCTGAATTCTATTTAAAATCAGAATATTCTAATATCAAACTGAAATAGATTTTTACAATGCAGTGAAATGGCAGGGGAACAGTGGACACCTACTCTGGATGTCCCGTTCCAGCACATCCTCCCCAGTCTCCAGCAGCTCCCTGAGGTCCAGGAAGGCATGTCCCACGTCCACACACTCATCCTCCTCGTCCATGGGTTCACTCACTACCGTGAACTTCAACCTGCCATAATAACATTGCATTTAGTCTTTTCATATTTTTGCACACCTTAATTTGTGTAGTAGATGCCAATTGATTTAGTAAAACAAGACAAATTAAAGCCACATTAAAGTGACATTAAAGGCCCTTGCCCTCCTTGCTCCCTTGCCCTCTCATTGCCACCTACATTTGCCCTCTCCCCATTGTTGGGGTACATACTAATATATATATATATATATATATATATATAGATGTCAAAAGTACAACAGTACAAATTCATTGAAAATTAGAGCTCCATTAATTCAGATTTTTGATACTGGCATGTTGGGTCTTGTTTACTACTTAATTTTTTTTGCCATTTATGGCATTTCCATATAATTTTAATTTCCACCAGGACAATTCTCGACCCAATGCTTGGACCTTATAACCAGCATTTTCATTTTCTACAGTTCTATATTTTCCTTCAGCAGAGGGGTCAATAACTGCATCTTTTGGACCACGGAGGAATGCATTTAGGTAGTGAATACAGAATACCTGCATTAAAATGTATGCAGAAAATGTACTGTATTCCTTTTGATTTTGGGAAAGTGACTGTATTCTGAATACAACCATATGCAGTATCAGAATAAACATTTTTGGCATGTGTATTTCCAACCCTGCTACTATGGGTTTGAGCATACCTGCCCTGGTGGGGGTCAGTGCCCTCCAGCATGGTGAACAGGTAGTGTCTGAGCGGAACCGCATGGGTGCCATCCACATAGATCACTGATACAGAGAGAGACACAGAATTTTTTGGTAAATTTAAAAGGAAGTGAAGTAGTAGTAGTGTAGTGCACCTTCTGTATGTGTGTATACCTCTGGTGAAGTTGTAGTGCACCTCCTGTCCTCGGCTGGGCTTCCTTAGGGACATGGGAGTCTCGGTGGAGTGGAGAGGGACCTCCCAGAAGCCTGTACTCCACAAACAGACGCTGCACAGACTTGTCCAGAGCCACAGGGGCAGAGGGCTCCAGGCGCAGGGACAGGATCTCTACTCGGAGCCTGGTCCCATGATCCGGACGACAGACTGGAGGTATGACCACCTCCTCACTGTGTGTGGAGCTACACTCAGAGACCACGGAGGAGACAGGTTCTTCAGCTGTGGGAAGAGTGGGAAAGCTGCTTAGGTTAAAGGTCCTTTATTACACAAAATGGATTCTTGTGACCTTTAAGCCATATTTTAATGCTATTATCTCCTCAAAAACGTACTTCGAGTTGTGTTTTGTTTCATTCACTCGTTTGTGTAATCCTTTATTATTAATCTGTCTACATTTGCAAAGCTCAGAATGCTCTGTTCTACCTTATGGCAGTAGTGGCAGTTTTCAAGTTAGCAGCTACCTTTTACCTTTTGTTCAGTAGAAACTGGTTTCCAGGGCTGATACAATCCATAATCAATTTCAGTAGTGGCTGGAGGGGGCACAGATTTGTAATACACGGATGTGTTTAGTTTTGGCCATATTGTAGCCGCACGCATGCAGAGGTCCACTGGTTTGAGAGAGGAGAGATGATCATGGACCCACAGTGTTGTGTGTGAGGGGGGGGGGGCCGTGGAGCCACAGTTTGTGTGACTGTAGCGTGACTTTGATTGTATTTTGGGCGTGAGCGAGGACGATCATACTGTGGAACATTCTAGAAATAACATCTCCATGGAGATGTTAAGCAGGTGGTGTACCTTATAGCAGAAAAGTTACATAGTGCACCTTTAAAGACTCACCAGTGTCAGTGCGCTCTCTGTGCTCTGATTCATAGTCCTGCTCCACAGAGACCTGGTCCTGAAGAGGAGGAAGAGGGGCTGAGGGAGCGTCTCTCCTTGGGGTTCTAGCAGTGCGCCCCTGGAGAAAGAGCGCCTGTACAGGACAGAACAAGGGGGAGTTAGTCATGGAAGATGTTCTCAATACATTTAGTGTGAATGTAAAGCAGGACTAAGACCAGGACTAAAACCAAGGCCAAAACAGGACTAAAACAGGATTGAAGAGTAACTGAACAAGAGATTTAATCAGGGCTTATTTAAATCCCCACCATGTAACTTTCTAGTCCAAAAACAGACTAAAATTAAAGCATGTTTTGCTTTGTTTTTTTCATTTTAGACGTTTTTATTGCACTGAAAGAAAAACAAAAACAAAAACATGCGTCCTTACTGTTAGAGGGCTTGCATCTCTACAAACCTGACTCTTATTTCCTGGAAGAGGGCCTCCTCCTCCTACTGGTTTCCATGTAAAGGTTGTTCCTTTGGCTATAATATTAAGGCATATAATGGCATAAAACCTATCCATCTCTATGGAAAATGTTCTGAATTATTGTTGTAATTTCAGATACAAATAACATGCCATTTTCAGAACGGTACACGGTGTCCAAACAGGTCCAATGTTAGAACTGGGACAAATCAGCTCTAAACCAGGACAATAGGGCTAAACCAGTACTCAACTAGGTCTGAATAAGGACTGTGCCATGGACTAAGGCCCGCCACGCACTACAGGATTTTTCAGTCTTAAACGTTTTTAAACATGCGACAAAAAACGTAGACCACATACATGAAGAGAATTGTATGAGACTTTAAATCTTATGATCCCCGTGCATAAAGACTGCAGCACACCACAGCCAACAATCTGAAAGTTATGAGCTATCAAAATTCTAGCGCCTTTTGAGTCAGCTGTTTTCTGTTTACAGTAAAACGAATTCCTTTGAGCCTCTAAAATGTTCCAAATATCAGAACATTGCATTTCCATTTTAGATGCAAGTCAAAACTGTGTTGTTATTATTTGTGAAATGAGGTGCAATAGTTCAGAGAGAAGCAAATTGGGGCTTAAATTAGAGCAAATTATGGGCCTGTGTGTGGCGGGCTTAGCCTAGATCACTAGGTCAAAACCAGTTGAAACCGGCTCAGAGTCGGATAACTCCAAGTATAAACCAGTGCTAAGGAAGTTCCAAGCCTAAATACATATGCACATGTGGGTATTGACCCACATATAAACTCGTAGGTGTACCTGCTTTGTGGGGCGAGCTCTGAACCAGGGGATGTCTTGGAGGATCTGTGTCTGGTGGTCTCCACTGGGACCACCAGCTGAGGAGCGCTCCTCTGTTTCAGTGGGGGGCTCCACTGTGGGCAAAACAGATCATAAGCTTTCAGTATGAACCACTTGTATACAGAACTATCAGCAACATCTATTGATACTTTGCAACTGGTGACATCAACATTCCCTGGGGTATGATTTTAAAATGTAGGCTCTACTCTGTCTGAAGTGCTATAAGACTTTAATCTGAGCTTTAATTTAACACAATCTGACCAGAAAGAGCTGACTTAGTTGGAACTACAACACCTGAGACCTGATTTTTACTGTTAAACAAGTCTCTCACATAAAACATTAGAAGACTGTTCTGTTACATTCACTGTACATCAATGAGATGCTGTGTCCAAACAGTAAGAACTATTGATGATTAGTGTTTTCATTAAAGAGGGGGTATTACACTTCTATGAGGTATTAACTGCTAACAGATAACATATTTAGATCGCCATGTACCCTTTTATTGTTTTGAAAATGGTATATTCATTGAAAACAACATATGGATATGTTTTATAAGTTTTGCTTTTGTTTTAGACCTTCAGAGTCTCTCCTCCCTGCTCTCCCCTTCAGAGCACAATCACAACACAATCAGCATTCTGCTAATGACAAAGTTTTGCATTATGCTTTTATATATTTATGGAGAATTGTCATGTGGGAGCGTGGATGATGTAGGCTTGTGAGCTGAGCATTGAATAGAATCCTTAGCTAAATGTAAAGAGGGTTCAGGAGAGATCGTGAGATTACTGAAACATGCATGGATGACATATAAAATCTATTCAGGCATTCTTTTGATGAGGGAACAACATTGTAGCATGGTAGAAAACTCCAAAAAGTAGATTTTGCATAATAATCCTTTGTAAATACCTAGGCTAAGGTGTTCAAACCAAGTTTCAAAAAGTCAGAAAAACACAAAGCAATCTCGAGTTTCCCCTTACTGTTCTGACCTTGGCCCTGGGCTTGGCAATGGGTTTGTGTGTGCCCCTAGGCTCCTCTTTCCTCCTCTCTCCCTCCTGCTCAGCTCTGCTCTCCCCTGGGCCTTCAGCTGGAGCTTTAAAGGGGTACTTCCACTTGATCAGGACTCGGACTAGCCCGCGAGGGCCCCCGGCTGCATCCCTCAGCACATAGTCCCCTGGTGGAAGGAGCATGGGAAGGAAGAATCAATGCCAATTTGTCTTGTTCCAGTAGAGATATAATGCATGAGCATTGTCTGCATTGTCAAATTATAAGTGCTGCTCTGTGTTAAAGTCCACACACCTTCACAGGACTTGTTCTGTATATGGCAGTGCTCAAACTGCTTCCATTACAACAAATGAGGCCAGAAACTTATTTAATCTAAGACATTTTAATTTCTTTATTGTATACCATTGTTGTGGTGTGGTCCTGGTTAGTGAATTGTTATATTTTTGCTAATTTGTTTAGCTTAATTTCTTATTGTTTACCATAGCACCTTTCCTGTTTCAGGTTTAGTCCGTGGGTGGGTAGGGGGATAAAGGTGGTCAGTACAGGTAGACCACAGTGGTTTTTAGCAGGCAGCAGGAGAGGCAGCAAATCGGCCTTGTTCATGGAAACTTGTTTGTTGGCCTGCATACTTGGAAATAAACCAATGGAAATTGCATATGTTGACTGGACATTGATTTTGGACTGCGTTAAACCATGTACTCATCATGCCAAAAATTATTATTTGAGTTATATTTAGTCAGAAATTTGTTGTGTTAGTTAGTTTTCATTGACAAATAGTCACTACACCAGATAGGAGATAAACATGTTCAAATATAACTTTTACCGATAACTGCACTGTATGATAATTGTAATGCTGATTTATTCCAATTACAAACACATTGGACATGATGGACAAGTTGTTTATGTTTTGATACCAAGACAATTATTCAGTCAAAAAGATGAGCTTCACATGAGTCATCTTAAACAAGGTATTTTCCATTTTAAAAAGCTGCTTGCTGGTTATTATCAAGATATGCTTTTCAATGTGGGCAGTTTGAGCGCTTATATTATGACCAGATTTAAAAACACAGAGGATGCCTTATATAATTTACAGGTTGATCAGTATAAGTCATTTTTAATAATATGAGCCATTTATAAATCTGAATGAACCATTATAAAATAAGACTCAATAGGCATCAAAGCTTATTGAGTTAGGCTAAGGCTCGCATGTCTCACCTCGGATGTCCCTGCCCAGAGCCAATGCGCGCAGGGGCACAGGGGTCTTGGCTAGGTACACCGGAGGCACCTGGTCCTCGCTGTCATCAAACACATACACCCACAGACTGCTGCACCTGTCAGGGCAAACACAACATCACTCATGAGGTAAACAATGTACCCACAGACTGCTACACCTGTCAGGGCACAAAATCCCTCATTAGGTAAACACATACACCACAGACTGCTGCACCTGTCAAGCCAAGCACAACATCACCCATGAGGTAAATACATACACCTACAGACTGCGGCACCTGTCAGGGCAAACACAACATCCCAGATTAGGTAAACACGTACACCTACAGACTGTTGAGAGTTGAGAGGAATGATCAAAAAGTATATATTAATTTGAGGGGCTGGTTTGCCTCACCCCCGGCAATTCTATATTACATACATTCTATAATTGCACATACACCATATCAATGAGACTTAGGTGGCAAAATGTGAACAATGTACAAATATAATGTATTGCTTGCTGCTCCCATGAAAACAGAGATGTAGCAGTTGCCTCTTGGTCAAAGCCATATCTCGCTTCTGTAACCTCCCGTCAGACAGGACTGCATAACTTCCACTATGGGAGGGCCGTAAAAGCTCCAGTGTAAACTCACTTGCTAGACTCTGCCACTTTTTAAACTCTGCTTTAGATTTTGATATACGCTGCCTTAAAGACAACTTGACTGCATTTCTGTGACCATCAATAAAGACCATACAGAATTACTCCTGTGCCTCTGTCGGAGAACAGAAACCGACTGAAGTAATCTTGGGATGTAATGTAATAGTAACTTGTACTAGACCAGTACTAAACCAGGACTGGAACAATTCATTTTGTCAACTATATTTTGTTACGTTTTGTTTCATTGTTTCACACATGTTTGAGTAACCCTTTATTTTGTATATATTTCTTATATATATTTATATCTGTCTACATCTCTAAAGCGCAAAATGCTCTGTTCCACTTTGTGATGTCATGAAGTTGTAGTTTTCAAGTTAACAGCTACCTTTTGTTCAGTAGAGATGAACAATTCCAGGGCTGAAATTATCCATATGGTTCTAGTGACGGTGTATGGACTTTCTGTATTATCACAAGGTTTTGTTTGAGAGAAGAACTCAGCCTAAATATGCAGCGTTTTTGAGTTAAACATGTGTGAATGAAATAAAATAGTAATGACTGTCTTGTATGTTCGTACTGCAGATAGCTGAGCAGGTCCTGGGTGACAGCCAGGGGGTAACAGGTGGAGTGGTTGTACACGGGGTCAGCAGAGCAGAGCACGGTGGGGGAGGCGTGGGGGGGCAGGTCGTACAGGCGGTAGGACAGGTAGGCGTCTGGCAGTAACCCGGGCCAGCGAGAGCTCAGCCCCACACAGCGCTCCAGAGTCACCAGAAGCTCGTTCGGGACACCAACGCCTAAGTCCAGTACCTCCTACACACACATACAGAGAGAGTTATTTACAGGGAAAGTAACTAATCACAAATACTCATATTACTGTAATAGGCTCTGTGCACAACAGCCCTTGGCTAGTTTTCGTCTCTGTGGACAGTTTATGTTTATGAAGTTTTTTGCAGTTTCACGCTAAAATCAATAAATACTGATCAGACAGTGGACAGGTATGTCTTTGTGTGTCAGTGCTAATGCTAATGGTAATTTTAGAACCACGTAAATATAAAAACAACACTACAAACTGAAAGAGTCTATACCAAATTGAATACTCATACAAATGTAATTTTGTTGTCATGTTAGATTTAATGTTTTAATAGTTACCATTAGTTACCATTAGCATTGAGACACAAAGATGTACTTTTCTAAACACAGAAGTGTCCCCCAGTGATTATATCACAGTGGAACTGCCTTTGTGGACTGTTCTTAGAGACCGGAACTAGTTGGGTGCCATTGTGCGCAGAGCCTATTGAGTATATTTTTTTTTTAACTTGTATTCTAATTAGTAGAATTCTAGGTAAGTAATTGTACTTTGTTGCATTTAAAATCAAAGGAGTTTTTTGACTGTAGTCCCAATGCACTGTCTATGCTTGTTTCTGTATCTACAAACACACATGCCAGCACTGCATCACGTGCTCTCACCTAATGCAACTAACATTGTGTTCAAAAGTAACTAGTGCGTTGAGTAATATTTTTCATGCATACTGTTACTTTAGCACAAATTTGGCAGTAGTACTTGTACTAGTCATTGGGTACATGTTAGCCATGTAACTGTACTTTTACAAAATGTCAGTATACTTTCCACCAGATTATATACAGGACAAGAATTTAAAGGCAAGTGAAAAATATGTGCAAGATTGAGTTAAAGGTGCCATAGAACCTTTCTAAACCAAGAAGTCCATCAAAGCATAATTTTACATGTTTGCATGCTTAAGTGTCATTTTTAGGACAGTATGCATTGCAAATTCCATCAATATAATAAAAATAAGACCATATTTAATAATATAAACATATATATATATATATATATATATATATATATATATATATATATATATATATATATATATATATATATATATATATATATATATATATATATATATATATATATATATATATATATATATATATCATATATATATTCATATATATTCATATATATATATGTATATATATGTATGTATATATTTAATATGTTCTTTGAAGTTTTGAGATACAGATGTTTTGTGAATATTAATAATATATGTGCATATATGTGTGCATTTGAATTAGCATCAGAAAATGGTGTAGATCAGTGTAGTTTTCAGTGTAGTTTTAGTGTACCTCAGTAGAAATGTCCTGCCAGCCCAGAGTGACCTGACCTGGGACCTTCTGTGAGGGCCTCCTACATATTGTCTTGGGTCCAGAATCCACAGGCTCAGCAGTAGGGTGGAGCCGAGCCCAGAAGTCCAGAACCCCCACAGCTCCTCCCTCTGGACCTGTATGGTACAGAAACACACACAGCTTTGATTTTCTAGGAGTGGGTAAAGCAGCAAAACTGTTACTTACTTAAAGTCACAGCATCTAACTTTTTAGCAACAAAATACATCAAAATGTTTTATTGCAATGGAAACCTTGCACTATTCTTTTATTTGACCTGGAGAAGGGCCTCCTCCGACTTGCTTCCATGGAAGTGTTGTTCATTTGGTTATAATCTTCCACACTATGAATAATTTTCTGAAGTGATCATACACTCACCTGGACTGTTCATTTCTTGATTTAGGGACAAAATAGTGAAACACAAACTCCAGGATCATGTAGAGAGGGTTGAAACAAACATTTTAAGGTCAGTATGCCGGACAGCAGCAGTTACAGAGAAAGGGGCCTCCATGCTCACTCTCTATTTGGAACATAGCTATGTCCACTTATATAGAGTTATGAACTGGTTAGAAGAAAGTGACTTTAGGGGAACTTTTCATAACCTACATACCAGTGATGTTTACTTGTCCCTCCATGCGCTCCCCTCTCCTCTGCAGTGCCTCCAGCAGACTAATATGCCCTCCTCCATGTGTAACGAAGCGGACCCCTCCCACAGCCTGGTGCAGCTCCAGTGGGGCTCCTCCTCCTCCTGGGCCTCGGAGCCGCTCTAGATCCCTCGGGGTTAGCACATAGCGGGACGTGAAGCCGTAACTGGGTTGGCTTCCGGACACCAGGGGAGTGGAGTGCAGCTCGAAGTCCAAAAGGTTATAGGTGCAGAAGGTGACCGCGTTCTCCAGGCCCTTCTCATCCTGCTGCAGAGCCAGGGCCCCCAGAGCACGCAGGCCATAGGGGGTGAATGTCACACTCTGTAAGGACCCAGAAAATACAGGGAGATGGTTCATATACACAACCAGGAGGGCTCGTCATTCCTCCTCTGCCACTGGCAATGCATTATTATATGTTGTTTTTTTTTTTTTTTTTTTTTTATAAATTCCTTTTTCAGACCAAGGTTTAGTTTGTTTTCATACCTGACAGTCTCAGCTAAGGGTGCACTGGTATATCAGCCCGATATTGGTTTCAGCCGATTGTAACTTTGCTGATGCCAATATTAATCAATCATGTGACAGACTTCTAAACGCTCTAAAAATAATTACATTTGATTAAATAAATGTGTGACTAGTCACTCGCGACATAAGGTAACAGCAGTTTTTTTTACAGACTTCATTTGACTTGTTTTCCTCCTAAATGATTAGTTAGACATGTTTGCTTCCTCCAAGTTCACAGCGCTCAATACATTATAAACTTCAAACTTTGTGTTGTTTAAAATGACATATAGAAAAAAATATCGGATTATTTGTCACTGCCGAACTCTCCACTGACAAAGAAGTGGAAATTCCAGCAGCGACAAAGAAGTGTGAAAAAAGAAAGAGACTCTTTTTAACATGTTAATGTGTTGTTTTCTGCAAATATAGCATTTTAAAAACAATTAAAGGTAGCAAGGTGATCTAAATATGTTACGTGTTAGCAATGAATACCCCATAGAAGTAAAATATCCCCTCTTTAATGGAATCTAATATTAGGCTTACTTGGAGGTGTACTTCCAACAGTGACTCTCCAGGCTTGAGTTGGGCAAAGATAAGGTCATCCTCCATCGGCTGCACTGTCTCCTGGTCCACCCCGGGCCATGTGTACTGCACTGGGAGCGTCCTCCTGTAGTTCCTGGGGCTGTAGGCCAACTCCTTTAACTGGGCTGGAGAAGACACAACAGGAATAGATTTAAAGTGCATATGACAGGTTAGACCATTATATTTAAGATTTTATTAGAAAGGAACCATCCCTGTTTATAGTTTATCATTTTTAAGTTCATCATTTTATGTAGAAGTAATAATAGTAAGAGGGGATATTTGACTTCTATGGGGTATTAACTGTTAACAAACATATTAAGATCACCTTGTTATCTTTTATTGTTTTGTAAATGCTTTAGTCGCCCAAAAACAATGAATTAACATAAAGTATCACTTTAGTATTTGATGCTCTGAATTCCCTCTCCCTTTGGTCCCTGTGTTAAATCACTCCCCCTCTTTACGCGCTATCACAACACAATCAGTGTGCATTTTGCTGGGGAAACTACCGCACATTGCATCAGGTTTGTGAAGTTGCTATTTACAGTTTTGTGTCATGTTTTTGTATATTTGTAGAGAATTATCGTGTGGGAGCAAGAGTGGCGTAGGCTTGTGGGCTGAGCATTGTACTGAATCTTACAGCTAACAGTGAGAAGGGTTAGAATAGGGCTCGGGAGAGATTGCTAAAATGCTCAAATATGGATGGATGACATCTAAAATATCTTGTATTTAGATGTCATCCATGTTTCTGATGAAGGAACAACATTATAACATTGCAGCAAGCTCCAAAAAGTCAATTTTGTATACTACCTCCTCTTTAAGACTAATGTTAACAACAGCTAAAACTTGTCTACATTGCACAATAGTTGTGATTTGAGTAATAAAAATAAATGGCAACGCCTTTACTTTGTTAAAAAAAAAAGTGCAAACATAAATCCTCTCTGCGTTTTGTGGATGGGTGGACTTTTTATTTCATTTTTAGATTTATTCCAGTTTTGGCACTCACTGCTATTTTGTACTATTCTTCTCAACATTTTTTTTCACAAACTGTCGCTTAACTGATCTATATAAATACTGACCACAGGTACTATCCTACCAAATCAAGTTAAAAATGAAAAAACATGAGAATGTGAGACCTTGCAGAGTGCTGATCTGTAGATTGCGTTTGGACAAGAGCTGCTCCTTCTCTCTGCTCCTCTGTTTGCTCTCCTCCCTCTCTCTCTCCATCCTCTGCCCCAGCAGCTTCAGCTCCCCCTGCAGGACAAGTGCTTTAGTACAGGAGGCAAGGGAGCTTAACAATGTCTGCCTGCTCTGGTTCTGGAAATACATTTTCCATAATTTTTTCCCAGAGAAATTCAAATATATAAAATCTCAAAGGCATTGTAGAGGCTAAGCAGCTATGTGGTAACTAATATCCATAACACAGCTGTTTGAGCTCCATATTATTACTACCATCATTATGAGCAGAAACAAGATTTTATGAAATTATCCTGATACTGATAATCAAATGTTCACAGTCCACGTCGGAGATGTGCTAAAAAGTTTCTGTAAATGTCCTGGCTGAGATTCAAAGAGCAGGTGTTGCTAATGCCTTAACTGTGCAAAAAACAAAATGGAGTTTAAAAAAGTGTTTGATTTTCAGCAAAACAGATGAGAAAGACTTGTTTAACAGTAAAAATAATCTCACCTGTTGTAGTTCCAACTAATTCAGTTCTTTATGATCAGATTGTATTAAAACAAAGCTGAGATTAAGGTCTAACTTGAGTAACAGCTTCAAACAGAGTAGAGCACACCCCCAGGGAATGTTGACATCAGCTGCAAAGTATCAGTTGACACTAAACACATGTAAAATGTACCTGTTTGAGCTGGAGATTATCTCCTTGGTGGGAAAGAGCCTTTACGGTGAGCTGAACAACATTGCCTTACCTGCAAGTCTTTGCAGATGTTGTGCTCCAGCCTGAGGAGCTCCCTGGCCTTCTGCAGCTCCAGGACGGTCTCTGCGTGTGAGGCCTGCACCTGGGAGATCTCTAAAGGGGTCTGCTCCACCTGGCCCTCAGAATGGAGGAACCTCAGCCGTGCCCTGCCCTCCTGCTGCGCCCGGAACTCCTGCGACAGAGACATGAGGACACAGTGCACAGACTGGGGACATAGGACAGAAAAGAACACAGGAGGACAGGAATACAGAAAGAGAGGACATACTTTGATCTGAAAGAGTGTCTCACTCAGCTCGTCCACATTCATCTCAAATGCCTAAAAAAGAACACACACATTTCTTACACATTTGAGTAGTATTTTTACAAATGGATAGTGGACAGAGGACAGTGCACAGTGCTGACCTGGGCCACAGAGTCCAGACTATGCTGCAGAGTGGACACCTGCTCTTTGTACAAGACAATCTGCTGCTCCAGAAACTTCTGAGTCTCCCCTGTGTCCCCGACTGCTGTGGACAGAGAACATGTGAAGGGACCAGGAGTAAAAAATGTCTCAAATTCAGAATATTTCTGAAATTAATAATAATAAATAATAATTAATTTTTACTTTATTTAAGATTATTTGACTATTTTTTCACTAAAAAGTTGCATATTGTGGTTTTAATTCCAGATATTGCAAGCAAAGCATTAACCTATCCATAGGGACCAGCATTCAGCACACTCTTTTTTAGTAAGAGGACTATGTTCACTACACTGAGGACATTTGAGGGCACAGTAGACACACAAAGACATAAGGGACAACGTACGAAGACTTCATGAACATGCAAGACATACGCTGCTTCTCCTGTTCCGTCCTCACATATTTCTCCTCTCTGAGTTGCTGGACCTCCTGTCTCATCCTGTCAATGTCCTCCTCCAGTTCACGGACCTTCTCCCTCTCCTTCTGCAGAGTGTCCCTCAGCAGAAGGAGTTCAGATGAATGCTCCT
Organism: Periophthalmus modestus; assembly: GCA_019594935.1. Classification (NCBI taxonomy): domain Eukaryota; kingdom Metazoa; phylum Chordata; class Actinopteri; order Gobiiformes; family Gobiidae; genus Periophthalmus; species Periophthalmus modestus. Next base: position 8,547,643 of record JAIEZT010000107.1, read on the forward strand.
GGTCTGGTTCTCTGCGCTTCTCTCTATGGGACATCTCCGGAACTTCACATGGAACTGAGAATGTCCTGGTGGAGGAGACAAGACAGAGGACTTGGGGGACATGTCTTTGAAGGACATGAGGGAGATGTCTTTGGAGGACACGGAGGACATGTCTTACCTCTGCAGTAGAGAGTCGTAGTTCTGTTTGATGAGGTCCCGTTCACCCTCCAGGTCGGACACTCTCTCCTGTAACTGCAAGAAAAAATGTTTACTTCATTAAAGGAACTGTATGCATCCTGTGCTCATATTGTAAAAATCACAACTGAACCTGGGCTGCCAGTGTCACCCCTCATTTACATCAACTCCATCACATCTCAGACTGGAGACATGACGGTTAAAAATTAAAAGTAAATGAGAAGGTTTACACCACTGCGTCACATATGCAAGGAGTCTGCAGCCATATTAGTTGGCCAAAACTTTATAGGTGGATATCAGTTTTGAGCGAATCTCTCATGGACAGATTCAGGATTTATCACGTAAAAGCCATGAGATGTATACAAAAACCATAGAACACTGCCTCTACCGGTATATACGGCTTTACGTTCTACTTTCACTTCAGAGTGTGACTGTGGAGCACCTGTTGATGTTGAGGGCAGAAAGCATGCTGGGTTTGTGGATTTACAAAGAAGAATAGCGAATATAGGTGCAGAGGATGAGAGAAGGAGAGGACAGAGGAGCAGAGGATGAGCAGAGGAGAGCTCACACCTGGCTGAAGCATGTCTCTGCATGCTCTCTGCTCTTTAGCACAGGTAGGCTATATGCAAACTGTGAGCACAGCCCTGTTTCACCGCGGTGTTATCTATGAAACATTTTGTTAAATACACTGTTCATGCATTTCATGCATGACGGAGTTAGACTAAATGAGGTGTTAACCTGCAGATAGAGGACACATACAAGTTTTTCTCATTCTCAGTATATGGACAGACCATGTCTCATGTGAAAGCTGGGTCATCTGACCACATCAGTTGTCAGCTGACTCAAACTTTCACAGTGCTAAGCCTGTCACAATATATCACACACAAATGTTGTGTGTGATATATTGGTGAAAAATATATACACAAAAAAATTATGATATTGAAAATAAAAAATTTATGCCACTGACATAAGAATCCTTAAATAAAATTATTGCTCAAATGTATTCTAAATGTACAATATGGTTAAAAACATTATCTACAATAAATAAATAACAGAATGAAAAACTTTCCCACTCTTGCTCCCACCATGATAAATATTGACCCCTAAAATTATTCCATCTACCATATATAGAACGATATAGTAATTATCATGACATGTCTACATATTGCCCCTTAAGAAGGTCTGTACCTTGTCGATAGTCTGCTGGGACACAGAGGCTGTGGACAGCTGTCCTTCCAGTTCCACTGTCTTTGTTCTCTCGTCCTTCAACTGTCCCCTCAGCTCCTCCACCCGGAGCAGCAGAGCCCCGTGACTGTCCTCCAGAGAGCGCTGGCTCTGCGCACAGCACACTATCAGAACAGGCCACTTGCCTCACAGACACATGCACACACCTCAGAGACACATGCACGTGTGTGCATCTACCTCTCGTCATGTCTTACCTCCTCCAGCTGTTTCTCAAAGGTCTGGAGACAATAGAGGGACACAGTAGTTAGTACTTCGATAATATTGTATGGTTTGGTATGTTTTTTGCTGTTGTTGTTGTTGTTGTTTGTTTTGTTTTTTTTATCTAAACCTGGCCTAAACCAGGACTGAATCAGTCTACATGTACAGAACCCCCTAAAACAGATCCACAACAGGACTAGGTGTAACCCAGGCCTGCAGGTCTGAACCAGGTGTACATGTAGAGTACCTGGTGCAGGTGGGCCAGTTTCTCCTCTGTGAGCCTCAGAGCTGTGCTCTTGTCAGACAGCTGCTTCTGCACTCGCACCAGCTCCACGTTCTCTCGGATCGTCTGCCTGACCATACCACGTGTAAAGGACACAAGAAGGGTTAGGTCAATACATGTCCAACTTGCATTCAACTATAATTATGTATGTCCAAAACTTTCACATGTGCCAACCTGTGTGTCTGGGCCTGTGTCCTCCTGATGTCTTGCATCTCTCTGTCCCTCTCTCTGTCCCTGTCTCTCAGAGTGTCCCGAAGTGTCTGCGCCGCCATCTCCAACTGGGCCATCCGCAGCTGTTCTGCCCCACTGCTGCCACTGGGGGACAGAGGACAAAAGAGAACAAAAGAGAAAGAGAACAGGGGACACGGGAGAAGAAAAGAGAGAGGACAAGGAGACAGAGAAAAAGGGGACACAGGAGAAAGGACGGGGGGGAGACAGAAAACATGAAATAGAGGGTAGAAAGCAGAGGACAGCTGATGCCCCCCTGTGGTCACACAGAGCACCTACATCCTGTCGGAGTGGTCCAGAGCAGGACCATAGCGGGCGGGAGCCGTGTGGGTGGCTCTGCGGGCTCCTGCTTCTCCATCAAAACTTCTCACTGCAGAAGAAAACATAACACCCCGTCTGAGTACCTTTACATGCCAAGAAAATTATGATTATATGATTATATATATGGTACTGACATATTTTAGACGACAACTACAGTCCCTCCACTGTTCATTGTTTTGGTCCACTACAAATACATAGCTAATTTTCAAATAAGAACGACTATCACACATATAACCTCACTTTTGGCAGATATAGATAAGCGACATCTCATTTACGTTGAGCATTTAATTTTCAAACATGCTATGAGCTGCATTACTCATAAATCATTTGCTCTCTGCAGCACAAACAAGCACATTGAAGCTCTGGTAGTATTTACTTTCACTTTCAAATTGCATTTAAACATAGTGTAGAGGCATTCCACTGCACCACCAGGAAACATTCATGAAAATATTTTAGCCTAAATGTGTTTGGATATTTACTGACTCCTTTTAGATCAGCAGTGATTATTATTACCCTGTGGTGACTTTTATGTATAGGCAAGCAGACTTGGGGTGGACATCAATACTTGGTCGAAAATAATTTAATAACGCCACTTTTTATACAAATTACATTGCAATTACTATATTTACTTTTACTGACATATTAAACGCATACTGAGCCATTTTGGGGTCAAATTAGAGAAGCCTAGACCTAGATAGTTTATTAATATTTGCATACGATGGACTGTTTTTGACATCCTGTTTGGGCTATTTGTTTCTTCCCAGATTTGTCCTACTCCTACATCTCATTTATACAGCTGAGTCATCGGTATTATTATATCTTATATTATCTTTATGTATCTAGAAACTGTATGAGTGACACATGACAGCTCTATGTGTTTACTGCACTTACTACACAAAATGTACATTCATGAAGAGATATTAACAGTGAGATGTTGTTGTCACCTTTGCTGTAGCGGTGAGTAGGCCCTCCCAACTCCAGGAGATGCTGCTTTGCCAGGCTCAGTCGGTTGTGCAGCAGCTGCTTCTGTCCCTCCAGCAGAGCCACGCGGGCCTCCAGCTCCTGGATGGTCTCCTCTAGGTCCCTCTCCCGGACCCCACTGGAGCTGGGACGGGTCTGTCGAGCCCGGGACAGTCTGGTGGACATCCTGAGACAAAGGATAAAACTTATTCATGATATTATGGTTTGCTTTTATTTGATTTTACCAGTTTTATTATTTTATGACTAGTATGAACAGATGTAGCAATTTGTTTTCTTTTTTTACAGTCTCTGTGCAGCACTTTGTAAACAGCTTTGTTAATAAAATGTGCTGTATGAATAAACTTCATTGTTTACATGCACAGATAACACCGAGTATGCTTTTGATTCAATTTTTGTCTCTTCTGTCAGACTACTCTTGTCCCAGTCTTCTATATCTATAACATCTATAATAAGATATATAATAAGAACTGGATTCGATTAGTGGCTGCTCCATAGGTACTGCAGCTCCCGGGAGCTCTGGCCCAAAAATAATTCTCCCAGAGAGCAATGTATTTTTGAGGAGTTCAAACTGCCCCTTTTCTGTTGGACAGGGCATTCACAGCTTTCACAAAAGGTGGATTTTGTATATGTTGATAATATGAACTTTAAAAAAATTAGAAATCCTCGAAGTGCCTAAAAGTTAGCGTTGTAGGATTTAGCCTAGCCCTGCTATGAGCCCTCACTAGCTCCACTTGTTCAGAACTGATTACCTCTTGCAGTGAAAATAGATGTGTTGATACACCCCCCGCCTCCCACACTTATCAAATTTCTGTGTTTACATGCATTTTAGAAATCCTATACAAATCAGACTATGCCAGAGACTGGTTTTCCTGCCGTGCATTTAAACATAGTGACTAAGGACTAGAGTCACAGAGGACTTGTACATGGGAAAGTGTGGAGAAAGGTCAGAGAGGAGCTCATACCGTCGGATCCTCTGCTCCTGAGATCGGCTGTGCTGTTTAAGCACACTGTTCTCCTCCTGCAGCCGCAGACACAGCTCCTCCAGCTGGTCCGGGGAGCCCGAAACACTCGCTGAGAGTCCACTGCACATCAACAGTGAAAAATAGCTCTTAGGCTAATTCTGGCATATTTGCATTTCATTGTTTAATGACTCTGTAAACTCATTGCTGTGAATGATGAGAATGTTCAGAATACCTTTAAAATGTATTAGATTTTTACTTAAACTTGAAATTAATTTAAAAAGTTATTCCTCACTTACTCAGAGTATCATTATCATTACCATTACCATGAGTTTATAAGCACTTTTCACAACTTTCAGAGACCGGAGCAGTGTCACTGTAACCTATAAAACTAACAGCATTTTGCATGCCAACATACACTTTCTGATTATCAGACAATAAAATGCTTTATATGTCTGTACTGGGGTAAGACATTTTTTTGCTCAAGTACATGGGACAAAATTGCCTTGCATATTAAGCATGGTCCCTGAAATGGTCCCTGAAATATAAAATAAAATAAAATATTAACATACATACTATGTGTACTAATATGTAAAAACTGAGTTATTTGTGAACTTACACTTAGTTCTGGGATGATGGTGCCTCCTTGAGGCTTTAGGATCGTGGACAGAATCTGTGGATGCAAGAATTAGAGGATTTCAGATGTTTTTTATTGTTTTATAGTTTCTACATTAGGGGTGCAACGATTACTCTAGTAGTCAACTAGTCAGCAATTATTTTATAAGTTACATCATACTTCTGTGGAGTTCAACAGTGACCACTTGCTCTGGTTCAGGATGTATTTTCTATTCATTTTCCTATAGACTTTTCAAAAAGTTCAAATATTAAGAGTTCAAAGACATTGTGGAGGCTAATCAGCTACATAGTAACGAATATCCATAATGCAGTTTTTAAAGTCCAAAAAACACATTTAAAACACAAGATTCAGCAAAATGCTTTAATAACTTGGCAGTTTATAAAGTTTCAGAGACAAATTTGAAATAAAATTATAGGTCTTGCAGTCATTAGTTACCACATAGCTGATGAGCCTTGAGCTTGTTTTTTTTGAAAGTCTATGGGAAAAATGAATGAGAAATTTACTTCAGGAACCAAGGGGTGGGCAATCACTGTTGAACTCCATTGTACATTGAGACTTTTTGAATACATTATCAGCCAAATAAAGGTTGAAATATGGTAACTGAAAGCTTTTTAAGATTTAGGTAGAGTAGGTGAACTAACCTGGCACAGCTGGAATCAGTCCCTCCCTCAGACCTACGTCTCGCACTGGGACATCCCCCGCTGTCTCATCTACCACCGGAGACATGCTGTGCTCCTCTCAGCCAATCACAGAGCAGCAAGGACCACAGACCAGTGTATCTACTACCAAACAAAACACATCAGTCACTTCCACAGAATCTTAAAGCTAAGGGTTTGAATAGGGCCCAGAAAAGATTACTAGAATAAATGATGAGGAAACAACCAGTGCTGTGTTGTCACGGCCAACAGAGAAGGCCCTGCTGGCCCTGACAGCACATTTCAGTCATTTCAGGAAAAAAATTAAAATAAAATAAATAAAACAAATGATTTTTATCACACATTAGTACTAGTATCCTACAGATTCAGTGTTATTTTGGGGGTTACATGTTAACTTGGGCTTTCTCTCCGCAAGCTGCTGGCCCTAGCATTAAAACAGACCAATCAGATTGTCCCTTTGCAGTTTATGTATTGTTCTGTCCAGGTCAGATGGGCCTGGCCCTGTTGTGTCAGGTCTGCACAGGCCACCAGTTGGCGCCACATTGACTGTTGGCCTGGGTGACAAGCACAGAATGTATGAATTGTTGGATTCATGGATTAATACTTCCATGGTTGAATCACATATTGGATGGTGACGTGTAGCCAACATGTGTGAAAGTACTCGTCTGTTAAAGACAGTAGCGGTAAGAGAGCTGCTGATGTTATCATACGGTGGAGTAACTTGGATTATAGCCTAATCATAAAACAAAGTTTTATGAGAACATTCAAGATGGCCGCTGGCTAGGAGGGCTGTGTGAACTTAGCTCTGCAATCCATTGAATATCTCAAAGATAACTCGACATCCAAGTATTTGTGGATGTTCGGCACTTTGATATGAAAGTAATGCTTAAACCTGCAGAGCTATTTAAGCTGTTTTTGACCTTCTGAGCACTTTTTTTTTGAACATGTGCTTGGGCAACCAGCAAAAGGCCAACTGATTTACCTGGAGTATCAGCAATTAACAATCAGCAAAACAATGGCTTCAAGTTTGGCAAAAGACATAGAAGAAGTGAAGTTGTCATTGAATGTCATGTCAGAGGAGATTAGCAAGATGGCAAATCAACAGACGGGCCTGATGCGCCTGATTGGAGACATACAACAACTGAAAGAGATCATCAAAGAAAAAGATGAGAAGATAGAAGCACTGGAAAAAAGAGTGGAAGACCTGGAACAGTACACAAGAATGGAGGATGTGGTGATATCTGGACTTGAGACGCATCGCTTATATGCACGGATTACAGCAGAAGACAATGAAGGGGAGGATGCACCATCAGGTGAACTACTCTCACTTGAGCAACAAGTTATTCAGTTTTTTACCAGTAAAGACATTACACTAGACAGTAAAACTATAGCTGCTTGTCACACAATCCCACAAAAACAGAACAAAAGCTCACAAAAAATGAACAAAAGACCAAATATCATTATTCGATTTGTGAGAAAAGTTGCAAAAAAGTTAAAGGGCACAAATGTGTTTGGTGAACGAGCATCTAACGAAGAAGAATGCAGGGATTGCCCATCAAGCAAGGATTCTGAAAAAGGAGAAAAAAATACAGGCAACATAGACCAGGAACTGTAATATAATGATAAAACTAAATGGTACACACGGAACAGGCAAAGGTCCTAACCATCAGAAATATCTCTGAACTGAAAAATACAAATGAACATGAACAAACTGAATTATATGGGGTACAGGGGAAAGATACTGTATTTTAGTTTTGTCGACCTGAAGATGTTGATGGAGGTGGGTGATACGTTGCATAGATATGGGGGAAAACGTACACCTTGAGTGTTCTGATTTACAAGATCACAAGCTACATGATATAGAAAATTATATTGACCCTGAGACCCATTTCTGCTGTAATATTCAACAGGACTGTGATTATTATTCTGAAAATAGTTTGAATGTGAGGATGGAAGGGTTTTCATTGATTCACTTCAATAGCAGGAGCAAATACAGTAATTTTTTAAAAATAAAAAATTATCAGCAAAAATGTAATGAGAATTTCAGTGTGGTAGCGATCTCAGAAACTTGGATCAGGGAAGGAAAAGAACTGTTGGACGGTTTAGATGGATATCAAATGTATGCCCAGAATAGGTACAACAAAAGAGGTGGTGGTGTTGCATTGTTTCTAAGGTCTGATTTAAAATGTGAGGTTCTTACTAACATGACATTTTCTGTTGATAATTTGATGGAATGTTTATCTGTTGAAATTCAGAGCAATAGATCAAAAAAAATGTTAATTAGTTGTGTTTATCGAACCCCTGGTTCTTGTATAGATGAGTTTTGTAAGAGAATATCTCAGATGTATGAGAGCTGTAATGAAAAGTTTACTTTTGTTTGTGGAGATTTCAACATTAATTTGTTAAAATCTAATGAGCATATCAAAACAACTGAATTCGTCAATACCATGTTTCAGTTTAGGTTTCTATCCATTAATATTAAGACCTACTCGAATAACTAAAAATAGTGCTTCACTGATCGATAATATCTATATAAACAAATCTAATGTGAAAACAAAAAGTGGACTGTTAGTAACTGATATTACTGATCATCTGCCTGTGTTTACGGTTTTGAATGCCAATAATGAGTTACATTTAAAATGGAAGAAAATAAGTTTAAATTAGTTAGAGTAAAATCACCGGAAGCTATGGAAGCCATGAAAGCAGAATTATTAAATTATAACTGGCAAAACATTTATGTTGATGATGTTAATGAATCATACAATACATTAAAATATTTGGAAATATTTACCAGAATTTGTGATCATTATTTTCCTTTAAAAAAATGCAAACAGAAACAAAAACAGAGGTTGTTACCCTGGATGACAAGGAGTTTGGAAAAGTCATGTAAAAAGAAAAACAAGCTATATATGGATTTCATTAAGTGTCCAACCAAGGAAAAAGAGGAACAGTATAAAAAATATAAAAATAGACTAACGTTAGTATTGAGAAAGCAAAAAAAGGATTACTACGATGAGTTATTGCAAAAATATAGACATGATATCAAGGGCGTTTGGAGGATAATTAATGATGTTATTAAAAATTATAAAGATAGAGATTTCCCAATATGTATCAAACATAATAATACAACAATAGAAAATAAAGAGGACATTGTTAATGTCTTTAACCAGTATTTCGTTAATATTGGTCCAAATTTGGCAAATAAGCTACCAAGGGTTAATGAGAAAAACATCCAATCTACATTTAATAATATCAATACCATGTTTCTCGGAGGAGTATGTGAAAGTGATGTTCTGGAAGTTGTACGAAAGTTTAAAAATAAAAAATCTACCAATTGTAATGATATATCAAGGAAGTCATCCACTGTATTATCAAACCCTTAACCTACATTTGTAATAGATCCTTTTTAACTGGAACTTTTCCTGATAAAATGAAAACAGCCAAGGTGTTTCCAGTTTACAAAAGTGGTGATAAGCAAATATTATCCAATTACAGACCCATATCACTGTTACCTCAATTTTCAAAAATACTCAAAAAATTATTTATAAATAGGCTGGACTCCTTCCTGAACAAATACAATGTACTAAATGAGCACCAGTATGGCTTTAAGAAGAACTGTTCCACATCCTTAGCTGTGATGGAGCTGATTGAACATGTTGCAGCAGCAGTTGATCAGAAATTGAATACAGTGGGTGTCTTCATTGATTTACGTAAGGCATTCGACACTATTGACCAGGCTCTACTGCTGGGAAAATATGAACAGTATGGCATCCGAGGTGTCACACATCAGTGGTTAAAGAGTTATTTAAGTAATAGATTTCAATATCTACACATTAATAATACACAATCTCAATTTGAAACTGTCAAATGTGGTCTTCCTCAAGGTTCAGTTTTGGGACCAAAATTATTTGTACTAAAATGAAATTTTTACAGTATCCACCATGTTGAAATTTATTACGTTTATTAAGCTAATGATACAAATGTTTTTTGTTCTGCAAAGAATATGGAAGAATTATTGCAAACAGTAGAGGAAGAATTAGCTGTGATAAAAAAGTGGTTTGACTATAATAAGTTATCATTAAATGAAAACAAAACAAAATGTATGATCTTTTCCGGTAACAGGACATATAATAATGTAAAGTTACACTTAAATGGAGTAGAAATTGAAAGAGTCTATGAAACCAAATTCTTAGGTGTGAACTTAGATAATAAACTTAGTTGGAAACCGCATATCGAGTATATTAGAAATAAAATAGCTAAATCTGTTTGAATATTATTTAAAACAAAAGATTTAATACATCTAAAGGCTTGTATATTATATACTCCTCTTTGGTTATGCCCCATTTATCATACTGTTCAGAAATATGGGGAAATGTGTGATGGTTTAGGTGATGGTCCTGCCCGGCTGCCCCACCGGGGGGCGCTGCACGGCCTGCCTGGACCCTGTCCCTGCCTGGACCCTGACCCTGCCTGGACCCTGACCCTGCCTGGACCCTGACCCTGCCTTCGACCACCGGGGGGTTCTGTCCCCTTCCCTTCTGGTCTGCCCCGCCGGGGGGGTTCTGTTCCTGTTCTTCCTGTTTGCCCCCACGGGGGGTCCTGTCCCCTTCCCTCCTGGTCTGCCCCGCCGGTGGTCCCTGGTCCCTGTCCCTTGTTCCCTGGTTCCTGTCCCGTCGCCACTCCAGATCCAGCTTTTGTTCCTCCCTGTTTTTAGTTGCTGCCTCCCTGGTTGGCTCCGCACCTGTTCCTTGTTGCCAATCAGGGGGGCAGCCTTTATATTCTGTTTAGTCCCTGTTTAGTTGCTGGATCCTTGTCTTTTGTTAGCCCCGTCATTTGTTAGCCCTGTCTTTGGTTCGTCTTCAGTTTGTTCATCTGTGTTCCTGTTTTTCGGTTATGGACCATGCAGGCTCTGATTTCTGTTTTGTTGTTAATAAACCTGTTTTTGGACACTCCCTTTTGCCGCACTTGAGTCCGCACCACACAAACCGTGACAAAATGCAAACAAAACTAACATAGACATGATAATTAAATTACAAAAAAGAGCTATTAGACTCATTAATAAAGCAGGATATCGTGAACCAACAAACAAACTCTTCATTCAAACAAATACTTTAAAATTTATGGATATTGTATATATAAAAATATTGGAAATAATGTACAAAGCATTAAATAAAAGTCTTCCCTCTGGTATTCAGAAATTATTTAAGTTAAGGGAGGGTAAATATAATTTAAGAGGTCTGTTTATTTTTGAATGTGCTGAAGAAAGAACTAATGTAAAATCCAGGTGTGTTTCTGTTACGGGTATGAAACTATGGAATGGCCTAAATGATAATCTTAAATTATGTACTTCTCTGGTGAGCTTCAAACAAACTTTAAAACAGAAGATTATAAATGATTATTGTATTAATTCTGTATAAAAAAGTAAGTTTATATTCTTAGATAAGATTTATTTGTAATCATGTACTGTACATGCTAGCTATGTTTATGTGTGTGCATGTAGATGCATATGTATATATCTTTTTTTTTTTTCATGTAAAGCTGATTCTCTAGACATATATTAAGAACAGGACAGGCAAATATAAGCCTTAACTTCTGCCTATTCCTTTTTTGGTTATTTATTTGATTGTGGATTTGATTCTACCAATTTTGTAAATTTACCAAAATAAACCATTCATTCATTCATTCAAGTTAAAGCGTGTCCATTATTATAGTATTCAGCTGTTGACGGTGATGTGATGATGGGTGTACATTCTGACTCGCTGTGTGCACTCGTGTGGTAGTATCAATAAGCTGATGCACTAAGATGAGTATTTTACCCTACGGATAGTTAGATCTGTAAATATGGACAGCTGGCCTAGGTCCCAAGATCATGGGCTGCCACTGAGAACAACATAACATGGTCGAAATTTAAACAAAAAACTATGCATTTGGCATAATAGCCCCTCTTTAAGCATGAATATGTGTCTGTATTATTTTCTGGAGCTAAATTGCTGCAGTTCCTCTGTCAGTGGCTTTGAGAAAGTCATAAGGGACAACTGAGGTTTTTGAGAAGGCTTGTCAATACAGATACATCTCATACTCTGCCTCTCTGAACAACATATCCCATCATGCCTCAGTACTCCCACCGAGATTCACATGCATCACATGCATTCTGGTATTTAAAAAAAAAAAAAACATAAAAAATCAGTATATACAATATATACAAGACATGCAAACTTACAAATTTTCAGATAACTAATCGTACAGTTTTGCTCATTAACTCAAAAGTTTAGCTTACTCAAACAACAGTACTTTACAATAACTCAAGAATAAGTGAAGTATAGTGTGATAAACTAATGTAGCAAATGTAGTGCCCACCTTTGACAGTTCTAGTCTTCAGTTCTTCTTAGTGAGGTTTCATCCTTTGTCTCTTCAAACTCCCAGCTTGCAATGTCTAAAAGTGTTCAATGATTCAACCAAAAATAACTCACAAAACCATATCATGCTGTTGTTAGAATGTGCATATAGTTGTAGCACATGTCGCTGTAGTACAAGCTGTAGTGAGCGTCCCTCTCTTCTCAACGTAAGGAGATTGTTCAGATTAGCAGCAGTTGGCTAATCTGCACACAGGGCCATGCTTAGGTATTTACTATGAGACAGCGAGGGGGTGGGGGGTGGGGGCTTAAAGAAGGGGGATATTATGCAAAATTTATGTTTTGGAGCTTTCTACTATGTTTGAACACTGTCCCCACATCAGAAAACATGGCTAAAGAGGTTTTAGATGTCATTCATGTATGTTTGAGTAATTTAGCAATCTTTCCTAGGCCCTATTAGCACTCTTGTTATGGTTAGCAGTACAATACGCTTACAAGCCTACATCACCCAGGGTCTCACACAGCAATTTCCCATAAATATACAAAAGCAGGATACATAACAATACACTACGACTTCCCAAACCTGGTGCGATGTGCAGTAGTTTCATTAGCGGAATGCATGCTGATTGTGTTGTGATAGCGCTCTGAAGGGGGAGTGAGAAAGAAGCAGCAAAAGAGCAATATAGCATTTTCAAAACAATAAAAAGTAACATGGTCATCAAAATAAATGTGATTAAATAAATAATAAATAAATGTGTGTGCAATAGTACAAAAGTACACAATAATAAAAATTGATTAAGCCAAAATCATTCTTAATATTAAGTCATTCTTCATGCTTTATTAAGGCTAATTAAGGTGCAGTTATTATAATGTGTTACCGACCTATCTTGTTGGAGGGAACAAAACACTTTTTTTTCTTAACGAAGTGATATAGCATTAAAGCCTATAACACGTTAAAGTTACGGTGGGACCCAGAATATGTACTTCTCCAATACTTTAGGAAGATGATCACCAAGAGACCAAGAGAAGTGGATTATCAGGGACACACGTGATCCGTCCGTATCAAAACAAATATGGCTGCTTATGAGGAAAAAAAAAAAAAAACATCACAAGAGACTGAAAACCATTGCAGATTTCAGTGCTTCAGCGAAGCAATAAACTCTAAACTTTTAATATGAGGTGAGAGAAATGTAACTTTGTGCTAAATGATTAATGACCAGTGAGCTCCTTTGTTTCACATGGCACATGGACTTTTTGATGAAGTTTATAATTTTACTTCCTGGGCAGCAAATATGATATAAACGTTATTCAAAGACCTAGCAACCATAATGTTAACAAGGGCCAAAACTTGTCTAACTACACAATAGTTATTAGACAAAAACAAATGACATGTCCATTTTCCTTGTGTTCCTTGAGTGTAAATTTTCTCTGCATTTTGGATAGAATTTTTGGTATTGACATAAGTAGAGCTATTCCATACCGCGGGTATTTTTGCACTTCAGATTTTTTTTTTTTCCCCCATAAACAGCCACTTAACTGATGTAAAACTAGGAGTTTACTGCAGACTAACAAGGAGCACAGTCAGGATTTGAAAAAAAATATTTTTAAAAAAATATTTTTAAATATATTATATAGGACATTTAAAACTACTTCAGCTGACACACACACACACACACACACACACACACACACACACACACACACACACACACACACACACACACACACACACACACACACACACACACACACACACACACACACGGGGAGCCAGTCCAGGTTGCACAGATGTGATGTGTTCTCATATCCTTTTGTCAGCATTCGAGTTGCAGTGTTCTGGACATTCTGTAAGCACTGACAGACCTGGTCCAGTCCCACAGCCAAGTTAATAATAAAAATAAATAATAATAAAAAAAATAAATAATACAATAATCCAGATAATGTGTTACAAATGAGTGGATTGCTTTGTCATAAAGCAATTGACGCATGAGTAGGGAGGGTAGGGCTTTACTTTAGCAAGGAGCCTCAACTGAAAGAAGCAGAAAATTTACAAATAAGGTTGGGGTTCAGGTGAGAGAGGTTATATTGTCTGGAAAACAAGTACAACAAACAAATGAATGGCATAATCCAAGTTCAAAATAATACATACCATATGGATATAAACAACTAAAGATGATCACTCACATTACACACTCAGATAAGCAAGCAGGGTAACAAAGGAGTGCACGAAACAAAGACTGGAGTTTAAATAGTCTGGATCAGGTGCCACTGATAGACATGATGACAGGCACCTGGAGAGGGGTGGAAATGGTCACGTGGCCAAGACCACCCACATGACCCTGCAGTTTTTAACAGGTCTGCTTTAAATCACCACATTATCTATGTCTATAGTATCCCTGGTGGTCCGTATAACTAAAGGAGCAGTGTTATCCCCCCCACTGCTGCTCGTCTCTGGGTTGAAGAAAGGGAACAGAGCTTCGGTGAATCTGAAGCCTGTGTAGGAGTACAGGTGCTCTTTAGTCTCCACATCATAGAAGGACACGCGGCCCTGCTCATGGTCTAAAAACAGGGCCAGGACACGGGGGTACGGGGGGCAGAGCGGCAGTAGCACTGCCTCCTCCGCACACGCCCGGTACTCCCCGCCCCTCCGCAGACACAATGTCCAATAGCCGTCGTCTGGGCTCAAGGTAACCACGCCCTTCCGGCTAACTGACCCCCGAGCCACGCCAACATCCCACGCCGTCTTACCCCCCACCTCCACCTCCCAGTAGTGCCTTCCACTGGTGAAGCCCTGCGTGTGCATAAAATGGTTGACTTTAATAGGTGGCATTCATAACATTATAAAATTTGAAGTCTTAAAGATGGAGCCTACATAAGTCTATGTATCTAGGTGTTTATTGTTATTAAAATAAATTTCCAAACACAACATCTAAAAAGAAGTTTATACTTTGAACTTTATTAGGGGTTAGGCCCACATATTCCCATAATGGTCACTGCAGAGGAGAAGCTTTTGTACCTTGTCCCCCAGCACACAGGGTGCAGTGTCGAAGCGCTCTGGTCCCTGCTCCAGGGCCTGCTCTTGGTCCCCATCCCACACACGTCTGCGGTCCTCAGACAACACCAACCAGGGGTTAGCTGTGTGTGGGTCAAAGGTCACATCCACTGGAACACAAGTGGGAACTCATAAAAACTACATATTTATAAGGTGAGACACTGCAGATGAATAGGAAAAAAATCTTAAATTTAGAGATGCCAATTTGAAACTTCTGTAGTTTACTCATAAATGTAAGACAAAATGTTTTTTAAAAATGTCATCCCGTAATGTTTTCCATATTAAAATAGGGCCTTTTATAAACAACAACAGAAACATTTGAATCTCAAAAATAGATGGAGATGGTTGAAATTTCTTCATTTTGTTGTCATATTAAATGCTAACAAATTTTGGAGGGGATTTTGAATATCTTACTTAGTATCTGAGAAAATAAAATCTCACTGAAAAATTGCCTAAAAATTCAAAATTCACCTAATTTTTTGGAGTTCAAACTTAAATTAATCAGACTTAGAATTAAATATCAATAAATCCTTCTGTACATTTTGTCAAAATCTTGTTAAGTACATGACTATAAAGTTTGGTGTGTGTCGGTGCTACTTAAAGGAGTGATCCTTCTGTCCCTATTGGGGGGAATGTATTTTGAGAAAACGGCCTATAAATCTATGGCTGCAAGTTGATTAAATTAAATATTAAAACATCTTTTTAGTAGTATGCAAAGCATATGCTAAGAGACCAAACTGTCCTTAATAAAGCATGAGACTTCACAGGCTCCTGAAAAAGTTGTTTTTAATTCCATTTTGTATATTTTCAGGTTTTCTAATGTATGTTTAGTTGCTGTTTGATTCCTTGGATATAAACAAATTCAAACACATTTACCTGTATACTTCTGCATCCGCTCCAGCTCTAACAAGAGAATGAGAAGAAAATAGGTGATCATATGTTAATAAATAAGTGGTCATAAGTCATATGTTTGAGATAATGCCTCTATATTGGAACAAACTTATTTAATCTAGGTTCAATTAAAAAAAAAATCTTAACTACTCAAAACATCTAAAATAAATAAATGAATGAATAAATAAATATTTTACCTTTTTTGTGTGTGTAGGATAATCCAACTATTCATTTGTGTGTCAGAGTGTGGTGGTGTCTTACCTTGCTCACACAGCAGTCTGAGTGTCTTCTGCACCTCCTGCTCCAGGCGGTCCACAGCGCTCCTCATTGTGCCCAGGGAGGGGTCCGCGTGGACGGGCATGGAGCAGCCGAGTGTGGGAGCTGGAAGGGTCAGAGTGGAGAAGCACTGCAGAATACAGCACATCAGCACAGGCTAACATACATATGCAGCGGTCCCAAGATATCACTTACTCTCAGAGAGCAGTGCAGAGGTTTGTCGTGACAGTAGAGCTAACAGCAACTAGCATGCTATGGTTTAATCCAGACATGGGTAAACTACAGCCTGGGTCAGAATGTGACCAAATTAGATTAAAATAGGTAAGGGTTTTTCTGCTGTGTTAATTTTACTGAAATTTTAATAAATTAATTATTAATTGAATTAATGCATTTGGAAAACAATTTGTACAATGAGCCTTGCATATTCATGCTTTGCTACATGTTACAGCCCAAATCTCTACATGAGAAATCAAAATGAACGCAGACTGCAAAAGACTGGCACTTGGATGAGAGAAAAGCTTACATATATGCCCATTAAGGATATCAAATAAAATACTGACATTTACATGTCCCATATTTTTATAAGGTATTAGACAGATTTGCACCGCAGTTTAGCTGCCACCTCTCCACTGGTAGGCATCAATCACAAACTGTTGAATTAAGTAGGCTATATTTCCTCCTCATGGAGTGACCGGACTCCTTGGAAAAAGTCTGCAGAGCGTGGCGCTCCCTGGTGCTCATTGGGCAGGACATAGGCTCTGCTTGGAGTCGCAAACAGGTGGAGGAGTTACAGCACATACCCATACTCTCCTCTGCTTCACTTCTCTACTATTTTAAACATGGGTACTTTGCACATAATCACAGTTCAAAGATGTGCTCATTGTGGATACCTTCAACCTATCATCTTGTGCTTGTGGAGCCGTTCGCAGTGGGCAGCCCCGGTTTTACCATTGATTATAATGTAGCCTAATATCTATTGCCACTGCGCTGTCCTCTTTCTGTCTCCAAATGGTTATAGTTTAGGCTAATACACAGAGCTGAAGATGGTTTCAGTCACTGATCCCAATTTCTTTATGCAGAATCGTCACAGCATAGTGGCCTGCTGTTCCCCAATACAGGGTCTAAAGCACTGCATACACCATGGATGTTCCAAGTAATCTGTGTAAACATGAGCTGCCACTGCCTCGGTGCACAGCTCCACAAACCCGCAAACAAGTGTAAACAAGTGTAGAAAGCTCAAAGCTAACAGAGTAGATTTGGTGAAATTCTTTTCTGTCGCTGTCCTGCTCAGGAGCGCTCAGCTACACACACAGGCACATGTGGGTCATTTCTGGGGAATTTATTCACCAGTTGTTAATGTGAAAAATGCCAGCAATACAATATAAAGTTCTACAACTATCATACGTAGGTTTTTATTTCATGTTTTAACTCAAATAAGGGCCAGTCGTTTGCATTCTGGTTGTGGAAGAAAATTGCTCTTGCTCTTAAATCCGGATAAAATACACATCTTAACTTTGACTAGGACTTTATTCTCATAAAATTCCGACTTTATTCTCATAAAATTGTATTGTTAGGATTTTATTCTCGTAACAAACACACAAATAAACATACTTGGGCTAAGCAAACAACTAATCTAATCCATTTTTTTTTTTTTTTTTTTTTTTTTTTTTTTTTGTAAAGCCCAAACAACAGCAGTTAGGGGTGAACATGAGAATTGATTTAAGTCACAGAAAGTTAGAAAATCAACAGTGAAAGAGAAACAGACAAGCAAATTAATCAACAGAAAACAAGCAAATGGATAACTGTCCCACCTTAGACCTGACTAGTCAACAAAAAATGTGTATTTCTCTGGACTACAGACTCTCTAAAACACACACCAAAAGACTTTTTTTTTTTTTTTTTTAAATAGTAAAATGGTATCAGTTTATTTAATACAGAAACTATGGTGGCTATAGTGTCCTAAAGATGTTTGAAAAGTTATAATATTTCTCATAGTTCACCAATTCTTCTCACCTGGACCAGATGGAGATGGTCCTGTGACTTTCTCAGCAACTGCAGTTCTTGCCTGCTCCTCCGTAACTCTTTGACTTCCTGCTGCAACTGGGAGACCAGGCTGTGGGCCCTGTGCTCGGCCTGCTCCTGAGTCCTCTTGATGTGCTCCACCACCTCCTCCTGGACCTTCTGCAGGTGGGCCATCAGAGAGGAGAAGATCTGC
The DNA here is from genome assembly GCA_019594935.1 of Periophthalmus modestus. NCBI lineage: Eukaryota > Metazoa > Chordata > Actinopteri > Gobiiformes > Gobiidae > Periophthalmus > Periophthalmus modestus. Next base: position 8,566,112 of record JAIEZT010000107.1, read on the forward strand.
TCACTCTGCTGCAAGTCCTGCCTGGTCTGCTCCTGAAACACCAAAGAGCTTATTTAAACCAGGTCTGAAAAAGGTCCTAAACCAGACTCTGTGGTCTAGTTCTGGTCTGAGTCTGGTACAGGTTTCTGTGGTGTCTAAACCAGGTCTCTGTGGTCCAGGTCTGGTCCAGTTCTAAACCATGTCTCTATGGTCTAGGTCTGGTCAAGGTCTAAACTATGTCTGAAGTAAGTCTCCTTGGTCCAGATCTGGGTCAGATCTCTGTGGTCCAGGCCTGGTCCAGGTCTTGACCAAGTTTAAAGCAAATATCTGTGGTTCAGGGCTAAATGGGGTCTTTGTGGTCCAGGTTTAAACCAGACCTGAAACTGGTCTCTGTGGTCCAAATCTGCTACAGGTCTTTGTGGTCCCAGTCTAAACCAGGTCTCTCTGATCCAGGTCTGGTCCAAGTCTTAATGGCCTAAGTCTGGTACAGGTCTCTGTGGTCCAGGTCTCAACGAGGTCTCTGCGGTCCAGGTCTGGTGTAGGTTTAAATCAGGTCTCTGTGGTCCAGGGTTAAATCGGGGCTTTGTGGTCTTGGTCTGGTCCAGGTCTCTGTGGTTCAGGATTGGTTCAGGTTTTTGTGGTTTGGGTTTCTGTGGTCCAGGTCTGGTACAGGTCTCTGTGGGCTGGGTCTCTGTAGTATGCTTCTCTGCGATCCAGGTCTGGTCCAGATCTTTATGGTCCAATTCTGGTCCAGGTCTCTGTGGTCCAGGTCTAGTCCAAGTCTGTCTAATCCAGGTCTCAAGTTTGGTTCAGGTCTAAACCAGGTCTCTGTGGTCTAGGTTTGGTTCAGGTCAGGTCCAGGTCTCTGTGTTCTAGGTTTGGTTCAGGTCTAAACCAGGTCTCTGTGGTCTAGTTCTGGTGCAGGTCTCTGTGGTCTAGATCCAGGTTCTCACTCTGCTCAGGCTGATGTTGTGTGAGATGTCCTCCACTCTCTGCAGTTTCTCCTGGATCATCTGCTGGAGCTCCTCCTCGGTGTGTTCCATTTGGGACTGAGAACAAGAGACACGATTATTTTGAAACGCATGAATGTGGTTGAATCAGGACTGAATACCTTTACCATACTTTGCCATTATATAAAAGTTATTTATGCATGATGAAAGTGCCAACATTTAAAAGAGTCTGTAAACTAAAAGTGAGCAGGCCAGAATTCTATGGTGGAATTTGCTTTTTAACTGTCAGACTGCAGATTTGTTGACCTGGTTTATGGTTAATATCTCTGTCATTACTAGGCCTATTCATACGAAACACAACTGGCACAAAGTTCAACATCTCCTCTGTCAGTATAAATAAACAAAACAATTTTTTCACAATTGCTTTAGAAATTGGTGCCATTATTCCACCCGAAATGCATAACTGTTGTTAGTTAACTTCTACAGGGTATTCATTGCTAACACATAACATATTTAGGGCACCATGTTACCTTTTATTGTTTTGAAAATGCTATATTCGTGAACAGTTTTGTATCATGCTTTTAGGAAAATAGATGACGTAGGCTGGTGGGCAGATCTTACAGCTAGGAGGTTTCAAATAGTGCGTGGGAGAGGTCAAAAAGATTATTGAAACATGCATGGATGACATCTAAAACCACTTCATGCATGTTTTTGATGAGGCAACAACATTATAAAGTGGTAGAAAGCTAAAAAAAAAAAGTTGATTCTGCACAATACCCCCTCTTTAAGTATATCAAGCCACTAGATTACTATAGCAAAGTTGTAGCACCAATTTCTAACAAATAATGATAAGTTTCAATATTTGTACAGACATTTGGATATTTTTTTAAAACAGCAGTAACAACATCTGCCCTGCACTCCATCTGTAATCATAATCATTCTAGAACGCATCCTTTGCAGCTGTTATCATCAACATTCCCTGAGGGTGTAACTACTGTGTCTCTAAAGCTTTGTTACTCAAATTAGACTTTAATCTTAGGTTTGCTTTAACACGATCTGGCCATAAAGAACTAACTAATTTGGATGCAACTGCAACTGATGATTACAGTCTCGAGTTAGCTAGCATTAGCCAAATGTTTTTCAGTTAGTCACTCACATAAATGTGACCATGAATGCTCTGAATTCTTTTTTGGCAGTGTTTGCTAATGCGTGCATTGTGTTACCACGGTAACTCTTGAACATTCCAACGTGGAGATACATGTAGAACACCCCCAGCATGATGTCACTGCAAAGTATTTATTCAGCGCAACATTCCATTATCATGTCCCTATATTGGACCAGACCTTGACGTGCTGACTCTGCCTCTCCATGGGCACCAGCACATGTCCCTGATGCCCCGCCTCTGCACACAGCATGCACACACAGCTGCCCGTGGTCCTGCAGAACAGCTCTAGGACACGGTGATGACGTTTGCACAAGCGGCTCTCTAGCGCCCCCACTGGAGGGACCAGAGTATGCGTGCGCAGGGTGGGTACCCGGCTATGAGGCTCCAGGTGGGGCTTGCAGTACGAGGCCAGGCACACCAGACACGACCGGACCGCCTGCAAGGGTCAGAGAGGAGACAGAAGGAGAATGTACTTTAGAGAGTAACTATATTATACTGACCAAAATATGGAAGTATCTTGATTTGAGCAGTTATGAAGAGTTTAGATTTGAAGAGTTAATATGAAAAACAGATTATTAGAGCTATAGTCGACTAAAGAAATTCTTGGTTAACTAAAGATGATCGATTAGTTGACTATAAAGAGGGCATGGAAAAAGTTGAATCTGAATGGATTACAATTTATGGAGAAAAATGTACTAAGAAACAATGTATTTATATAAAGACAAATTGTACTTGTGAATCTTGAGTTTAATCCATCCACAGACTGTATAAATAAATGAACACAGCTAATGTGGTAGTCACCACTTTCCATGTTGGAAGAGACCATAAATGCAATTCGGTTCTATCGACCCATCCATTCCATCACTTTGTTTTGAAAATACAAGTGATAAGTGATGGAATGGATGGAGTCACCCCTCTCTCTGTAATTGCTGCTGTCAGAGTCATCATACTAAATTGAAATGTTTGTAGTAACCCACTCTATATGACCGTGGTGTTTTTATTTCACTATTTTGTCCCTAAGTCAAGATGTGCTAGGGTTAGCAACAGGTTTGACTGACAGCATTGCTAAGCACCCACTTCCTGCTATACCAGCAATGCAGGGCATTATCTTCAACAGCCATGGTCTGGAAGGGCTCTTTGGTTACTATGATACTTGCTATGGAACTTGGTTCCAAATTCGCCCCTATAACTGCTAGCCTCGATGAGCTTCATTTGGCTGTAGCTGGACACTGTGGGTGATGTCACACTCCCATAGTCCGCTTGCATGTTTCAGCCTTTTTACATAGAAAAACAAAAAATACTAAATCTTCAGCTAACACACTTACACACTTATCCTTTAATGCTGTTGCCCTATATAAGTATAATTATTCATTTAAAGTATAAATTATTTAAAATACTTTGTTGACTAGTGCACATTTTGATTGAATAAGATTCTATCAACTAAAGGTGAGCATCCTACTACTGCAGTGATGTTGTAATATATCATGCTTTTGTATAAGTATGAAAATTGGCTGTCTGGGAGCATGGTAGGCTTGTAGGCTGAGCATTGGATAGGATCGTACTGTTAATTATAGGGAGGGTTTGAATAGGGCCTGGGAGAGATCGCTAGATTACTCAAACATGCATGGTTGACATATAAATCCTCTTCAGTCATATTTTTGATAAGGGAATAACATTATAACATGGTAGAGAGGTCCAAGTAAATTTCACATAATATCCCCTCTTTAAGCAATGTTAATATTTTCTATCCAGTGATTAGACATGTAAGCTCGTCAAAAATCAAAACTCACAAATCATATATGCAAGCACAAACCCTATAACACCAGTTACACCCAGTAATCTTAATTGACAACTTAGTTTGCACAATCACATCTTTTTGTCACAATACCTGTGTCCGGGCCCCCACACACACATCGCAGTACACTTTTTCAGCCTGCAGGGGGTGACTCTTAGCCTTTATCTGGGTGCACATCTCTTTGGCGAAGGCATTCTCGCACAGTTCTGGCCGGGTCGGAAACTGCACGTGACATTTGGGACAGGACACGTGTGAGCTCCGGTCCCAGTGAGACGTGATGCAGGTGAAGCAGAAGCTGTGTCCACACAGGATGGACACGGGCTCCGAGAAGACACCCAGGCACAGGGGACACCGGAACTGGGCAGGGGACAGGAGACCACGGGACGACATTCCTATAGACACACACACACACACACTTTTGGGGACATTACATTGACTTCTATTCATTTCCTGGAGACTGATGATAACCTTAACCATAGTTACTATGTGCTCAACCTTAACCTAAAACCCTAACCTTAAATGTGCTGTACATTGAGTGTCTGCTACCTGCTTGTCTTTATGGAGATGTTATAAATTTACCTAGAATGGTCTATAGTATTAAACATTACATTAAACATATATTTAGCTCCATGAAGATCAAGCCAAGTTACAGGTCAAATCTGTGGAGAAGCAACCACAAGCACAGTAAGTAGATGTTTTTCAAGCTATTTTTAATCAATAACAACACTGGTAGTTGAATAATGAAAGATTAATGCCATACCAACATTACAGGCAAAGTTATAATACCTTCCTGGAAACAAGCAGGTATGTAAAAAGTTACATAGTGCAGCTTTAAAAATGTGAAAAACTTCTAGGAAAGTCAAGAAATCACATGTGCCCCCTTGTGTTAAGTTTTATTTTTATATGTTTTCATGACTTGCATTATTAAGAATAGGGCAGCCTTGTGTTCAGGAGAAAGTTGCTTGCCAATTCTCAAACACCTCTGTTTTACCGTTTTGTTAGTAACCAGGTGTAAGAGGCAGTACTTCCAGTTTAAAAGCACCCTGAACTTTCTCTGTGCCCATTCATCTTCTTTGTCTTTGTCTTTGTGACATACTGATGACACTGGAGTCGCAGCACCAGACCATTGGAGACATTGGAGACACCAGAGAGATTATTTCTTATAATTAGATGCAGACAGTACACAGCTTATTTGGACTTCCAGAGCTGCTTGTACAATTTATCTGTACTGGGCAAGATGCATTTTGTTCACATACATAAGAAAAATGAGTACAACTATGTGCTGATCTAATAACAATGGACTGACCTCAAGGGGAGTTGATTTGCGTCCCCATACAGTAGGCAGGTCCCCATGATATGATAAATATATACCCAAAATATTCATTCACCCAAAGTATTTATTTATGGCTATGAATATTACACCGCATTTTGAAGCTGCAGAGGCTTCACTAGCACTGATTAATATTGGCTGCAGGTAGTGACAATTCAGGTCAGGGAGAGTACAAGTGTAGTCAGTCATGACACCATAAAACCTAACATTTTTACTGCATTAGGAGACAGTAAACACAAAGCACAGCACAATTGTCCTTCTTTAACTACTGAGACAATGGTATGATCCTTCCTGTTTTAGATTTTGTTAAACCCTAGTGTAGACCAAGAAAAGTCTTGTCATAGACCTGGTTTAGATCTGGTAATACTTAAAGGAATTGTATGTAAGCTTTAGATTTTAAATGTCATAAACTTGACCTATGTCTCCCCAGATACGAGGTAAACATGTTCAAATCTAATATAAGATTTACTGATGATCTGTTTTATCCTTAATTACAAAAACTGTATTTTTCTCAAAAAGATTATCCAATCAGAAAGCAAAATGAGCCTCATGTGAGTCATTTGGGTAGCCAGTTTTGATGCTGAAATCCAATTGTTTTAAACATAAATGGCCTCTGCAGCTCAGTGAGAGAATTCTGGAGGTTCTGAGCTTTCACATGGCCTGTCCATATACTGAGAATGAGAAAAACTTGTGACATGTGTCACCTACATCCAGGTTAAGAAACTGGTGATCCAGGTTCAGTTGTGATTGTAAAAAACTGTAAGAACACAGCCTACCTTTGCTTAGGTGTGAAACACTTGCAAACCACTGGCAAACAGGAAAAAAGTCAACTACTCACCTGAAGCCTTTTGAGAAGTTTGGTCCACGGTGCCCAAAGGATGTCCTCTGAATGTATGAAGACAGCTCCAACCCTTCTCGGCCCTCACAACCCTCAGTTATCAGAGAGCAAAGTCCACATGCAATCTTAAATAACAGCCAGTGTTTGAACTCTGCCCCGAAATCTGCTGCTATCTATTTGCACTTGTATGTCTGTGACGCGGTTTGCAACAAGATCAAAGTGAGATATGAATGATGAACAGTAAAATGTAAGCCACAGGCCACACCTCAGTTTGAGTAAACATCACTGCCTCAACAAACCTTTGTGAATGAGCCAATGGTTTGTGAGGCATTATGGACCACATTAGCAGTGACGTGCAGTCAGGGGAGTCAAGTGAGGCCGTGCCTCACCTGTCATCACCAAGAAAAATGATGAAATTGGTACTATTTATCCAATGTTTGTACTATAAGTTAACTTTTTAACTTTAACTTTTTATTCAAAATCGCTGAAATTTTACGTTTAATATTAAAATACTGAGAAGAGACATGTGGAGAGGCACCAGCCGTTCGTGCCTCACCATGGATTGACTGTGCTGTACGCTCAGCGGCTGTGAAAAGGCGCCGGGTGAGGCGCTGTCTGAACAGTTCCTCTTCCACAAAATTTATTCCAAATCCGTATGGTTTCTCCAACAAAACAAACTCAAACGTTTGCAGTGTCGCTTCAAAGTACTTAGACTGATGACAGTCAGTCATCAAGACTGATCTCGTAATTTTACGACTTTATTCTTGTAGTGCAATGACTTTATTCTCGGAAAATTACTTCTTTAATGTCGAAATGCTACCTCTTTATTCTCGTAGCGCCCATAGAATTATTTTTTTTTAAGTGGCACGCGCTACGCCGTCATAGTATCGTACGGCAGAGCTAGAGACACACTTGTTTCCGAGGCTGGCTCCATCTAGTGTTGAAACTGAGTAGTGCTGTTTGGCTCTATCTAATGTTGAAAATGAGAAGTGGAGCTCAAAGGAGTGCAAACCAAATGCGGGCCATATTATATATATTATTTAATACACTACCACCTGAGGGATCAAAGGTCACAGGCATTCATTGCTGGTTTTCGCCCTTGCTGCTTACGTGCAGAGATTTCTCCAGATTCTCTGAGTCTTTTGACAATATTATGAACCGTTGATGATGAAATCCCTAAATTCCTTCCAATTGTATGCTGAGAAATGTTGATCTTAGACTGTTGAACTATTTGCTCATGCAGTTGTTCACAAAGTGGTGAACCTCGCCCCATCCTTGCTTGTGAATGACTGAGCCCTTCGAGGATGCTCCTTTTATACCTAATCACAACACTAAGCTGTTTCCAATTAACCTGTTCATCTGTGGAATGTTCCAAACAGGTGTATTTTAAGCATTCCTCAACTTTTCCATTCTTTTGTTGTTCCTGTCCCAGCTTTATTGGAATGTGTTGCAGGCATCAAATTGAAAATGAGTGAATATTTGCATAAAAACAATAAAGTTTATCAGTTTTAACATTAAGCATCATGTCTTTATAGTTTATTTATTGTAGTATATTTATCAATATAGGATGAAAAGGATTTGCAAATCATTGTATTCTGTATTTTTTATTTTTTTTTTAAGTTTTACACAGTGCCCCAACTTCATTGGAATTGAGGTTGTATGAACATGATAAAAAAACAAAAAAACCCAAACCATTTTAGCAGGTCTCATGCTATAAGAAAAATTTTTACTTTTTTGCTTTTGTCTGCTATCATCTATAGCCCTGTTTCCATTGGTTCACTTTGGAGTGTCTCTACTCTGTAAAGTGAACTATACCGGCCCATTTGAAGGGTCCAAAAAAGACCTTTGGAGGATAAGAGCTCCCAGAGGGGTCTGGGCTGCTTGGGCAGCAGGACTGATTTAGCTAAGACAACTAGCTAAAACAACCAATCAAAATCATTGAATAAGAGAGAACGCAGACTCAAGCCAAAACAACAGGTGGTAAAAAGCAGATATAAACATTTCTCACCAAATGCTGATAAACCACTGTGAATGAGGAAACCGTTATCTGCCATCACTTCATCTCCTGGCTCCAGCACAGGGAGGATTCGACTGATCCGTGTGATCTCTTTGTCAGAGATGCAGCCAGTGTAAAAAGAAGAAATAAATGTCACCAGCCCACAGGGAGTAACAGCAATCAGCCCTTTCAGAGTGATGCGGTTGTCTCTGATTTCTCCCAGCTGTCCTTGGGCTGCAGGCAGATGTCTAGACTGTTGCTCTAGCCTTGTGTAGATGTGGTGGTGGAACACTTTCCTTTGGACCCAAAGTATGACGTTGCTCATCGGCTCAGTGCAGGGGCGGTGCTGGGCAAGGGGGCATCTTGATGGGGCCCTAGCCTGCCCTAGAATGGCCAATGCACCCCCATAGCTTCCCCAAGGTTTTTTCCCCACTTTCATTGCACATCCCATCTTTACTAAAAATGTCCATCCATCCATTTTCTTCCGCTTATCTGGGGCTGGGTCGCGGGGGCAGCTGTCTAAGCAGGGACTCCCAGACTTCCCTCACCCCAGCCACGTCCTCCAGCTCCTCTGGTGGGACCCCAAGGCATTCCCAGGCCAGCCGAGAGACATAGTCCCTCCAGTGTGTCCTGGGTCTTCCCCGGGGCCTCGTCCCAGTGGGACATGCCCAGAACACCTCCCTAGGGAGGCGTCCAGGACCCACCTCAGCTCATTCCTCTCGACGTGTTGGAGCAGCGACTTTACTCCGAGCTCCTCCCGTATGACTGAGCTCCTCACCCTATCTCTAAGGGTGCGCCCAGCCACCCTTCGGAGAAAGCCCATTTCGGCCGCTTGTATCCGCGATCTTGTCCTTTCGGTCATTACCCAGAGCTCATGACATAGGTGAGGGTAGCAATGTAGATTGACCAGTAAATCGAGAGCTTTGCCTTTCGACTCAGCTCCTTCTTCACCACGACAGACCGATACAGCGACGGCATCACTGCTGACGCTGCACCGATCCGTCTGTCAGTCTCGCGTTCCATCCTTCCCTCACTCGTGAACAAGACCCCGAGATACTTGAACTCCTCCACTTGAGGCAAAGACTCCCCACCCCCTGGAGAGGGCAAGCCACCTTTTTCTGGTCGAGAACCATGGCCTCAGAATTGGAAGAGCTGATTCTCATCCCAGCTGCTTCACACTCGGCTGCAAAGAGTGTACTAAAAATGTTCAAATGGTAACCACAGACTGTTCAAAATAAAATCTACACATAAAAATAAAGAATTCCATATTAGTTTTCATAAATCACTGCTTAAACACTAAACATTTAAACTTGTTTAAAACAGCAAAATAATAATAGTAGAGGGAGGGTTGTGCTCGCATCCATATAAGATTCTAAATGAACATGTGTGGAGAACTTAGCACCCCCAAAGTGCCTCCAACTAGAGGTAAGATCGGGCCTAAAAAATCCAGCCTGACCCGACCCGGCCCGCGGGTATTAAAGCCCGACCCGGCCCGAGCCCGACCAATTAACTTGATTTGCAGGCCCGAGCCCAAGCAAACCCGAAATTTCATATTTTATTTGTGAGGGGGAGGGGGGGGGGGATTTATGATAACAAGTCCGCGCACTTGTCTGTGAAGGCCTGCTTAGCACGAAGAGGGGCGTTTTTTTGAAACAAATGATAATATAGATGTTGGACGATCATCAATTTTGCCAGTACAGCTGTTTAAATGCTGCTCAGCGTCGAGGTGCCAGTCTTTTTGCTCTCGTATGAAAGCAAAGCGCCACATTGACACATTCAGCGAAGCCAACGCAAGTTTCTGTAGCATTTTCAACAATCAATTTGAAGCTTTTCCACACCTCACTCTTACTGGTGCGTGTTTGTCTTTTCAGTTCTCCTGTCTTTAGTTTATCCTTAACTTCTTGCTCCTCCATATTGGGGATACCAGGTCAAAATAGATGTGGACTTGCGGAGGGGAAGATTATTAAGAGGGCGGCGTTCACGTGCGCAGAGCTCTGGCTCTGCGGCTCCTGTTTAGTAGTTAAATAGCAATTACATTACAGCGCCTTCTCTGTTTTATCCAAATTATTTATTTTAAAACAAGTATTCCTTAGTTTAGTATCCACACATCGTTTTAGTATACATTTTTATAAACATATGTGACCGGTGTACTTCTGCGTTGTGTTGTGGGAGGGACAAAGGAGCCACACGACACAGCTGGAACTCTTCCCAATACTGATACGAGCAGGGCCCCATACCTGTTTCACAGGATACACAGAACTTTATTAATACATGCCGCTAAATATCCAGCCAACACTAAACACAAAAGAGGACAATGACAGTTAGCATCTCCCCGCACTTGCCCACATAAATAAAAGAAAACAACACAACAACAAATGACAAACAACGACAGATGACTGACCTTTTTCCAATACTGATACGAACAGGGAAGAGGCGGGAGTCAAACCCCGAATTTATACCAGGGGCAAGGTGGGGAACACACAAAGAAGAAAAAAAGAAAAACATAGAAGAAGCGGCTGGAGGACCAAAACTGCACATACATTTTAAACACCAGGTATGGAGAGAAAATAGAATAAAGGAAAAAAAAAGACATTTTGTGTAATTATACACATATGAACCGGTTACACATATATTTATTTTAAAAAAGTCAGCGAGAGAGAAGCCCGACCCCCGACCCGAAGCAATGATTGAAATTTTAGACCCGACCTTAAGCTTAAGATCTTACCTCTACCTCCAACCAACAATGTCTGGCGCCACCCCTGGCTTGATGTAGTGTGACATCTGTCTACTCTTGGAAGCAAGGATGACAAAACTAGAGAACTGTATCTCCTTACTGACTTAAACCCAGAGCCAGTCTTGTGAGCAGCTACTTAACTCTGTAGTGATGATGGGAAAAAGTCCATGTTGAATGAATTAGATGTGGCAGTAACTGTTCCTGATGTGAATTTTGCTCTTGCTCGCATGGGATGTAGTCAGTTAACCTGTACCCGACCTTCCACGACTCAACCTCTGCATTAAAACAAATATGTGTGTAGAATATCTCGTAAACATGAAAGAAATTATAGGAGAGCAAATTGATCCCGGTCAAACTCAAATAAGAGTCAGACTTATTTGATGTGCAAAACTTCAAAACAAGGAAGGAAATGGGAAATATACATATGAAATCAGTCAGATCCAGATATATTCTTATTTTCTGAACCCTGACTATCAAGAAAAGAAAATAAGAACATTTATACTGAAAATAGGAGGTGGTGTTGCCATTTACATGATCATCTGTCTGTCTATTAGTTATATGTAAATTCATTATCTATTCATGATGCTTTCTAAACTGGAAAATTATGAGGCAATCAGTGTGTCCATGGTCATCAGAGGCAGTGACCCCCAAACTGGAGGAGTGGCTACAGCAGATCCCAGGAAAAAACATCAGACATCTCAGTCCATAAAATTGCAGTACTAGGAACAGCAAAGATACTGCGCAGAACCCAAGCATGGAAAAAAAAGGGATGAGACCACCCGCAGAGGGAGACGATGAGATTTTTAAAAAAATGATTATTGCATAGCATGTAGCATATTGGATTTCACAATGCTACACGTAATTAGTTCCAAAATGATCTTTCTAACAGAACCCAGGCAGTACTAGCCGATGGGTTTAAATAAATAAATTCTATCTCTAAGGAAAGGAGTGCCCCAAGGGTCAATTTTGGGCCCACTACTTTTTACATTATTTATTAATTTAGTAGGTTGCAATTTAAGAGAAAGCTAATGTTTTGTATGCAAGTGCTCCCTCTGCTGATCAGGTAATTTTAAAACTGCAGCAAAATTTTAATGAAAACCAAAATTCCCTCAAAAATCTTATCATTATCACTGAATGCAAATAAAACTTTTTTATCTAAAAAAAACGAAAAACATTTAAGTGATGTGCAAGCAGCAAATCTTTGTACACTAAATGGTACATTGATTGAAAGAGTCACCCCCTATCAATATCTAGGGTTTTGGCTGGATGAAAATGTATTCTTTAACATGCATATCTAATTATGTAACATTTTAAAATCAAAATGTTGGATTTTATTATAGAAACAAATCTTGTATCCCATTGAATTACAGAAAACAAATTGTTCAAGTAAACAAATAAATGAAGGAAACATTCATTTATTTGGTTACTTAGTACTTAGTAATATCTCATCAATACTCTACATTACACTCCACACTGGTCCATACTCACTTACAAAAATGTAAGTGACAATATTTTTTTGGTACCTGACTCATTATAACAAGAAAGTTGAGAAGACTACACAAAACAAGTCATCAGTAGCTTATGTGGCATGAGTTAAAGGGCTTATGACAGGTTAGACTACTCTAAAACATAATTAGATTTAAGATTTTACTGAAACCTTTGCCCTCGCTTTCCTGATTTTCAAATAGGCAATTAAGATATGTGTAGAGTTATGTTACCTAGCTACCCTACAATTCAATTTCAACACCTTTATTTTGTTAAACCAATGTTTAAACTCACAAAATATGTTCCATGTGGATTTTGTAAGAAATTCATGACAGTAGATGGATACTGTTTTAGCTCTCACTGCTACTTCCTGCATTTTCTAACTTTTTTTTCTACAGTTCTTTACAAACTGCCAAACTTGACTGATGAAATATTATGATAAATATTTACCATAGGTACTATCCCACCAAATCAAGTCATCATTTGAAAATGAAATTAATCTGTTGAATGCTCTTTAACCTGAATGAATCTGAAAGTTCTCTTAGAGCCAAATCTAATCTCCTCCCTGTCCAGGACATGACTCCTGATGTCATAAGTCATTTGTATAGGAATTTCAGTCTTCTTTCATTTTGAAACACACACCTTTCAATTACTTTTAAGTTAAAGTTAAGCATATCTTTCACCAACCTTTACTCAGTAAATAGCATGGCCAGTGTATTTAGTTGATCTTGAGACATTGTATTCCTGAGAAAGGTTTTAATTCTCTTTAGAGTAGAGAAGCATCTCTCTGATTTGGCTGTGGTCATGGGAGTAGTGATAAGTGTGCTCAAAAGTTTAGTTGTCCCTGAAAATGTGCCTGATGATTGTTCTTCATAAAAAAATTACATAGAGACAAAGAACGTTTGGAACTCATTGTTTTCATACATCAAGGAGAGTTCTGTCCAGTCCACTCTAGAATCTAAGGCAACCTGACAAAACCTTGCAGCACGTTGTGCGAACAACTCTCCATGTAACAATGTTGAAGTGAAGTGTACTAAGCTCAAAGAGAGAACTAAACTGTCACCTGGGCAAATCTGCCAACTGCTGGAAATGTGTTTAAATATCACATATTTTCAGTTCAGAGGAAACTTCTACAGGCAAATCCACAGCTGTGCTCACTCACCGTCTCTCCTATTATGGCTAAATTATATATGAAACAATTTGAACAGGATGCATTGGCCTCTTTTCCAGGCACTCCACCCACGTATTGGTATTGCTACATGGATGACAACTGGACTAACATCAAAATTCAAGATCTGGAACCCTTTACTGCACATATTGGATTGAAACATCAGTTTCACACAGGAAGAGGCCTAGAACAAATTGGGCCTTCTTAGATTGTGCAGTAACAAGGAGAGGACCAGCAACTCCAGGTAGAAGTTTTCAGGCAACCCATACACTCCAACCAATAACTGCTGCTTGATTCACACCATCCACTGCAGCACAAACTCTGATTTATTCGAACATTACAACACAGGGCTCAAGTGGTTCCTACAAGCACAGAGAGAAAAATGAAAGAAAAACAACACCGTGTTGTGCAGAAAGCCCTCTCTGGTTGTGGATATTCAAAGTGGGCTTCAGTAGATGTAAGATAGCTAAAAAAGAAAAGACAAGAGAGAATCAGAGCAATAGGTATAACTATTCCCTGCACAGCTGGTCTGTCTAAAAAATGTCAGAGTATTTTCAAGCAGCATAAAATCACGGTCTATTTCAAGCCTACAAAGACTTTAAAACAGAAACTGGATAAGAAATGTCATCTACTCCATTTAGTGCAGTGAAGACTGCAGTGAGCATTATATAGGGAAGACAAGACAGCCGTCGCAAAAGCATCTCAGGACCCTAATCTGCCGTACATCTCTATCTCAAAGCCACTAATCACTCCTTTTGAAGATAGCGAGGTACAGCTCTTAACGAAAGAAAAGAGGGGAGTTAAAGAGGCAATATTTTTAGGAAAGAAGATCCATTTTTGAACAGGAACGGGGGCCTTAGACATCATGTATCTCTTATTTATAACTCTATCCTCAGACCCAAATCAAAACAAGAAAAACAATATTGATAGCCAGTATGCTACAAGGGTGAGAGCACCCATTAGGGGCCTGAGCTATTACACTAAATATGACTCAGGCACAGTTCAATAGGCCAACAAACAAACTGTATACAAACAGGTGTGTCAGTTTCAGTGTAGTTGGCTAACCCCCACCAGTCTATTTAGTCTTGACTTGAACAGCCCTTACATTTGTTCAGAAGAACCAGCTCACTCTGACGGTCACGGAGAACTATGTAAAGCCTCTGCAGTGTAAACCATGGACCAGACCAGAGAGGGAGGGGAAAGGGCGTGCGGAGGGCGAGCATAAATGGAGGGAGGCTGGTTCATGCCATTTTTAGTAGTGTCCAGATGGCTTGTTGGTGAAAAAGTAGTGCACTAAAAATTTCCCACAATGCACCTTGATAAGCAGTGTTCAGGTTCAGCACTGGTCACTAGACCGGTCAATATAGGCCACAATACATTGTAATATTCTTAATGTTCTCTAAACTGGACATAACAAGACTGAATGAAAGCAGATGTGCTGTTTTAACGCACTGTGACCCAGGTTTATGAATAAAACACAGTTAAATAGACTTGTGAAAAGTAGTGTTAGCCTCTGATCTTAACTTGAGCTGTTAAAAGATCAATAATTTCCACACCTCAGGCAAAACGCTGTATAATTCCACCTTGATAAAAACATGTATGATTATAGGTCCATAACTACTTGTGTGTCAGATTTGATCATTATTTATTACAGAAATTAATTTTTATCACGTTTTAGCTGACTTTTTTTTTACCCAAATGGTACAGTCAGGTGAGTCAAATGTAGTGAACTGAGTGTCCGAATCGCTCTGTGAATAAGGCACTATAGAGTTCGCAAAAGAGGGCAGGGATGTGTAGTGAATGAGGGATTAGGGACTAGGGTGGACATTTGGATAGCCAGAGAGTGTTCTGGGCATGTCCCATTGTCATTGTGGACTTCAGGAAAGTCACAGCTCCCCTGCCCCCCTTCGTCTTGACTGACTCCCCCATCACCACTGTCTTTCCGCTTCCTGGGCACCTGCATCACCGAGGACCTCAAGTGGGAGCAGACCATCAGTTCTACACGGCCATCATTGAGTCCATCCTCACCTCCTCCATCACTGTGTGGTTCGCTGGGGCCACTGCCAGGGACAGGCAGAGACTGCAGCGCATTGTGCGCTCTGCTGAGAAGGTGATTGGCTGCAGCCTTCCATTAAAACTTCTTCTGATTCTGATTCTGATTCTGATTCTGAAGGATGCTGGAGGGACAATGTCTCACGGCTGGCCTGGGAACGCCTTGGGGTCCCACCAGAGGAGCCAGACAAGTAGAAAAAAAGTGATGGAAATTGAACAAAATAAAGGTGTCATTATTTTTATTAGTCTTATGTAATCATAGCTATTGTGCAATTTGGTTGCTATGTAGGCAATTGTTAGGCTATAGAATTACCTCTATGTATGTCATCTTTTTTTTTTTTTTTTTGTAAAATCTTAAAAATATTCATACTTATATTCATACTTATTCAGTGTAGCAGACATCTCTGTAATACATCTCCCTTACTGCATACAGTAATGAAAATATTTGTCTCATTAGTTCTGATCATGGATTTATTGGGGTCTTGATTTGAACAACCCTTACATCTGTTCCAAGGATGTGAGATTCATGAGCGCCCCTGCACCGTGCACCTGGGACCAAACCAGAGAGGGGAGGGAGAGAGAGAGAGAGAGAGAGCGAAGGGAGGTAGGGAGAGAAGGGAGGGGGCCTACGTAGGCAGAGAGTGTAGTGACTGGAGGGAGCCGAGGGAGAGGGCGCAAGGAGAGATGGAGAAAGAGCGAAGGGAGGGAGGGAGTGTAGTGTACGAAGGTAGGGAGGAAAGGAAAGGGGCCTACGTAGCAAGTGAGTGCAGTGTATGGAGGCAAGGAGCTAAGGGAGGGAGATAAGGGAGGGTGCGTAAGGAGAGCGCAGCCAGGGCGGGAGTGGAGGAGGAGGAGGAGGTGGCCAGCGGAGCGATGAGTAGCCTACAGTCGGGTTGGAGCCAGTGCTCAGTAGCGTCGACAGCATGAACAACTTCCTCGACAAATAACGGAGCAACCCCAGCATCTCTCCTCCCGAAGCGAGAGGCACCGGAGCGCCGCAGCATGGACGGGAAGACGGGCTTTCTGTGCGGCGTGGTGGAAGGTGAGAGGGGCCCCGTTATGGAGCTTTTACCGTGGGGCTCGGAGGGTGAATGGATAATTAGAACAGCGTCTGACAAGGCTAGTTTGGACCGGAATGCAAGGTTCTACAGTTTAAACCCGGTTTAGTCTTGGTTTGTACCCGTCCAGACCTGATTTAGTCCTTTATGCTGTGTAGTTTTGTCCCGGGGTGAGATGTAATTTAGTCCTGGTTTTACTTGGTTTAGTCATAGTTTTGGCCTGATGTTTGTCCTGGTTTAGACCTGGTTTTGGTTTTAGTCTTGGTTAAGTCTTGGTTCTGGCCTGGTTAAGTCCTGATTCTGGCCTGGTTTAGTCAGCTGAGTCTTTTCTGGATGATGGGATGTTGTAGAGGAGCAGTCATGCGTGAAGTGAGCATCAGAACAGCGCCCATAATGTCTGCTACGGAGCTGCTGCTGCCAGAGTCCTGGTAAAGTCCTGTTTAGTCCTAGTTTAGTCCTGGTTAAATCCTTGCTTTAGTCTTGCTTTTATTTTGATACCTAGTTTAACACTACTGGTTAAATTCCCTTGTTTCAGTTTAGACTTAGGCTCTGTGTTTATTCCCCCTAGTTTATGTTTTAGATATGGTTTAGACCTGCATAAGTCATGGGGGTAATTGATAGTAATTGTGGGTTAAGCCCAGTCTTGTTTTAAACCATGTAATAGTGGTTTAATAATAACAATGTATTGTATTTATATATTTGTACTTTTTCAGAAGCTCAAAGTCATTTTAATATTTTGTGCATCATTCATTCACTCTACACTCTAACTAATTATTGTAGCCAAAGCTGCCCTGTTTGTACGAAAATAGGGATGTAGTGAAGACTTAATGCAGAGCAGAGCACTGTACACTGCTATTTATATGAACTTCATATCATATCATTTGGGGAAACTATTGGAACTTGGTTCAGTCATTTCAGCATCGCAATAATCTCAGAGCTTACAGTTGGCCATCAGCTCAAACAAATATTAGCTCAAACAAATGTAGATAAGCAACATCTTGTTTATATTTCAGCATTTAATTTCCAGACATGCTTGGAAAAAGTTATCTTCTCTCAGCAGGGCAAATAAAGACATTTAAGTTAGTAATAAAAAAACTATTTTGGCTGCAAAAAGAGCACATTGAAAATAAAAAGAACAGAGAACTGTTTCCTAAACAAGCTGATATTAATAGTCCATTCACTTTTGTGTGATACTTGAACCTCAACCTAGACCTTTTGCACGTTTCAGGACATTTATGATAGGCTTGTGCCATGGATGAATTTCAGTTTCAATTATTATTATTGTACTCATTTACATACACATAAATTGTGTCAACAAGTAATTGAGATTATTAACATGAATGACATGTGTTTTCTTGAGCGTTAACGTTGTTCGCCAATTGTACCTTTCTACTTGTAGTACTCCGGTCTTCAGTCAAACAGTGTATTTGTGTGAGATATGTCACCTACTTTCTTGTCATCTGTTCATTCCTTTCATTTTATAATAGATGCCCCACCTTCTCTCTAAGCAAATAATGGTTCAAATAATTGAGATTTCAAATATGACTGAAAGCAGACTTATTCTGCCAATTCGACTTTTTAGAGCTTTTAACCATATTAGAGTTGCTTACCTTCTCATTGACCCTTCTACTGCATTCAAGACGTCATTGCTCTCACGCCCACTGCTGCGTACTTACTTCATTCATTCAATTTTATTTTCTTAATCAGTGATACACATACGATTTGGCAGCGTAGCATAGCCATTTTGGCACAAATTTTTAAAATCTGTTGCTTGAGTAATGTGCAGCTATCCATCAGAGGTCCCAACAGCTGCACAGATCTTTGTTGTGATGACGTTTATAGTGACATCAGCTCCCATTGGATACCGCAGTTTTCTAATGCGGAAGTCAGTGGACTTGTTTCTTTTATAACTTGTTTTAGATCAATATTGCAAATTAAAATGTCCAACTTATTTCATAATGATCCACGGGTGTCATATACTACATTTTTAGTAATCGCATCCCTAATTTCTGAAATCTTGACTCATCAATTTTTGTCAGTATCTCCAAAGAAGACCAATATTGCCCACACAGATATAACAAATAATACACTACTCTCTGTAATAGCCCCCAGCTTCCATACAGAATGTCATTCACTGTACACAACATGCATTTGGCAGTGCATTAAGACGAGTGTTCATTTAGCCCTAGTTCACACTCTGACCTACTTGTACTGGAAACACAAAGCAGTGGAGGGAAGCTTGAGATGGTCCGGACTAAAAATAGCCCCGTGATGGAGAGTGGTGCAGATGAGTTGTGTTTGCAGAGCCCAGGAGGTGTGGCCGCCCCAGCACTGCAATCAGGGCTGCAAGACAAATTTGGCATTCAGTTATACACATATTAATCAAAATTAACTTTTTAAAGTCTTTTACTGGAGTTTTAATTACTTCTTTCACAGTGGTTTCAGTAATCCTCAGTACAAAGTCCTTTGCCTCTGAGTCACAGAAAATATGTGGTTTGAATTTTTCCAGAATTGTTGCATTACAGATATAAACCTTGCACAGTTTTAAAGGACATAAATCATCGCCAGACTTGATTTATTAGTGCAGTCATATTGTGCCACTTACTGCTGTGTGTGTACATTAACGTGTTTGGCCTCTTTGCCTACCTTTAATTGTTTTCCCTTTGGTAATTCACTCTGCGCCAGTAGATGTCGAGGAAAGATTTCTTAACACCAACTATGCTGTGTTTACAAGTTGTGAAACAAACCCCTTTCATGGCAGTGAGTCCACTACAAACACAGTTTTTTCCTCCATTAGGTTAACTCTGTAAATATGAATCAATAAATATGAATGAACTCATAAATAAAAACATTGCTAAACTTTTTTTTTTTTACACTTTTTACACTATTTCTATTTAAATGTGTTACTAATCTTCTTCATTTTGTCTATGAATCCATGGATTAAACCTTGGTCTTTGTCTTCTTTGCCACTGTTGCAGTACTGCTGCTTTTGCCTCAAATTGTTCAAGCTTAGGACCTTCTCTGGACAGAAATGCAACCTCTGAAGCTCTTGTATGGTTCAGGCTAAATCTCCAGTCAGTCTTGATTCTTTTCATGACTGAAAATTCACACTCACACACTGTTTACTGGCAAAATCAGGTAGACCTCCATCAATAGTTGGAGATTTGCATAAGTAATGGGAGATCAAAAAGGTCTGCAATTAATCGTTTGTGGCATTTTTTAACAATCGTGATCATCACACATGATTATAATCGTTTTTACGGCACCAGACTGCCTTGGTTAATATACAATGTTTAGATGTTAGTTCTCACAAGGGGACCCTTTATCATAACTATGAAACTTGTTCGATTCTGTGCTTATGGCTCATGGCTAGTGGGCTGGCAGTGGATCTCATTTATATCTGACAAGCTCGAGCTGAAAATATCCATTGTAAGTAACATACCACTATTGAATGTAGTTTGTGTTAGTTTGGATTTGTATGAATAATGGTATGTGTTAGTGTTGACTTTGCTATCGCTAGATTAGCATTTGCTAAATAGCATTTTGCACAGGTGACGGCTGCAATGCCAGCATGTCCTTTATCATATCCTCTTTCTGGGTGCTTTCTCAGGTTGGCTCATGTTTTTTGTTTTTTGTTTTTTTAGTCAGGAGTTATATAATTGAAACATTTATTATTCATTCATTGTTAATTTCACTTGCAGCAAAAAAACAAAGGTGATCGCTCAGACACCTGCAAATTGTATAGTTATTGCTGTTTTAGTGACTTTAAAAAAAACAAAAAACTGTAAACCTTGGTTTAATAATTATCGTTATAATATTGTTAATATTGATTATTTTGGTCAAAATAATTGAGAGTTTAAATTTTAATATTGTCCCATCCCTAGGATAAAGTAGCATTTGTTATGTGCTTTTCTGATGCAAATTTTGGAAATACAGTATACGTGTTTTATATGGGTTGAAACGCAATTAATGAGACCAAGGTTATGAACCGTTTGCGTCATTCCTTTACACTAATAAAGAAAGCATATCTGGTCAGAGTGAGTTTCTTAAAATATATATCTGGGCTTATTTCACACATCTGACTGCAAAGGCTCAGCTCCCCCATTGGTACTGCTGCTCTTGTTGCTAACTTGCAGTGGTTGTAGTCTGACAACACATCCTCAACTCCTATTCCTTCATTTTTAAGGTACCGTACTTTTTGTAGAACTCTAGAAACTGTCTTTTTTTAGTGATTCCATTATCCCTGAGCCATTCCCCTACAGTGTCATTTTGAATGTATGGGCCCATGATAATGGATCAAGTGCCCTCAACAATAGTGCCCCTTTGCTGCAGATGACCGAGCCTCTCATTTAAATGACTGAATCTGCTTGAACAATTGAGAACTATGCTGTGTCTACACTTAAATTTACTTTGAAACTAAGATAAAATATTTTAGCCTCGTATGTATCGATGACATCGGCTCATTCTGCTTTGAAGATAGACAAAGAAGGATTTTCAAACATCGCAAACTTGTACTCTGCTGTCTAAGTAAAAGTGGCGTATTTGGGGCCCAATGTCAGAGTAGAGATGTTGCAGGCACATGCCTGTTGGGCAGCTTGGACCACCGTGAGGTTATCTGTTTGGAACATTTTCAGTAGTGTGCAATGTGGTCCAGCATGTCACATGAAGTGGAGGAGGAAGACATTCCCATATTGTTTGAGGTCTTGTTTTATATGCCTTGCTCGTCCCAACACTGTGGCTTATAAGACATTATTGAGGTTACAGTGATAGTCATACATGAATTTGTAAAACAAAACAAAAAAAAACTGCCAAAGAGCATTTGAGCTAATTCAGCAAGATCCCTAAGGCCCAATAAAAATTGGCCATAGTTTGGAACCCCTGAGCTATACAATGCATGGATACCAGGTGCTCTACATCCTTCTGTAAATGTGCAGCCTCACCATATTTACAAACTAGACTGTCTGCAGCGCCATCACTTCCAAAGCCAGCCAGACACTTTGTACATAGATATAGAAAAAATAAAAGTTGCATTGGCATTTTGTAGGTCTTGGATGGAAATATAGGCATACACTGGCCCTTCAGTTCATAAAAAACATACATTAGTTTGACTGTAAAAAGAATGCAATGAGAAGTGCTATATTTATGTAGTTGTCTGTGGGGTAAAATCTCAAAAATGTGTATAGAAAAACAGACAAAACAACAGGCTCTACAAAAGTAAGAAAGCTTTTATTGCGTCTTGGCTATAAAGGATAAAAAAATAAAATAAATGATAGGTTTAACAAAAGTATCAAAAATGTGATTGATATTAAAATTAGTACTAGAACTATTGTATTGTTTGAACTAACTTGTATTGTTTTATCATGTTTTTGTATGTTTTGTTTTATAAGACTTCACTTTATATTGCTTTTGTACAGCACTTTGGGCAGCAGTGGTTGTTTTTAAATGTGCTTTATGAATAAATTTGACTTGACTTGAAATGAACCTTTCTTGAATAGCTTTATAATGATCTTGAGCTGTATCAGAACAAGTATAAGTCCACACAGACACTAGTCTGTGTGGACTTACACCCATGGACCACTATGGAACCTATCTGGTCAATTGAGGGATTACACAAATATAAGGCCACATGATAATATAAAAGAGTACTATCGTTAAATGTTGAAAATCACAATATATAATAAATAAATAAATATTGTTTTTTATTATTATAGTGGTATTGAAATCAGTATTGAGCAGTATTGGGTCTATTCCTTAGTATCAAAATTGGGTTTGACATTTTTACTATCTCTGTGCAGGTTTCTACGGCCGACCCTGGTCCATGGATCAACGGAGAGTGCTCTTCCAGTGGTAAGTTAGCCTCCACAGTGAGAATGTACCCAGGCGCAGTTGGTCACAATTATCAAAGGCCATACTTATTTAGATGAAAGAATGTCCTCTGCAAAGAACTAAATATTTTAGCTTTTTACAGAAAAATTGGGTGACCACATTTTCAAAATTCTAAACTGCGATGGCATGGTTTTCTGTATTTTATCCAAAACAAGAGACAATATATTACCCCTTTTGCTGTTTGTTGTTTGTCAAATTGGTCAAAAATAGGGACATCTGAGACATTTCTTTAATGAAACTGGGGCAAATCATTGGATAAATCTGCTGGAACATGGGCCAAAGGGCTCAAAATTGGGACTGTCCCGGGTAAACAGGGACGTCCGGCCACTTTACAGAAAAAACGTTTTGTACCTGTAGTTTGGACTTCTGCGAAAATGTTGAAATGCATGAGATTCTTAGTTTATCAGTCATTCATTTCACTCGTCTCTCAAATGTGAATGCACCTGGAGTTGTTTACAATGTGTAGTCTGACCAGAATCCTGATACTTTACAGGTGATGACATCAATATTCCCTGGGGGTGTGTGCTAACTTTAAGCACTGGTCTATCTGAGGCTTGTTAGACTTTTATTTAAGCTTTATTTTAACACAAAATGACTAGTTACATTACAGTCACAAGCTAATTACCACTAGCCAACTGCTTTTCAGTGAGTCACTTTCACCATTTTTTTGAAAATCAAACACCTAAACGGGACTGTGAACACTCATATTGATTACAGAATCCTGATAATGTGGTGTTTAAAACAATTTTTTCTTGAGTAACTGATGAAGATTCCACCATAGAGATACATGTAGAACACCCCCAGCGTGACGTCACTGTAAAGCAGGGGTGTCAAACACATTTTCACTGAGGGCCACATCAGCAAAATAGCTGCACTCAAAGGGCCAGATGTAAAATAAATCTAACTACTTTTTAAACTTGATAATTACCTGTTTCCGTATTTGTTACTTATTCAAGTTACAAATATTGTATATGCATTTTCCTAGATGCACATTTGGCTGTGTAACTACATATCTCCTGATAAAATGACATTTTAAGACCATCATACATTTTAATTTACCCTGTCGAGGGCCACATAAAATGATGTGGAGGGCCACATTTGGCCCGCAGGCCTTGACACATGTGCTGTTAAGTATCAAAAAAAGCATACAACTTTGTACCTCAAAGTCTCCTGTGCAGTTTTAAGTCCATAAAACACTGGGCATTGTTCTGAGCATTTCTGCATTCAAAGTGTGTTCACAATGAACAGAAGAATATATTAACACAGTGGCCCACTGAATGGTCGCGAAGATGTTTTTCATGTTTCATACCTTTTGCTGTCAGTAGAGAGAGCTCAAATGCAAATCATAATGAATTGAAGAACATTGCGTTGTTTTTTTTTACCAAGGGAACCAAAGAAAGGCATGTTTAAAAGCTACTAATGGTCAAAATTATGTATATATGATTATATAAAATAACTTTGTCCAACGACTAGCAGCTAATAATAATAACAATAATGCTAAGAACGACTAGTATGCCATCACAATAATGGTAAGAATGACTAGTACGCTAATACTAGTCGTTCTTAGCATTATTGTGATGGCAAAACTTCACTGTGGCCTCTGAAAGTTGTGAAAAGTGTAATAATTAGGATGCTAGACTTTAAGAATGTGAGAAATAACTTTGGACCACTGCAAACTGTTTAAAATGAACTTGTTCTGCTTTTCACATTTTTAAGACAGTAAAAGACGCGCACAGAGTCTTTAATATTACTGTCTTTGTTCCTCGTGTGAAACAGTGCGTAGGCTGCTGATTGTAGAATGTGGGCACATGCGGTTGTGTAAGTTTGGTGGAGGTGTGTGTCTGTGGGAGGGGCTTACACACCATCTGTCCAGGAAGAGCGGAGAGGAGAGAGAGTGCTCTGGCTGCCCACACGCAAAGAGCTGGAGCCAGGGCCGCCTGTGTCCTGGTCATCACACACTCCTACACCACCTACATGTATCTCTATGGTGGAATGTTCAGCAGTTACCATGGTGACACAAGGCACACATTAGCAAATACTGTCAAATGATCAATATGAGTGTTCATGGTCCTGTTTAGGAGTGTGATTTTCAATAAAAAGGTGACTAACTGAAAAATTGGCTAATAAGAGCTACCTTTTGACTGTAATATTATGTATGAGACTTGTTTAACAGCACAAATCAGCTCACCCATCAGCTCTTTAAAGTCAGATTATGTTAAAACAAAGCTCAGGTTAAAGTCAAACTTGAGTAACAGAACTTCAGACAAAGCAGTGTCTAGAGTTAACTTCACTCCGATTAGATATGTTGATGATATTAGCTGCAAAGCAAAGGGCTACATGTATCTCCATAGTTGAATGCTTCTCAGAATGGTATATTAGAGTGGTTCATGCATATTAGAGTAATCTTTATACTCCTATATTCAAGACGTCATTGTTTTGCTCTACCTCTGTTTACACTGCCACTGGTACATACACACTTCTCTGTACCTACTGTGTTCGGTGATACATGTAGAATTCGATAGCATTGCATAGTCATTTATGTTTACAAATGAAAAAAAAACCTGTGGCTCACTTGTGTGATGTGCAGCTATCCATAGAAGTGGCCAACAGCATGTGGCGCTTTGTTGTAATGACATTTACATTGATGACAGCTCGTATTGAGCACCACAGTTTTACAACCTGAAAGTTACATGACATAATGATCCATGTATCATAGATTAGAATTATAAAGCAGCCACAATATGTCTTTAAAACGTGAAAAATGAAACTCAGAAAAGGTTTGCAGCGGACCAAAGCTATTCCTCACTAGCCTTATGCGTTCCTAGCACCCTAATTATTCACTGTGATGAGTCTGTAAGCACGTTTCACAACTCCAGAGAAGAGTTTTTCTGTCACTGTAAAACTAACAACAACAACAACTAGCATGCTAACACTGTATTTCCAGATTCTCAGACAATATCACACCTATTTTGACTTCAAGAGCTGCTTATACAATATATCTGAACTGGGGCAAGATACATTTTGCTTCAATATATGTAAATAAAATGGGTACAGAACCTCTACAGAGCCAGTAATGTTCCCTCTGTGTGTCCCCTGTCAGGATGCAGCAGTGGGGGTTAAACACATATCTATACGGTCCTAAAGATGACCTCAAACACAGACTGCTCTGGAGAGAAGTCTACTCCTCAGACGAAGAAGGTACACGTCCTGTCTTCTGTGGTCCATCTGTGTCTCTGTTCCTATATCTCCCCCTCTGACCTGTCCCTCCTATGTCTCTGTCCTTCTGTCCCTCTCTGACTTATCCCTCTGTCTCCCTCTCAAACCATTCCCTCTCTGACATGTTCCTTTTTGACCTGTCCCTCTGTCCCTCACTGACCTGTCCACCTGTCCCACTGCTCCTATCTGACCTTGCTGACCTGTCCCTCTCTGACCTGTCCCTCTGTCTCTCTCTTGACCTTTCCCTCCAGTGTCATTATCCCCTCTGTACCTCTCTAATCTGCCCCTCCTATGTCTCTGTCCTTCATGTCCCTCTGTAACCTGTCCCTCCTGACTTAACCTTCCTTTTCCCCTTTCCCTCCTGTTTCCCTGTCCCTCACTGACCTGTCCCTTTCTGACCTGTTCGTCTTTAATCTGTCCCTCTCCAACCTTTCCCTCTTGTGTCCATGTCTGACCTGTCCCTCTGTCCCTCTCTGACATGTCCCTCTGACGTGTCCCTCTCCGACCTACCCTTCTGTTTCTCTCTGACCTTTTCCTCCAGTCCCCCCTGTCCCTCTGCCCTTCTCTGACGTGTCCCCCTGTCCCCTCTCCCTCTCTGTCTCTCTGACTTATCCCTCTGTCTCCCTCTCAAACCATTCCCTCTCTCACATGTTCCTTTTTGACCTGTCCCTCTGTCACTCTCTGACCTGTCCCTCTGTCCCTCATTGACCTGTCTGCCTGTCCCTCTGCTCCTATCTGACCTCTCTGACCTGTCCCTCTGTCTCTTTCTTGATCTTTCCCTCCAGTGTCTACTATCCCCTCTGTCCCTCTCTGACCAGTCCCTCTTTGACCTATCTCTCTGTCCTTCTGCCCCTCTCTGACTTGTCCCCTTGTCCCTCTATCCTCAGCCCAGTTGAGGACATTGATCATGGAGGCAGAGCGCAGAGGCCTGACGTTTGTGTATGCCCTCTCTCCGGGACAGGACATTGTCTTCTCATCGGCCTGTGACCTGTCCCTGCTCCAAAGGAAACTGCGACAGGTGCGCCCCTGTGTCCTACCTGCTGAGTGTCCTTTATTGTACTTGGCTTAAAGACACTGTACCTGATTTTTACCATCTTAAAAACATGAAAAACAGTTCATTTTAAACAGTTTGCAGTGGTCCAAAGTTATTCCTCACTTACCTTATGCATTCCAAGCATCCTAATTATTCACTGCAATGATGGTTTATGAGCACTTTTTACAACTTTCAGAGACGGAGTGGAGTTTTGCCGTCACAGTAAAGCTATTAACAACTAATATGCTCTTCTTGATTATCAATAAAACACACAATAAAACACTTTATCAGATGCAGATAGTATACAGCAGACGCAGACAGTATACAGCTGACTTATTTTGATCTTCAGAGTTGCTTATACAATATATCTGTACTGGGGCAAGAAGATTCTGCTCAAATACATGGGAAAAATGGGATGCAAGCCCTTTAATTTGAGTGAGTGATCGTGCATGTTTCCTCTGCCAGCTTGTCTTTACGTCTTTACGTCATCTGTTGTTTTCATTTTTTTATAGTCCAGACTGATCATTAGTGTGCTCAAATTGTCATGATTGACTAAAGTTGGAAAGCATTCTCTCTAGATTATTCTATATTGTAATATAGGAAATTACATGGCTATGGGGTACAAAGAATAAAAATTTTGTATAAAACAGTAATAGAACTATGGACCCTCTTGGATGAGTGTGGGATTACACTGAGAAAAACATGAAATGTGACCCCATTACAGACATAATTGTGAAGTCATTGCACATCTCCAAAATTTTTGCAGCTTTACGGGCTGTTTCCACCACATGCAACTCCACCCTGCTGCATTCACAGAACAGTTTAATGCTTAATTACCCTCATGGTGAAGAACAAAAAAATTTACAAAAAGCACTCCTGGTTTAGAATAAACAGTGATTCTGGTTCTAAGTGATGACCATAGGTGCTGTGCAGTGGACTGGAGTGAAGGGTTTGTAGTGCTTGTAGTAGAATAAAGTGCATGAAAAATGTATTAGCCAACTACAATATCATTTTTGACTCATTTGGGTTGCCCTAGATCTGCCTGTCTGCAGGAGTTACAAAAGTGTTTTTGACCTATTAGACTTACTATAGTTCTGCCTCTCTGTGCATGACTTACACTAGTGTTTTTGATGTGTTTGACTTGCTGTAGCTCTGCCTCTCTGATCAGGAGTTACAGTAGTGTTTTTGCCTTATTTGGCTTTCTGTAGCTCTCCCTCTCTCTATGTAGGTGTCAGAGCTGGGTTGCCGAGCCTTCGCCCTCCTCTTTGATGACATCGACCACTCCATGTGCCAGGCCGACAGCCAGGTCTTCTCCTCCTTCGCCCACGCTCAGGTCTCTGTTACCAACCAGATGTACCAAGCCCTGGGGGAGCCTCCAGTCTTCCTCTTCTGTCCCACAGGTACAAAAGCCCAAATTAAAGTCAAATTATTGACAAACTACTGTTGTTCATTATTACAGGATTTAGAAGTAGGAATACACAACAGAAAAGTTACATAGTGCACCACCACCTACTTGTTGAGACAATCTTGTACCTCTTGATAATAACTATACCTAAATTTGCTTTAATAAAATATGAACAAGTGGCGAATTCATAAAAAGCTAATTGTTTATTAAGAATAAGTCAGGCTTAGTAGCCACATTAGGAGTTAGGGTGGTAATAATATAATATTAATAAATAATTACTAAGCCTAACTCATTCTTAATAAACTGTTCATTATGTATTAACGTTTTGTTCATGCTTCATTTAACAGGGGGTATTATGCAAAATCAACTTTTTGGAGCTTTCTAACATGTTATAACATTGTTCCTTCATCAAAAACATGCCTGTAGGTTTTAAATCTCAACCTTGCATGTTTGAGTTATTCAGGGTCTCTTCCGGGCCCTATTTGAACCCTCCTTACGGTTAGCTGTAAGATTCTTAACAATGCTCAGCCCACAAGCCTGCGTCATCCATGCTCCCACATAGCAATTCTCCATAAATATACAAAAGCATGATTCAAAACTGTAGTGATGACACTGATGTGTCATATGTACTCTCCCGTGCAGAATACTGTGGATCCCTGTGCTCTCCCAGTGTGTCCAAGTCTCCATACCTCCAGACTGTGGGAGAAGAGCTACTGCCCAACATCTCCGTCATATGGACAGGTCATTTACATACTCAGACATCACTATGCATTCATTTAAAGGTTCTATATTATGTAAAATTGGCTCTTTAGGAGTTTTAGGTCATGTTACAATGTTGTTACCTGCTGAAAAACATACCTGGAGTTGTGTTTTGTTTCATTCACACATGTTTGAGTAACCCTTTATTAATAGTCTGTCTACATCACCAAAGCGCAAACTGCTCTGTTCTATCTTGTGATGACATGAAGTGACAGTTTTCAAGTATTGGCAATTCCAGGGCTGAAATAATCAAAATAATTCATGTGAAGGTGTATGAAGTTGTAAAGCACTTCCTGTATTACCACATGACATCACAAGGTGGAACATAGTGTTTTTAGTTTGAGAGGAGAACAGAGTTTGTGTGTTAAACATGAATAAAACAAAACACAACTTCAAGTATGTTTTTGATGAGTAGAAAATATTATAACACAAATCAGAAAATAAACACAGGAGTCTGGCCACACCTGGCCCACATACAGCTTTATATGTAAATGTGAAGAGGTGGTAGTACTCATTTACTGGAGTAACCTTTAGATAAAATAATACTTCTCAGAGTAGTTTTCAGACCCCATAGTTTCACTCCTATTTAGAGTGATAAACTGTACAGTGTAACACATGAGTAACACATTGTACAGTTTAACAGTACTCTTACAAATAATATATTGTTGTAGTTACTCTTCCCACCGTAAGTAAATCTACAAGTGACAAAAGCTTTATGAGCTTTATATTCATTGTTTTTAACAAATTGTTTTTAACAAATTGTACAAATTATTTCGTTTTTTCTCATTTTTGTGGTTTACCTTTTGAAAATTCAAAAGGTAAACCATGAATTTTGTCCTTCCAATGACATTCATTTACAATTACTCTTATTACTATTACTTCAGTAGTACTTACAGTAGTACCATATTTCTTCTGGGTCACTTTGTGGTAATATTATTTTGAAGTAACGGTACTCTTTACCAGGGATGCACTTATCCAGCTTTTTCAGTTCAGATACCAATATGGATCATTTGACTTTAAGTATGTGCTGATACCAAATATTCACATGATAACAATGTAGGGAGGAAAAATGTCACTTTTTTCCTTAAAACACAGTTATTACTCAAGAGATCTAGTTGTGTTGTGCAGCTTTGTTTGAGTGCAAGTCCAAACATAATTTTTAGTCTGGACAAAAGATTCTAAACAATCGCGAGTATACATTAATTTTTGTGAGTTTGCTTTCAGTACCATTTGATCACAATTGAGTTTATTATTGTTTGCATGTTTTTATCTAATATTTAGTTTATTGTACAGCACAGAAAGCATTTTGCACCATAATACTTTATTTATTACTGTCCAAACAGCAAAACTATAATATAATATAACAAATAATCTTTGGTTTGCTGCAGGCAGTAAAGTCATTTCCAGGAAGCTGACGGTTGACTGCCTGTCTGAGGTGGAGTCCGTCTTACAGCGCCAACCTTTGGTCTGGGACAACCTCCACGCCAATGACTACGACTCCAGGAGACTGTTCCTGGGACCCTTTA
This sequence comes from Periophthalmus modestus, assembly GCA_019594935.1. Classification (NCBI taxonomy): domain Eukaryota; kingdom Metazoa; phylum Chordata; class Actinopteri; order Gobiiformes; family Gobiidae; genus Periophthalmus; species Periophthalmus modestus. Next base: position 8,596,487 of record JAIEZT010000107.1, read on the forward strand.
AAGGCCGTGAACCTGAGGTCCGCAGTCACCTGAGGGGCCTGCTCCTTAATCCCAACTGCGAATTTGAAGCCAACTACATCCCTCTGCACACATTGGGCAGCTGGTACAGAGCCGGCTGCTATGATGCCAAAGGTCAGCTCTGTTACATATGTCACACTATGGTGGACATAAAGCATAGTTAGTTATAACAATCACTATGGATGGAAGGATATTTGATATAATATTGAATTGTTCAATACAAGGTTTATTTTGGTGCAAAAGGGAAACAGTTTAGCTTGTCATACTTCCCAGTGTCACTTTTTATTTTACTCTGACAGACCCAGGATCAGGACCTGCTGCAGACCAAAGTGACCGAGGATGCATTCAAGTTTCAAAGGGGTGCAATCATACACTACCATCAAGGGGCACTATTTTAGGTGTTTGAAAGGAGGGTGCAAACATTTTTAACTGAGTTTGCACCCCTGTAGACCCGGGCCTGCTCTGGATTCACAAAAATATGACCTTTTAAAAACACAAAAAACACTTTTGGCTTTATGTACGATTCAATAAAAGCACTTCTTTTTTCAGATTCTATCTCATATCTCATAGAAAACAGTTCTTTGAAACATTTCTATGTAATATAGGATTGTTTCAGTGTTCATAAAAAAGATGGAAGCGAGCTGTGTCTCTTAAAGCAGGGGAGTGTGGGAAGGAGCTACTGCCTGTTGCTGCTGCTGCTGCTGGAGAGCAGTACGGATACAGACATGTAAATGAAGTGAAAGGAGAGTCAATCATTGAACTAAATGAAGCAAAACATTTCACATATATTTCACAAAACACTTCACATATATAATTGGATATTTTGCTCAAAGAAAAAAAAAAAGTATATAATTTTGTTTTTGTTTTTTCTAAGGCCCCAAATGTATCGAAAATGAATCGATATTGTGAACCATGTTTCGACATACATATCGAATCATGACAAAACTGTATCTTTCCATCCCTAACAATTCCACTCATATCCTAAAACACACTGTACATACAGTTACATGCTTTCATACATACTTAAAGTGGATAATTTTGTAGTCTGCACTCTTGGTGCTTTCAAAAAGGTACAACTGAACCTGGGCTGCCAGTGCCTTAACCTGCAGATAGAGGACACAGAGTGCTAGTGCAGAGGCTGCACTAGTGACAATTCAAATCAGAGAGTCAGTTTACGTTATCACAGTCCAATTGGATTTCAGCTTTGATACTGATAACCCAAATGAGAGACTCATTGGATAGTCATCTTTAGAATCAAAACACCAAAACATGAAGAATGTTACATCTCTCTTCATCATACATACACATGTAAATAAGAATCTCACTCTAATTGTTTCTTTTCCCAAAGGGTTTTTGGAGTTTTTCCTTGCCGAGAAGGAGGGTCTAAGGACAGGGGATGTTCTGGAACAATTTGCTTGTCTGTTTCTGTTTCACTGTTGATTTTCTAATTCTGTTGGTTAATCAACTCTCATGTTCAGCCCTAAGAGGCGACTGCTGTCGTGATTTTGGGCTCTACAAAAATAAATTGAATTGAATTGAATTGAATCTAATATCTGTGTTTTGTCTCCCGGTGTGTTGCAGAGGAGTGGGAGTACTGCCCGGAGCGCGCCCTATGCTCAGCTCTGCAGGGCTGGATGGAGGAGCTGAACCGGCCCCTCCATGCAGGTCAGACCCACATGGCCTCTGTTACCACCCTTAAGTATCACCTTTGTCTATCTTCTGCAGTAGGTTGCGTTTGTGATGTTGTAAAATATGAAAATGACCTATGTTAAATAGGCCATTTTATAAACTTCACATCTGTTTCCAGTAAGGCAGTGGTCCCCAACCACCGGGCTGGGGACCGGTACTGGTCCGTTACGCATTTGCTGCCGGGTCACACAAAAACAATAAATAATTTATCACCGACCGCATCTTCTCTGATGTAACTTTCACCCGTCCCTCATGACACACTAATAAGCTTGATAAATCGCCACAGTAATCCATTTGATATAATGTCAAGTATATTATATCTGTGCTAGATCTGCTATTGTCCTCCACGATGACGTATCATGTATAACGCATCAGACACGTTGCCCAAAAGTAGACCCACAAGCGAGTGAAAATGAGCCAAAAACAAAGGTCTTTGGAGAGATTTTTTACAAAGGGGAAAAGGCCAATTGAGGAGCCAAAAGAGGAGCCTACGACCTCCAAGAAAAAGAAAGCTAAGTTTAACAGACAACACCAGGAGTTCTACTTAAAATTTGGTTTTGTCGCTACAGGTCAGTCTCACGTGCCGAGTCCGCTCTGTGTAATATGCGGGAAAAAGCGAACGAGACGATGAAACCTTCAAAACTGCTTTAGCACATGGAGACTAAGCACCCTGGACTAAAAGATAAGCCTTTAGAGTTTATTGAAAGAAACTAACGTGAACACGAAGGAAAGAAGAAACAAGCCCAGGGCTCCTACTGATTCAGCTGTACAGTATTTTTACAGCTGTACAGTATTTTTATAATATTTATCTGCGGCACGTAGATGGCCGGTCCGTGAAAATAAAACCTACATTATTCCGGTCCATGGTGCAAAAAAGGTTGGGGACCTCTGCAGTAAGGCATTTAGGTGTTGAAGCTCCCTCTGCTGTCAGCAACAGGAATGAATGTGTGAAAAAAATAAACAAATTAAGTCCTTACTCACTGGGAAGCTTTGCTGATAGGGATCAGCTGATATGGATTTTTTTTTGCCGATATAGCTATTCAAAATTTTTGCCCTGCTGTATTTGCTGATACCAATATATCAAAAACTAAATTCTATAGCAAGGTCCACAAATGTATCTTAAGCTAAAGTAACATTCACAAATTAACTTTTCACTTTTGTAAAATAATAACAAAAAGTGTTTATCTGGAATGTAAAATTATTTGTTTCATATTTGTGTAAACATACAGCCATATAACACTCTTCTGTTTCCATTCTGGCTCATTAATCTGTTCAAAAAGGCTACACAGAGAATGGGGCAGCACAACAAAATATTGAGTATTGATATTGGCCCTTACCGATATAAGCACCTCGGCATCGATATCAGCTAATACCAGTACTGGAATCGTTATATTGCCCATCTCTACTCACACAGCCATATGTTTTTTGTGAACACAATTTGAGTACAGAATGAGTCTGGTGAAGGTTTATGGGATTAATAACTGTGTAGGAGTCCGCAATTAATGCAACAGCAAAATGCAAACAGTGCACTTTTGAGTGCTCAGAGAAGACGGGTTTGGATTAATGAGTTAATGAATTAAACAAAATACAACTCCAGGTATGTTTTTAAGGAAAGGACAACAATATAACATTTTTTTTTTGACAGAGAAGTCATTGAACTTTGTCACAGCTTTTGTTTAATGTTTTTATTTAACATGGATTATAAAATGTAATACAGGTCAACAAATCTGCAGTCTGACAGTTAAAAAGCAAATTCGACCACAGAATTCTGACCTGTCCTCCAGCTCAATTTTAATCTATAGGCACAGGCACAATAGCTTTCACCATCAATATCATGGTCCGTTTGTGAAAGTTAGTGAAAACACATAATGGGGTCTGTTGCCAATTTGTATCCTGCAAAAAGTAATATCTAAGTAAGTTCAAATTTGAGTAGTGTTTTGCCTTAACAAGTAAAAGTCTTGATTAAAGCCACAAAGGATTTCGCTTCTTATTTAATGTGGACGGAGTTGTTATTCTTATCTTTGTCTAACATTTATTAAAACTTTGCAGTGACGTCACACGGAGGGGGAGGGGGTATGTCTGTGGCAGAATGTTCAGCAGTTACCATGGTAACACAATGCACACTTTTGCAATAATTAAACAAAAATTAAAACATTTTTTTTTATTTTTAAGCGTTTGATTTTCTTTTGGTTAATGCTAGCTAGCTTGGGACTGCAATTTTATTTGAGAGGTACTTATTAAACAATACAAAATCAGCTCACCTGTGGCAGTTCCAGCTTGTCACTTCTATGTTCTCAGATTGTGTTAAAACAAAACTCAGATTAAAGTCTAACTTAAGTAACTGAACTTCAGACAGAGTTTGTAGCCTCTAGTTAGCATAAGGGAATGTTGATGACATCAGTTGCAAAGTAATTTTAGTACAAAAGGTCTTGTTCCATTGGTACATAATTTTACTTGTTATGTGAAATTTACTCAAATCAAGCTACCGGTACATTTTTTCTTAATTCTAGTCATTCTAACTTCGCTGGATTTAACTTTTTGCAATGTATTGGGATAATTATTTTACAAAATGATCCATTCACAGAGTTCGCTCCTCTGAGTGTGTTTATTTGTGCGTGTTTGTGTGGAGGGCAGGTCGCCAGGGCAGGCACACAGAGTCGCGCTCCTCCTCTGGGTCCACAGCGCACCACCACGGTCCTGACAGAAACCAGTGCTCCGGCCTCAGAGGGACCATACCCCTGCCCGTGTTCCCCCTGGACCCCAGTTCTCCCCCCGGCTCCCCCACACAGGACCGTAGGGAGGCCAGTAGGGAGGCCAGCAGGGAGACCAGCAGGGAGGCCCCAGACACGAGTCAGAAGAGGAGAGGTAGACAGAGCAGTCCAGGGAGCAGGTCTGAAGCTGGAGGAGGACCAAAAGCTCATAGCCAAAGGTGGGAAGGAATGACTTATATTTACATATAATTGGTAATCGTACATTGATAAAAATAGCTGCAAATCCACCTATGTTTAGCCCCAATCACACAGAAAAATGCTGGGTATTAAGTGCCAGAACACTTAACCTGGCATTTGGGTTTCTGCACTCCCACATAAGCTGTGTCCCAATTCAACAGCTGCATCCTTTGAAGGACCCAGCCGACAAAGTCTGCCCCTCTGCGCAGCCCAGATTAGCAGCTCCATGTTAATTGCATGAAAAAAATTGGGCACAGCACTTTTTAAATTTGAGTACAATTGTTGATCACTTCCCTTCCCTTCTGCCCACAGGCGGGCTTCGTCTGGGGGCAAAGGCTGTCTGACAGAGACCCAGGTGCGCTTGTTGGTGGGTCTGCACTACCTTCCCCATGAGCATGGCCCTGCTGCTCAGAAGCTCCTGCAAGACCTAACCTGGCTCAAGTCCAACTGCAACACAGTCAGCGCCAACGGCAAGAAGACCTCCCCCCAGAAGGTCAGTCTGTCACACACATCAGGAATTTATTGACCACTGATTGACTGTAAAAATTATACAAGATAGACAGACTGATAGAAAGATTGATGGAGGAACTGATGTAGGGACTGATGAAGGGAGCAAAGCAGAGATTCAGATCAAAATCACTCTATTTGTCCTATAGGGCCAATTTAAATACACTGAGCAGTAAAATACAACAACAATAGAAAGCTCAAACTAAAGTGCAGCTCAACAGGTAGGGTCATCAGATCCAGTGTCAGGGCAGTTTGAGGAGAGTAGCGACTCTCAGGGCAAAAGTGCCTCTGCTATGTGTCCTCTGTGTCCTCTGTATCCTGCAGAATCACAGCAGCCTCCTGGGGGGGTCAGGTGAGCTCTGGAGACACAACAGGAAAGCCTCTCCTAAGCCTCACTCTCACACCGCTCTATTTCAGTTGGTGATGAGACGGGACAGAAAGACACAGGGACAGATAGAGAGAGGAATGATAGGAGTAAAGGCAGGAGTGATGAAGGGGCTGATACAAAAACAAATAGAGGGACCAATGGAGGAAGTGATGAAGGGGCTTAAAGCTGCACTATGTAACTTTTCTAGGTGCAGGGTCAGGTGGACAAAGAGAGGCACGTCACAGTAATGACTATATGGACTTATGAATTGTTTAATGGATGATAGAAGGGGTCCCTATTCATCATGGGTACTTTTTATTTATACTAGTGGGACACTTTTTGTTATTTTTCTGTATTATGATGATATTTGAGCCATTGAAGGTTGAATAAATAACTTCAAACTCATTATAGATACTAGGGCTGTAAGCCGTTAGATTAGTCGATTCATCAGTTGATGATGTCTTAGTCCACCAAAATGTATAGTTGACTAATAATTTTATTTTTGATTATAAGGATTTATATGCAACAGCAACATAAAGGAGAAGTTAGTGAGAGAGTGAGTTAGCTGCTGAAGATTTGGTGTTTTGTTTTTTTAGGTTTAATCTGTCTTTATACACATAACTTTTTTCTGCATAAATAGTTGTTTTTGCATGAACCCTCGTTCAGGTATAGTCCTGTGAGTGCAGTTTGGGTCAGATAGATAGAGTTTTGGGAGTTTTTGCCACACACCCTCTTTTTAATTGACTAACTGATCGGCAGTACAAAAATATCTAAGGAGACTTTCTAATAAGAATTTCTAAACTAAATGTTTCATTCTACTGTTTTATTTTGTGATAATCGCGCTTTAGGGTTATAGTGTCAGCAGCATAAATTTGTTTCACCATTATCATTTACTGTCTATATTTCTTCAGCAATATATCCCATTTCCAAATGTGTTATCGTGACAGGTCTACTGATGGACTTGTGTTGTTGTCCTGCAGATGGAGGAGTGGCGTGCGCGGGCTTGCAGGTTCATGTCCCTGTGCGGGGACATCGCTGATCTCCACTGCAGCGTGGTGGGAGGAGCTAACCGCGCTGTCCTCTATGACCTTTACCCCTATGTGTGGGACCTCCGCAACACTGCTCTGGTGGCAAAGGCCTTCATCTGCTGGCTGGGTGAGGAGTATAAGACTCCCTAATTTCTCTGCATTTTGTCAGGGCGGTTCCATTTCAATCAAAGCTAACTAACTGCTGTGTGCTGGTTTTTTTTGTTTTTTTAATCATCAGATGTAATTACAACAAATATTACGGTTTAGCCACATTGACAGTTTTTTTTTGTGATCTGCTAAATAGAGTTAACTAATACCCTTATTAATTTATAATTTTCTTTTGTCTAAAAATTACAGCTCGGTTTTTCCAAGACTCGGTTAGCAGTTAGCATTTGTGCGTTAAACTCCAGGTATATTTTTGATGAAGAAACAACATTACAACATAGATCAGAAAATACCAAACTATAGACCCTTTAAACTGAATGAGAATGGAATGTGACCATGTGCCATTAACCAGGAAACTGAGCTTGTGACCATAGAAACCCAGCTGTGCATTGCCAATTTTCTGGCTTTATTCAAACATATGGCTGTCGTAGTTAAAGAATTTCCCATGCAGTAACTTTACATGCCTCAGCACTGTGAAGCCTACAGTGTATGTGGTATAGCTCTTAGGCCCCTAATTTTTGACTATTTATTTATACTGACATGGAATACATGGAAATTTGTGTCAGTTTTTGTGGGCAGGCCCAGGAATTATAGAGATACAAACCATAAACCAGGTCAACATGTTACATGCCCCCAGCCTATGGTGCATAAATATTATTGAAAACTCTGGGCTCTTGTGTTTCAGATGGGCGTGTGATGAGTGACAGCTCTGCGTTGGGCTCTTGGAGGAACTGCTTCCACTGTGAGGAGCTAGTGCCACAAACATGCTCACATACAAATAGTGCTTCCTGTATGACAAATACACTTACAATATACATTGCAAAATCAAAATTTAGATTACAACACTTTCAGGAAGATTCACATTTGAGATCTGACAAGAATCATTTACATTTCAAAATGTCTGTAGAGTTTTAGACTACAGGGTTAGCACCTTGTAATCATACTGTTGTAGCCAAACCTAAATGTCAACCCTGATTTTTGTCAGATGTCAGGAGCAAAGCAGGGCTGGGACCCTAGACAAGACACTTCACTCACATTGACTAATATGAATGTGATGTGATGCGTGAGTGTGGTGGTGGTATTGGAGGTGAAGGGGGATGTGCAGGGGGGGCAATAGTGCAGATTGGCAGGCTCACTTCAGAGTGTGGAGTGAATGAATAATGCAATAAATTGTAGAGCAACTTTGAGCGCCTGGAAAAGCACTGTATAAGACTTATGCATTATACATGATGAGAGTAGATTTAGAAGAACTTTAGAAGTAATTGCTTACATTAAAATTTTTCACAAATCATCTTGTCTTATATGTAAAAATTGCAAAATGAATGATAACCTGAATATGAGCTCTGTAGCAGTTAGGTAATCTGAAAAAACATCTGTGTATCAAATATGAATGCTTCATTCAATGTTAATATCATGTCCACGTGTGCAGAACTGCATGTCCAGAGCCATGTAACACAATACACACTTTCATGTCTGCTCTCATCTCTGCATTTGATTGGGTCTGAGGATGTGGTGTCACTGCACAGGGTGTGGCCAGAGCATAGGGGGAGACCAGACGGGATTGGACTCTGAGCCATGGGTCTTCAAAGGGGGTGTGTCCGGAGAAGTGCAGGTAGGTGGAGTTTATCATTTTGAGGATGAGGGGACAATTTAAAACAGACCTTTATTGCACTCCCCTACTTGTTGCCATGGTAATGTTGTTCCTTTGGCTATAATATATCACAGTAAGGAGAATGTTCCAAAGTATGCCTTTAACTCCATTTCCATGGAATCATGTAGGTAACAGGTAACCTTAATGTATTTTGCTATGCTATTTACAGTCTTAATTCACTCCCAAGACAAATTTCTCACATTTGAGACAATATAGGATTATCATATTTTAAGGCATATAGAAGTTTAAATTCATAATTCACAAATATTTTACTAGGAATGATTCAGGCTTTGTAGCTGCTTAAAGAGGGTGTCTTATGCAAAATAAAAAAAATAAAATAAAAATATCAATATGCAATCATAGCTTGTCTCACTGTTTTCTTTTCATATTAGTTTTAGTGGCAAAATGACCACATTGATAAATTTATGACAAAATGTGTGTTGCAGATGCTTCTCCCAGTGGGTGGCAGCACTGAGCTCTTCACGCACCCTCCTCCTCTGTTCCCCACCTCACGGCTGTACAACATCAGGCCCTATCACAGCAAGGACAAGGTACCCACAAGAATTAATAAGCCATTTCGCGCTCCTTATTGATACTTTGCAGTGACATCACGCTGGGGTTTTTACATGTATGTCTATGGTGGAATGTTCTGTGGTGACACACATTTTTAGATCATTTGAAAACACAAGAAAAAAATACAAAAAATACAAAAAAACACATTTTCAGGAGCCTGTGATCAATTTGAGATCCCAGTACATGGCCTTGTTAAGGTGTTGGAAAAGTGTTAGCCAATACAAGCTAGCCTGTGACTGTAATGTTATTTGAGAGGGACTTGAACAGTACAAAAATCATCTTACCTGTTGTAATTCCAAATAAGTCAGTTCTTTATAGTCAGATTGTGTTAAAAACAAGGCCCAGATTAAAGTCTAACATGAGTAACAGAGCTTCAGACAGAGCAGTGGCTTCAGTTAACTTCACCCTCCAAAGAATGCTGATGACAGCTGCAAAGTATCCAGTATCATTTGTACAGTCACATATACACAAACTGCACATGCACAAAAGTGTTTGATGTTTGCTTGACAGGTGGAGTTGTACCGAATGGTGCGGCAGCTTCACCTGCGCTCTCAGGCCAGTCAGGAGTCCAGCGCTCACCCGGACCTCATTGGAGACAGGTGTGTTGCCTGCGTGTGACGTATTCAAATCTAAATTACTACTACTACTTATTAGCATCAATGTTGAAGTGGTCTCACTTAAAGGGCTCATATTGTGCTATTTTCTGATCGGTTATAATGTGTAATACAGAACCTTTGATGTGCATATGACAAGTTACACTACTAATTTCACTGAAACGTAGTTAACATCATTATATTATGCTTTGTCTAAAGATCTTGTCTCGTTTTCATTAGTTTAACAATTTTGTTGAGGTTTATCCAAGTCCCGAGGTTCAAATATGGCTCTGGGTTTAAGTAAATGGGCAGCGTACCATGTGAGAGTTGCTAGAGCAAAGCAAACCAAAGCTAATAATTAAAAAGCTGTTTTAAGACATCTGAAGGATTTTAAGCTGAGAAAAACTTTATGATCTGAACAAAGGCAGAAATCGTCACAAGTCCAAAAAAAGTCCAACCACTGTGACAGCTGTAGGTCTCCGTCAGTCCCTGTAAGCCAAACACAAGCAGTTTGCTCTATGGGAAAAAATTTTCTGGGCTGCATTCTTAAACATTGCTATCTGCATTGCCCATTAAAACAAAACAAAAAAAATGGATGATTTCTTCTCCTGTTTTCACCATCCATAGCATTGTCTTAAGTAAAATCCTCATCTGTATTTATTTTCAGTTTTTGGCAAGGCATTCTAAAACACAAACCATTTCTAATGCCTTATCAGATTTTCCAAACCAGTCCATTGGCTTCAGTAGGCTGTGCCCTGCTAACTTTGTTCTCCTCCATCCTGTTTGTGGACAGGTGCCTGGGAGTCTGCCTGGCCCTGTGCCCTGAATACAGCTTCATCCTGGAGGATGAGCTGGGTGTGTGCGGCTGTGTGCTGGGCATCCTGGATGTGCGCTCTTTCTCTAAGAGGTGTCAGGCCAGCTGGTACCCTGCCATGAGGGACAAGTACCCCCCCAGAGCAGGCAGTACGCTCTCTAATGCACAGGTGGGTGTGGTGGAGGAGAGGTGAACGGGAAGGGCAGCTGTTACTTTGCAGCTGCTCTGCTCTGTCTGAAGCTCTATTACTCAAGTTAGACTTTAATTTGAGTTGTTTTGCATTGTTTTAACACAACAGGTGAGCTGATTTGTGTTGTTAAACATGTCCCTCTCACAAGTCTTGCTCACCTTTTTGTTGAAAATCAATCAAGCCTACAAGCGGGAAATTGAAGCAGACATAATAAGTTTTCAGAGATTAACTGACAGTAACAGTAAATGCTGATGGCCATATATCCATTATTTCGACTGGGAAAATATTATTTTCAGCCCTCAAAATTGCATTTTAGCTTCGCAAAAAGTATAATTATGGTGAATTGTATAATATAATCAAAAAATTTAAATACAATACAATACAATAGTAAATGTCTGTAAACCAGGCTCTGATACTACTTAATGGTCAATATAATAACAATGTAACTTCTGTGGATACGGATATGTATGTTTTTTCTTTAGTGCACTTGTGTTTACTTGAACCCTTGAGAGCCCAGCACAAGAAGTCTAATGTGTATGGGCTTTAGTGTGTGTAAGGTAAATTTCTTCAGTCACTATGGTGATGGTCACTATGGTGATGAAGATAACAATATAACATGATTGTGAGCTATACAATCAAAGACTTTCTTTGGTCTCATTTTTGTATTTAAACTTAAAACTACTCAGATCAAGATAATACATAAAAATAATTTGAATTAATGTTTTAATTTTTTTATGGTGTGCAATCTCTTCAAAATGTAACTAACCACCTGTGTGTGTGTGTGTGTGTGTGTGTGTGTGTGTGTGTGTGCAGGACCTGGTGGAGCGCATGCAGGAGGACCAGGGGGAATACCCAGACTCACTGCTGTACCATTTCCCCTCTCAGCTTCGCCTGGATGCGCTCCCAGAGCTGGTGGATGTGAGCGTTAGCCGCACCCTGCTCACTGCGCTGCTCACTGCCCTCAAAGCCAATGGTCAGCATTGAACTTTTCTTGTTTGTGGCATAAACTGCAATTATCATTAGATTTGCATTTTATATTTTCATGTAATATTTACTTGATAGTTTGGTGGCTTGTACTAATGGCATTAGTGAAGCAATCACTGCAGTAATTATTGATACTTTGCAGTGACATAATGCTGGGGGTGCCAAATATGTTTTAAGATTGTCTGAAAACTCAAAAAAAAAAACAAAAAAAAAAACTCTCAAAAAACCCCCAAACATTTAAACAATACATTTTCAGGAGCTTATGATCAATACGAGCATTCATGGTCCTGTTTATGTCTTTCATTTTCAACAAAAAGTTGAGAGTGACTAACTGAAAAAATATTAGCTAATACTAGCTAGCTTGTTACTGTAATTTGAGAGGGACTTAATTAAAAGTGCAAATCAGCTCAGCTGTTGTAGTTCCAGTTACAGTCAGTCTTTTCTCATCAGATTGTGTTAAAAATATCAATAACCATGATGCATTTGTATTCCTTGCCCCAGGTTCACAGGGCGTGTTCTGTGAGGTCCAGCCCACTGATCGCCAGCGTCTGGAGTTCCTCACAAAACTGGGCTTCCTGGAGATCCTGAGAGGAGAGGCCCGGAGCAGAGAAGGCGTGGTCATGGGGCGTCTACTCTGAGCCACACCCACATCACGCTCTGAGCCACGCCCACCACACACACAATCCTGGAGGGGAGAGGCCTAGAGCAGGGATGGCGTGCTCATGGGGCATCTGCTCTGCCCACCACACACACAACACCACCTCTAACCAGATAACAAGTGTGGACATGAACAAAGGCTATTCTAATATTTTATTACATAAAAAGGCTCATTTAGGATTGTACAACTACTAGATAATAAATAAAAATTACAAAGTGCAAAAGAACAATCTGCAGTGAAATGTATTCACTGCAAAAATCTTTGTCAAGTTGACAAAATTTCACCTTCTTTTGCTATGAACCCTACCTGGACAATCGAGGGAGGGCATAGTGATTGTCAGATGATTGGCCTGCACTCACTGTCCCTGAAAAGTTTCTGCAGCAATGCTGGCTGAAGGTTGGGTTAAATGGATCAATAACATTTACCTTAAAGTGGGACTAAGGACCTAAACTCTGACCACAACCACATTTCAAATAGAGCTACTAAGCTGGGCCGTACCTTGGGGACTAAAGAGGACAGTGAAGGGGAAGGAGGGTTATAGTCTGAACATAGGAACACTGCCAAACTGTCCAACACCTCAGGAGGGGGAAGCAGTGCTTCACCAACAGAGAGCTGTTAACCTTGACTGGGGATGTTGTCAGACGGTGGAAAGAATACTCTGAGGAGCTCCTCAATCCCACCATCATTTTTTCCTCTGTGGAAGTTTAAGAGTTAAGAAGGGGGGACTAAAGGGTGTTCCAACAACAGAATTCATGCACTGAGGTGGTTTGCAGCCGAGTATGAAGCGGCTGGGATGAAAAATAGCTTCTCCAAGTCCAAGACCATGGTTCTCTACCAGAAAAACGGATTGCCCTCTTCAGGTGGGTGGAGAATTCCTGGCTCAAGTGGAGGAGTTCAAGTATCTCGGGGCCTTGTTCATGAGTGACGGAAGGATGAAGCATGAGATTGACAGGCGGATCTGTGCAGCCTCTGCAGTGATGTAGTTCCATTAATGCTGCCAAAATTGACTAGAAACAGTAGATCATGCCATTCAAACACTGAATACACAGTTTAGTAGAGAAAAAAGCAGATTTAGTGTTTAGTCCCACTTTAATTTTTAAGTAGAGAGTTTATACAGCAACTCGTAACCTCAGTCACAGACACATTGGTGTCAGTCTGGATAAAGGTGCCGTGGGTGATGCAGGCCTGTGTAGTTCTGTGAGTCACTATCACTCACATGTGTCTGCTTACATTTGACGTATGGAAAAGCTTTTGTTTGTGTCCACACTGAACTCAAACATACACCTTACATCTTAATGTTTACATGCATGAATCACCACACTCACATTTAGCTTCAAACAGGGACACACATCTCTCCTTTTCAATGCAATACTTTTCTGTCCGGGTGGTTCTGAACACAAGCATGCACTCTCATTCACTTGTGCATGGGATTTATGCAGTAAAATACCCGATAGTTTACAAGTTTTCCTTTGTAAAAGATACCTCTCCCTTTTGATAAGTGTGAATATTGTTGTAAATATTGCGTCTAGTGTTAGTGTCATTTTGAATCCAACAGCAAAAGAAGAAGCACACTCTCACGAATGTCACTTTTCTAACAAAGACATTGGCACTAATATTTGTACCTTTTCGTTTATTATTAGCCAAGACAATAAGGCACTTTCTGTCACTTTGGTTTCACTGCATAAATGAACATCTACAGGAGTTAAAGGTGCGCTATGTAAGGTTTCTGGGCATGTTTTTCTCTATGCAGATGTTACTGTTTTGGCAGGGATGTTCCACAGGAGGACATTCAACCTATTTCTATGGAGACAAACAGGTCAACAGAAATAATGCATAAGCCTCTTTTCCACTGTCACAGCTTGTTTGGAGCGGGTTTGGTGCGGCTCCCTCCAGCCAAGTTGCGTTGCTCTGAATCTGAGGCAAGGCCCTGCTCCGTGAGACATTGATGTCACCTAAACATTACACATGTTTATTTTTAATAAATTAAATCTAAATTGTATCTGAATTACCGATTCGCAAAAAGACATTTCAAGTTTGTGGCACAAACAAGAGACAAGACTTCTTCAGTCTTTTCTCTTTCATTCTCTGCACTTCTACACTGCTTTTTAGCATCTTTGTATAATGCATGGGTTTGGCTCCTGTTAGACGCACAAGTGCGGTGCATTCATGGGTGCGACAGTAGCTCAGTAGGTTGAGTGTTTGTCCACTGATCCGAAGGTTGGCGGTTCAAATCCCGCTCTCTACATAAACATCATTGGTTGAGTGGTTAGATCCACTGACTCGAAGGTTGGCGGTGCAATTCTAGCCCTCACAGCTGTTGCGTTTGTGCTAGCCTTGTTTTGCGGATTAAGTTGCCATAACTGGCCATAACATAACGGCGGCCTATCACAAGACCAAGTCAGCGTTTGATGAGAAATGTAATGTTTACATCTGCTTTTTCTGACTTCTTTTTGCCTTGTTTTCTCTTGTCCAATAATCTCGTTTCGTCACAGTACTGTACTGGCGCCAGATCCCACTGGGAGATAGTACCCTCTAGGGTCCACTTCTGACCCCTCAAACGGAGCGGTAGGGTTCACTTTAGACAATGCACCTGCGGCCCATACCAATCCACTCCAAAGCAATCCAGTGGAAATGAGGCTATTATGTACCTTTAAAAATGGCTTGAACTGAGAATGGTAATAGTGATTTGGGTGTTTTTTTATTATAAATTATGCAATTGTAGTATTTTTTAAAGCTTTTCTGTTCATCTAGCCATATTTTATGTAGTATAATTAAAGCTAGGCTACCTGATTTTCACACTGTGAAAGAAAGAAGTAGGTATTTAAAGGTATTTGAAGCTAACTAGTTCATAGATCACAAGCACTTATTGGCATATCCCTAGTATTCGCTTGCATGCATTATGAAATTTTACTTTTTTATATTCTAATATATGTCATAATATTTATTTATATTTTAATTTATTTAGGTCTCATGATCTGGAAATGAGACTGTGAAGACTCTAGCTGTTCCTGAAGTCAGTGTCTTGAATTCTAAATCCGATTACGGTTGAAACCTTTTGTACCAGTCAGAAAGCACAGTGAGCCTCACATGAGTCTCTTGTTTGGGGTACAAGTTGGTTTAAACCCAAAAGGACTCTCCATGATCAGAATGGTCACTACCTTAATCCCAGTAAATCTGAGCTTTCACTTGAGGCCTGGCCTGTCCATGTACTGAGAATGAGAAAAACATGTTCATGTCCTCTATCTGCAGGCTACCATACCACCTACTGGCAACCATGGTTCAATTTTGATTGTAATGCCTTTTTAAAACTAAGAGTGCAGGCTATATACAGTTCAGTAAAATGTTGTTATTAAGTGTTACCTTATATCTAGCTTAATATAGCTCACTATATATCTTAAGATCTTAATTTATTCTTGATGTTTAAATGGTGGGCCAGCTGCTGGCACCCTGAGGGGTACAGCAGTTTAAATCAGGCTAATATAGTAGTTGTGAAGTAAATCTGAACACTTGAAATTGTTGGAATGAGTCTGGTGAAACTGTATGGACTTTAAAAATCATGGAGGAGCCTCAAGAAATGTATGGAAAGGAATTAGCAACAACTACTCAAATCAACTTGGCATACATTCTGATTTCAAGTCATTTTTACTCCTACCCGTTTCCGCAGTGTTTTTGCAATCATTGAAAGGTGTCTTGTGTGTTGTCACAAACTAATGCACAATAAAAATACATGTGTGAATGTAACTCTGTGAATGTTAGACAAGTCTCCCTCTACACTGTGAACTGAACACACCAGGTCCTATATTCTGCAAAAACACTCTCTCAAAATTTAATATACCTCTGGGTCCCCCTTTCCTTTGCTCTCCGCACAAAGTCACTCGCTTTGCAGAGTGCTATGACAACACAATCAGTGCGCATCCTGCTAATAAAACAACTGCACATTGCATCTGGTTTGTGATATTGATGGAGAGATGCTACATTACTGAAACATGCATGGGTGACATCTAAAACCTCTTCAGGCATGTTTTTTATGAGACAACATCATAGAAAGCACCAAAAAGTCAAAAAATAGCCCCCGAATAGGCCCTTTATAAGGTTAAAAATTGCTTTGTAGTGAAGGTAACTTATTGCTTGAATAGATGTGGTGAAGGTGTATTTTCTGGAGGAAACAACCACCTTATGAGATCATCAGGAGTGTTTTAGGCTCTTGAGAAGTAGACAGACCAATTGCTGGATTACTAAAACATACATGAAACAAAATACAACTCTAGGTATATTTTTGATGAGAAAACAAAAAAGTCAGTTTAGCAGAATATTGGATCTTTAACATGAGAAAGCACTAAGAATAAAAAACTATCATCCACTAGGCCTGATGTAGTTCCCCAGTGTATTCTACTCCGAGGTATTCTGTCTGGTATCCAAAATGCACTTTATTCCAGAAGCTCCTTTGGGCCCTGCCATTATCATTTGGGCAGTATTATATTGCATGGGACTGCCGATCTTGACAGCAAATAAGTTCTATACGGACTACAAAGTCGTTTTAAAGCCTCCCAAAAAATCAGTTCAATGTTGACTTGGTGCATATGAACATTGAAAATTTTACATGAATCAACTGGCTTCATATCATATTTTAGCGCTCAACCTTTTGTCAAAGTCTCCATTGAAATAAATGGAATTCCCGCTTAACCAGAAGTGCCACAGATCTGACCTGTAACTTAGCCTAATAGCATCTCCTGCTTATCTACAAGGAGATTGATAAGTTTAATGCCACACTGAGGAACATTCCAGGAAAGCAATAACATGAACCAAAAACAGTCAAGATGACGGCCGCTTCAATCATTTGCTGATGTCGCAGATCAATTCTCTGATTGGTTTGACTCTAGTCCTGCCTTCAAATGTCACTAAAACCAAACAGAGTCAGACGACTTCCTTTGTAGAATACAATGGGAAGGTTGTATAGCTATCATTTACCTCCCATGTCCCTTAGACCTCATCTGTCCAAAGTCAATTCAATAAACTTTTATGAAAAAAATATCATGATGACAAATAAAGATGTTTGACCTTTCAGCTGACTTTTTATTACTGAACAGATATACTGTATACCTTATAAAATAACCTACAAATATTATTCATAGGTTGCTTTCACACTGCTTAGCGTGGTCCTTGTTAGCTGTGATCCTAGATTAACTGGAGCCCATGTCCCTATTCTAGTCCTGCTTTAATCCAGCCTAGGTATCACCCCAGACCCACGTTTCGTTTTGGATTTTTTCCCAGTTAAGTCCCAGTCTCATGTTGATGTAGTGTGAACGCAGCATAATTACAGACATAATAATAGTATAAATAAAATGCAATGTGTGTATTTCACCACACTGCCCCTGTTGGTGAAAGATGGTGAAATCTCAGTCAGATTTAGAGCACTGGACCAGCAGTAGGACAACCTGTCACACAACAGCCTGTACCCACACAAAGATGTGGAATTGACTCTGTGCACAATATTAGCCAGCAAGTTCCAATCAGAGAAAGCTCTCTGTCCATTATAGCCGCCATGTTCCAAATAGGGAGAGAGCATAAGAAGCATGCATGCGATTTGGCTCCATCACCGTTCATCATTCTGATCTTAAAATGTTCATATTAACCCGTGTTACATGATCCAGGGGTTTTTATTTGGCTATTCTGTAAATCAAAATGTGAATTGTAAATTGAATTGTGAATTGTAACAGTTACTGGAATTGATTGGCTAAGGGGCTGGAGCCAAACAGTATGACATCCCATAGTCCACTCCTACATACAGTCTATACATTTTTCATATTCTTTGAGTAAAGGTTTTTAGGTTTGTGATGTAGTTTAGAAAGAATATTTTCTGTAGAGTTTATAACATAAGGAATGAATTACAATGTAGGCTAATAATAATTTCTTATATAAATGTTCAAAAAAGATTATTCAAAAAAGCAGTGAGCCCTTATGGAGTGATTTGATTGGTGAGGCAGTCATCAAAACTGAAGAAATGATTTGACTTCTTATGAATGAGGGCGACCAGTTGGCTGCAGGTTAGTGCAGATCTCCACAGTTCTGTGGTGTGGTGGAGCAGAACTAGACGTCAGTGCTCTCTCTGTCTCTGTCTGTGGGACTGCCAGCCTCCCATTGGTTACGAGAGCACAGGTTCTGCTCAGGTGACCGGACCTGGCCAATGGGGATGCGGTATGCTTTTAAAGTTCCAGTCATCAGCATCATCAGGGTAGCCACTATAGTTGCTGCCAAACTGCATGCTGGAAGTCCTACCTTTACACAAAATTGCACAAAGACATTTACATAGGTGAGTTCATGTGCAGGGTTGTCAGATTACACAAGAGAAGTAAGTGACCTAAATAAGCAAGAACTGAATTACACTATGTATCTGGTTACATTTGTTTGGATTTTGAAAGAAAAACTGGCAAAAATGTCAATTCAATCCAAATGCTAGACTAGAATGTCATAATTTCAGATGAAGTAACTCTAAGGGATATAATCTATTTTTGAAAGAACTCTCCAAACTTTTGATCCACAAATGCTGAACCTTGCCATTATTTGTTTGCTATAGCTCCACAGACATATTAATCTTATGACTTAAAGTCATAACTGACAACAATCATGTCTTTGGGGTTGAACAATGGCACCACTTCCTGGAACTATTGTGAAAAAATGATTTCAAGGCAACCTATACCATCTAGCATCTCAACAATTATGACATCATCAAAATGCTGTGCTCGACAGAAGATACGTACAGTTCCTAAGAGGTTGCTCAGGGCGATGTCCATGTACGCTGAGAAGAAGGCTGCACAGAGTACATAAGCACAAGAAACAATGACACTTCAAACCATCAAAGAGAGATTAAACTGTAAAGCAACTTTTTTGTTACTGTGTACATTTTTACCTGTCCAGTCAGAACCACATGCTTTTTACAAACTTTACAAAGACGAGTCTCGAACTGTATCCTGTTTCCCAATTCCAGAGGGCGTGAATGACAGGTGGATTAACCAGAGAGACACATGGGTCATTTGTGTTAAAATAAACATGGAGGCGTTTTGTCATGCTCTATGGTCCGATTACAGAGTCTTTCGGATTCGAACAGAATGTAGAAGGGACTGGCTGCTCAGGCAATGTACATGGTGTTTTAAGAGTATTGTAAACTGTTCCTAGCCTTTTTTGGAAATTTTAGTGCAAACTAGGTATATTTGCTGAGTGTGCTGCCTCCAGTGGCTATTGCAATTTCAAGTACTACATGGCATTTCACAGTACTGGACTGATTACATTTCTGATTAGAAACACCTGACTGCAATTTATACCAGAGTCATCAGAGCTGCTCCTGCAAGCTTGCCTTAGTATATTCTCATGTTTAAACACCGAGCTGTTTTGTATTGCTTGCATATTAAGTTTTTAAACTATACAAGGATTGACAAAAGGGACGATGCTTTTGTAAATTAATAATGTAATGTGTAATGTAATAATATGTGTATAATGTAATGTATGTGTATAATCATATAATAATGTGATGGATGAACTAGAGCAAGGCAGTGCTTATCTTTGGAATTCAAACGTGGCCTCTGTTTATTAAGTGGCAACAACAGAGACAGAAGCGAGAAACCCTACACTATATATAAGTTCACAGGGCAAAGACATGCGTAGCACAGACTGTCAGTTTTGTCTGTTACAATAACAAGCCCTAGCTGCAGTGCTTGGATTAATTAGGCTCCTTACCATCCACGTTTCAGTGTCTGCACACTCCTTGTAAAGTTGCTGTTTGGCATTGTAAAGTGTATTATACTTATCCTCCACGGCTCTAAACTTTTCGTAGTCCATCACAAGACACTAGCTCCTGGGTGTGACGCACGGAGTTTATGCAATTGTGTTTCTAATTTTTTTTTTTTTTTTTTTGAAAAGGGCATTGGAAGTTTATTTTGACACTATGTGCCTTTTTCCTGTCTTTTCCTTGCTAAAAATCCTGGAGATGCTCTGTTGACGCTCAGAAAATAGAACAAATTTGTGCATATGACATTTCTGGTGTAGATTGTCTGTCTGTCTGGTTAAAATGAAAAGTGATTCCTGCGCCATTACTGTTTTGGGGTAAATTGGGGGTTAGACACGCTGTTCTTCTCTTTAGTAATCCAAACCCCTCCTCAATCCTAAGCAAACATTTCAAATCTAACAAGTTTATATAAAGAGGTGAGAATATTGTTGAGGCACTCAACAGACTCACATGATGTGCAGCACATCCACAGCCATGTCTGCACAGCACACAGACAGATTTCTTTTGTGCATGTAAATACACACCAATAATCAGATTGAATTATTGGGTTACTGATTATTCTCATCTGATTTGTGCTGGGCATATAAATATACCCGGTGACTGAGCGGCTCTTACCACTGGCAATGGCAAACAGGTGTGTCCTCCAGCTGAAGGTGAAGAAGAGTCCTCCCACAGCCATGCAACCCAGCGCTCCATTAAACCCGGAGAGCCCAGAGTACAGGCAGGACTGAGACACAGCCAATGACAGACCTATGACACAGACACAACATTTAAAGGCACTGTACCAGATTTTTACTTTGTGAAAAAAAACCAAAAAAAAAACTCCCAAAAAGCAGAGGGGTCCAAAATTATTCCCCACTTTCCTAACACACACTTTTCTGGACTGAGATGTCTGATGTTTTTCCTGGGATCTGCTGTAGCCACTCCTCCAGTTTGGGAGTCACTGCCCCGAGTGCTCCGATGACCACGGGCACCACTGAGGCCTTCACCTTCCAGGCCTTCTCCAGCTCTTCTTTGAGCCCCTGGTATTTCTCTAGTTTCTCATGCTCCTTTTTCCTGATGTTCCCATCGCTTGGTACTGCGATGTCCACCACAACGGCTTTGCTCTGTTGTTTATCCACCACCACTATGTCCGGTTGGTTCGCTATCACCATTCTGTCAGTCTGTATCTGGAAGTCCCACAGGATCTTGGCTCGATCATTCTCCACTACCTTTGGAGGTGTTTCCCACCTAGACCTGGGGGTTTCCAGTCCGTACTCTGCACAGATGTTTCTGTACACTATGCCCGCCACTTGGTTATGCCGCTCCATGTATGCTTTCCCTGCCAGCATCTTACACCCTGCAGTTATGTGCTGGATTGTCTCAGGGGCCTCTTTGCACAGCCTACACCGTGGGTCTTGTCTGGTGTGGTAGATCTGGGCCTCTATTGCTCTAGTGTTCAAGGCCTGCTCCTGTGCAGCCAGGATGAGTGCCTCTGTGCTGTCCTTCAGTCCAGCTTTCTCAAGCCATTGGTATGATTTCTTGATATCAGCCCCTTCAGTTATATTCCGGTGATACATCCCATGCAGGGGCTTGTCCTTCCATTGTCCTCCATTCCAAACAACTTATTAAAAGAAACAAGTCGTCTGACTTCTGTGTTAGAAAACCGCAGTGCCCAATGGAAGCAAACATCACCGTACACATCATCACAAGAGCCAACCAGATGTCGGCACCTCCTATGAATAAATGCATATTATAGTAGTGCCACCAGCAATTAGCAGATATTTTTTGATTTGTACCGAAATGACTACATGACACCACTCAGTCCTACACATATTACCGATTAAGAAAATAAATCTGGAGAACAAAGTAAGTACAGAGTAGTTTGTGTATGCCGGTGGTGGTGAAAACAGGGATAGACTGGAGCAATGATGACTTGAATAAAGGAGAATAAAGATTACTCAAACATGCATGATTCACTCTAAATACAACTTTAAGAGGGTCAATGAGAAGGGAAACAACTATAACATGGTTAAAAACTCTGAGTCGATTTTTCAGAATAAGTCTGCTTTAAGTACAAGTTTGGCAGCAGTACTTATACTTGTAACTCAGTATATTCTTAGCCAAGTAACTGCACTTTTACTTGAATACAAATTTCAGAACTCTTTCCTTACTTTACCCTTATGTCATTCAATGTAATGACTCCGGAATCTGAAATTAGTCACTACTTGAGTTAAACAAATCCACATAAATATGAAATAATATATTAAAATCAATCAAAAATATATTGAATAAATAAGTAAGAAATAATTCAGGGAAAACACACATAAAATCTCATATATAAACACACATAAAATAAATATAATCCCATGTTTCTATATGACACTCACCAGCCAGTGTCCCTATGGCGGAGCCGAGCAGAGCGTGGACAGCCAAGAGGGGGGAGTAGAGCAGCACGGCGCCCAGGATGAGGAGAGAGGGGCCCAGGGCAGAGCAGGCGTAGATCTGCCCCACACCCAGAGGAATGCCCCGTAATACCTGCAGGGGGCAGAACTATTGGTCAGCAACAAGTATTAGCCAACCATGTACACAGATGTTTAAAGGTCCTATATTATGCTAACCTGGATCACGCAAGATTGATATGTGTGTGATTTGACTCTTAATCTGGCTCTTGCTAAAAACGATCGGAAAACGCTGAACATTATTGATTATTGACTATTGAATCTCATTGGTTGAAGCATCACAACAGAACATGAAAGAAAATCAAAGTTTTGTTACATCCAGTTGAAAAAAAAAAATCTATTGTGTATATCATGTATGTTAATGTGAGCAGGAACAGGCAGCAGTCTCTCTCTACAGGCTGATAAAAATAGGCCCTGCGTCATGAGCCCTCCCCAGAGAGATCTCAGAGGGAGGTGCAACAGTGAGACAAGAGAGACAGGAGCAGTGTCAGGAGCAGGAGAGACAGGCGGAAAAGAGACATGTCAGATGCCCTCCCTGGGGAAAAGCGCAGAGGATGACGCAACTATGAGACAAGGGTGACAGGAGCAGCAGAGACAGGGGCAGGAGAAACAGGGGCATGAGTGACAGAAGAAACATGTGCCCTCCCCAAAGAAAAGCACAGAGAGAGTTGCAACTTTCTCCTGTCGCACACAGGAGCGACAGGAGAAAGGAGCAGACAGGGGTCCTGTTGCTTCCCTGGACAGACCCTCAGATGGAGGTGCAACTACGAGACAGAAGAGACAGGAGCAACAGGGCAACAGGAGAGACAGGGGTGATAGGAGTAAGTAGACATGTCATGTGCCCTCCCTGGAGAGAAGTTCAGAGGGAGGTGCAACACTGAGACAGGGTTGACTCGACCAACAGGAGCAAGGGAGACGGGAACATGAGAGACGTGGCAGGTGCCCTCCCTGGAGAAAAGTGCAGAGGGAGATGCAACTATGAGATGGATGACAGGAGCAGGGGAGACAGGAGAGGTATGTGCCCTCCCAAGAAAAAAGCTCAGAAGGAGGTGCAACTATGAGATAAGGGCAACAGGAGCAGAGACAGGAACAACAAGAGTAGGAGAGACCAGTGGAGAAGAGGGATGTCTCGTGTCCTTCCCAGAGAGACTCGCAGAGGGAGACACAATCATAAGACAGGGGCGACAGGAGTAGGAGAGACAGAGGCAGGGGAGACAGGGACAGGGGAGACAGGGGCAGGGGAGACAGGGGCAGGGGAGACAGGGCAGGAGAGACAGGGACAGGGGAGACAGGGGCAGGAGAGACACGTTTGACCAGGCTTGAGATGTAATGGCATGGAGACCAGACTGATATCAATATGTATAAAAAATACTAAGTGACATTCATTCTGGAGGCAATGACACTTGTGGATCATTATAGCTATATTTGTTATATTTTGGGCAATTTAAATGTCATTATTGAGCAAAAATTAAAAAAAAAAAAAGAAACAAGTCCAAAATTGCGGAGTCCAATGGAACATGATTATTATTATTTTTTTAATTTGTGTCAAAATTACTACATGATGCTGCCGAATCATACGTGTGAGTAGTAAGTAAGTACAGAGCACTGGCCGTGTACTGGTAAAAACTGGCACTGGTAACACGGTTAAAACCTCTGAAAAGTCAATTTTGTGAAATATTTTGTAGGGTCTTTTTTAAAAGCAGGAAGTTGGCTTTCCTCTCTCTCTCTGCCCTGGTCTAAGCTCATGAGGCTGTACACAGGGGCAGTGGAGCTGGAGCGGGATCAGAGGAGATCAGGACACATGCCTCATTCACATTCAGCACAGAGGACCACTATAAAACTTCCACAAAAACAAGACTTTAACTAAACTGGGTCAAGCATGAAGCAAAGACTGTAGACTGAGAGTGAGACTTTATTTTTCATTGCTTCTATCCTAATTGTTTTATTGTTCCATTCTTCGTGTATCATAGGCTACCAGTCCATTCATACTTTGGAACTAAACACCTAAACTCTGCCCATAACCACATATCAAATAGCAAAGCATTTAACAGTATGGCATTAAACTTATAAGATGAAAACTAGCAATTAACAGGTCAGATCTATGGAGAGGCAACCCTGCTCAAGTGTATGTCGATGTGAGAGTGCGTGTTTTTCAAGATATTGAAGTGGGACTGAACCCCTAAACTACGCCCACAACCACATTTCAAATGGAGCTGCTAAACTGGGCTGTAAATGGAGGACTAAAGGGGAGCCTGAGGGGGGAGGAGGGGTGGGATCATGACATATGAGGAACACCGATTATTTTAACAGGTATCCACACTTTAAACTTCACTCCTGTAGCCTGGCTGTAATCACGGAAGTCGTGTGTGATGTCGCATAGTAGTTGAAATTGCAGTTGCCACAGGAGATTGCCCATTCAGTTTTTTATTACAAAGGTGCAGATTTACTTAGTTTGCAACACCCCCTTTCACAGTAAAAATGCAGGGTCAAGATATTTCAGCACAATAAAAACATCTGTAATTGAATAAATGCACACACATCAGAAAAGTTATATAATGCTTATTATATAATGTTTTAATTTGGGCCAAAACGTCACTGTATGTCATTTATCTTGTAACAAATGATGCTGTTTTTATGTGCTTCAGCCCATCTCTCCTAGATGACATTTCTTTTATTCCACATATTTATTTATTTTTTTCTTGTCAAAAAGCTGTCGTACAGTTGCTATGGGAACGGCTGAGTCATAGCTGTTTGTGCTGGGTTCCATCTGGAGCGGACACGCGACACTCGCCTTGTATGGTGTTTATTTTGTGTGCACATTTGGATTTTTCCATCATCTGCAAATGTTATATCCACACTGAGACATTGATGCACCCATGTGACTCATAGTATTGCTTAAATTTAAAAGTACTGTATGTAACTTGCCCTCTACTGGTGTAAACTTTACTACAACTGAATCTGAGGTGCCATTAGTTCTCATATACACTGCAAGAAATTTAGCATGAAATTTAGCTTTAAGTACATATGACAGGTTTTCATGCTTTTCCAATTATGGCTTGGTTTGGTGGGATAGTACATGTGGGCAATATTTATCATAGTTTTACATTAGTTAAAATAATGCAGAAAACAGTACTCACTGCTACAGGAAGTAGCAGTTCTTAAATGGAATCCCTTAAATGGAAAATGCAGAGAATTTATTCACAAAGAAGGCATTTTAAAACTTAATTTAACAAAGAAAGTTGTTGTCATGTGTGTCATTATGGCTGCTAGGTAACAGTTATGGATTTAGGTAAAATTATAAATTTCACAAATAAAAAATAAATGAATACAAATTTTTAATTAATAATCATAGTAATAATAATAATCGTCATCACCATCATATAAAAATGGACACGATTTTAGGTAAATCTGAGGAAGGTCAGAGGGACCAAAACGTTTTGAGAATAAAATTGAATCAAGAGTGAGACAGTGTGCGGGAGTAAAATCTAAAATATAAATAATATTAACAGTGAAATCAGTAGTAGAAATGTCATGTGCACAAACTTAAAATGCCTCTCTCTGATTTGAATGGCCACTACCTAAACCCCAGGCCCTGAAGACAATCATTAATCAATGCTAGTGCAGCCTCTGCAGCTCAGAAAGTGAATTCTGGAGGTTCTGAGCTTTAATATGTGGCATCGGCCTGTCCATATACTGAGAATGAGAAAAACTTCTGTATGTGCCCTCTATCTGCAGATGTTAAATTGCAATTAAACTGAGAAGTAGCATAATTTGTGGGCATGCTGCGTTTGAATTACCAATGGGAAATGTGCACATTATTTCTGCTGCAAAACTGAGAAGTGAGAGTATTCAGTGAGTGCAAAAGTTTGTGTTGTGTGTTTTGTGTGTTGAAGTATGTTGTGAATTAATGTTTGCCCTACACTTCACATATGATGTGAATGGAGGAGTGTGTGAGGGGAGGGCATCCATGAAAACTTTGAACAGCAAGGTACCAGCGTTAACCTTTTCACTTTGGACTTAAATGTGGGATGATGGATCGCAGCACACAAATAAACAGAGGTGCAAGGAGAGGGAGATCAATGAGTCAACATCACTTTATTTGTCCCTGAGGGGCAGTTTAAGCACATTTAGGAGTAAAATATAATGACCATAGAAAGCTCAAACAAAAGTGTCAGTGCAGCTCAACAGGTCAGTTTGAGGAGATAACGTATATTAATATAAGTATTAATATTAATACAAAATATTACTTAAAAATTCTAAGATTAAAAAAAAAACAAAAAAAAAAACTGTACAAGTTGCTTTGTGTTTCAGCCTGTCAGCCACAAGAGCAGCCAACTATGAACATAGCAACCATTCAGTCGTGCCTCATCTTTTAAGCATCTCTGTGAGAAATTGCGTTGGGTTGGGTCCTCTTTAATGTGGTTCTCTGTTTTGCACATGAGCAAACACTTGATAAATGAGGCCCTAAGAGCAACACATAGTTCCTTTCAAGGAGGCATTCTATGATGTTTTATGACTTTTTGTCAATAGAGTAAACAATTCAATAGAGTAAACCATTGGAAAAACGAGCTTGTCAGTGCTGTTGTATTAAATAGCCTCCCTCACCTGTAACGCATTGAGCTGTGTGGCATTCACATCCCTTGCCCCCGGCGGGACAGCCCAGTGCCGGGGGAAGTAGGGGTGCTGAGGGCTGGTGCTGATGAGGAACAGGACGATGGTCATGTTAAAGGGGAACACAGCCACAGGAAGATCCCAGCGGTCGAGGAGCGAGGACAGGCTGGAGAACAGGAGCACACTGGACACACACAAACACAAACACACAGGTCAGGAGCAGGGCTGTGCAGAGAAAGTACAGCATGCTGATACTATGTTAGTCCTGGTTTAGGTCCGGTTTAGTCCTGGTTTGATATAGGTGTAGCAGGACAAGTGTGTTAACCTTCCACATGGTTTCCTGTAGTGTACAGAGCTAGTCTGATGGTTTAGATTTGGTTTGCTTCAGGTCTCAGTCTACACCTGGTTTAGTCCAGTTTTAACATTACTACCTTAAGAGGCCTGTTGCTAGAAGCTGATCAGAAGTCTTTAAGTTATTATAATGTTCTTACCTCTCCATAAATATACCTGGAGTTGTATTTTGTTTCATTCACACATTTTTAAGTGACCCTTTTTTTTTTTTTTTGTCTCTACATCTCCAAAGCTCAGTTTCACCCTGTTTTGTCATCAAGTGGTAGTTTTTAAGTTACTTTTCACCTTTTGTTCACTAGAGATTGGCAATTGAAATTGTCCAAATGATTCTAGTGAGTCGTGAGTAGGTGTATGAAGTTTAAAAACACAGTGGAGCATTTCTTGTATCACAAATTGGAGCAGAGTGTTTTCTGTTGGAGAAAAGAACACAGTCTACATATGCAAGGTTTGTGTGTTAAACATGTGTGAATGAAAGAAAACACAACTCCATGTGTGTTTATGACGAGGAAACAAAATTATAACATACTGTAGATGAGAAAATAGCTTTAGGGTTCAATGTAAGATTGAGTTAAGGCAGAAGATGGAGTTAACTGTCACTGAAAAAAGTTTGTGTTCACCGCCAGTTCAATCCCTGTGGTAAACGTGCTCCATATGTTTACCCTACTCCCAAGAAACTAGGTAGCTTTTGCTTCAGAGAGTGAGAAACCGAAGAGGACCAATCAAGTGCGAGGACAGAGACACCCATATCCATGACCCTCCATCAAGGGGACAACCTCTTCACTGCCCTTTCAGGATAATTCCATTGATATCGGAGACCAAATTATAGGAAGAGTGCTCCAAAAAGTGTGCACCGTGAGGGGTCTGCAAAATCCACTGGCTTTCCCTGATGAGCACCTACAAGCAGTGATGGATGAAGGAGTTTTATTGCTTAAGTACAGATACAGAGATAAAAAGTTACTCAAGTAAAAATATCACATAAAAAAATCTACTTAAGAAAAAATATTAAAGTACCCGTTTAAAATTGTACTTTAAAAGTGAAAAGTAAAAGTAATTCACACTAGTGCTGTTAATTTGTTAGTGGTAAAAGAAATTGATTTAAAATGATGCATATTTTGGTCAACAGTAACAATATGAATCAATTTCTTTTTTTTTTTCCTCAAGAATTTTGTGTATTTATTTTTCTTTGCTCAAAGCTAAAGCTTGAACGCGAAAACTTTATTCAGCATGTTACCACAAACATAGTGAAAAGGACTCCTCAAATCATATGAAAAGTACTTTTTACTTTTCAGTCCAGTTTAAAAAATATAGAGAAGTTGAAAGTACTGATCCCTGGTCTCAAATGTAGTGAAGTAAATGTAAAAAGTATCCACTGTAAAATTAACTTAATTACAGGTACTCATTGTACCTCATTACCTTCTGCCACTGCCTACACGAGGTACCCATTTTC
This sequence comes from Periophthalmus modestus, assembly GCA_019594935.1. Taxonomy (NCBI): domain Eukaryota; kingdom Metazoa; phylum Chordata; class Actinopteri; order Gobiiformes; family Gobiidae; genus Periophthalmus; species Periophthalmus modestus. The sequence continues at coordinate 8,625,302 of JAIEZT010000107.1, forward strand.
AGATTTATGCAGACTTCTAGAGCGTCACATGAAAATGGCACTCACCCTAATCACTTGCTCTGGTACAAAAGTGTTGTGTTTTTGTACACAGTGGGTGATGCTGAGCAAACATGCCATGTCATACGGTGGGTGGTCACTACTCTACAAACCTATCTGGACGCACTCATAAAGTTGTCTCGCCATTTGGACATCCTCATTGTTAAAGCCGGTTTCTACAAATGAGCTGGGATTTGATGTGCACCATTGCGGTTGTTAAGAGCAAATTTATTATTAAGGATACGCTTTCTAACATGGTTTAAAGAACTCATATTATGCAATTTTCTGATCTATATTATAATATTTTTCCTCATCAAAAGCATACTTGGAGTTGAATTGTATTTCATTCTCACATGTTTAACACACTCCATACACCTTCATTACAAATATTTGGATAATTTCAGCTCTGGAATTACCAATCTTTGCTGAACAAAAGGTAAAAGGGAGCTGGGAGGATTCTGGCCCTTGAAGATGTAGACGGACTAATAATCCAGGATTACTCAAACGTGTGAAACAAAACACAACTCCAAGTATATCTTCGATGAGGTAACATCTATCATTCGAACATAGTTTAAAGCTCACAAGAGTCAAATCAGAATCAGACTAGAAACTTACTTTGATGATAAAGTGCACATAAAAACACACTGAATAAATACAAATACAAATAAGGGCATGCGCAAAGTAAAAAAATATATATGCTTAAAAATAAAATAAAATACTTAGGAGGTAGAAAATATATACAACAGCAACATCAGAACAGCAGTGCAACATGGGTTATTTAGGTGACCAGTGTTATTAAGTTTAGTGCAGGTATTATGAAGTGTTCATGAGACAAACAGCAGAGGGGAAGAAACTGTTCTTATGACGAGAGGTTCTGGTCCTAATAGACCGTAGTCTCCTGCCAGAGGGAAGTGGCTCAAATAGTCCATGTCCAGGGTGAGAAGTGTCAGCTGCTATCCAGGATGCTCGCCCCCGAGTCTTGAAGACGTACAGGTCCTGGAGAGATGGAAGGCTGCAGCCAATCACCTTCTCAGCAGAGAACGATCGCGCTGATCGTGTAGAACTGCACCATCATCTGGACCGGCAACTTGGCTTTCCTCAGCTGCTGCAGGAAGTACATCCTCTGCTGAGCTTTCTTGATGAGGGAGCTGATGTTCGGCTCCCACTTGAGGTCCTGGGTGATGCAGGTGCCCAGGAAGAGGAAATAGTCCACAGTGATGATGGGGGAGTCGGTCAAAGCGAGGGGAGGCAGGGGGGCTGTGACTTTCCTGAAGTTCACAATCATCTCCACTGTGTTCTGGGTGTTGAGCTCCAGGTTGTTGCTGCTGGCCGTCCGAGATGAGCCCGATGAGGGTGGTGTCATCCAAACTTAACCAGTTGACGGAGTCGTGGCTGGAGGTGCAGCAGTTGGTGTACAGGGAGAAGAGCAGGGGGAAAGTACACAGCCCTGTGGAGATCCTGTGCTGATAGTCCAAGTGTCCAAGACATTCTTCCCCAGCCGCACATGCTGCTTCTGATCCGTCAGGAAGTCAGTGATCCACCTGCAGGTGGATCAAGCATGTTGAGCTGAGTAAGCTTGTCCTGGAGCAGAGCAGGGAGGATGGTGTTGAACGCAGAGCTAATGTCCACAAACAGGATCACCTCAAACCTCGCATAAAAGCTTTTTAACTTTTCTGCTAGTTGTTTGTTGTCCAAACCCCTTCCTGCAGATATATATAAGGCAGTGGCCACCAGCAATCTGAACAGAACTGAAGATGCGGCTTGGACGAGCAGCGAAACGTCTCTACTCCTACAACGATTTGTCGAGTTGACAGATTTCAACTTATTCTTTTTTGCAATATGAATTTTAAAAAAAAATGTACACAAGAATCATAACTTCTATTCTTAATACTGTTCCCCATGGAGCACATCTTTGTCCATGGTTGGGAGAATTGCAAAAGCTGAAGAACAGTTGGGCGAGGTTTGAGTTGATACGAGAATATTTCCAAATGCACTATTGGCTGATAGCAGAGTTTGCTGTTTTTGCCACAAAACATGTCAGGGAAAAGTTTCTAGTCATCAAAAGCATGCAAGAAATATGAGTGGTGACAAATGTATTTAGATTTCCTGATAAATACAGATGGTGGAGATCCATCACCCGCACCAAACAGGCTGTTGACCCACTGCTTATTTTCAGAGAGTTCTGTCTTGCACCTACCACAGCATTTGTCACAGCATTTGTGTGTGTGAGACTTACCACGTAGCCGAGCCCAGGCACACAGGCAGGAGCAGGGGCCAGTACCAGTCCCCCGCGGCACTGAAGACCCCCATGAGCAAAGACACCAGCATGCCGTTAAAACCATGGAGCCCACCACACACCTCTGACCTAAAGCATGGCACAACAGGGAGGGCAGTCAACCTGAGAACACTGAACTTAAAGCAAATTTATTCTACAACATTGACTTTTCAGAGCTTTTAACCATGGTATAGTTTTTCCCAATTTTTCACACCTGAAGTCGTATCTGTAGTGATTCGTGCATGTTTGAGCAATCTTTAATAATTTATTTTCAAGGTGCCTTTTTGCTGATCAACCCCTGTTTTCCCCACCACTAGGATGACGCCTGCTCCCACTGGGCACTGTGTTTTTCTAATGTGGAAGTCAGCGGAATTGTTCATTTTATTAATCATTTTAGATGAGTATTGCGGTTTAAAATGTCCAAATTATAACATAATGATCCATGGGCATGATAGATTATAACCATATAGACGACACAAGCACAATAGGTCTTTTAAACCAGGGTCCCCCATCAGCTGGTCTCCATCGAGATGTTATTGCTTTGTCTGAAATGTTTCACAGTATGGTATTAAAGTGAAATTTAACACTAAATCCACTTTTTTCACTACTAAACTGTGCATATGCAGTTTGAATACCATTATCTACTGTTGGACTGGCTGGACATTTTTTAGACTACTTTAGCGCAAATTAGGTCAATTTGCAGCTTTATCTTCAAAGACTCCTAAATCTAAGTTTGTGATGTCTCCACTGGCCACTGTAATTTCAAGCACTATGTGACATCACAAAGGACTGCCCTGATTTTCGGCCAAGTGTTTCTGATTATAAATTTGAAATGTGGATACCATTATTATTGTTATTATCATTATTGGTTAGACCAATAACACTGTTCCTAATCTGCCCTTCCTTCCCCCTCTCTAGGTGTGGGACTAGGGGTTTAATCCCACTTTAAACTTATCACACAAAGATAAGCAGTTGATGCCACCAGGTCAAGTTAAAGGTCAGATCTGTGGAGAGACAACCATGCTAAAAGCAAGAATGCCCGTTTTTCAAGGTGTTAAAAATCTATTTAATTTTAAAAAGCTAGCTATATCAATACAATACCATACTGTGGAACAGTAACATAATAACATCTCAAGCAGATTACACAACCCTCATCTTAAAAGTTGCATTGTGCAGCTTTAAGTCTCTCTAGGTTATAAGTCATGTGATTCCCCAATTTGAGTAAAAAACAGGTTCACATCACAATTTGATCTACACATACCCAAATGCTTGTGCACAAACGTTAATCATTTACTATGGCAACACATACAGTAACAAACAACATCTAATATGGTATCAATTTATTTTACTCTTTACTCTGAAGATTTTTATTTAAGTTTATATTTGCCGAATATTCATGAAAACACAGCATTTAACTATTAAAAAAAACTAAGCAAAAGGATCAGAGCAGACAAACAAATGGAGGTTAACTGACTAGGGTATAAATGTGTTCATTACAGGAGTATGTTATTTTACATGTCTTCATCTAAAAATGATGAACCTTTCTTTGCAAACTCTGTTTAACTTAAAGAAATTTTGAAATAAGACTGCAACTGACAAATAACATTTTTAACTGCTTCTGGCGAGTAATAATGAAATATAATCAGGCTGACGAACTAGCATGATTGACACAAAGTCAAATTGAGTAAATGACAGTGCTCCTGTGGACTCACCTGTCCTGTCCTGTGATGATGGCTGTGAGTGTGGAACACAGCACCCCCACAATCCCCAGCAGCGCCTGCCAGGGGGAGGCCCAGAGGAGCGCAGCCAGGATCAAGAGCCCGCTCAGGGGGTTGTTGGCCAGAATGACCCTGGTCACTCCACGGAGCCCCCAGACCAGCAGCTGCAGCCCCCACCACCAGTCTGAAACACACAGGCTTTCAGTGCTCATGCTCATGTGCACACGCGCATGTGCACATTCTGACACATCTGCAGTGAAGGCATTCTAAGAGGGAAATGGAGAGGACAGGGTTTTGGGCTGGAAGGGTTGCCAGATCTTTAGAGAAAAACAAGTAACCAGGCATTAAAAAGAGAGCCCCAAACAAAAAACTCCTAGTTAAAGAGGGGGTGTTATCCAAAATACTTTTTCATTTCATTTTTTTAAGCTTTCTACCATGTTATAACATTTTTCTCTCATCAAAAACATGCCTGAAAAAGGTTTTAGATGTCATCTATGCATTTTAGGAATTTCACCCAGACCTACCCATACCCTCCTTATGGTTAGCTGTAAGATTCTGTGCAATGCTCAGCCCACAAGCCTACATCATCCATGCTCCAACACTACAATTCTCCCTAAATATACAAAAACATTACAAAAAAAAAAACTTCACAAAAGTGATACGATGTGCAGTAGTTTCATTCGTGCAATACATGCTGATTGTGTTGTGATAGTGCTCTGAACAAAAGAGACTTAGAACCTTAAAAATTAAAATGAAAGTGAAACGAATAAAGCATGTTATATTACATTGTTTTCATTGAATTTAGTATTTTCAAAACAACAAAAGGTAACATCGTGATGTAAATATGTGGCAGCACTTAATGCCCCATAGAAGTAAAATACCCCCTAATTAAATGTTGTTCATAGGTATCCAGCACCTGTGCCATGTGCCTCTGACTGCTTAGTCTTTAATGTTAGGTTAATTTCATTTCATGAAATTACTCTGTAGATTCATGCCACTAATGCACTTTAATAATCTGGTAATAAATATAGTTTCAACTGCACCTGTTTTGAATGTTTTCAATTGACTATGTAGTTATTTGTTTTGTTTGTTTTTGTTTGTGTTGTTCTGTATGTTAACAGGGCACTCATGAAAAAGGAAGTCTGGTACTCTCATTGGACTCTCCCTGTATAAATAAAGATAAATGAATACATGAAATGAAAATAAACATTTCTAAGCGCTACACTACACACATATACATATACACTAAACTGTGTATATGGAGTTTTAATAGCATTATCTACTGTTCCTAGTAATGTTTTTTCTCATTTCTGTACAAAAAATATATGTTTGCAGCTTTCTGGTCATAAACAGTCAAAACTGTGTGCTGGCTCCAGTGGTCACTGCAATTTCAAGTACTATGTGAGATCACGCAGGCTGCCCTGATTATAGCCAGGTGTTTCTGATTACAAACACTTGGCTGCAGGGGCAGACTTTGAAGTGTGGATACCTGTTAGTTTCCAGCTCTATTTGGTTGTGGGTGGAGTTGTATGTGTTTAGTTCTTCAACAAGATTATGGTAGATCAAACAGAAGTATTTGTTGATATCTAATTCCAAGCCTGTTTTTGAAAGATTAATGTCTAAAATGTCATATAAAATAAGATTTGGGCAATTTTTTTATAAAACTAGTTTACTCGAATAGTATTTAAGACATCCAAAACCCCTTCTGTAAATATGTATTATGTACCTAAACTCCTATCCACTTTTACTCCAGATTTTTATTCACAGATGAAAAACTTGCAAAATATTTTCTTTCTTAGATGTTAGTGAGTAAATTTTTGTCCTATCCACCTGCAGTGTCATTCAAATACCAGAGCATGTCTTACCCTGCACCAATTTGTCCAGCCACAGCATGTCCCCCGTCCACAGGAGCAGTCTGTGGACAAAACCCATCCTTTTGTCCCCGGTGTCCCCCGCCTCAGCTTTAGTGTCCATCCACATCCTGTCCTGTGATCACTGTCTTCTGGTCCCTCAGTTTCCCTCTTCCCTCCTTTGTCTCTTCTGTCCCCTGTCCTCTTGGGTCCTCTCCTGTCCCCTTTAGTAAGTTCCTTGGGTCTGTGAGCTCTGCTCACAGACAATGGCAATAAAACTTCTTCTGATTCTGATTCTGATTCTGATTCCCCCCCTCTGGTCCCCGGGTGTCCTCACTTGTCACTGTGATCACTTATAAACCAGTGCAGCGGTGACAGATTGACGGAGCTCTCAACCAAAGTCCAGCTGCCCAGTGCCCTCCACACATTTCACAATCTCCCTGCTCCAACACTTCCCCAATCCCCACCCCCTTCCCTCGTCCTATCCCCCTCCTCTTGCTCCAACCACTCCCCCTCACCACCCCATTGTGTGTATGAAAATATACACACACTCACATTTTTACATCAATTGTACAACTCAGATTATGTCCAGTGCTTGTGCTCTCTGTATTCCCTCCCTGTTCCCTGTCCCTTCTCTGACCCCTTGCCTGTACTCTGTTCTCTCTCTGTCTTCTCCCTGTCCTCTCTCTGTCCTCTCTGTCTTATCTCTGTCCTCACTCTGTCTCTGTCCTCTCTGTCTTCTCCCTGTCCTCTCTCTGTCCACTGACTGTCCCCAGTCTGCATTCTCTTTGTCCTCTCCCCTGTCATCTCTCTATCCCCTCTCTGTGCTCTCCCTGTCCTCTCTCTGTCCCCTCTTTCTTCCATCCCTTTCTTCCGTCTGCCCTCTCTCATTCCTCTCTATCTCCCCTCTCTGTCCCCTTTCTGCCCCATGCCAGCCCTCTCTCTGTCCTCTCCTTGCCCTCTCTCTGGCCCCTGCCTGTCCTCTCTCTGTCACCCCTCCCCCCTCCCTGTCCTCTCTCTGTCCCCCTCTCCCCTCCCTGTCCTCTCTCTGTCTTCTCCCTTTCCCTGTCCTCTCCCTCTCTGCCCTATGCCTATCCTCTTGATTTTATTTGCAGACCAGAGCTACTGATCCACCTTTTATTGCCTTTATAGCGAGTTTGTTTGTCTTTCCCTCTCTCTCAGCTCCATTATGCCTCTGAGTTATCTTTAGTTTAGCTTTAGTTTATCCTCAGGTCTAATGTGTAACTGCTCATCTCTGCACACACAAATTTCAAATCAACACTTCAAACACTACATAAAAGAGTGGGAATTGTGATAAATCAACATAAATATCTGCTTTATATTTATAATGTAAGACACCTGTTGATCATTGATATATTTTGGGCATTTTAAATCGCAGTATTCATCTAAAATCACTCATTGACACTGTACCAAAACTTTACAAATTTGGTGCACCTCAAAGACTGCTAACAGACCAGCGCTCGGCCTTTTGTAATAAGGTATGTAATTCTCTGAATGATCTTTATTTAAAGGTCTTGAGCTCACTTGTCACTGTTTTTCAGATCTATTATGGATTATGTCATAAACAGCATAAACACATGTATGCAGCCTTTATCACCCCCAAGCCAGAGGGTGAAAAGCTCAATGGCACCATCCAGAGGTATGGCTGTCTGAACTTGGAATATAAAATTGTGCAACCTCTAACATAAATGGTTTTATTTTAATTTAAAGGGTCCCATTAGTGGCAAAAGGACCATCCACTTGGGGCTAAAAATTAAATTCAGTTATGTCTGTGCTTTGCATGTAAAATAATTACACACCATATTAGCGAGGCACGCTATCCGTCATATTCCTGAGTTGTTGTCTGTACTTTCATAGATCTCACAAGTGAAACTGAATTACATAATACAAATGAGTCAGTGTGTGAGGGTTTACAACACATGGCGAACACTAAAAAGTCACAACAAAGTCCAAATCCTCTGATTCCTCAGAGCAGTGTAAGTCATTCCAAACAATGAACAAATATGCCTCATTGCCTCTACAGGTCACAATAAAGGTAAAGGTAAAGTGAATAGATCTAACTTACGACCGGCATTGCAAAAACAGCTCATGCTCCTTTCATACAGGGACCAAACAAATCAAATCAAAGGGCCCCAAACCTGAGGAACACGGTCGAATGCCTTCTGCAGATCCACAAACCACATGTGGACTGGTTGGGCAAACTCCCATGAACCCTTGAGCACCCAATGGAGAGTAGAGAGCTGGTCCAGTGTTCCGCGACCGGGACGAAAACCACACTGCTTCTCCTGAACCTGAGGTTCGACTACTGGTCAGATTCTCCTCTTCAGTACCCTGTAATAGACCTTACTGGGAAAGCTGAGGAGTGTGTTCCCCCTGTACTTGGAACACACCCTCTGGTCCACCTTCTTAAACAGAGGGACTACCACCCCGGTCTGCCAGTCCAACAGTACTGTCACCAACCTTCACAAAATGTTACAGAGGCGTGTCAGCCAAGACAGCCCCACAACATCCAGAGACCTGGGATAATCAAAATGGATCTCATTCACCCCCTGAGCCTTGTCACCGAAGAGCTTGCCAACCACCTCAATGACTTCAACCAGGGTGATGGATGAGTCCTGAGTATCTACTTTCTCTTCACAAGATATGACAGTGGGGTTGAGTGGAAAGTATTCTTTCCACTCTCCAACAACGTGTTGGTGAAGCACTGCTTTCCCCTCCTGAGGCGATGGACAATTTGCCTGAATTTCTTTCAGGATAGTCCTCCTCCACGGCCTCCCCAAACTCCTCCCAGTGATAGCATGGGCTGTGGCACACTTGGCCTGACGCTGCCTCTGGAGTGCCACAAGCCAAAAGAACTCCCTTTTATGCCTGACAGCATCTCTTACCTCCGGTGTCCACCACACGATTCCAGGAAGGCCACAGCGACAGGCACCAGAAACCTTTGCAACCACAGCTACAAGCAGCCGAATCAACAATAGAGGTGGAGAATATAGCCCACTCAGACTCCATGTCCCCAGCCTCCTCTGTTTCAAACAGACCTCACAATATGCTTGGGTTGGCCAGGTCTGTCTGGCTTCCTCCCCTACCAGCCATGGGAGACCCTGCCATGGGTATAATGCCCGAGCAACATAGCTCTTAGAATCCATTTTTGCTACTTCTTCATTTTGGTAAGAAAAACTGAGGATATCCTCCTTGATTCATTGCCCCTCACGGAGTTGTGGGAAGACTGCTCAAAATGTTTAGAAACATTTTATAGATGTTAATCCAACTTGTACAACTGGTATTTTTAATTCTAAAACATGTATGACCTAGAGTAATAATTTTTAAAAAAAGGAATCACAAATAATTACAGTGTTTTGGGCGGAGAAAAGAGGCAGGTGAAAGCATTTTTTTTTTCCTGGGAACTCAAGCCTCAGTAATATTAAGTAAGTTAAATGCATGAATAAATTGAAATAAAAAAAAAAAAAAATATAATAAATGGTCGGTTATAACATGGGTTCTTGATTTTTATGACTAACTTGTTTTGACATCAAACCTTGTAGACAGAACATAAAGTGCAAAAAGAAATCATCATACCTCATTCTTCTTTAACTGTTTACCTTAAGTGTTTCTCACATTGATTTGAAAGCAAGCAACTAACTATGAAGTCCTCAATAACTTGTCTGTTTAATAATACTAGTGTGCTTAGAAAATTTAATTGCTAGAACAACTAATAAAAAAAAAAAAAAAAATTAAAATAAATGTAAAACGTCAGTTCATTAAAAGTACTTTTTATATTCAAATACAGTTAAAAACACCTCAGTTACAGTAAAGAACTGCACAATCTTGAAAGCAAAATGAGCCAAGTAGCTTATAAGTTCTTGGCCAAGAAAATCAGCCTGTCAACTGGTTTAATGGTCCTATAGTACACAAAATTGACTTTTAGTCATGTTATAATGTTGTCACCTCATCAAAAACATACCTGGAGTTGTGTTTTGTTTCATTCACATTTGAGTAGCTTTATAACCCTATAGTCTGTCTATCTCCAATGCTCAAAATACTCTGTTTCACCTTGTGATGTCATGAAGTTGTAGTTGAAGTTAGCAACTATCTTTTACCTTTAATTTAGTAGACTGGCAATTCCAGGGCCATTGTCCAAATGATTTTAGCTAAAGGCTATAGAGCTATAGAGTTTAAAAACACAGTGGAGGACTTCCTGTACTACCATATGACATCACAAGGTGGAACAGAGTGATTTGTGTTATGTGTGGATGAAATAAAACACAACTCTAGGTATATTTTTGATGAGAAAACATCATAAAACAGATTAGACAATAGGGTAATAAGGGCCCTTTAAGGCAAGATAAAGTGATTATATTTCCTCTAGTGCTAAGCAGATGTAGCACTTCTGGCAAGTACACAAAAGTACTTGTGGGCCATCTTAGGAAGTTGTGGAAAGTTAAGAGGCTGCCAAGAAATTTCTTTGCTTTCCCCTGTCTCCACCATAAGACAACAACACCGTATCCTCTGGATCATCAGCTAGTACAGATGTAGCTAGATGATGGAGAACTAGTTTAAGGTAAGAGATGCTGAGACACTTCTGAAAGAGCATTGGTAAAATCCAGGACAGGGTGCAGTGCCTTGTGAATCGACTTTGTGTCTTGCCAGGCTGGAATGAGAGAACGTGTATATCGGTCACCTGACAAGATGTGGAAGATTGCTTTGGCCTGTTTTTCAATCATCCTCTCTTTTGACCCCCATCTGTTTGGCACTTTGTATAAGGGTGTGCTCAAGGAGTTGTAGCTCTCTCAGTGCTTAATCATGAGAGAAGTGTCACTATCTTCTTGCACAATCCTGTTGCTCTTGACACTCTGTCATCTTTGAGTGCATTTTTTTGAACATTTTAATAATTCAACTGAAGATGGTCTTAAAATGTGTGGCTTAAAATATTTCTTTTCTACTTTTTTGAAAAGTGGAATGTTTCCCATGAACAAAGTTTTAAAACATGAAATTGTGAGTTAGGATTACTCATGTCTCTGTATTTATTTTTAGACTCGTCAGCTGCTTACGTCTGCCATTATTCTAATAATTATGACTCACATTTAAAACAATCCAATGCATTTCTTTCAAGTACCCCATTTACTGCTTAGTCAAACGCAATACATTCACACAGGCATGGAGGACATCTTGCCCAAGGATACAGTAACAGATATATTGCCAATGGTGGAAATCACACTTGTAACTTCTTTGATAGTTTGATTACTTTTGAATGTATTCATTAAAGCTGCACTATGTAACTTTTCTGGTGAGGGGTCCATCATTAGCTTGTCTCTATGGAGATTGAATTGCTTTGCCTTGAATGTTCAGCAGTATCACATTTAAGTTAACAATTTAAGTTTAACAATACCGTGAAAAAACATGCATTCTTACTGTGAGCGTTGTTACTGCACCACAGATCTGACCTGTAACTTGAACTGGTGGCGTTATCTTCAGAGATTGTCACATGGAGAAGTTTAAAGGTCCTGTATTACACAAAATGGACTCTTGATAACTTTAAGACATGTCATATTGTTGTTGCCTCGTCAAAAACATACGTAAAGTTGTGTTTTGTTTCATTCACACATGGTTGAGTGACTCTTTATTATTAGTCTGTCTACATCGCTGAAGCTCAAAATGCTCCATTCCACCTTGTGATGTCATGAAGCTCTAGTTTTAAGATAACAGCTACATTTTACCTTTTGTTCAGTGGAAATTGGCAATTCCAGGGTTTAAAATAATCCAACTGATTTAGTGAAGGTGTATGGAGTTTAAAAACACAATGACACACTTACTCCATTACCACATGACATCACGAGGTTGAACAGTGTGTGTTAAATGTGTGAAGAATAAGTATATGTATATAGAAATATGCAGGGTTTCAATATGTGTGAATGAAACAAAATGCAACTCCAGGTATGTCTGTGATGAGGAAACAACATAACATAGATCAGAAAACAATGTAATATGGGCCCTTTAATGTGATACCGTGGAAATTCCCAGACAAAGCAATGACACCTCAATACAGACCAGCAGATGATGGCAGATCCTCCACTAGAAAAATTACATAGTGCCCCTTTAAATTGAACATACTAACTGGATTATTTGTGTAAAAATCAATAATTACGTGTTTAGAAGTGGAAACGGATTGATTGGTTTCCGCTGATGGAGCTTTTCGGCAAACCTTTTAGACCATATTAAAATTACCTCACCCTTACATCATGTCTGGAACAGCGCCAACAATACAGCTGGCATTTGAACAGGATGAAAGGAGGGACTGGCTGGTCAGGAAACCCTCCCCTACCCTACCCTCCGTCTCCCTAACAACAACTAGAATGCTAATATGCACTTCCTGATTATCGGACGATATTGACCTCATGAGCTGCTTATAGACCCATCCATATACACCCCACCTTGGTAATCTTCTTAATAGCAGGTCAGTTACTTTTCAGTGTCCCTCATTGAGCTGGGACAATCTGCCTTTTTCTATGTAGTCCACTATGGGCATGGAATAATGAGCTGAACGAGCTTAAATTGGATTCTATGGCATCACTTGATAAGTTTAAGAAAATTATAAAAAGTGTAGTGACCAAGAGATGTACGTTTTTCTTGAGAGATGCACATGGTTTTATAATGTGGTATTTTGTGATTTTACTATTTTTTGTATTGATTGTGTTGACTGGCCAGGAGTCTCTTGAAAAAAAAAATCTCAATCTCAATGGGACCTCCTGATTAAGTAATGGTAAAATAAATAACAATTATATGTTTGCTACATTTGCCAACAAGTAATAATAGTGAACATCAAACTACCAGGTCCATTTTCTGAAGTTCCTGTTTCTGAAGAAGGATTGTTTTGTGTCTGACTTTTTTTTCACCAAACTGTTAATCGCAACCTGTTATATACCTGATAACATTCATAATCTAAAAAATAATACAAACACTGGACTTAATGTGATCTATTTTGTGATTATTCAACTATTTTCTAACTCAGAAGTGGCATGAAAAATGTATATTCTTTCTGTCAGCTGGTTTGCCTTAACATAGATCTGACCTGTAACTGGGGGCATATTAAAATTACCTCACCCTTACAGCATGTTTGAAACCAACCAAAATACCCTCCCCCATCCACCCTTCCTTCTCCCTCCCCCCTCCCAAGAGTGCTAAAAAACAAAAGACACCACAATAACCAGAACCTCCAGAATCTGCAACATTTTATGACATGTACAGCGTAATTCCTTTGTGCTCACAGTTAAAGGACAACACGCCATCTCCACACATAGTCCAGTCCCCAAAGAGCGTAGTACAAAACATTTTCACAAACAAACTAAGTAAACAAAAACATAAATAAAACATTGTACATTGGTAAGCATCAAAGAGCCATTATAAAACACATTTGTACAGCTTAGACGGCACGCTCGGGTCTGGTACGATGGAGCCGCATTGACTAACGAGGGAAGAACTGATGGAATTTAAAGTGGGAGGAAGAAGAAAGAAAGAGCCATATTTCACTGTTACCGGGACGACGGCTGTTGCCATGGAGACGTGTTTCCAGGTGATGTCGGGAGTCTGTGTGATTATGCGTCGAGGTCCATGCTAGGCTGCTTCACTGCACGGCCATTTTGTGTTTCTCCTGATTCGAACACACAGGCCAAAGCTACTATATGTAACAATAGAGCGATTGATACTCTGCAGTGACATCAGGCTGGGGGATGTGGGGGGCAGCAGGTATGTCTATGGAGCAATGTTCATCAATTGCCATGGAGACACAATGCATACATTTCCAAACACACTCTGTTATATTTTTAAATCATCTGAACAATGCATTTTTGGGAGCCTGTGATCAATATGAGCGTTCATGGTCCCATTCAGACAAACAACTGTTAACTTGTGACTGTAATGTTGAAAGCATAGACTATATATATGTGGACATAGTGGACATAGGAAGTGAGCATGGGCGTGATTCGGCTCCATCAAATCCTCTCCAATTAATTTTCTATTGAAAAATCGTTACCTGTCAGGCTTGTCGCTTTTGGTCTTAAAATGTTTGTACCGACCTGCTCTACATGATCCCAGTGTTTTTATTTAGCTGTTTTGTTCGTAAATCAAAATATATATTTAACAGATCAATCAGGTGCCTCATTTCCCCGAGGTTGCTCCTGCTAGCATTAGTGGCAGGTTTGATTGACAGCATTGCTAAGTGCAGCTCCGTGCCAAACCAGAAGTGCAGGCAAGAAGCATTACCTACAACAACCTGGGTCCTGATTGGATCTTTGGTTGCTATGATACTTGCACTCAGATTGCCAAATACGAATCTCTGCTCCAAATTTGTCGCTATAACTGCTAGCCACGACTGGCTTCAATTGGCTAGAGTTGAACGATATGGGTGGGTCAGACTCCCTTAGTCCACTTCTTTATACAGTTTATGTTTAAGAGACTTGTTAACAGCACAAATCAGCTCATCTGTTGTAGCTCTAGTTATAGTCAGTTCTTTATAGTTAAATCGTGTTTAAACAGAGCTCTGATTTAAAGGCTAACTTGAATACCAGAGTTTCAGACAGAGCAGTGCCCCTAGTTAGTTTCACCACCCCAAGGAATGGTGATGATATCAGCTGCAAAGTATCAATAGAAAAGATAAGGAAGAGATTTACAATAAGGAATTATAATAAGTAATAAAATAAATAAATACAATCTGAAGCTGTGGTCATGCGGAGAATGCAAATGAACAGAATCCTGCTCTTGGACTTCTGAACTCAAATCAAAAGTCTATAGCCCCATTTACACAGGCAGCCTGACCTGGGATTTTATCTGCGTTATGTGAACAAAGCCAGAAAAGATTTTTCTGCATTTTAGATCTGGCAATGTCCTAGGTGAATAACCGGGAATGTGCAGGGAAGCCTTATGTGTGAATAAAAATAGAAAATTGTCAGTACCACAATTTGGTTTCCTTGGTTATGATCTTGGTTTTCATGGTTACGAGCTTGGTTTCCCTATGTGAAAGAGAGCAGAAAACCAAATGCCAGTTTAAGTGTGAACAGAGCAGGCCTGGCAATATTCTGAGACTGGTGCATGCGTGAATGGGCGTCACTGCCGAATGTTCTGACATTTTCTACACAGCAATGGGCTGGACTCTATTTGTGAATGGGTTTCCTGGGATCCACAATACACACTTCTTCAACTTTATGACAATGTGAGTCAGTGGTGAAGATCCCCATTTTTAAATGAGCGTGATTAACAAGTAAATTAGCCAATCAGGGACATGCATGGTCCATCGGTATCAGAAAATAGAAAGTAAAAAAAATATCACTAGGGGGGTTAAAAACATTGCAGGTTTCTGCATTATCAATGAGCTGAGCAACAAACTCTTTTAATCTGAGGTGAGATCAATTTGATTTTATTTGTAAATCATAGGTGACCAATGAACTCCTTCATTGTACTTGTATCATTGAAAAAAAGCTGATCTGATTGCATGATCATGTTTGACCGGGTTTGAGACACAACAGACGTGTGGGGACCAGACTGACATCAATCTGTATAAAAATACAGACAGATATCATTCTGGATTTGCCAGCCAAGTGAATGGGGCTTTAGATTGTTTTAAAGATCATAGATGTGAGCCCCAGCCCCTCCCTCTCAGTCCCAGTCCAATGGCAGCTGCGGAGTCAAGAAACGCCGCTCCCCTCATGTCCGCTCATATCATGTCCGCTCTCTCCTCTGATTGATCTCCAGAGATGTTCTAGTCCTGGCTCATGGCGTGCCATTTGGCGATCTGGCGGCGTGGGTGCTCACAGATCTCCCTCCAGTGCTCGCCAGGGGTTCCTGGGGAGGTGGTCCCGAGCAGCAGGCGTCCCAGGACAGGGCAGGAGCTGCGGGGATCTGAGTCCATCAGGAGCAGCTCCACACTGATGTCCCTGAGCTCCGGCTCCGAGGGAAGCTCAAACACAAACAGCTCGTTGAACACAGGGTTTGGAGAACTCTTCTTTACGTGGGTCTTCTTCTTGCAGATGCGCTTCTTGCCGTGAAACATGTTCACCTTCACGAAGGGCTCTGCACAGCAATACAGGAATGGATGGGATTAGAGTTCAGATCCACCTACTTTAGGCCCGCTGGTTCTATAATAATAATGGGCTAGTGTTGTCACAATAGAAAAGCTTTAAATTTGATTTGGATACTAGGGAATAGACTTGACACTCAGTACCAATTCAGATACGATGGTGTTAATTACAAATACTATTTCGACAACAGAATGTGAGGTCCATTCTCTTATATTATCATTTGGCAATATATCTGAAGCTATTCAGGAAATAATAATTTCTGTCCTATGAATGTAACTTTTTTAGTATCGATACCTGCTCAAATGAGTATCTAGTTTCAGTACTAGTTTTAGCATTGGGTAGTGTCTGATTTTCAATACTTTTGACAAGCCTAGTATATGCAGTATGCTAATCCTGACTAAGATCAATGTGATTTCCACTTAGGGCTAGGCATATGGCACAAAATAAATCACTTATTTCTTTACATTTTCTTTCCTCTTTTGTCTAGGACTGTTAAGTGATGAACGTCACAGCTGATTTCTAGCTTTGCTTTTGTTCCTTATTCATCAAAGAAGAGACATTTACTTCTCAGAAGTGTATGTTTTACCACAAACTGTATGAAATATGTAAATAATGTAGTAATGCTTTACAATAACTTTGTATTACCAGTGTATATAACTGTTGGTCACAGCTAATGCTAGCTTAGCTTATCTTAGCTTCTTACTTCAAACTTCTACACTTTCTGTCCCACTTATAACCTTGTTAGCGTTAAATGACTGCAATCCCTTTTTCTACACAAGATGGGTTGCTGTCTCTCTGTCCATTGCTCATCAGCGGGTCCACATAGCCTCATTTCAGGGAGTTTTAAGAAGACGCTAGTTTTTCACTGTGTTGTCTATGCAGGATTCACATAAACAATACAGACCTTTGCTCATTATCATTTAACACAAAAAAAGAAATCAGATTTTGTTTTCTGTAGCAATATCTGTAGACCTCTTGATTAAAAAGACCCAAGCTGATCACTGGTCATTAGAAGTGACTGAATTTAGATCTCTTGATTAATTGTCTAGTCCTATTTGCACTGTTCTCACTGTTCTTTGTTCTCTTTGCTCTTCATTCTCTCTCTCTATCTATCCTGGTCTGTACCTGTGGGTCGGTTGTCGGTGCGGGGCAGGTGGCGTGCCTTCAGGACCACCACACTCAGGCTGTTGGTGGTAGACTGGTAACACAGGGACAGGAGCAGCTCACCTCGGCCCGAAGTCTTCTGCACAAAGCACAAAACATAAAACCTTAACATCAAAAACATCCAGCAATAGGGGTTATGCAGACGACATCACAATCTTTGGAACTCTATTAGTTAGTGGCAACATTACATTGGTGGTTTTCAGATTTCCCTATTGACTACATCAAACTCTGCCATGAAATATCTGAAAGGTAAACATACAAAAGCTGAATCTGATCATCATTTCTATTAGTGACTAGATCCATTCACTTCTTGTATATCAAAAGAATGTTGTGATGTCATTTGAAACCCAGCAATGTGTCAATGATGAGTAATGACATTTTCTCCTGCCCCACAGCCCCAAACACTTCTCACATGTGACAGAGCTGCTATTGTCTTATAATAAATATACAAGTTCACAACTCCGCTCAATATTTAGTTTGTACCTGACATCACCAACAAGAAAATTGAGTCATTATTTCCAGTGTTATTTATTTGATTTTTTTCTTGAGCCTTGGCAATTCACATTTCAAAGCCATAGAAAAGTTACATAGTAAACCTTTAACACCAGTGACATGCGGTGAGGTTCATGGCTGGTGAGGCACTGATATCGTCACAATCAGATTTACAAACATATAAACCAGGTGTCGGCAAGTAAATCTGACCCTGGGCCAATTTTTCTCCCAGTGACTTGGGGCCAGAATAAAAAAGAATTTCAAAATAAAAGTTCCGAAGTCGTATGAAATAGCTCTAGTAGTATGAAATAAAAAGCTTGATTTATATTGTTTTTTTTTTTAATCCTTATTCTGTTTCCCCAATTTTCAATGGATTGAAGTCATTAAATTTCTTACCATTTCGTACCACTCTGTTTGAAAAGAGCGAGTCTTTCATTCCGTTGTTTGGAGCAAACCATTTAGCTCCTTTAGCGTTGGTCTTCCTTTAATTATAACCTCCTACTTTGACCGAAAGTCCAGTTTAGAAAACTGCTTGAGCTTTAATATGTAATCTTCCTTCATTTAAAAAGTAGGGCCAGACATGAAGAAAAAAGTGAATAGCTAAAGTTTACTTGCTAACTCTAAATTGTAGTTTGCGGCCCCTATTCTGCGGGAGTTACAAGAATCCCTGGGCTCACGAGTGCCCCCTAACATGAGGGAGGGTAACTGCGGGCCTCACCTGGTGCCTATTCACAGCCGCTTAAAGCAGCAGCCGTCACTGCTGAGTGTACAGCACAGTCAGTCCATGTGAGGCACAAACGGCCGGCGTCTCTTCTCAGGATTTCAACGGTAAATGTAAAAATTCAGCGATTTTGAGTAAAAAAAAGAATAAAATTGCAAAGTTAAACATAAAATAACTGTATAGTACAAATCATTGGATAAATATAACCATTTCATTTATTTTTTCTCTGTGATGACCTCACCTGCCTCACCTGACCGCACGTCACTGTTTAACACACGTGTCCTACTTTATAATGCTGTTGTCATATTAGGCCATGAGCTCCCGTTCCTTATGCTAAATCTCAAGTTGCTGCTGCACCAGAATTTGACCCTCCCTCTGGACTTCTGATGGATCTGTGCTGAGGTCAGTGCTGAGCACAGTGTGTGTGTGTGTGTGTGTGTGTGTGTGTGTGTGTGTGTGTGTGTGTGTGTGTGTGTGTGCACGTGTGTGTGAGAGAGAGAGCAAATGAAGGATTCTTGGTCCAGCAAGATGATACTCATTTTGATTGGCACAACATTTAAACCCTGGTTTAGTTCTAGTTTAGACCTGGTATAGACCTTATGTAGTCTTAGCGTTATTTACACTTGCACGAACACTACCAAGACTAGAATTGGGCCAAGAGCAAGCCTGTCTAAATAGGGCTAAAAAGACCAAACCTGGACCAAGGTGAACTCACTCTTTACAGTTAATTTTGTTTCTGTAAATTCCTAGAATAAACCTGGTTTAATCCTGAAAGTGTAAGTTAGTCTTGGTTTAGTCCTGGATTAGTCCTTGTTGAAACCTAGTGTGGTCCAATCTAGATCTGGTTTGATCTGGGTATTGTATACATTAGGCTATGTCTAGACCTTGTTTCAGGTGGCTTTAGTCCTTATTTGGTCTTGGTTTAGTCCTAGGTTAGACCTGGTTTAGTCCTAGCTTAGGTCTGGTTTTGTCCTGGTTTAGTTCTGGTTAAGTCGTAGTTTAGACGTGGTTTAGTCCTAGTTCAGAATTGCTTTGAAGAAGATTCAACCCTTATACAGGTTTAGTCCTGGTTTAATCTGGGCTAGTCTGTTTTTATTCCTAGATTAGTCCTGGTGTTGGACTAGTTTAGATCTGGTCTAGTTCTTGTTTAGACCTGAGTTAGTTCTGTTCTTAGTCCTTTTACAGTCAGTCCTGTGGTTTTTAAGTTTCTATATTAGTGTATCGCTTTCACAGGAAGTGCAGGCTCAGGTACTGATTGGATTTCACATGCAGCAAATGTACTACTCCTCCCAGAACCATTCTCTTTTCTTATGTTCCTTTTACAAATCACAGATAGTTATGAACATTCCATTAACTCTTACTAGTTTTAGTACTTTTTACATTTAGTACTTTGTTGGAGTGATTTGCCCAGTATGTATTCTGCTTGTGTCTGCTATATAGTTATAATCTATGACACCCTTGGATCATTATATTATGATTTGGACATTTTACATCACGATATTCATCTAAAATTACTTAAACAAAAGAAACAAGTCCTCTGACTTTTGCTTTAGAATACTGCCATGCCCAATGGAATAGCTGCACATCATACTCCACCAAAATGACTATGCAATCCTATGTGTATCACCAATTAGGAAACTAAAACTGGAGGATGTAATAGAAAGCAATGCATGTGTACCGGTGGAAAATGATCAGGAAATTATCGGCAATATAGTGTCTTGAAAATAACCAAGTAAAGATTGGTCAAACATGTACGAATCACTTCAAATACAACTCAGGGTGAGTAAATGGTAAGGGGAAACAATTATAACATGATTAAAAGCTCTGAAAAGTATATTTTGCACATTTAGCTCTGCTTTAATGTGTTAGTATCAAAGTTTGTGAATATAAAATGAGGACAAAATGAATGTTTGTGGACTAAGTTGTGAGTACATGTTGCTGCAGTTACCTTGCTGTCCTTCTTGATGATCTCACGACTCATGAGGATTCTGCCCTCGCTCAGGTCAATGCCAGAAAGGGGCACCAGACTCTCCCCGATCACCTCGTCCCTGGAGAACCGGTCGAAGCTGAGGACCACAAAGTGCAGGCTGAGCTGGGCCACGCGTGCCTGGGACAAACCATAGAAACTGAAGGTCTCGTCAAAGGCTGGGCTCAGGGTCTTCCTCAGGACCCGGGTCTTCACACGGTGCTTCTTCTCCGGCAGCAGGGTCAGCTTGATGTAGGGGTCAGAGGTCAGAGAGTGCTCGTCTGTAGGGGTCAGGCCCTGGGCTTCCTGTGGATGTAGAAAGGATGGGTAAAGAAGACATGTCAGACACACCAGAAAGAGAAATGAGCCTCACTTTAGTCTCCCATTTGAATTACCAGTTCCAATGGTGATATCCAGTTGATTTAGACCTAAAAGGACTTCCTCTGATCTGAATCATCTCTACCTAAACCCCAGCACCCGCAGTCAATCATTAATCAGTGCCAGTGCAGCCTCTGCAGCTCAGAGAGTTCTGAATTCTGGAGGTTCTGAGCTTTCACATGAGGCATGGCTTGTCCATATAGTGAGAATGAGAAAAACATGTATGTGTCCTCTATCTACAGGTTAAAGCACTGTTGTGATTGCAGTACCTTTTTAAAAACTGTAACAGCACAGGCTACATACAGTTTCTTTAAGGTGTAATGTTTGGTTTTATTTTGCATTTTATAACTGTATGTATAAATGCATTACAGAAAGCCAATCACAACCAAATTTCTGTGCTAAAAAAATTGAATTATTTCTAGTTCAGAGAAATGCAAGAATTATTTTTCAAGCAAGCACACACGCAAGGATGCATACACATATACACTACAAAAAAGAGAAGAAATGAGATGAGTCAGACAGGAAGTGAAGCTCCGCCTGCACTCTGTCAATAACATTCACATAATGGACACAAGTGCGTTGGTAGGATATCAAATTATTCAGGATTATAAAGATTACATTACAATGGTTCAAGTAGGGTTATCAAAAATAATCAATACTCAGACTCTGATCAATACAAGCAGCTCTTGAGGTCAAAATAAGTCTGTTGTGTACTGTCTGCATTATAAAGCGTTGCATTGTCTGAGACTCAGTAAGTGTGTGATTAGCATGCTAGTTGTTGTTAGTATTACAATGATGACTTCACTCTAGTCTCTGAAAGTTGTGAAAAGCTCTTCGTCATCGAGGTGAATAGGTAGGATGCTCAGAATGCATAAGGTGAAGAATATCTTTGGACCACCGCAAACTGTTTAAAATGAACTAGTTCTGTTTTTCACATTTTTAAGACAGTAAAAATCAGGTACAGTGCCTTTAAACCAGACATATTGTGCTTGTGTCTGCTATATATCTATAATCTGTGAGACCGGTGGATCATCATGTTACAATTAACACATTTTAAATTCCAATATTCATCTAAAATGACTTAATGAAAGAAACAAGTCCACTGACTTCCGAGTTAGAAAACATGATCACAACAAAGTACTGTGAAGTAGTTGGCACCTCCAGTAGATCGCTGCACATCACATAGACGAACCACAGATTTTTTACATTTGTACCAAAATGACTGACTGTAGAATCCTATGTGTATCACCAATACAGAGCAGTGGGCATATGCCAGTGGTGGTAAAAACGGGAGTTGAGCTTCAAATAAGCAATTGCTCAAAATACAACTTCAGGTGGGAAAATTATGAGGAGAAACAACTATAACATGATTAAAAGTTCTGATGTTGATTCTGCATAACAGGTCTGCTTTAATGGTAAACCACAATTTTGAATCTACCTTAATGTGCACGATGAAAGCCTTCTTCTCAGCCTGGTACTCTAGAGAGAAGTGCAGTGTCCCCAGCCCGCCGTCACGCTCCTCTGCTGGGGCTTTCTCCACCATGGGTGTGGGGGCCTGGCTGGAAGTAGTGCTGGAGGGAGAGGCTGGCTCTCTGTGCTCCATCACCCCAGGCTGAGTGAAGCCCGCATGGGGAGAGGGCAGTTCCAGGTCCGGGGAGCTCCGTACCTTCTGTTGGGGGTAATTAAAGCAAGACTTGTCAGTCACATTTGCTTGTGCAATGTTTTGAAAACACACACAAAAACACAAAAATATCCAAAATGCCTAATATGCCATTAGACTTCATTTCAAAGTTGGAATTTCACTGTAAAAAGGAAAACAGAAAAACTAAATCAGAAGGAGTCAAAATATATATATATATTAATAACATTTTTGAGAGATATTTTTTATTGACAGCAGATAAATACAATTTCTAATTAATTGTTTTTATTATTTAAAAGTAAAAAAAAAAAAGCCATACTGTGGAATATTATAGTCAAAGGGATAATCATTCCAAATAAGAGTCAGGTTTGTGGAGATGCAAGTAAAAACATGGTTTGCCAACTGGCTTTTCTAAA
Organism: Periophthalmus modestus; assembly: GCA_019594935.1. Taxonomy (NCBI): domain Eukaryota; kingdom Metazoa; phylum Chordata; class Actinopteri; order Gobiiformes; family Gobiidae; genus Periophthalmus; species Periophthalmus modestus. Next base: position 8,648,045 of record JAIEZT010000107.1, read on the forward strand.
AGCTGCTAACCCTGTAGTTTAGACATCTTCAAACATCTTCTGAAATATGCCTGTGTGTCAGATGTCCTCACTGTGTCTCCATGTGGTCTTATTCTGTGTAAAAGCTGCTAACCCTGTTGTCTATACCTCTCCAAAAATGTTCTGGAATACATGAGATCCCTAGATTAGTTTAGCAGTTCAAATTTAAAATTTGAATTAAAAAATACTGAAAATTTGATACAAATTGATACTAAACTACTAAAACTTTGATACTAAAACTCATTGTTCCACCAAATACTCCAATTTGATATTTTACAGCTAATATCATCAACTTTCCCTGGAGGAGTTAAGCTAACTGAAAGCACTACTCTGTTTACAGCTCTGTTACTCAAGTTAGATTTAATCTGATCAATAGAGATGCATGTAGAACACCCCTAGCGTGCTGTCACTGCAATGTATCCATAGGATCACCTATAGCTCTACCCACCTCTGCCCTCTGCTGGTTGTGGTGGTGGAAGGGCTTGGTGGTGAAGTTCCCATTGAGGTCCCTCTTCTCAAGCTCCAAGTGCATGGTGGGCCTGGTGGTTCCACCGGGGCTCGGGGCCAGTTGTTTGGGGCTGTGGGGACAGACGCTGTGGGTGTTGCCGTTGACGTCGGTCTTGGTCAGCTCGTGAGCAGAGGATGCGGCGGTAGTCTTCTTGCTTCGGGTCAGGCTCTCAGGGTAAATGTCCACCCCCTTGAGCATGTGCACAAACTTGTAGGGGGGGCTCTGTTGGGTCTTGGAGGTTTTGCGCTGGCAGCAGATCCAGGCGAAGGCGGAGACAGTGAACACCAGGCCGAAGATGCTCACCAGAGCCACACCAGCTGGGACCGCCACTGACAAAGCAACCGGAGTAGATTATTAATACAGTGTTTTCGGGTTTATGCATTTCAATATCTTACTTAATTCAACTGTGGATCATTTTCTTAAAGAAGGTCTATTACACTTCTATGTGTTAACAACATTCCTGTGAATGAAACTATTGCACATTGCATCAGTTTCATGAAGTTGTAGTGTATTGTTTTGTATCTTGTTTTTGTATATTTATGGGGAATTATTGTGTGGTAGCATGGTTGATGTGGGCTGAGTGTTGTACAGGCTTGTACTGCTAAATGTGAGGATTGGCAGATTGCTCAAACATGCATGGATGATATCTAAAACTTCTTAAGGCGTGTATTTGATTATGACATGGAAAAAAGCTTCAAAAACTCAATTTTAAGACACAGGCAAGGTTCAGTTGTGATTGTAGTATCTTATTTAAAGCTGTAGCAGTACATATAGTTCCATTGCCTTTTTGCCTTATTTGTGTTGGAACATGCTCTCATTGCTGTGATTCAAGAATTACAGAGAAAGAAGATAAACAAAGCCACACTTTAAAGGTGCACAATGTAACTATTCTGGTCTGACACAAGTTTGTCTGCATGGAGATGTTGCTTTACCCGGAATGTTTCACAGTACGGCATTAAACTCATCTTCTATGTCCACTGAGACAAAGAGGTAATGCTACCAGGTCAGAACCAAGGTCACAATGTAACCTTCACCGCTGGGTTTAAAGTGCATATGATTGGTTAGATTGCTCATTTCACTAAAACATAGTCAGCATCATTATATTTAAGATTTGCTTATTTTGTCATACTTACTGACAGTCTTGGTGAAGGGCATAATTTAACTTTAACCAGGTTGGACCCAGGCAGCAGATGTGACATACGTAGAGATAATTCCAGAACTGTTACCTTGCAACCATAATGTTAACAAAAGAAAAAACCTGTCTAAATTACACAATAGTTATGATTAGAATAATAAAAAATAAATGACAACACCTGCCTTTTGTTAAATGAAGGTTTAAACTGTCATAAAAAGGACTTCATTGAGCGTTGTGTCCATGCGTTTTGGATGGAATATTCCATGTTGATTGACCACAGGTACTATCCACCAAACCAAGTCATAATTAGAAAAAATGAAAACTTGTCATATGCACTTTAAATAAGAAAATGTATCAAAATCCCCAAAATGCTTTATTGCGGAGCATTCCAGGCAAAGACAAGCAGGTACCAAACCATCCACCAGAAAAATTACACGTTGCACCTTTAACTATGCCTTCTACCATGTCTTCTGTTGTCTGCTCCTCTGGCACAAGATTCTATGGTAGTAATGAAGTTATATCTAATCTGAATCCCTTGTAATCCATTTCATTTTGATTATCCATCCTTATAATACTTAGTCCCATTATCTCATGTCTAATATTGCCTCAGCTCTGACCATTTCCTCTGTGAAACCCAATGACCACATGCTCAGAGTGGGGAGGGGCTAGCATCACTTAGGTGACAAGACACAATCAATATCCCCTCATGATATTTGATATACAACATAGTCCTGGCTCAGTCCTGGTTTAGTCCTGGCTTAATCCTGGTTGAGTTTAGGACACATTTTTAGTCTGTTCTAGTTTTCCTTGGGCTTTAACCTGGTTTAGTCCTGATTCAGTCAACATGTTTGTGTATGTGCATGTTTGTGCATGTCCTGTTTGTTTTTAGGCTGTTTTTTGGTTTGGTCTGGGTTTTATCCTGGTTTAGTTCGGGTTCAGCCCCGGTTCACACTTGGTCAGTCTATAGGCTGTCTATCCCAAGTTTTTCATGGTTCATGGTTATCCCTGGTTTTGTCCAAACTGGTCTTGGCCCATTTATAGTCTATCCAGGGTTTGGCATGGTCCTGGTTTAGTCCTGATTTACTGCTGATTTAGTCCTGATTCAGATTTAGTGCTGATTTAGTCCTACTTATCTTCCTGGTTAAATCCTGGATTTGTCCCTGTTCATTCCTTGTTTTAGTCCTGGTTTAGTCCTGTTTAAGTCCAGGACACATTTTCCGCCTGTCTGGGTTTTATCCTGCTTTAGTCATGATTCAGTCAACATGTTTGTCCTGTTTTAGCCTGGTTTAGTCCTGATTTAATTCTGTTCAACCCTGATTCAGTTCTAGCACATCTATAGTTTATGTGTTTATTCCTGGTTTAGCCCTGGTTTTGTCCTGGCTTAGTCCTGGTTTTACCCTGGTTCAGTGTTGGTATATCTATAGATAAACCAAGGGTTTGTCATGCTTTAGTCTCACTTTAGTTCTGGTAAAGTCAACATGTTTCACCCTGTTTTCAACTTTGATTTGGTCCTGCCTTAGTCCTGGTTTAGCCCAGGTTCAGTTCTAGTTCAGTCTTGGCCCATCTACAGCCTGCCTTTTTGGGGTTTGTCCTGGTTTAGTCCTCATTTTGTCCTGTTTAGGGTTTTGGTTCAGTCCTGATTTGTTCTGGTTTAGTTGTGAGTAAGATTGAGCTCCATTGTGACCTGAATAATCTTGATTATCGATTAACCTAATAATCTTGATATCACTTCTAATTACAATTACATGGCAAGAATTCTACTCAATTACAAGTGCAAGGTTTAAAACGCAAAAAACAACAAGAAAAAACAAAAAACAAAAACAAAAAAAAAAAAAAAACAAAAACAACAATCCCCCCAAAAGCTACTCAGTTACACCTCAGTATGTAATATGAGTATCTGTATCAGAATCAGAATCAGAATCAGAATCACTTTTATTGATCCCCGAGGGGAAATTCTCTTAGTTATCAGATGCCACGACCACAGGATACAAATTTAAGAATAAGAATAAAATGTAATTTAAATAAGAATAAAATTTCGTGCAATAAAAATAAAGTGTCAACAGTGCATAAAATAGTAAAAAATATAAAATAAAATAAAATAGAGTCTATAAATAGATAAATAATCAGTCATTTTCCACCCCTGGTTCTCCTCGTGCAGGGTGGAGCCCTCTCTACCCCGACACGACACCGATACCAGCGGGGGTCCCTCCCTCCCACAGCGATGCCCTTTAGCGTCGTTAAAAATCGATCCTTTTAGTTCAATAAAACCAACGCACTTAACATACACATATGACAAGCTTTCTACAAAACAACAATTCTGGATTTTTCTCTCATAATTGTTAAGAGGTCCATGTTACTTAACGATTTTACAGTGACGTTCTTCCATTACATTGCGTCACGCGCGTAATCCTGCATTTTAAACATGATTTTTAACTAAGAAAATACATACATGAACATATCTACATTATGAACGATAAACTAATTCATACTGATGTCCCTCCCTTTGCTTGGGGACATAGGAACCAATATTAAGCAACTGTAGGGCTATCCTCTCCAGTTTGAGTATTAACCATAGAAAATCCACAAATCAACCTCGTCATTTCTATTAGTGACAGCCCGCATAATTAAATCACAGGTTTATAATATCATTCTGTCAGTCATTTACGTAATTTTTCCTCGCTACAACCCCAGTTACGAACGAATCAAGGCTAGTTATGAGGAAAAAAACGTGAAAAAACAGAGTTCCTTACCGATCTGCGCCCCTTCTACCACCATCGGAGCCATGTTCGCTGTCCAAGGTTCTGAATCCCTCCGCTAAGGATCCCCTTCAACGTTCTTTTTCCGGTGTTTCTTTCCTTTACGCTCCCTTACGTCTGTCGCTTTCAGCAGTTTACGTTTGTCTGTTTTGGAACGATGGAAAAGCGTCGTCGTCTGTTGTTGGATGCTGCCGTCTGTGCTCTTGTCTCGGTGCTGTGTGCGCGGATGAGAACAGGGACACACCCGCCGTCTCCCCACCCAATAATGCAGCCCATAATAAAACTAGAGGAATCATCGTCATGGTAACCAATAGTAACCGACATCCAGCGGCCATGTTTGGACTTTAGTCTTGTGAGGTTTAAGTTATGTTATACCTGGAGTTGTATTTTTGTTTCATTCCCACATGTTTGAGTAATCCTTTATCATTAGTCTGGCTACATCTCCAAAGCTCAAATGCTTGTTCCCACCTTGTGATGTCATGAAGTGGTAGTTTTCAACGTTTTGTTCAGTAGACATAGGCAATTCCCAGGAAAACTATCCAAATGATTCTAGTGAGTGAAGGTGCATGGAGTTTAAAAGCACACTATATTACCTTATAACATCACAAGGTGGAACAGATTATTTTCTGTGTGAGAGAAGACTTAAATATGCAGAGTTTGTGCATTAAACATGTGTGAATGAAACAAAACACAACTCCAGGTATGTTTTTAACGAGGAAACAACATTATAACATTGATCAAATACCTTAATATGGGCCCTTTAATGTGCATTATGTAACTTTTTTTTTTAGATGTCGTCTATATATAATCGAATAATCTAGTGATCTCTTCCAGGCCATATTAGAACCCTTCTGACAGGTAGCTGTAAGATTCTGTGCAATGCTCAGCCCACAAGCCTACGTCACCCATGGTCCCACGTGACAATTCTCCATAAATATACAAAAAAAATCATGATACAAAACTGTACACAGCAACTTGACCAACCTGATGTGTTGTGCAATAGTTTCATTAGCGAGATGCGCACTGATAGTGTTGTTGTAGAGTGACTTAACATGGGGAGCAAAGGGAAGAGAGACTCAGATTGCCAAAAACAAAAGTGAAAATTATTGAACATGTGAATATGTTGTTTTTGGTGAATATAGTATTTTCCAATCAATAATGATCTAAATATATTATGTGTTAGCAGTTAACACCCTCTTTCAAGTTATTTTCTATCTGTGGGTTTCAGAATGATGAGAAATTAGGATTGTTGGCACTGAAATTAAAGGTCCTATATTACAGAAAACTGACTCTTGTGAACTTTAAGCCATGATGCACTTCCTGTATTACCACATGACATCACAAGGTTGAAGAGTGTTTTCCGTTTAAAAGAAGAACTCAGTCTAAATATGCAGGATTTATGTTGCACATTTTTTACACATGTGTGAATGAAACAAAACAATACTCCAAGTCAGTTTTTGATGAGGAAACAACATTATAATATAGATCCATAAATAGTGTAATATGGGCCCTATAACTGTATATCTTTTTAATGGGAAAAGCCCTCAAAAATTCCATAAGTCAGAATTTTGCTGTTTCTACAATCACATGATGGCCGCCGCAATTGCCAGGGAGACAGTATAACCATGATATCTCTCTAGACTTGTATGAATAACTTTGTCTCCGCTTTGTTGGCTCCCTCCCTTCCTCCGGTCCTTATTTGTCAGTGATGTGTGCGCTCTCCCTGGGCCCCTCCCCCCCATGCCCTCCAGTAATAACGCTGAGCTCATCCACTGACGCTGCTCATGACGCAGGGACTGAGGAGGGACTGAACCAGGACCAAAACAGGGCTAGATCTGGATTGGACTGAACCTTTAGTAAAACAGGACTGAAGCAGGACTATATCACGACTGAACCAGGGCTGAACCAGGGCTGATCTAAGACTTAACCCAGATTGAACCAGGACTGAATTAGGGTTGAACTAGGGCTGAATTAGTACTAACCCAGCACTGTAACATAGCTGGCCCAGGACTGAACCAAGACTGGACCAGGGCTGAACCAGACAGAAACAACGTTGAACCAGTACTGAACCTTCATGGAACCTTTACATCACCATGTGGCTGAACCATGATTAGAGTGAAGGGTTGAATGAGGTCTTAAATAAGATTAAACCAGGACTAAGCCAGGACTAAAGCAGGACTGACACTCCCTTCAGACTGACCTCTAGTGGTTTTCATAACAAATGATTTTCCTTGCATTGTTAAGTCATTTTTACCAATCCTATGTGTATCTCTGATTAAGAAAATAAAATTGGAGAATGAAGTAAGTACAGATCAATGGGCGTGTACTTACGGTTGAGCTGATCAGGAATATGGTGTCTTGAAAATTAAAGATTGCGCAAACATGTACGAAATAATCCACAAATACAACTTTGAGTAAGTAAATGGTGAAGGAAAACAACTGTAACATGGTTAAAAACTCTGAAAAGTCGATTTTGCAGAAAAGGTCTGCAAAATCGAACATCTCAAAACATCTCAAATTTGGCACAAATTCCAAAGCTTTGCCCTTACAACCTTACTTTCCATTTCAAGTTTTATCTCTTAAATGAAAATTACGTAACACATTTTGCTGTATCCTTAACACAATTGTGTATTTATTATTATTTTTTAAATGTATTTATTGTGTAATTGTATTTAAAGGCACTGGACCTGATTTTTACTGTCTTAAAAATGTGAAAAACAGAAGTAGCTCATTTTAAACAATTTATTCCTCACTTACCTTATGCATTATGAGCATCCTAATTATTTACTGCGATAAGTTTATTTTTGATGTCACAGAAAGGTAACAACAACTAGAATGCTAATGCACACTTGATTACACCCTGATTATTGGACAATAAACTGCTCTAATTAGATGCAGACAGTACACAGTGGACTTAGACTGACTTTAAGAGATGTTTATAAAGCTCAACAGTGATGACCCATTCCCCTTTCTAGAAATAAATTTCCCATAAATTTTTCTCAGAGACTGTCTGAAAAAAAAAAAAAAAAAAATCATATTAAAAGTTTGCTCAGGGCTAATCAGTTCTATGGTAACTTATGACCTATGACTGTTTTTCAAAATCTGTTATATCTAATATCTAATAAACCACTAAGTTATTAAAGCATTTTGCAGAATCTTGTGTTTTGGACTCAAAACAACGATATTGTGGACACTAGTTATCACGTAGCTGCATGATGCCCTTGAACTCTTATTATTTACATTTTTTGAAAAGTCTAAGGGGAAAATGAATCGAAAATGCACTTCTGGAACCAGTGCAGGCAGTCACTGTTCAGCTCCAATGTTTGTAGGTCTTAAATAGCTTTCTACCATGTTATAATGATGTTTCCTCAACAATAACACACCTGAAGAGATTGTATATGTTATCCATGCATGTTTGAGTATTTTAGCGACTCCCCCGGGTCCTATTGGAACCCTCCTAAGCTTAAGTTATTTAAGGTTCTGTGCAATGCTCAGTGTTTGAATCAAGATCAAACCTAAACAGAACCAGAATCCAGGACTAAACCAGGAACAATCCAGGACTGAAATAGGTTTGAACTATAGAGTTAAACTAGGACTGAAACAAAATCAAACAAGTCAGAACCAGGCTAAACCAGGACTGAACCAAGACTGAATCATGATTGAACATGGTTTGAACCAGGACTAAACCAGTACTGAACCAGGATCAAACCATGAAACCAGACTCACATCTTTGTAAAGTATTGAACCAGTGTGTACTCTGGATTCAAGGTAGTAGGTAGTTATCAGGTAAGTAGAACAGTGCTACGCTGATGAAGCCTCATGAACCACTGAGGTTTTCCAGCCAAATGATTCACAAAGTGGTTCAGTAATGAAGCTTAGCATTGCTGCCATCTGCTGTGGATTTGTACATATTACAACCAAAAGTTGCCCTCCTCCCACTATGATAGATAGAGTGCATTTCATTTGGCATAGGCAGAATATAACCTCTGGCTCTTTGTATAGGCCTACTAATTTCTTTATCCACTCATATAGGCTACACACAATTGTTTAATATTTAATAAACATAAGCCAATTAATGTATTTTTCTCTCTTTTTCATTCCGAACCTCTATAATCTCAAACATTTTGGATCTTAGATTCTTTCTTTTTTTTTTTTTTTTTTTTTTTTTTTTTTTCAGAGTATTTCCCCGTTAAAAAACTTTAACGCTTCGTCTCACGTAAGTCACAAGTTAAGAAACTTAGGACAAAACCAGTTCACCTGTTCTGAGATAAAACAAATACTGCAACTGAATGAACAGCAGCTCAGGTCACAACACAGGACACAACTGTCCCTGCGCCAACAAATTCACCACTCACGTTTTAGCTACTGGGTTTTAACGTTTGTGCCAAGCGCCGTGTATTTTCTTACCGGTAACAGAAGAAACTGCAGATGAAACCAAACACATAATATGCACCAAACTCCGCCAAAAAACTCCTCCTCGGTCTTTAGGTAAAGGTGTAATTCCAGATAAATGTGGTGTATCCATGTGGAGCGCGTGCGTAAAGCTCCATAATCCTCCTCCTTCACTCAGGTAACCCCACAGGAAAATCTAGTGAGTTATCAAAACAAAAAGCACGTGCTCTGCAGCGCTGCTTTTGTTATTAATCCCCAGAAGAGAAAACAGAAGTGACATTTAAGCGCGTCCACGTGAGCTTCAGCTGTGCACGCGCTCGTTCATTTGCGCGTTATTAGTTATAACTAAACATTTGTGATTAAGTATCGTTACAATGACCTCGAAATATGGTTCGAATTTCCATCAATTTATTGTCCCCCCCTAGACCAAACTGAGAGTTTCGCCCCTGGCGGCAATGACTCTAGTAAACTGCTGGTTCCTGTCTCTGTTCCACCCCTGTGTAGATGAATGTGACATCTTCATAAAGATGAGGGCCTAGGCATTGTATTGAATGCCTGGTGTTTAGGGAATAGATGTTTTGTTATCTACTTTGCCAAAATGTCTAGTGTCCTCTAGACAAAGTGTGCCATATAGGTATATGTATATATTATTGTTGTATTGTTGGATTTTATTGTGTTAAAGGAAAGTTTTGAACCTATACCAACAAACCGTCTTTGTGGGCCCAGTGTCCAATAGGTCAGGTTTTATCTCTATATAATTTTTTTACTTCTACAAATTATAAATCGACTAAATGAGCCTAACAATGCCACTGGAACTTAATCCGAAAAAAAAACAAAAAACAAAAAAAACAAAACATGATCAAAATATGTTATAAGGCACACAGGTAAGTTAATTGAACGAGGAAAGAAGAACTGCTAGCGGCTAAGACACAGTCATGGAGCGATATGGTGGACTACAATTTGCTGTGCTAATTGTAATGTGCAGTACCTCAAGGTGTCTCTGCAGCCCCATGGCCAAACAAGGGTTAAAGAGGAAGCTGGCTTTTCTGCTCACGAGTTTCCATAGGAGGGTAGGGCGAGGGTAGGCGAGGGTAGGGCGAGGGTAGGCGATGGTAGGGCGAGGGTAGGGCGAGGGTAGGCGATGGTAGGGCGAGGGTAGGCGAGGGTAGGGCGAGGGCAGGGCGTTGCTCTTTGTGACTGAAGTGTTTATGAGTTTTGGTTGGTGCCATTTCACTGTGTTTTATTGTTCAGTGACAATGCCGTTCTTAATCGCTGATTTGATGGTCCACAGGAGGGTTTTAATCACGTTGTGACATTGTAGACTGCATGTGGGATATTTGTACAGTCTATAGAATGCTCAGACAAAGTAGAGAATTAGAGTAGTGATTTAGAATAGAGTATTTTCTACTTGATCTGGGCCGTTTGGATACTTTGAGGAATTAGAATTTGAGTTATTTCACTTTTTTTTTTTTTTGTTGCACAATTCTATATATCTTAATTAATATATTTCATGTCTTCCATAAGTATAAAATGTATAAAGTAGTAAACATAAAGAAAAAATAACAACACTGAACAACACTGAATGAGAAAGTGTGTCCAAACTATTGACTGATGTGTACATCAGTAGATATAACATTTCAGCAAGATGTCCAGAATTCTGCTGACTTTAACAACAAAACAAAGGTAGTGGCTTATATTTTATCAGATAACAACTATTATGTGCAGTTATGGCAATGGAATTACTGGAGGCCATACCTGACTGGCAAACTGAGCAACTTTTTTGGTTTGGTTGGTAATTGGCATAAGGCAAGAATTTGAAACCCATCCAAGTTTTGTTAAAAAGCAAAAATACAAGAACAACATGTAATTAAACTGATTAACCATGTAGGAATGAAGGTAGTGAAAGGCCCCTCCTCGAGTGTATCCTCTGTATTTAAGGCTGTGCACAGGAGTAGAAAGCTGTGCAGTTGTGTGTCTCATGCTCAGGTAAGCTCACTCATCAATACTGCTCTTTTACTTCTACGTTCGTGTGTGGTATTTGTGTCATGCAAGCTGTATTTGAGCAGGATGTCAGCGTTGGTCAGGAGTCTCTCTCTGCTCTGCGTGCTTGCCCTCACTCAGGCTGCCCCTATGAACGACATTCAGGTAAAGACAAATCTGCACACGTATGCATGTTGTGTAATAGATACTCAAAGGTGTCATCCTTACAGGTCAACTTAAAGACCAGTCTCATCAGATATCAGCAAATTCATGAGAAGATGAAGGTAACCAATGTATGATTATAGTTTGGAATCAATATAATCTTTGTTTAGCAAAAATAAGCTAACTCTCTGCAATGGAAGTGACTGAAGTGGAACATAATGGCCCTCATTTACCAACGCTGGGTGAAAATTGTTAGATTTGGGTGTATACCTATGCATAAGCTAGCCACAGGACTCATAGATGTCTCTGTAATCCCCCAGTCGTCCAGGTCTAATCCATAACAAAAAGACGAAGTTTAAATCCATCAACTGGAAAAATCATAGAAAGAGTTAAGACGTTTCACTGCTCATCCAAGCTTCAGTTCTGGTCAACTTGCTGTTGGACACTGCCTTATCTATCTAAAGGGAGGGGCTAACCACACTGAAAATGTAAATGTCTATTGTCTCCAGTTTCAGCTGAAGCTACCCTATTCAACAGTCTGAAGAAACGGTTTGGGATGAGCAGCAAAAGTCTTAACTCCTGCGACAATTTGTCCAGTTGACAGATTTGAACTTCATCTTTTACACAGAACTCATAGTAAAAAATGCAGAAGATGTACAAAGTCTGCAAGGGATCTGGGTGAGGAATTCCATAGAGTCCTAAGAAACTACCCCGCAATCCCAAGAAATGATCCCGCTGGGGCCACAATGCCATGGATGCACTGCTGTGAGATTCTGTGCAATGCTCAGCCCACATCCTTACTCCGACATGATTATTTGCAAAAATACACCTCCTTAAAACTAGAAAAAAAACCAAAACACTTGCTTTACGTTAAAATGCACAAGTGAAATTGTCTGCCAGTGCAAGTGAAATTTAGTTATCAAGAAATCGTAAAATAAGAAATTATATCTAAGCCTTGATCAATCTTAAGATAAAATCACTTCTACTAAGCAATAATTCAAGATTGGAGTGATCTAAAAAAAAAAAGAAAAAAAAGCATGAAACACTAATTCTAAGCAGAAATGTCTAAAATCTTAAAAAGCAGAATATAGTGCTTGTTACTGATGATTTTCGTCTTGATTTTAGCTAATGAATTTTAATTAAATTCTTTATTTCCTAATTTTAAAAGTAATTTAAAAGAAACAAAGCAAAACTATTGGCAATATGTTGACATAAAAAACCCAGCTGCTATTGCAAAATTTCACTCAGAAACCTTAACAAATCATACCGTACTGTTACGTGCCGGTTGGTCCAGGGGTGGTGGCACGTAACGAAAAAGATGTTAAAAACGGGCGCGCAGAGCAAAATAGGACAGGGGAGCCGTGGTCAGCAAAAAATATACTTAAATTTATTCTTAACAAAAGGGGTTTCCAAAAATACAAACAAAATAACTAGGTGAATGAAAACAAAGGTGCTGCAGCCAGCCAGGGACGCCACCGGTCTCTGATGTGGTCGGGTGCTTCCGGCTTTTATCCCCCACCAGCTGATTGCCGAGTCTCACCAGGTGCGGCTCAGCTGGTGGGCGGATCTGAACAGGAGAGGCAAGGAATAAAACAAACTAGCCCGTAACACGTACACTGCTAAAATGTTTTGAATCTTTGACTCTTTATTTCCAACTATGTCACAACAGAAAAAACAGAAGTATAGAGATGTTTGCCATCTGTATACCTTAAGTCCAAGATTGATCACAGATAAGATTTTGGATTATGTGGATCTCCTCAGGCTGCCCAAAAGCTTTAAAAGTGATGCACATGTTTTGATATAATTACAAATATTACAATATTAGATAATACAATATTAATACAAATATTAGGCCTATGTAATATGTGTTCAGAGTTAACAGACATTATCTTCAAGTGCATCGCAGTAGGGGGTACGCGACTAGTCATCAAACCTCTCAGGGGGTATACAACTATAAAAAGTTTGAGAAGCACTGCAATACAGTATACTCGTATCTCATAATACATAGTTGTAAAACCACACACACCTCTGCCTTTTTTACATACACACCCACACGTACCTGCTACATGGATTGAGCCTATTTACATGCACACGCACTTGCTCACGCACCTGTTTAGACATACACACACACACATACACACACAAACACACCTACACTGCAAGCATCATTATAGCAACAGATAACAAATGAACTGCAGTCAGGAGGGACTACCTTCAAAACAGAGATAACTAATGCTTTGAACATTCATGGACAGTCAAAAGGTTGTGAGATTTTAAAGTCAACTATTTTTCATCTTGTGAGATCATGGTATAATTGGTTTCTTACATAAATGAGTATTTAAACTTATCTCGCTTTATACTTCTCAATGATACAAAACAATGTAGTAGGCCTACGTGATTATCATAACCTATGACAAAATATCTGTAGCTACTTGAATTACTTCCGTATGAAGTGCCATGCCACACACACATGTCACACTTGTTAGTTTGAAGATATTTTATTTGGTTCAGTTAAGCTAATTAGTTCAAATTGCAATCTACTTACCGGAATCTCCACATGGTCCAGACAAAAGAGGGGGGCGTGCCCTATGTAGACCATTTTCATAAGCTTGGGTGCGGCCGTGGGCTGGAGCATGTGGAGGGAGAAACTGTTTGAGTTCATTCTGTTTCTTTGTTTAAGGTTTTATGTATTTTGTTTCAATATTGTAAGTGTTTATAGTTTATGTTTGTAAACACTATTTTAGTTATGGGACTTAGTTTTCCACAGTGCCTCGAATAAATTGTATTAAATGGGACTTTGCTGCATCTGCCTCCTATTTTGACCACTTCGGGCCAGCTTCCCCACACAGGCACACACTGTCTTTTTGGGGGAAGGGACTGGAGAGGGAAAAAGTGTTGGCCTTGGTTAGCCAATGTGGGCTTCAGCTGGAATGAAGAAAATTTAACTTGTTCACACAGTAAACTGAAGGTAAAATGCACTGTTAATCAATTCTAACAGATGGCTTCATTGCTTTTTAGATACACCATAAAAGTGGATCAAAACTCCTCCCATCTCCGTCTCACTTGATTGATGAATTTTTCATTGGAAGGATCCAAAATCCTGCATAGCTCACACAACACCTAAAATTGCAAAGTATATAAAACAAACATAGTTTTTTTGGTTTACTATACTACGCATTTGAGTGACGGATAAGGGTTAACAAAAAGTATTTTGTCACACAATTGTCCCAATTGTAACAGATTTTTCTATGAAGTACTTTGTAATTTACATACTTGAAACTAAGCACATTAATTAGAGGCCTCATCAGAGTTGCTGGTTGGTGATGGCAGAATGGTTGATGCCCCAATGGAATCAGCATCATAATCCTGCTCGTTGTCTTTGGCCTCTTTGTCACTCATGAAGTCAATCTGCCTCTTCTTTGCCCAGGCCTTCTCAGGTGTTGGACCTTGCTTTTTTACCCCAGACGTAATGTTTTGCCATTAATGCCCCCCTGGAAACAAATATTTTAAAAGATTTTTATGTTGTAAAAAAATTAAATATAATGACACATAAATTTAATATCATACATGTCAACCTTACCCTGCAGCAATGGAAGCCATGACACTGGTTTTGGAGGGATATCGGACAATTTGACCGTGGCTTGTACTAAGTACAGATACCATACTTATAATGGTGTTCCTCACCAAGCCTGCATCTTAACTCTTTTGACATGACCTGATGTGACTGAGCTCCTCACCCTGTCCCTAAGGGTGTGCCCAACCATCCTGAAGAGGAAACTCATTTCGGCTGCTTGTATATGCGATCTTGTTCTTTCAGTCATTACCCAAAGCTCATGACCATAGGTGAGGGTAGGAACGGCCTGCTGCAGGTCGTGGGTCGATGAAGCCCTCAGGACAATGTCATCTGCAAACAGCAGAGATGCAATCCTGTGATTTGCAAAACGGACCCCCTACGGCTATGGTGAATACTATCAAAAGCACATTTTAAATCAATGTACATAAGTATTGAAAATGAATATCTTCTGTCCAGAATAAAGCTGACCTCCTTAATCATATTCATAACTACATTTATGGTTATGGCATAGTAATTTTTTTAATGGTTATGATATAGTTAATTTTTCTCTAAATCCATATTGTTGTTGCCAATAGCAGTTTCTTTCAAAAAAAAAAAAAAAAAAAAGCATCTAGTTGTTTGACAAAGAGCTTTTCCAGGATTAAAAAAAAAAAAGAGGGAGTATAGAGGTTGGTCGGTAATTTTCCTCCTTGTTTCCACTTTTAAAAATCGAAATAACCTTTGCCATCTTCATGTTGTCAGGAACGACAACTGACGACATGCACAATTCATGCAGAAAGTAATTCAAAGTGCTTTACAGAGTCTAAAAGTCAGTGATTTAACTGTATACTATAACTGTAGCCATAAGAGAAAATCCACATTATTCCAATGGGAAAAGAACTTCATACTTTAACAAACCTCTCTTTGGGCATTTGTCTAAATTAGCAAAATTTTGGTGAAATGGATCGTGGATCCAAATTTTTGCCTAACCCTTATGATCTTTGTGCCAACACTATACCCAATATTTAGAAATTTGGACTTAGTAAAACCATACAAGAGAAGAGAAGACACAATAGCACCTCACACTCAGCTGTGGGTGTAATATAAACACCCTCCCTGTGATGTGGGGTGCTGGCGTAGGCGAGAGACGATTATTGTCGTTTGCGGCTATATTTTATTTCATTATTATTATTATTATGCAGGCAAAATCTGGACTTTTGAGGTTTTACTGGACAAATACAAAAATGTTGACTCATTTTATTTAATTTTTTTTCATTTTATCTACAAATATATTAAATATAAACAATAACAAAAATCTCAAATAGCATTTTAAGTGTTTATATTTTATTTTCCCTTTTTTCTTGAAAAAAATCTAAAATTTTCATGCAGAAAATTCAACATTGCAGGGTTGCTTATTTTTTGTTAAAGCTAATCATTTTTATTGTGTTTTAGACAAGTTATTAGTTAATTGTTGAAAAGGTTGTGGTCTACTCATTCTGGAATGTATGTTTTATGTAGTCATATGTTGTTTTACTTTTATAGGAACAATATAAAGCCCTTGCGTCTCAGAAGAAAGCCACTATGATGAATCACAATCTGGACCTTCTTCACATGGTAGAAGGCATCCTCCCAGACTCCCCCCCTTCAGAGGAAGTGATGAATCGTACAAAGATGTTCACTTACGAGTCGGACCACCTGCTGGAACTAATACTACACGACCTCCAGGCCCAGAGCAACAAATATGAACAGTACAAAAACTATGTTGATTTTTTGGATGAGAAAGCTTCTGAAATGCAAAAGTTATGTTTCTACTAAACTGTCATGAGTACAAACATAATAATGATGATGATGTGTTGGTGAACATCTGTGTTATTAAAGAGGGCATATTATGAAAACATGACTTTTAAGAGCTTTTAACCATGTTATTAGTCAAAGTTGTATTTAAATAGATCTATGTATGTTTGAGTAATCCTGCATTGTCCCACATTTGAAAATGTGTGTTCTCACCTACCCCCTATCCCCCACACACTGCTCTGTGCTTGATATTGATACTTGATATTGATACTTGATATTGATACTTGATATTGATACTTGATATTGATACTTGATATTGATACTTGATATTGATACTTGATATTGATACTTGATATGATACTTAATATTGTACTTGATTATATTGAAAATTAAGACACTAGGCCATGCCACGGATCTATAATAAAAACTGGATATGATATTCCCCCTCTGTCCTGGTGTGAGATTGATTAGTGGTCACTCCATAGGTCCTGCAGCTCCCGGGAACTCCAGTGTGGTGTCTATATGTTCCCCTTTGCGTTCCCGCACTACAGCACATTCTCAGAGCATGAAGAGAAGAAAAAACTCTCTTGGTTAGGTGTTGTTTCTTATAAACAAATTGCATTGTAATTTTACAATTTTACATTCTGGTAAAAAATATGGTATTTTTTGCCTACTCAAAAAAAAGTAAACAATTTATTTAGGAAAAATAATGTCATCGTGACCGCTCACCTTGTGACAGACACGTGCAATGTGTGATCAATTCTGACCAATCATGCAATAGCTGCTTAAGGTTGCTGCTGCTTGGAGCTAGCTGGCTAAATTAAACAAAATAAACTACTCTTGGTGGTAAGGTACTTTTGTAGCCACAACTACCCTGGGGCAGACTGATGGAAGTAAGGTTGCCAATTTGATCCATCAGCCCCTCCAACTATCAACACTCACACAGACACCAAATTCATAATAGAAGATGTGGGTGAAGTGTCTTGTGTCTTTCCCAAGTACACAATGTCAATTTTTGCCACTACACCAGATTCTAGTACCAACTAGGCCCAACCCTGCTTAGCTTTTGAGACATGACTTTACAAGGAGGCATTATTAAAAACAAGCACCGATATTTGTGGAAGAGAATTTACTTTACAATACTGTGTCAGTATCAAAATATGGATATTTTGGTATAAATTCACCAATCAGTGGGTCACACAAATGATCAAAAGTGTTTTATAGATATTTTTGAAAAATGAAAACACTTAATATAAAGCCACTGCTTTCTACAGTGAAATGTTTTTGCATCATTTCAGTTGATTTAGAGAATAATTCCAGTGCCAAATCTTTTGACAGTACAGAAATGCCTCCTAAGCTATATACTGCTTTTCTGTTGAATGTGCCTCGTTAGGGTTGGCTTGAGTATTTCTTGTGGATCTTGTATCTGTTAATAAGTAGGTGGCCGTCTTTTATCCTGGTCCATGTTGCAGCGTGTCTACTGCACAGGAATACACCCCACTGCTGTAACTGCAAT
Organism: Periophthalmus modestus; assembly: GCA_019594935.1. NCBI lineage: Eukaryota > Metazoa > Chordata > Actinopteri > Gobiiformes > Gobiidae > Periophthalmus > Periophthalmus modestus. Next base: position 8,665,859 of record JAIEZT010000107.1, read on the forward strand.
GCTGAAATGCACTTTGACTTTAATTCAAATAACAAAAACCCATGGCATGACCAGCTGTTATCATAATTAAAGCAGTCTTATTCTGCAAAGTTGACTTTTCAGACCTTTTAACCATGTTATAATTGCTTCTCTTCTCATTTACCCACTGAGCTGTATTTAGTGTTTATAGCAAAAGATGAAGTTAAAATCTGTCAACTGGACAAATTGTTGTAAACGATTTGTCCAGTTGACAGATTGCAGCAGTGTGTAGATGAACTCAGACTGGTGACGAGCTCTTGGATAGTTTTGTCAGTTAAAGGTGCAAAGTGAGTCAGCTCTAAGTGTCTAGGTGGGTGCTGGGTTGTTATTTGTGTTGTGGAAATGATGGCATTTTTAATGCCCTAAACCTGTCATTAAAGAATACTGCAAACTCATTGCACTTAGATGTAGAAATTAGCTCTAACAGCAGCAGAGCTGGAGGGTTTGTTAATCTGTTTACTGTTGCAAACAGGACACTAAAATTGTTACTGCATTTTCCAATAATGTAAAAAAAAACAAAAACCTCTCCCTTGTTCTACATAAAGTGTGGTTGTATATGTGCATCTTTTCTCTGTAAATCTCATGATAAAGCTGGAGCTTTGACTTGCGCCTGCTTGGCCCTCCAGCACTCCCTTTTCCGTGCCCTGACTGAGTGGTAATTCCTCCATGGACCTTTCTGCTTACCTTTAACCATTTATCTTTATCTTTAACCAGAACATTCAAAGCACTCGAAGTTACAGAGTTCAACAGATCATCAACATTAGAACATGTATCATTTCAATGAACAGTGCACTTGTGTTATCATTTACCTTCGAACAACTGCAGGACCAGGCGCTGGTTTGGGAATAACACACAGTTGAAAAAAGACAGAAATGATCAGACAGAGCAACATCCACCACACCGACATTTGAAATATTTACTCCTTTTGAGCTCTTTAGCGTTTTTGTCAAATACATTATCCACATGTACATTAAAATCACCTATAAGGACTAAACCATCAAAGTCAGTGCATACAACTGAAAGCATCTCGGTAAAAAATCATCAATAAAACTCAGACAGTGCTGGGGAGGTTTGTATATGACTAGTGTAAGTGGAGTATGAAGGGTGATTGTTTTAGCTTCATTTTAAAGGAAACATACTCAAAAGATGAAAACACCCCAAATGACACCAAATTATCTCTAAAAAGTGCACATACACCTCCACCCTTTTTGTTTACTCATGTTTCAGATTCAAATTTGTAGTTGGGTAGAGTTGATTCCTCTAGAATTGCATTACCTGTGTTTTGTCGAGCCATGTTTCAGTTAAAAACATAAAGTCAAGATTAAAAGAAGAAATCATTAATTAAAAAAGACTTGTTAGGTAAAGATCTGACATTGAGCACAAAGAGTTTTAGATTAGTTTGAGTATTAGTAGATTAGTTTCTGAGTGGACAGTCTTACTGTCTTCTGTTAATCAGTCTACGTGGTGTAACTGTAGACATAGCTCCATCATAGGGCCTCAGCATGACATCATCTTTATCATGACTGTATGTCCTGGAACAGCAGAGGTGCTGTGTGTCCTAGCTCTTAGTGATAACAGCTCTGGGGGAAGGCAGGGGGGAGTTTGAATAGGGACCAGGTGAGGGCCAAGGAGGTGGAGCTGGGAGGAGTTTGGGTGAAAGACGAGGGGGGATAGGTGGTAAATTTGTTCATCTTCCTTCTGTTTATGCTAGGAAGAGGTCCACTGATGAATGTCTTAACCTCCACTTTTTCAAGCTCCTCGAATAATTCAATGAAATCTTTTTTCAAGATTTTAGTCTGTTACTTCTCGGTGTCAACTGCACCCACGTGCACAATCAGCAGTTTAACTCCTTCGTGTGTTGACAAAACTTTTGGGAGGAGTTTTGTAATCTCAGAAACAGTGTGACTGGGATATGAGCAAGTTGGGATTCCTCTGTGGCTCACATCTCTGATAGCACCGCCTCCTATCAGCAGTGTATCTCTGACGTTTGGCACAGATCACGCATCTTCCGCCACTCTTTTGCCTTCATTGCTCTTGTTTTGTGACAAAAATCCATTTTCTGTTTCTATGTTAGAATCAACATCAGTCTGTGACAGTGGTAAAAATCAGTTTTTAAGCTGTATTTTGGGTGATGTAACTATATTAGCATTGTCTTTTATCACTTGTTGCATTGGCTTGGCATTCTTGTCTTTAAAAGTTTTGGAAAAAGACATCATATCAATCAGGTTTAAGTTGAAAGTAGCCATTTTATCACCCTCTTCTCTGAAAGTAACCGTGGGCTGCTTACCACTGGAGTCACAGGGAGCGTACGGTGAAGTCCTTTGTCGGATTCTAATACAAATATCCGTGCTTGTAGCTCACGTATTTGTTGTTGATAGTTCCAACAGGGTTTACAGAAAGAAATCCTTTTGTTTCTTCCCCCTGACATGTCAGTGGCTCATCAGAAATTTAGTACAAAAATGTAAAAATGGCTTAAAAGTCTTGGTTACTTAAAAGAAAATCATAACTAAAAAAATCTTCCAGCATTGGAAGAGGTAAAATGATTAAAAAGCAAAGTACAGAAGGAAGCAGAAGGAACAAGCAAGGTTTGTGTCTGCACTCTTCAGAAGCAGGAAGCAGAATTTTCAGCACAAGCAGGTTTTCTCCTTGAGCTGATAGCATGTTAAAGGTGTTCTCCTTGAGCTGATAGTATGTTAAAGGTGTTCTCCGCATCATCAGGACATACCTGGGATCAAAGGTTGTTAAACGAGTTGACATAAATCTTAGGGCGTGGTCATAATAAACTGTTGGCGAGGCAGCCATTTTGAAAGCATAAAAATTCCTGTATCTTTTGCAGACATCGTTGGATTCAGACAAACCCAATGTAGCGTCTGAGTATTTTGATGAACTGGACAAAATGATGTGTGGATTAAAATTCTATCTTTAAAAATGGCTCTTCAGCGCACTCTGCCAGGTTAAAGTGGGCCGTAAATGTTTATCTCCAACATGACGCTGGAAATTTTGAATCACATGTCAAGCTAAGGTTGATATGCAGCTCTCCCACTGTGACTAGTGGCTGACTAGCTCATCTGGTAGGTCATCTGACTTTTGCGCGGGGGATCTGGGTTCAAACCCCACTAGCTACCCAAAGTGCAATCAAGGGCATGACCTTTCGCATTACCGCCTGCCCACACAGAGGGCACAGAGAAAAGGGGCGGGGCATAGCATGAAACAAATGAGAAAAGGGGCGGGGCATAGCATGAAACAAATGAGAAAAGGGGCGGAGCTTAGAGCGAATATGTGACTGTCACGGAGAAAAAGGGCATGGCGTGAATGACATCAGAGAAAAGGGTTAGCGTGAGTCACATGACTGCTGCAGAGAAAAGGCTTAGTGTGAACTGCACAACTGTCGCAGGGAAAGGGGGCGGGGGGCTTTGGCATGAATCACAGGACTGTCCCAGAGAAAGGAAGGGCTTACTGTGAATAATACTAGAAAAGGGGTGGAGCTTAGCGTGAATTGCACAACTGTCACAAAGAAAAGGGGCGGGGCTTAACGTGAATGACATCAGACAAAAGGATTGGCAGTCACATGACTGCTGCAGAGAAAGGGGTGGGGCTTAGCGTGAATTGCACAACTGTCACAGAGAAAGGGGCCGGGGCTTGGCATTAATCACATGATGTCACAGAAATAAAGGGCGGGGCTTGGCGTGAATAAGAAAAGGGTTAGTATGAGTCACATTACTACTACAGAGAAAATGAGCCGGGCTTAGCGTGAATTGTAGAACTGTTGCAGAGAAAGGGGGGCGGGTCGTAGCTAGAGTCACATGACTCACATGACTGCCGCAGAGAAAAGGGGCGGGGCTCAGCATGAATCACACGACGCTCACAGAGAAAAAGGGTGGGGCTTAGCGTGAATTGCTCAACTGTTGCAGAGAAATCTGGAATTTCCCCATTGTGGGACTAATAAAGGCTTATCTAAATGGGGCGGGGCTTAGCATGAATCACAGGACAGTCACAGAGAAAGGAGGGGCTTAACGTGAATCATCTGGAAAAGAGGCGGAGCTTTAGCATGAATCATACTAGAAAAGAGGTGGAGCTTAGCGTACATCATACTAGAAAAGGGGCGGAGCTTAGCGTGAATCGCAAAACTGTCACAGAGAAAAGGGGCGGGGCTTAGCGTGAATGACACCAGAAAAGCATTAGCATGAGTCACATAACAGCTGCAGAGAAAGGGGGCGGAGCTTGGCATGAATCACATTATTGTCACAGAGATAAAGGGCGGGGCTTGGCGTGAATGACATGAGAGAAAAGGGTTAGTATGAGTCACATGACTACAGCAGAGAAAATGGGTGGGGCTTAGCATGAATTGCAGAACTGTCACAGAGAAAAGGGGCGGGGCTTAGCAAGACTCATATGACTGCCACAGAGAAAAGAGGCGGGGCTCAGCGTGAATCACACAACGATCACAGAGAAAAAGAGCAGGGCTTAGCGTGAATAGCACAACTGTCGCAGAGAAAGGGGGTGGGGCTTAGCATGAATCACAGGACTGTCACAGAGAAAGGAGGGGCTTAGCATGAATCATACTTGAAAAAGGGCGGAGCTTAGCTTGAATCACATGACTCACAGAGAAAAGGGGCGGGGCTTAGCGTGAATGACATCAGAGAAAAGGATTAGCATGAGTCACATGACTGCTGCAGAGAAGGGGGGCGGGGCTTGGCATGAATCACATGACTGTCACAGAGATAAAGGGCGGGGCTTGGCGTGAATGACATGAGAGAAAAGGGTTAGTATGAGTCACATGACTACCGCAGAGAAAATGGGCAGGACTTGGCGTGAATTGCAGAACTGTGGCAGAGAAAGGAGGTGGGGCTTAGCAAAAATCACATGACTGCTGCAGAGAAAAGGGGCGGGGCTTAGCATGAATCCCATGACGATCACAGAAAATAATTTTTGAATATGTCAAACATATTTCATGTCTTTACATTGTTAAACTCAATGTTCAATGTGTAGCCTGCTCTGTTCTGTAATAATTGCCTTTAGGAATCCTTTCTCCAGGTTAACTGGAGTGGTGTTGCTAAAAATGTAGGAGCCAATGTTTGTGACCACTCGTAATGTCACACTAGCCTTATTAGCAAGAAAAAGCCAGTGAAAAGTCCACTAAGTAATGCTAACATCTGAAAAACTTGTTAAAGCCAGTGTAGCTACAAAAGTGTTATCTATGCAATTTGCCTTGGTATACAACTTATTAAAAAGGTTAATAATGCATATCATAACATCACATTAAGGTGATATACTGTCTGAATTTGGGTTAGCTACTCCTTTACTGTATATTAACCAGTTTAGCCGTTGCCACAGCAACCATGTTCTCCTCTAGCCCCGCCCCCGGCTGTCTTCTGGTTCAAATCCGCCGTTTGGTTACAAATCGTTTTGAGACAAACTTGGCGCAACAAATGTCTCAAAACCAGTGAAAGCGTAATTTTCAGATTTGTACCTGTAAAATTACAAAGTTGTAAGCGAAAAACGATATTTGTATGTGAAAAACAAAATTTGTAAGAGTGAATTTTTTTTTAAATTTAGTGTAGAAATCAACATTTACACATTCAAACTTTTTGGAACAATTGTACCTTCATTGTCAGAGGTCAACTCTCTATGTCTTTTATAATTGTAACATAGTTGTAACATATGTTTTTCATCGTGACAGTTTGAGATTGACCTAACACTGCTAAAGTTGTCTTAAGAAATAAGGTCTTGATGAGCCTACAATTCACTATTAGTATCAAAAGGATGTATAACATTGTCAGAAGATTTTAAACAAGAATTTTTATTTTGTTTTTCCTCATGAAATGCATTAATTAAGATCACCAACCCATCAGTAAAATCTTCCAGCTAAAGTGGTCCCGATCAATCTGAGCTAAAGATCTGATGATGGGTCCTAGAGTGCTATGCTGCAGTTGCACAAGTATAACTTACCTTATCGCATGTTACAGTTTTGTTGAAATATGCTTTAACAGGGTTCCCCTCAGGTTTCAGTCTAGAGCTGCACAGGCAATGTATTTAATACATTTTTTGAGTAAATGCGTCACTGCCTCTATTTCTAATCTTTTCTCGTGGAAGAGTATTGTTACTCTGACATGTCTATGATATCACAACTGTCATAGCTATTTAGGTTTCATGTACAGACTTTATGGGTACAGTCATTGTAAGAAAATGCTAACTATTTCACCACCATGATACTCAAAATCATTCAAATATTAAACAAGTCAAGTAGCCAAAACAAATAGTGCAAATAAACAGAGAGAAGTGTCACAAATTAATGCTCCACACAAATTTACTGTTTCTCTAAATGCAACACTTTTTCCTTACCACTACTGTCTCAGTTTTACGTGAATGCAATAAGTTCTACAATACAATATTATTGTAAGCTAGTAGTTCGCAAGAAAAAAAATTAGCCAGGTCTGATATGGGACTACACAACTGTCACAGATCAAACCAGGGACTAGCCCAAAGCCAATAATCTGATAACTCCAAAAATCAAATAATGATCAGATTTGTCGAGTGCGTGTAAACATAGCCACTGACAGCATGCAGTCAGGGCTGTCAAGGCAACCAGTGCTTGTACAATAAAATCCAATCATTCAAAAGTATAATTAATAGTTTAAATACAAGTTCATTTATGTAGCACATTTAGAAGTGCTTAAAAGTAAAAAAAAAAAAATACAAAAAAAGTACAAACACAAACACTATGCATCAGGAAAAAAACAAACAATATAACCCCAAGATATCCTGTTGAGTATTGAATCCCAGGAAGAAGAGGTGGGTTTTCAGTCTAGTCTTAAACTGTATTAAAGACTGAAAGGATCTGGACAGGCAGAGGGAGGCTGTTCCATAGTCTGGGGCGCTGCAACAGAAAGGGCTAGGAGTCCCAACTGAAAGAAGCTGGACTTTATAACAGAGCTAATGTGCTTGTTCAGTTTGAACATAGAGTCCACAATCACCTGAAAATTACTCAATGCAGGGTGACAATAAGAGGACAGAGGACCAATGACACTGTCATGCCCAAGCAGGCAGTTAGTTTGGTCAAACACCAAAATCTCAGTTTTATTTTGATTTAAATTCAGCAAGTTTTGTTCACCCAAGTCTGCACATCCATGAGACAGTCCTGCAGAGCTTTGGTTGTGGTCTGGCTGGCATTGGCAGTCACTGGCATATTTGAATGTCATCTGCACAACAATGAAATGCTAAATTGTGCTTTCTAAAATGATCATCTAGGGGAAGCATGTACAGAACAAAGTGGACTGGCGCAAATGTAGAACCCTGGGCCATACCATATTCCAAAGACACGGGAGGAGGAGTACTGTCCTAGGTTCACAGAAAACACCTCCTGTCTGTTCCTTTGTCAGGTGATCAGTTCTAACCAATTAGAGTGATAGCTGTTAGGGCAGGGCTAGCACGGGCTCAGAGCGGGCTCAGAGCTTCCCCAGCCAAACATGAGCAGTTTGAGTTCCCACAAAATGCATTGTGCTCTATAGGAGAATTCTTTTCGAGTCAGAGCTCCTGGCAGCTGCAGTACCTGTGGAGGACAAGGAAAATGGAAGGGGTGCCTTATCCAGTTCTTATTATAGACCCATGATTGACACCAACAGTTTGGTGTCTTCTTAATGCTCACATCTGTCTCCAAGTGGGGACAGAAGGATGTTGCAGTCCACCATGTTGAAGGAAGCTGAAGTCTAAAAAAAAAAAAAAAGAACTGCAGATTTCCCAGAGTCAACAGTTAAAAAACAGGTCGTTAAAAACTTTTACAATAGCTATTTTGCTGTGTTTGGAAATATATTCAAATAATCATATTTTCCCTCCAATTCTGCCAGTTTGAAGATGGTTTTAGTCACAGTGTCCTTTAGTACATGCTACTGGCCACTGAGCAGACGGCATCAACCGCAGTTTGGAACGCTGAATTAACTTGTTGTCTTCTGCAATAGAGGCCACGATCCGTCACACTCTCAGCATGTGTTTTTACAATCAGAGAGGTCAGCCTGTGTTAGAGGCTTGCACATGCGCATTAAGCTCAAAATAAACCCATATTATAGATCTATGGGAATCATGGATAATAAGCGTGTGAGGTAAGACTGTTGAGGCCTGTGCTGCAGGTGCGCTTACCTGGTGTTCCGCGACGCAGGCTGGTGGACTTTATAAGCATCCTTTTCTCGTTGCTCCCACTTTGCCCACACGCATTTCCAGGTCTCTGTGTAGGCATGTCCAGGTAAAGTTCTAACCCTTTAGCCCTTATTTGTGAAAATATCCAAATTCCTAAATCATCGCTCCTTTTAGTGCCGCCGTCTGACTGAGAGCTCAGCACCGCTTCAATTTCGCCACACGCTGAGCTTCACGGCGTGTTCTCGTGCGCCCTGGTCTTTGGCAACAGGTAATTAATATCCACCATTCACAAGATTGTCCAAATTGTCATAAAGTCCATGTTCCATTTAGCTTCTCTGCTTGGCCGAAAGGTTCCGCCTTGAGCCAAGTGCGTGTCGCTGTGTGCCTTTATCTGCAGTGACAGGTAATGCCCCGTGGGACTTCTTCATTCATAAAATTTTCAAATTCTTACACATCTGTCCCTCATAGTCCCGCTATTTTCACATTGATTTGAATACTGTCTTAATGCTTAAACACTGAAATCATTATAATAGTGGCTTTAAAAGGAAATATTGTGTGTTCTGAATAATAATTTATAATAATTTTTAACTCTGGGTCTAGGGACAGGCAGGCAGTCAGAGCGTCTGGTATAAGTCCTGTGTACGTAGGCTGTTAGGGACAACGATCTGACCCAGAGCTCTGTATTAGTTTCCACTGTTAGGGGAATCAACTTGGTAAATTTTAACCTTTTGAATCTTGGTCGTCTTTCGATAGAACACGCACGCCAACAAAGCATACGTCCTCTGTTAGTGTAGTTGTATAGTTGGCATTGTGCCAAGGATATGCCAATATCACGGCTCCTCATTCCAAACTCCAGAAAGTGAGCTGCATAAAACAGACTCCCAGCCATCAAACCTGGGACTGTGTGCTCACCTTGCTCCATCAGCGGTATGTGTACCTCTTCAGTTGAGTTAAGTTCCATTGCGCTGTAGGCCTAACTAACTCCCCATTCATCTTTTTAGGTGTTATCAGTGGTCAGCAGCGGCACAGGGCACGCCGCCTCTATCGTTTTATTTTGCTTCACCCTTTGTTTTGCCTCGCCTTGTTTTGCTCCACTTTGCTTCATTTTATTTTGCTCAGTGTATTTACAATTTCATTTGGTCCACGGTGAGCTCTCCTCCTTGTAGATGGCACTGTTCTTGCCTGAGCTCGGACCAGTGCATCTGTTTTTTTTATTTATTTATATATATATTTTTTAGGTTTTCCTTGCAACGGAGACCTCGGCTCAACCACAGCTTGAGCACAGCTATGAGTGGCCACATAGACAATGGAGGCAGGGAACACAGGGGCACTTGGACTGAATGTCCCTCTCTTTCTGGCTTCCTTCCCCAGCAAATCCAGAGTTCAAATCAGGGAAGCCACTCACCCCTCTCCAGCTGTCAATGTGTTGCCCACATGTGCACTGAAGTACCCCAGTAGAACAACAGAGTCCCCAGTTGGTGGACTATCCAGTACCCCTCCCAAGGACTCCAAGAAGACTGGGTACTTTGCCTCCAGGTCAGGGACATGTCTCTCACCATTGTTGGCCTACGGGCCAAACAGTATTGCAAAGGGAAGTGACCCTCTTGTTCAGAATCAGAATCAGAATCAGAATCTTTATTAATGGCCACACAAATAAATTGGTGGAATTTGCTTCCGGTACAGCATTTACAACAGCTCACATCTGTGTCAGACATACAGCACATAGAAAACAACAACAGCACATAGAAGACAACAACAGTAACATCAGGACATACATGACAGAGAAGTGATCAGTTCATGGTTTGATTGAGAGTCCTTATGGTAGATGGAATAAAACTGTTATTGAATCTTGCAGACTTAGATGGCAGAGATCTGTAGCGCCTCCCTGAGGGCAGGAGGGTGAAGTAGTGATGTAGAGGGTGGGATTGGTCTGAGGTGATCCGAAAAGCTCTTTGTGTGATGCGTCGCTGATATAAAGTGTCTATGGATGGAAGGGGGTGACCGATAATTTTAGAGGATTTATTGACAATACGCTATAGTTTTTTGCGTGAGTTTGAGTCATACCATACAATTATTGAGAAGGTGAGTATGCTTTCAATGATAGAGGTATAAAACTGTGTGAGAAGGTTGGGTCTGACTCTGAATTTCTTAAGCTGCCTGAGGAAAAATAATCTTTGATTTGCTTTCTTGTAGGTGTGATCTGAGTGTATTTTCCATTTGAGGTTGTTGGAGATGTGTGTGCCAAGAAATTTAAAAGAATCTGTGATGGTGATTGGTTGAGATAAGATGTACATGGGTGATTTTGATGTGGCAGTGCGGGAGAAGTTGACAATTATTTCCTGGGTTTTGGATGTGTTCAGTTGGAGATGATTGTCTTGGCACCAAGTGACAGTTTGGGCTATCTGTTGACGGTAATATTGTTCATTGTTGTTTGTAATGAGCCCAATTATGGTTGTGTCATCTGCATACTTAATGATAGAGACTGAGCTGTGGGAAGAAATTAGATTATTGGTGTACAGAGAGAAAAGCCAAGGAGAGAGTACACAACCCTGAGGGGCCCCGGTACTAATAATCAGAGGTTGGGATAGGAGGCTACCCATCCTGACCCTCTGTGTCCTCATGTAGAGGAAGTTATAGATCCAGTGACAGAGAGAGGTGTGAATGTCCATGTCCCAAAGTTTTTTTAGGAGCTTAGCTGGGTTGATTGTGTTGAAGGCAGAACTGAAATCAATAAACAAGATGCAAGCATATATATTGGGAAACTCCAGGTGCTGCAGTATGGTGTGGGCATACCTGGGGATTAACACTACAAGTGACCAAATGTGCTCAGTCAAGTCTGACTGGCTTTGCCAATGACGACTGATTAAGTAACACACGCCTTCGCCGGCTGCCGCTGCCAGTGTGAACATCCTCACGTTGACGCACGGTTGTGGTTTTAGCGAGCTTCAGCATGTTTGGAGGCTAAAGAAACTCCATCAGATGCAGCTGTGGGAATGAGATTAAGACTGTAGCAATGACCAAATGCAATTGTACAATGTTTGAATTGCCAATGAACTGGTACATTTTGGACACTGTTTGTACCTGGTAATTTTGTATAATGTGGTTTGATGCACTTTCTGGTTTGGTTGTGGAGGTAGAATACCTTTGAATGAACACTAAGTAAGTATATATATATATATATATATATATATATATATATATATATATATATATATATATATATATATATATATATATATATATATATATATATTGTATATAATATTGTATTATACCTGGAGTATACCTGGAGTATATTTTCTCTGCTCTGTTTGCTCTGTTTGCATTTTGCAGATAAAACTCTGTGGTGCTATTAAGCCCATAAATCATCACTGGACTCATTCTGCGGTCAAATTGTGTTCCCAACAGGCATAGCTCTATTGGCATTCACAAGTACATTTTCCAAATGCAGACCTTATTTTCAATTACAAATGTGAAATACTTATCCCAATGTGACCAAAGGTATGTTTAAAGAGGGAGTGTTATGCAAAATAGCTTTTTTTGCAGGAAAATTATACAATGTTATAATGTTCCCTCATGAAAAACAGGCCAGAAGAGGTTTTAGATGTCATCCATGCATGTTTTAGTGATCCCTCCCAGGCCCTATTCAAACCCTCCTTACAGTTAGCTGTAAGATTCTGTACAATATTCAACTCACAAGCCTACATCATCCATGCTCTCACATGACAATTCTTCATAAATATACAAAAACATGATACAAAACTGTACACAACAATGTGACAAGCCTGATGCAATACGCACTAGTTTTATTAACAGGATGCATGCTGATTGTATTGTGATGTCACTCTGAAGGGGGCGTGACATGCATGGGAAGGAAAGGGAAGGGGGACTAGGAATGTCAGTAACAAAACTGATAGTTATAAAGCATGCTAATGCGGTTTTGGTAATTATAACATTTTCAAAACAATAAAAGATACCACTGTGATATAAAATGTGTGATCTAGTAAGTGTTGTTACGTGCAGTTAATACCCTGTAGAAGTAAAATACCCCCTCTTTAAAAGAGAATTACCCTCAGAATGCATTTGTGTTCTTTAAAATCTCTAACTATCGGTGTGGGGTGATGGCACAATCTCAAGCTGTATCATCTGCATATACTATCAAAAGTAAAACCAGACAGTGTGTTTATGTGGGCACATCTCGTGACTGTTCCATTTCACTTTCATTCTCTCTTTGGGATTTCCACCCGACCGCCCCCTCTCTATCAGCTGATCCACATTGCTATAAAGCTCATGCAGGAGCTCAGGTTCTTTACTTCTTCTGGTTGACCATGGGTGCTTCCAGTTCCTCCACTCTCAGCTCCCCTCCTCTGAAATGCTCCATCTGTCTGGACGTCTTCAACCAGCCCGTTTCCACCCCGTGTGGACACAACTTCTGCAAAGGCTGCCTGGACACATACTGGAGTGGCTCTACAGTGGTCAAATGTCCTCTGTGTCAGCAGGTTTTCTCAAAGAGACCAGAGCTAAGGACCAATGTTCTGCTGAGGGACCTGCTCCCCAATCAGGTAAGGACATCAGTGATTTTATTTTGCAAGGCAAGACACTGCAGGTGAATAGGAAAAAAAGTACAATTTTGAGATATCCATTTGAACTTCTTCTGTAGTTTCATTACATAAAAATAAGAAAAAAAAATATAAAATGTTTTTCATCTTGTAATGTTTTCAATGTTGCCATACTATATACAAAATAACACAAACATCTGAATTAAATATAAAAAAAATCCTTGTGTACATTTTGCCAAAATCTTGTTAAGTGTCAAGACTGTAAAGTTTGGTGTATGTAGGAGCTGGTGACCCTTATGTCTCTATGGGGAGAAAATGCATTTTGAAAACTCTGGCTGCAAGATGATTGCATTAAATATTAAAACATTTTTGAGTGCATAGTGGATAATTTTATTGTTTCCACATGAAAGCTTCTAAGTTTGCTAAGAAACCAAACTGACCAAAAAACACAAAACTGTAAAAAAAAAAAACAAACTATAGTGTCTCCCCTTAATCAGGACTTGAAATGATGAAATACAGTTATAAACATGTGTTGATAAAGGACTAATTGTCAAAATATCCAGTGTGCCCTTAGCAGCATCCCATAAGGCATGACTTCAAAGTTCAAAGTTCAAAATCAAAACTTTCAGTGTAGGTAGGTAAGGTTTATGCCATTCTGTGACAAACCGAGTAAGAACATATCCATAGAGATGAGCAGATTGCAGACCCTTCAATTTACAAGTCAGGTCTGTGCAGAGACAAGCCCCCTTACAGCAAGGGAGTATGTTTTCCAAGGTCTTTATGACTATTAAAAACACCCATCATATACAAATGATTTATTGATGATTAAAAGTCATATATTATATTAAATGGATTCTTGAGCGTTTTGCCATGTTAAAATGTTATAACCTCCTCAAAAACACCCAGAGCAGAGTTTGTTTCAGTCACACATGTTTTAGTAATCCTTTATTATTAGTCTACATCAGGGGCCCTCAAACTTTTTCCTGTGAGGGCCACATAACTTTTCGCATCTCTGATGGGGGGCTGGGGTCAGTTTGTAACAGAAAAAGTGTGACGATTGCAGGAGTGCCTAAACGTAAAAATATGCATTTATGAAATAGTTACTAATAGTTAATAATGAAAATAGTTCATAATAAGGAACATTTTATTGCAAAAGTCCAACTTTATTATCAGATACAAATACACATATATGAAAAAAAAAAAAAATCAAAATACGCTCTGGTATTGTTCAGGGGGCCAGACCAAATGTGAAGGTAGGCCGTATCCGGCCCGTGGGCCGTAGTTTGGGGACAACTGGTCTACATCTTCAAAGTGCAAAATGCTCTGTTCCACCTTGTGATGTTATGTAGTGGTAGTTTTCTCCTTTAGTTCATTAGAGATTGGCAATCCCAGAACTGAAATCATCCCAAAGACTCTAGTGAAGGTGTATGGAGTTTAAAATCACAGTGGAGCACTTCCTGTAATGCCACATGACATCACAAGGTGGAACAAAGTGTTTGCCGTTTCAGAGAAGAACAGCCTGAATATGCAGTATTTGAGTGTTAACCGTGTGAATGAAACAAAACACATCTCCGAGTCTGTTTATGATGAGAAAACATCATTATTATATTGAAATCTGGATTTAGAAACTGTATCTTATTCCAAGTGTAGTGTATGTATAAACCATTAAGCGCATGTTGCCTGACCCTCTTGTTTGTCAGTGGAGTTCCCCTGTCCTCCTGTTAGTTTTCTCATTCACTTTTTGCCAAAACTCGTGCCAGAACTCGTGCCACAATTTGTGCCTAACTATCACCATTTTTGTCCTACTCAGCAAGTTAAGTGAATAGTGAATATTTCAGGAGCAGGGGAGCAATTTGATAGGCTTTGGACAAAAGAATGACATGCCAGTTCCACTAGGTCTCTGGAGTTAATTTTGCTTTTAAAGGTCCTATATTACACAAAATGGACTCTTCTGAGCTTTAAGCCATGTTATAATGCTGTTGCCTCGTCAAAAACCTACCTGCATTCACACATATTTGAGAAATTGTTTATTATTAGTCTGTCTACATCTCCAAAGCTCAAAATGCCCTGTTCCACCTTGTGGTGTCATGAAGAGACAGTTTTCAAAGTAACAGCTACTTTTTACCTTTAGTTCAATAGGCATATTGGCAAGTGGCCAGGGTTGAAATTATCCCAATGATTCCAGTGAAGGTATATAGAGTTTCAAAACACAGTGGAGCCCTTCATGTATTACCACATGACATCACAAGATGGAACATGTATGGAGTGTTTTCACTCAGCTTTGTTTGTGAAACGTGTGTGAATGAAGCAAAACACAACTCCACAACTGTGTGATGAGGAAACAACATTATAACATAGATCAGAAAATAGCGTCATATAGGCCCTTCAAGAAAAAACAGTAGGTACATAGAGATAGAGATAAATGAACTAATATCCACACGGTGACATCTCCATACACAGGCTTCCCCTCAGGGCTCAGGTTCTCAGCCCTCGCAGCCCTTCTCTCCTCAGTACGTCCTGTGTGGGGCTGTGTGCAGCAGAGAGCCGGAGTGTGCGGGCGGTGCGCTCCTGTCTGCACTGTGAAGAGTCCTACTGCTCTGAGCACCTGCACCGTCATGAGAGGGACCCCCAGCTCATTGTACATGAGCTGCTGAGACCTGTGCGCCACCTGCAGGCCAGGTCAGAACATACACACAAACATATATGCACACGCTCTTTAAACTTGAACTGTTTAAAGAGCTGATATTACACAATTATCTGGTCTGTGTTATAATGTTGTTGTCTTGATATTTGTGTAATCCTTCAGTTGTCCAGGTATGATCTATAGAAAAAAAAAGAAAACAATCTATTCTGTCAACTGGACAATGGTTTTTGGATTGAAGGTGTTACGCTGCTCATCCAAGCTGCTTCTTCAGTTCTGGTCAGATTGCTGGTGGACACTGCCTTATCAATCTATCTGAAGGGCACAGCTAATTACACTGAAACTAAGTCACCTATTTGTATACGGTTTCTGTTTGTTGGTTAGGTCTACTGAACTAGTGAACGGTGCCTGATTCATATTTTGCATAACAGTTCAGGCCTCTAATGGGTGCTTTCACATCACTTAGCGTAGCGTAGCTATTGTATTCCTTGGTTTGGTTTAGGTCTCAGAATGGAGTTATAAATAGGAGATAAATGCCCCTCATTCCTGTTCAAAGATGGATTGTCTGTCCTAACAAAATTGCCTTTTTAACTTCCTTCTCAAACCATTTGTTTTTATTGGCTAAGATCCAAGATCAATATCTGCTTTTCAATTCACACCACCCACTGCAGCACAAACTTGTAGTTATTCAAACATTACGACACAGGGCACAAGTGGTTCCTACAAACACAGAGGGAAAAGTGAAAGAGGAACAACATATGCAGAAAGTCCTTTGCTTGTGGATATCTAAAATGGGCCTTCAATAAATCTAGGAGAAAAACAGGATAACAGAGAAGCCAAACCTAGGAGAAAAGGTGTAATTATTCCCTGCAGAGCACCCACCCTGAGCCACAAACATAGCAACTTGGTCTACTCCATTCAGTGTAGTGAAGAGTGCAGGGAGCATTACATTGGAGAAACAAAACAGCCATTTCAGAAGATAATGTTCCATCTCAAAGCCACTAATCACTCCTTTGAACATAGTGAGGCGCAGTTCTTAGGTAAGAAAATTAATGGTGTCAGAGGGGAGTTAAAGAGGCAATTTTTGTTAAAGCTCGACAACAAACAGAAACTGTTTAAACAATAGGTGTGTCTCATTGTTTCAGTGTATTTAGCTCCTCCCTTGCATATTTGGACTCTTCTGTCTTCCTATTCCACCTTTTGATGTTATTTGGTAATACAGGAGGGGCTCCAGTGTTTTTAAACTCCATACACCTTCACTAGAATCATTTGGATAATTTCAGTCCTGGAATCGCCAATCTTTACTGAACTAAAGGTAAAAGGAGATGTTGACTTGAAAACTACCACTTCATGACATTGGAACTTTGGAGATATAGACAGACTAATAATAAAGGATTACTCTAATCTGTGTGAATGGAACAAAACACAACTGTCTGCCCTCTGTCACTGGAATTCCCCTATACCTTTGTTTAGTTTTGCTTTCACGTGGCATGACTTGTGCCAAAACTCGTGCAATTGTAATCCTACTCAGCAAGACTGGGCAAAACATCAAACTACAACTCTATGCTGCCAAAAGAGAACAGCACATTATAACACACATTTTCAAGACAGTTTGGATTGAAATTGGATTTTTGAAATTTAGGAGCTGTTTCTTATTCCAAATGTATTGTATGCATAAATCTTGAAGTGCATATGTCAGGTTAGACTGCTGAGTTTGCTACAGCAGATTTAGGATAATTTAGGAACAGATTTAAGATTTTATTCAAACTCTTGCCTAGGTGTTCTTTTTTTTATTTCGGTGAATTCCATCATTTTACTTGCTGGTTGGACATGGGTAGAGATACGTAAAGGTAAAGGTCATTTTAAAACTGTTTGGCTACCTGGCAACCATAATGTTAACAAGAGCTGAAACTTTGTCTAATATAATTTATGTCAACACTTTTATTGTGTGAAATTGAGGTTTGGGGTGTCCAAACTATGGCCTGGGGGTGAAATAGAGTAGTTTTCATTGGCCCTTCAACCTCCTGCTGTATTAACCCAAATCATCATAAGTAGATTTTTTTACATTACATTTACGCAAATGTAAGTAATTCTACCATTATTAACTCAATAACATCACTTTAAATGTCCCAGGCCTTAGTACAGATGAAATTGCTGTGTCAAAGCTTTGTTAAATCCACCCATCTGAATGATCCACTGCATTTACAACCTGTCTGTAGCCCTCAGCTTCTGTATGTGACCCTTGGTGAAAAAAGTTTGGACATCCCCAGAAACAGTTAGAAAAATGCCTTCCTTGTACGTACATAGTCCCTGTATTTTGGATGCAAATATTCTGTTATACTATTTCCTGTATTTTTGTACTTCATTTCAACTTTTTTATCCACAAACTGCCACTTAACTATGATAAATATTTACCACAAGTACTATCCCACCAAACCAAGTGGTGCTGTTTCTGCAGAGTGTGTAAGCAGCACGCCTCTCCTCTGGACTTGGTGTGTCACGATGACCTCACGGCTGTGTGTGTGACCTGCATGAGCTTAGAACATAGGGACCACAAATGTGTTCCTCTGAAGAACCGGCTTAGGAACAAGAAGGTACCACATGCTCACCATTTCTTTGTCTCCTTGTTTGTCTTGTTTGCAAGATGACTAAATGTGAAAGAGAAAGGGCTAGGGTGTGTTGATTTAACTGGGAAAGTGAGGCACACTAGATAATTGGTAAAAATAACATAAAACAAAAAATGAACATAAAATATAATATGTGTGTGCTGTGTGGGGCAGGCCCAGGTGCAGCAGGAGCTGGGTGACGTGCAGCAGAAGATCCAGGAGAGAAAAGCGCTGATGGAGAAGTGCACTCAGAGTGAGACCATTGTGGAGGTAGACCATTATCCAACTTTGTATATCATTATCTGTCTGAAACAGCCTCAAAGTCGGTCATGCAACCAGATCGGTTTATTTCAGTGCTCTTTGATCACCCATCATTTACAACAACTTCACATTTCTCTCAGCTTATATCAACCTCATATCTGCTTTTAGACATCTTGTTTTGCCTGAATCTGTTTTCTCTCTTCTTCAATCATCATGCTGTTTTCTTGGCACCTCCTTCACTCAAACCAGTTCAGTAGCTTGAGCTAGACTTGCTTGTACTCTGTGCCATACCGATCCACTCCAAAGCTAACTGATCAAAACATACCTTATATTTGTACTGTATTTTACTTAATTACATAAAATAAATTGTGTACAACCCCCTATTTTTTACTATGACATTTCTCTAAAGTCTTATGTGGATTGTGGTTGCAGAAGAATTCTGTGTCAGACATAGCAGCCTTGATGATGCACATGGGGCTGGCCGAGCAGGTTCTCAAACTGAACAAGAGGGCAGTGATGGCTGCCCTCTTCATTTTGAAGAAGAAGAGCTCAGACCGCACAGACAAAATGAAGAAGAAGCTGCAGATGGAGGTGCAGCAGCTGGAGAGCAGACAGGGGGCGCTCGAGAGTCTGGCCCAGTCTGAGGACGGACTGCACCTACTGGAGGTATAAGCTCAATGCTGCAGGTATATGATACATTCTGCAGGTTTAAGCTCTATACTGCAGGCATAAGCTCTATACTGTAGGTGAAAGATATGCACTGCAGGTATAAGATACATACTGCAGGTATAAACTCTATACTGCAGGTATAAGTTCTATACAGACAGTACTCCTCTAAGCCAGTGTTAACTTTGGCAAGATATTCAAATTTAGCTTTAGCCTTTTGCCTCAAATGATTTTTTGTTTTAGTCAAATATTACTTTTAACCTAGTTTCAGTCGATAAAAATGCCATTTTAATTTAATCTGTGAATTTTTTATGCTCTGGTTTGAGGTTGTGGGATTGAAAAGTGGAACATGTCTCTGGTCTCCACTCGTGACTTTCACCCTCTTATGTTTAGTTTTTTTATTCAACAAAAATACCTGCACACTTAGTTGACTAAAATATCAGCATTTAGTCATTGTGTTAGAGGTTAGGGTTACTTCTTATCAGATGTTAGCTTGTGTGCTAACCCATGTTCGTGGTGATCCCTCAGAACTGGGTGTCTTTGGGCGTACTCCCACACCTGGAGGACTGGTCCCACATCAGTCCGTATAGTGACTCTGCATTGGGGACACCTCGGTGCGCTCTGCTCAAAATGCTGCTGGAGATGACTGTTTTGATAAAGGAGGGGATCAAAGCACTGGAGACTAAAGGTAAGCTAACATTTCCATGTACATGTCTTTTTTAATGTGAATAGGGTGACCAGATGTCCTCTTTTTCCTGGACATGTCTTCTAATTTCTAAATTACCCCGGATGGCCAAAATTCCCCTTGGTTCACTGGTATATAACCACACATAAATGTGAATGATCGCATCTGTGCTTGTCTCCACAGAGGTCCAAAGAGTCCAGCAGTACGCAGGTGAGTACCCCAGTATACACCGATTTAATTCAATTCAGTCTATCTGCTTTTTTCATGAAAACATAGGTCTCCATCGAGGGAAGACACAGAATTCAACATATCAGTAGAATATATTTACCTCATCAAAACCCGCTTTGCTGCCACTTGAGATTGTTGTACATTTTTACAAAATTCAGACTTCTGTCTAATTTTTCAGGCAAACGCCATGGCCGTGAACCTATAGTATGCATAGCTGTTCACAACACAAACATCACAGCGACTGGAGATTGGCTTCATATAAGAATAATGCGAGTGTGAAATGGTGAAAATTGACAGATTTAACATTAACATAGCGACACCATCACGTGGCTCGTGTTTATAGATTAGTGAAAGATTTATGAAATATTTGTTTGTATTAATTTATTAAAGGGACAATGCATCTTAAAAACAAGATAATGTGAAAACAAAAACATGTACTTGTAAATATGCAGAATTGTAGCCAAAGCTACATAACCCACATACTTCATAAAACATGACAAAAGATACAATAACAGCTTCCACATGCATCACCCATACACTCTAAAACACAGGCATACAAATCATAGACTGTATATATAAATGGCCATAGCTAACCTGCTAGCCTCCACTTTCCAAATTTGCAATGAGCATGGGTGCACTTCCAGCTCCATCGAGTCTGGCACCAAGTCACTTTCTATTGATAAACTGTCGCCCCTCTCTCTTTAACTGCTGCTGTCAAACACATCATTTTGGTCTTAAAGCATTTGTATTGACTCATTCTACATGATTGTGGTTTTATTCGGCTATTTGGTCGATAAATCAAGATATGAACATCAATTATAGACAAGCCAACTCAACAACATATGAGCAAGATGGCGCCGTGGAGATGCAGCTTGGCAGGGACTGTTGCCCCGCATTTCTTTTTACATCAAAAAAGCTGTTCATCTTCCACAAGTCTAGCTTACAGCTGCCAATAACTAGATCACAGATTTCTTAGGAAAAATCGCAAATGGATGTCTATAATGCTGTTGGTAACAGGTATGATACCACCATTTCACATCTACCTGTTTAGGTGGACATAGGCTGACTACTTGTACAAACAACAGCACACAGAACTACCTCCAAACTTCCATCACAACTCATTTAGCCTTTATGCAATCTATTCTGCTGTCCTTCATCATGGCCACACCGCACGGGCAACTAGATATGTTTTTCATCATAATTGAACTTTATAGAGCTCCAAATGCTAATGACACCTTTTCTGATGGTTTGACATCTGCCCTTAAAGAGTGTAACAACAAAGAAGTTATTGTAATGGGTGACATCAATATAAACTGGGAAGACAAGGCGAAGAGGAAAAACTTAAAATTACCACAGATAAATATATGCTTGAACAACTGGTAAAGGGTCCAACTTGGATCGCTAAATATTCAAGTACACAGATAGATCTGATGTTTTCCAACAAGCCTGAAAGAGTAATGAAATGAGTAATTAACCAAATTGAGATACAAAAATAGGACATATCACAATGTTTCTTTATATAGGATATAGGATATAACAAAGGTCTGCGTTCTACATTACATTAGCATTAAGTGTACAGGTCAGACACATCCTTTCACTGCATACACACACAGCATTAACATCTATTAATATCTTTTTACAGGTCTATAAACGTCACCCTTATAACATACATCCATACAAACAAATTATTTTGCTGGTTTCCTTTTTTGCAGGTGCATTTGGTATTGGTTGTGTTAGTAAAGTTGCTTTGAAAGATGGGTACAGTGTAGAGATTTAGATTACATAGATCTATGGCAAAAAAGTCAGCATAAACTGTAGTCACAATGCTATAACTACCTAGCGCCCACAGAGCACATCTTCATTTATATTAGTGAGCATGACAAAACCTGAAGGACAGGTGGGCAGGGTTTGAGTCAGCACAAGAGTATTTCCAGATATTCTATTGGCTCTTAGCAGAGAATATGCCACGCAACGCAACATTGTAACAGCAAAGTTACCAATTACCAAAAGTTGCCAGTTACCAAAAACATGCAAATGTATTTAGATTCCCTGATAAATGTAGACCATGTCTGGAGAAAACAGGGACCTCCCTTGGTGGAGATCTATCAACAGCACCAAAAATACTGTTGGCCCACCACTTGTATATACACACTATGATTTTAACTATGATATATTTCTTAGCATTGCTTCATGGGACATGTGAAGATCTGTTTCCAGATTTGCTTCTCCACGAGTTTTGAGTAGCAGTATTAAAATAGTAATGTTCTGCACTGTGGTGTTAATAGTTGTGTAAATAGTATTTTTTGAGCTGACAATGTAATTGTATTCTTTTCATTCTTTTATTTTGTTGGTCTTATATGGTCACTGTGCTCTTCAGTGCAAGTGACTCTGGACATGGACACGGCTCACACAGTCCTGCAGCTCTCCTCTGATGGCAGGGAGGTGTGTCACTCCGGAGTACCCCATCCCGTCCCGGATCTCCCCCAGCGCTTTGACACTCTTACAGGGGTGCTTTCTAAACAAGGATACTCCTCAGGGGCCTTCTACTTTGAGGTCAGAGACGACACAGTGACATTTCTCACTCACACTGGGCTGTGGTATAGGCTAACAGTTTTTGATGTAACACAAAAGTCAAAATTTTTACACAAATTCCAAAACTTGTCACTTAAGGAGCAAATACTCAGTTCATGTTGGCACAGCCTTGAATCAATTTTCAAGCATTAACTCTCAGATCAAAACTACAAAACATTTTTTGCAGAATAATCAACTACATACACACATAACACTCTCTCGGTATGTGCTAGTCTGTGTACCTAAATAATGCACACTTTTACCAAAGTCCATAGACCAAAGACACTATGTATGGACAAAACTGAATACACAGGAATCACAATAATAGTTTTTTTTTTTTCAATCTCTTTGACACACTTTTCTATTGAAAATTTGCTTTTTCAAAACTGCTCACACCGAATCCCAAACAAGTTTATGTTTTTCTAAACAAAATTTGATCTCTGCAAAATGCAATTTTTCATTCAAAATTAATGTAGTCCTCCATAAACAAATGTTACCACCAAACCCTCAGATTGTGATATGTTTTCTGTGCATATTACTGCTTTGCACACTACAGTATTACAGTATTACAGTATTTTATCCAAATTCTTATACTGAAGAAAACTGAGAGATGTCAGATTATATCAACCCTTTGATATGCATAATGTATGTGTCCTGTAAAATCAAACCTTTACACCATCAGTGCAGTGAATATATGGTCCATACAGGCTACTGTAAGATGTCTCTGCTCCCACAGTCTCTACACACATGTCAAAGCCTTTGTTGATGAGATTTTGGGTACTCGCAAATTTTTATTTATTTATTTTTTTTCTATCATGTTTGAATTTTTATATTGAAATTGACAGTGTTGGAGTTTTTTTTTTTTTTTGGTCTGTTTGATTCAGACATGTATCTGGACAGGAACGCAGGTGGTCAAATCATTTGGAACATTTCTCATCAGTTCACACAGTTCTCAGGCTCTTTCTCAGAGCACTTGACACAGCTGTCATTCACAAACATACGTGGTCATTGAATTCACCTAGTTTTTTTGTCTTTTCTTTTTTTCAATACTAAAGGTTTGTTGGTAAGGACATTGGCCCACGCTCTTTTATAAACTCAAACATAACAGCAAAAAAGCTACAATCTGTGTGCTCCTAAAATCTAACAAAAGATGTCATACCCAAGTCAAACAGGGAGAAGTGTCTCAGCACAGACTGTGTGATTAGAGACTTCATATGGTACACTGTATATCCAGTGAGGTATTGTGTTCTTGAGAATCAGATGAGACATTTACACGTTCCATATTGTAAAAATGGTTTTGATGTATTTACTATTTTGACATCTGTTTTCCTCAGCATAGGTATTTGGATACAATAAATACTGTAAACTGCTTTTGGAGAATGTCTGATCAGTTCTGAAAGTAAGACAGCATTTTGTTGAGCAAACATTTTGTGTAGCGACCATACGCCGGGGTCGCTTCGAGAGGAGTCCGGGTCCAGTACCTCGTCCTGACGCGCTGCTGTTTGAATGAATGGAATGACTTGTGGTGTGGCGTTTTGGTGGTTTTAATAAGGTGATTGAAATGGAAGTTGAACAGGTTACTCAAACAAAGATGGTAAGTTGTAGGTAACAAGAAAGAAAATAAAGCGTAAAATAAAGCGGTCAACGAGAATACGGCTACCCGGCGTCTCCCCTCTCCACCTGTAGACAAGAGGAAACCCAGTACCTTTGTAACTCCCCGTGCGTCACCCTTGCCCACGTGAACCCCGCCCCTTACGCATCATCATGGTAACACACATGCGGCTCCTACATTTTGTTTAGGTAAACTGTAACCCTGTTTGGGATTCTATGTGAGATGTTTTGCAAATGTCAGCTTTCATTAGAGAATTGTGTCAGAGTGATTGGAAAAAAAAACCTACTGTAGAACCGAAGTCCTTTACCACATGAGAACAGACCTATAGTACTGAAGAACCGTGTGAAGTGATGAGAAATGTTCCAAAAAAAAAACAAAAAAACACCTGTGTCCCTGTTCATATGCATGTTTGAATCAAACAATCAAACCAACCCAAAAATGTGCCAAAATGATTGAAAGAACTGCATGAACCAAATTTTCTGAGACTTTGAAGTCCAACTCAAACAGTTCAGATAGCAACTGCCAAAAAGCACAGATCTGAAATGTGTGCTTTTTGTTTCCTAAATGATTATGTAATATTGTACATATTTACAGCATATGCTTCACTGTCAAACCACCAGAAACAGTTTGACACTGATCTTTCAGATCTCTGACTCCCTCACACTACATGTCTAAAAGTGTCATAGCATTCTCTGGCCAGTGTCTAACTAATGGCTGAATAAGTTTATAAATCTGGTGATTGTGTTTCTATTTTAACCACAAAGTGTTTTACATTTTGTTCACAAAGTTAATTTTTTCAGATATTTCTATTTGTTTTGTGTCTTGTGTGAATACTTTTGTTTCATAAAATGTGCCAAAGCGATTGAAAAAAACAAACAAACTGTAAAATATCATTAGCTGTAGAGTGAACAGTTTTGAGTTGAAAGCCTATATTAAGAGTGCAAACTGCACACGCATATCCGATCCACTGACTCATGTTACGGCCTCTCCTGCAGGTTCAGCTGGAGGACATTGCATCTTGGGAGCTTGGCATTGCCGTGGAGACAGCGAACAGAAAAGGCCAAATCGAACCACACCTCAGCACGGGCTTCGCTGTACTCACTTTTCTGGACGGCACCCTGACCGCCAGAGACCATACCCCTGTGAAAGTCAGCCACCCCCACACCCCTCAAAAGGTCGGGGTCTTCGTCAACATCGAGCAGGGCGAGGTGATCTTCTATGACGTCACCCACAGCGCACACATTTACGCATTCAACGGGTGTAGGTTTCCTCAGGTCAAACTCCACCCCTACCTTAACCCCTCTCCCCACCAGAGGGTAAGCGCGGGCAGGCTGGTGCTCACCCCGGTCACAGGTGCATCCCACAGTCAAGCAGAGGCCAGTCCTAGCTCGGACTCGGACTCAGACTCAGACCTGGACTTGGATTTAACTGTGCTCATGAACTCATGAGGGGCCCTCAAAGCACCAAAATATGCATGTCTCAGCTTTATGGCTGGACAATTTTTGCCTAAAAATGTTATTTTATTTTTTCTCCAAATATTCAAATTTTCAATAAAAATGTTCTTTTTTTCTCCTCTCCACAAAAACTCTTCTGCACAAAATTGTCAAAACTAATATGTATGTATATATAGATATATATATATATATATATATATATATATATATATATATATATATATATATATATATATATATATATATATATATATATATATATCTATATATATATATATATATATATATATATATATATATATATATAGTGATGTCTGTGTGATGCTGATGCTGAGCTGCTCCGTCATATTGTGTACACAAAATATCATCCCTACTGCACCAGTGTCAGGGTCAGACGGAGTGACGGACACAGAGGCTCAAGAAACAAATTCAGGCAATGGTGAAAAGAACAATAATTGCTTTATTACTCACTGTGAAGCTGAACTTCAACGGCACTGTTCATCCATGTCCTTATGTCCAAAAGGCTAGTATTTTCTCAATAAAACCTCTGCTTAAATCATCTGATGTTACTTAAACATTGTACTGAGAAGAGATTATATTTAACCCACTGGCCATTGGGGGATAGATGTAATGAGATAAAACAACCTAGTCGCAACAGTGCTTGGACTGCATTAGGCATGTAGCTGATGTGATTTATACTTTCACCACATTTAATTTAACATCACTGATTTCAGAGCAGTCACCTCAAAAGTGCAAAACAGATTTTCTTCCAAACTAATCGATTTGAACTTAAAATCTGATTAATCAATTTCACAGATTTTTTCCCAGCTCTTATTTTAGGGATATAAATATTAAAGCATTATGGAGCATTATGTAACTTTTCTGGTGGAGGGTCTGCCACCTGCTTTTCTCCATGGATTTATAGCTTTATTGCTTTATTTGGAATGTTCTACAGTATGGCATTACAGGTAATTATCTCCATGGACGCAAACATCAGACATCAGCAAACCATGTTATAGGTCAGATCTGTGAAGAGGTGGCCCACTCAATGTTATTTTAATGTAGTAAAACACAGAATTAGACAAGTGAAAGAT
Source organism: Periophthalmus modestus (assembly GCA_019594935.1). Classification (NCBI taxonomy): domain Eukaryota; kingdom Metazoa; phylum Chordata; class Actinopteri; order Gobiiformes; family Gobiidae; genus Periophthalmus; species Periophthalmus modestus. Next base: position 8,692,384 of record JAIEZT010000107.1, read on the forward strand.
AAATAGGTTGAATGCCATACTGTGGAATGTTATAGGTCATGCAATAACATCTCTGTGGTAGCTGACAAAGTTCTCTTCAACTGCTGACCTTGTATAGAGAAATTTCATTTGGGAGGTTATTTGACTTAAACATATACATATATTCCATGTTAATGTAAATGATTCTAATTGCGGTATCGAACTACTATATATATATATATATATATATATATATATATATATATATATATATATATATATATATATATATATATATATATATATATATATATATATATATATATATATATATATATATATATATATATATATATATATATATATATATATATATATATATATATATATATAGTTTCTTTATAGAGGTTCTATTACGTGAACATCTATGGATATTTGTGCTATTGAATGTATCCATGTTTATTCATAATTAATAGGATTCGATTACTGTAGTATTTGTTTGTAAATATTGTAAATGCATCTTTTATAGGCGTTTGTAATGATGCCCTTTTTGTTCTATACTGTTGCATCACTGCATTTTCCCCATTGTGGGCCCACAATTGATTGTCTTCTTAAAGACCCAGATTATTCTATAGCAATCTCAAAGTTCAGTCTCCCAGAGTGGCCAGTACCAATGCAAGCAAATTCAAATTCATCTTTACATTTTACCTTGCAAATCTAAGGTTGAATTCTGCTTGGTCAAAAACTGAGCAAACAGATTAGAGACTCCAAAACTGCATTTGTTGGAACATTTGAAGAAGGCCGCCTGCACACTATTTGAATACACTGACATACCAGGTTAATGTAGCTGTTTGTCCTCCTGGAGTGAAGTGCGACCAATGACTTAAACCAATACTTTGTCTCTTCATATTGTTTGTACAATTAACAAGAGCCCAGACTCCATATTTGAAGCTTTATTATCAAAAGGGTAAAGCATGTGACTCAACATTTGGTGTGAGAGGTCAATGTGAAAAGGAGGTGAACCCACAGAGCAGCCTTCTCCTCTGCAAACCCACTGCCAGTCTGAGCCCAGTGTGAGACCTGTCTCATACAGGGCTGTCCAAGGACTGATCCAGTACTGCTAAAGTTCTAAAACAGTACGGATAGGGTACCCAGGGAGACAAGCTGCCAGGCTCTGAGCGGGTGAGTCCAAGGCATGGGTGCCTGTTGCGGGACAGGTGGTTGCCTCTTGTTTGAAGAAAGAGGAGCCAGTGCCACATGGAGACAAACACATATAGTATTATGGCTTTAACTGTCCTGTCCTGCCTCACATAGGACTACTTCCCCCACAGTGTGTGTAGCTCAGAGACGAGCCCCGCCCACAGGCCTTTGGCATTTGCTGTGTGCCCACCTACATTATCTGTGAGCCCCAACCACATCATCTCAGTGCCCGTTCACATCTGCCTTACACATTTCCTGTAGGGGCAGGCACATCAGACCAGTCTTTGTTTCTCCTGAGGGAGGAGTATAAATAGTCTCTGTTCCAGCAGGATCATATGGAGCTCTCCTCACACTTGGCCAATGGAGCTGTGGATTTAAACATGGGCAGGCTGAGGTCCATGTCAAGTCCGTCTGTGAAACCACGCCCCAGAGAGTCTGTACGAGTGCCCCCTAGAGCGGGCTCCTCCTCGTTGCCCTCCCTGGCCTTTCTCACCCCCCCTTCAGACGTTTCACCCTGGTCCATCCTTGGGTCCATGAGTTCTGCAGTGGAGAGACTGGAGCCCAGCCTGAGGCGGCTGCTGCTAGAGTTGCAATTTGCGTATATCCCGTTTCCATTGCCGTTGTTTATGCAGCTGTTGCCGTGGTGAGTGCCGTTGCCATGATTACTGAGTAGTGTGGTGCTGGTGGTGGAGGGGGCGGTGCCGTTGCGTTTGTCCGTCAGGTGGAAGCCCTCAGAGAAGAGGCTGGTGCTGCTGGGGGACTGGGGCGTGGCAGAGGAACCTAGGAGCTCACGGCCCTTTTCTGACAGAGAGGAATCTGGCAGGGGCACGGCCCGCCTGGGACTGCCTGGCCTTCGAAATGCAAACCACAGCACCACTACACCACAGAGCACGCCCATCACAAACACCAGGATATAGATGGCCAGCATGTGACGACCACCTGCCATTGCAACGTTTCCTCCAATGGTAGGGTCTGCCAGTGTCAGCTGATAGGCCACTCTGCGACATGGGGTGGACTCAGTAACCCCGGGCCCTGCTTCCTGAAGGTAAAGAAGAACAAGAGTAACTACACTGTAACACACATGTCCAGAGCACACAGCTGACAGGAGTACCTGGCAGGTGCAGATGTAGGTGCCCAGGCTCTCCTCACTCACGGTCACCTCAAGGTCTGAGTGGTGCTGGCGGGTGAGTCTGTGAGGGGGGTGCTCCCAGGAGCAGGACCGAGGAGACAGCTGCACACAAGGCAGCAACACCTGGAGGCCCAGGACCACCCGCTTCTCTGTGATGGAGGGAGAGCAGCGGCCTAGGGAGGGTCAGAGAGGGGCAGACGGTCATGGGGGTGGGGTTATGTGGGACTGAAGACCAGACATTACACAATCAAATCTAATGTACATTGTTCAGAGCATACCTTGTTGAGCGTCACACCTCCTCAAGGCTTCATCGATCATGTCTCCAACCTCGGGCCTGGTAGAGAAGACACACTGGTCAGGCAGGTGCAGTGTGACAGGAGAAGACAGGAGCAGACAGGGAGGGGGGGAGAACAGGAGAAGACAGTAGATAGGAGGAGACAACAGCAGGCAGGAGGAGAGAGGAGATGCCAGGAGAAGCCAGGAGGAGAAAAGAGCAGACAGGATTGGGACAGGAGCAGAGTTAGAGGAGCAGACAGAAGCAAACAAGAGCAGAGAGGAGTAGACAGGACAGTACTCACGGTGAGCTGGAGGGTGCACAGGTGCTCTCGGAGGCACTCCACTCACACCCCAGGCCACGGGCTCGGGCACACTCCTGACAGGTGCGATACAGTCCACAGCCCTCCGACGGGAGCAGAGCCACAGAATAAGGACCACCCACTACAACACGGCCCTGCACAACACACATGTCAGCTATGGAGCTCAACAGTGACCGCGCACCTGCCAGTTACGGAAGTAAATTTCTCATAGACTCCCCCCGCCCCCAAAAAAGAGATAAGTTTGAAAGCTAGCTTAGGGTTAATCTGCTACATGGCAACTAAGGACCACAAGACCTATAGTTTTATTTAAAAATCTGTTTCTGAGATTTTACAAACCACAAAGTTGTTTTTCAGTTTGTTTTTTTTTGCAGAACCTTGCGTTTTAAACAACCGTGTTATGGATATTAGTTACCACATAACTGATTAACCTCTGCAATGAGAAAAATTAATGGAAAGTTTAGTTTCGGAACTGGAGTGGGTGGTCACTGTTGAACTGTTGAGCCCCATAAACACAACCAAAATGAAAAAAAAAAGGTTGGTTTTATTTTAGACTTTTGTTTTGGCTAAAACGTTAACATACTTTAAGTGACAGTTTGTGGAATTCCCCTCCATATCAAATGTATGTCGTGAATACACAAAATTTCATTGAAAATGCAGGCATAATTTGAACACAAAGAAAACACACTTTACAATGTTCAACCAGGAAATACACTATAAAATAGCAAGGTTTATTTTAGAAAACTCAAAATTTTTGTACATCAAAATATGAATAATATTTCATATACTATATTTCACAATAAATTTGGCTGCTTAATCAGTTATTTATTTTTTATTTTTTTTTTTTTCATTTTTTTATTAAAATAAAAATATAAATAATAAAATAGAATACAATAGAAAACATGTTTGTTTGTTTATTTATTCTATTCTATTCTATTTAAAGAGTTTGATGGTTACCTTGTGCAGCAGGATGTTGTTAAGGGGCTCTGGAGGGTTGAACAAAGAAATCTCTTGGAGTAGAGTGGCATTCTGAGCCACTACTGCCACCCTGTGGAGCTCCCCGCGATCTGCAAACAAACACAAGATCAGAGTATGCCTTTTTCATGTTAAAGTAAAGCAGTGATAAAACTTGAAATACCTATGTTCAAGTCAGTTATAATTATTAAATGTGCAGTATGTAACTTTTCTGGTGAGGGGGTTGGCCAGCTGCTCATCTCCATAGAAATGTTATTGCTTTGCCTGAAATGTTCCACAGTATAGCGTTACAGCTACTTGTAAATATCTGCCTGAAGAGGATTTAAATGTCATTCATGCACGTTTGAGTCATTTTTAGCAATCTCTCCTGGGCCCTATTCATTTATGTATCTTGCTTTTGTATTTTTATGGAGAATTGTCATGTAGGAGCATGGGTAAACAGGCCTGTGAATAGGGTTCGAAAAGGGTCTAGGAGAGAGCTCTGAAATACTCAAACATGCCTGGATGACATCTAAAGCCTCTTCAGACATGTTTTTGATGACCCCCTCTTTAATGCAATTAAAGAGATAGTTATTATAAAGCATCACCTGTCCCGATGTGCAGCAGAGCTGGTCTGGTCTGCCCCTGTCTATCCCCCAAGCTCACAGCCAGTTTGGTGTATCTGATGCCCTTCCGCACCAGCAGGGGCGCTGCAGTCACGCTGTTCTCCATCAGGGGGTGGTCCCTCACAAACGTCAGCACTTTGTCCGGAAGCTTGAGAGAGGTGTCGAAGCCCGCCGCCCGGAGCTCACTGTCCAGACACTGTTGAGATAAGACAAAATGATATCATTTGTGTCGTTTATATAGGTTCTGTCACTTTACATCAGTGCATTATAGACTCCATATAGTTTAAACTGAGCTGGAGGACAGGTCAGAATTATATAGTGGAAGTTAACGGTCAGGTTTCAGATTTGTTGACCTGGTTTGTGGTTAATATCTCAATATCTTCTCTGTCAGAGGAGGGATACAGAATGAAGAGAAGAGAGAGGGAAGAAGCAGAGAGGAAGGAGAAAGGAGAGAGAAAAGAGGAGATAGAAAGGAGGAAGAGAGAAAGAGCTGACAGGGAGATGAGAGGAAGAGAGAGGAAGAGGAAGCAAAAGACAGAGAGAAAGGCAAAGAAAGAGAGGAGGAGGGTCATGTTACAGGTGTACTGAAATGGGGCGACAATCAAGACAGCAGAGGGACAGAGGAGAGAGTGAGGAGAGACAAAGAAGGGATTGTGGGTAGTGAGGGAACACTGGAGGGACATGGGAAGGACATTTGAGACATCAGAGGATGTGTCTGACCTGTCCAGGCCGTGGGGATGGTGGCGGGAGGTTCCAGTTCTCACACTTCTTGAGCTCTTTGAAAGGACCATCCAGGACTTTATTAATGTCCAACAGACTGAAGACACACACGGCTGACACGTCTGCACCTTCCCTGCAGTGGGCGCAAGAAGACAAGGTCATGTGCTTGTTTTAAAGGAGACATGTTCTGCATAATGAACTTTTCAGAGCTTTTAACCATGTTTAGTTGTTTCCTTCTCATTAAAGCCTGTCATGCACCACAGGAATCCTTGTATATGATTTTAAACCACTACACTCCTTGTTTGTGGTAAAACAAAGCATCAGGGGCAGATGGACTGACAGACATAGGCGCAAGATACGAACTCAGGAAATAGTGAAAATAATAAGATGGCTTTATTACTCACCTCTCATAAAGTTATAAAGTTTAACTGCAGCATTCTCATCCATATTATCCATTAGAATTTGTCCTCCATAAATAAAGACGCCTAGTCCACAGTTTGAAGCGTTCTTTAAAAGTAAAAAGGTGTGGGTAGTTCTTCACATATATCTGTTTTCATGAATTATATAGCGATGCTTGGGCTAATGCAGATTACCAATAGTGACGCTACTTCCTGTGTAGTTTATCGCCAGCCTGCTGTGCATTAAAAAGAATTTATCTGAACTATTGCACCACATTTCACAAATAATAATGACACAGTTTGACTTGTATCTAAAGTAGAAGTGTAATGCTGTAGTCTTTTGAACACTTAAGTGAGTTTCAAAGTGAGTCGTTATTCTAGACAGGAAACAGCTGATGTGAGGTGCACTCACAACTTTTAGCTTGTGGTGTGCTGTCTCTTCACTGCCATATCCCGCTGCAGTCTTTGCGCTCAGGGGATTGTAAGAATTTAACTCTCATCTGATCATCCCCATGTCTGTGGTCTGAGCCTTTTGCCTCACGTTTAAAAATGTGTTTAAGATTGTAAACTCCTGTAGAGTCTTAAACTCCTGTAGAGTGTGGCGGGCATAACTCTCTGAAGTTGTATCGATTAATTGATTGAGGGATTCATGCATGTTTGAGTAATCGTTATTCTATTCTTTCTTAATCTTTATAATCCTGTATTCAAGATGTCATTGATCTGAAAATTTCTGTTTTCCCCTACCCCCTGTACATGCCCACTGAAGACATTAATTTTTTTTTTTTTTCTTAAACAGTAAAAACTTTTAGTCGCACTTAGACATTTTGGCACAAATATAAAAAATATATACGTATTTTTTGTGAAATTCAAAAATAAGCCATATAGATGTTTAAGTCTATTTCCTATTTCTTTGTTAAAAGTAGGCAAAAGTATAAATAAAATTAAACTCTTTATGGCAGGGGTCTCAGTCTCGCGGCCCGCGGGCCAATTGCGGCCCTCGGGCCTGTAGTTTGCGGCCCCCGCTTTGATATGAAACTTTAATGTTAATGCGGCCCGCGAGTTTGACATGTGTGGCACTTTACTGTGTTTGTGTGCGGAGCTGAACGAATCTACCAATCACGGTGGGGTATATGGCTCTGGGGGCGGGACATCGGTTTGATGCAGAGAAACATTTCTCATTGAGTGAAAGTTACTGTAGCGCTGCCATGGAGTGTTTTCTTCTGTGCCTGGTGCCTCGTTTCTATTGAGCACACGCCACATTCGTCCGAACGCGTTGTTCACAACACAACGCTGTTCAGTGGGATATTACACATATATAAATGTACATAAATATATTCATATATTAACACACGCACGTCAACGGCACTTAGAGAGTTCATATGAGGTCTCTCTCTGACAAAATAAATCAAAGTGATGGTTATGTGGTGGGATAAAAGAAAAGTAAAGAGCTCAGTGCAGCCTCCTGTGTCTGCGGTCACATAGTGACACCTGTGCATCTGCAATAACAGTCCCCGGTAACCCGGACCAAATTATAGGGGTCGCACCGTTATTTGTCGGTCATTGGCCGTGTCCCAATTCGCCTCATGCACAGTTTCAAAGTACACTTTGAAGTGCTGTTCAAAGTGCCCAGCCAACGACGGGTGCTCCTCTGCCTTCGTGCTGAAATGGGAGATAGTCTGCAGTCACATAGTGGCGCCGGTCCATCGGCAATAACAGTCCCCGGTAACCCGGACCAATTATAGGGTCGCACCGTCAGACAAGCTTTAAACATTTTCTCATATTTCTCTCTTTTTTAAAACACTCTCAAAGTTCAAACCTTCGTAGATATGGCTTCATGGCTGATGAGGCACTGATGTCATCACAATCAGATTTACAAACATATAAGGCATGTGTCGGCAGGGTTGGTCCCAGGCCAATTTCTCTCCCAGTAAGTGACTTGGGGCCAGAATAAAAAATAATTTCAAAATAAAAGTTCCTAAGTCTCCCTACCATGAGGCCAGATAACTACGTATCCTCACCCGGCGCCTTTTCACAGCCGCTTAAACAAAAGCTGTCAATGGCACAGCCTCATCTGCCTCGCCTGAATGCACGTCACTGGCTGACAGCATGGTCCAGCAGAGGGGTCCTTACCACTGAGAGGAAAAGAGGCCGTAAAAGTGCGTGCTGCTTGGGTCTCCGGAGACATGCTCTGTGGTGAAGACATCTGTGAGGACATTGTAGCGCTGTCCACTGGGCTTGTCCTCACACACCAGCTGGGCCTTCAGGAAGGTGGTCCAACGTCTCTGCAGGGTCTTCATGCCCCCCACATCCGACTGCAGATAGGAAAGACAGAAGAGACAGAGGAGAAAGCATGGTGAGAACTAGGGGTGTTCATGTTAACTGTCACTAAATGTTTAAACAAGTGAAAAGCTTTTGCCTTGTTAACTAGTGTGTTGTCTCTCTATACTTAATACACACACAAAACACAATTGCAACTCCAGAGAGCACAGAAGTCTGACGTTTTTGAGTGAAAAAGTTAGCTGAAATTCTGGAATAATGGATTAAAGTCATAATGACTGAGTAAACTTGAATGACACTGCAGTATTTATGGATGAATATTAATCATACATGGTTTATTTAACTTTAAAAAATGTTATACTAGTTATTAAAGGGCCCATATCACGCAATTTTCCATGTTTTAATGCTGTTTCCTCATCATAAACATACATGGAGTGGTGTTTTATTTCATTCACACATGTTTAACACACAAACCCTGCACATTTACGCTGAACACAGTGATTGAAAAGAAGAGGGACAGTGGAGGGAGAGACAGAAAAAGGACAGTGAAGGACTTTTGGGGAGACAGAAGAACAGAGGAGGACATTTGGAGGGGAAAGAGGAGGGATAACAGAGCACATTGGTGGGTACCTTGCAGACCCGAGCCACACGGGGCACCTTGACCTTGGTGTAGAGCTCATACTCTTTGGCCACCTCGGTGAAGAAGAAGTAGATCTTGTCGTCATCTCCGCGGGGGTTATTGTTGGGTGACTGCTCAATGAATGCCGAGCTTACAAACTCTGGGTCTGTGCATAAATACAACACATTACTCAATTAATATCGCTTGATTTGTCCCTGTCAGTTTAAGCACATTGAGCAGTAAAATATAATAATAGTAATTGAAAAGCCCAAACAAAACTCTTAGTTCAACTCAACAGATAGAGTCATTAGATTCAAGGCAGTTTGAGGAAGGTAACAGCCTTCAGAATAAAAATGTCCCTCATCTGTACCCTCTGTGTCCTCTGTGAAGTGCAGCATCTTGGCAGCCCCCAGGGTGAGTCAAGTGATCTCTGGACACACAACAGGAAGCTTCTTCTCTCTGCTCTATTGTTTTGGTCAGTGATAAGTATTTCCTCTGGGATGTCTTCTTCCATATTTGGTGTAGAATGTCTGTTGCATTATTGTAAAAAAGTCTGTAGCATTTCAGAGCTAGTGGCTAGCATAGCTACCTCCATGCAGGGTTGCCATTAATACAGGAAAAGACATACTGCTCACCTCACCCAATCCAATAGTCCTTAACTTCTGTCCTTTGGACTGTACATGCTGTACTTCTTAGTTGATCAAAATACTCAAATATTAAGTAAAAACTATAAAATAAAAATGTTTAAAATTTAAAAACTGCTCCATGTGCCAGCCAGTCAATCACAAGAACAGCCAATCACGACCATGGCAATCACTGGTAGTTGGCTGCTTTAGATGCATCCCCACATCTGTGTCTGTGTCATGTCCAGTGTCAACTATCATGTATGTGCTTGTGTGGTTAGAACAGTCTAACTACAGTCAGACCCATACTGTTGTTGTGTCCATAGGCAAGATTACTATGAATGTGGTCGATCACTGAGAGGGGATCAGATTAGCAGCCTCGCTATTGCCATTGTTTGGAATGAGTATACATATGTGTGTGTTTGTGTACGCGTGTGCGTGCATCTTGTGGCTAACTGGCTGGCACACTGAGCAGTATTTAACATTTAACAGTGTTTACATTTTTATGAATCTTGACCAACTGAGAAGTGCAGCTGGTGCAGTTCAGAAATTAAGGACTTTTGGATTGTGTGATTTAAGCAATTTGTTTGTCCTGAATCCATGGAGACTTGTTATGCTAGGCAGCTAGCCCTGAAATGCAGCAGACTTTTAACAACAATGCAACAGGCTTTCTACATCAAATATGACAGAAGACGTTACAGAGGAAACACTTTCAGGGAGGCTTTCCAGTTGAGTGTCCAGAGTTCACCTGGCTCTCTCCGGAGGCTGCTGTGATGCTGCAGGACACAGAGGGGGGAACTTTTGCCCTGATGGTGACTACTCACCACAAACTGCCCTGACACTGGACCTGATGACTCTGAATTAACAATTATTGAATTATTGAATTATTGTATTTCACAGCTCAAGGTGCTTAAACTGCCCCTCGGAAACAGATACAGTGATTTTGATACCTTTCTCTAATCCACTACATTAGCCACACTTGTGCACAAATCCTGTCCATTCTCATGTTGTTCTGCTGTTGAATTGTATATCTGGACCTCATCCTCAGGTCCACTCCATCCTGATGTGTTTCCCTGAGACTCTGTGACCCCCTCTCATCTGCCCTCATGTCCATACTCACGTCCTGTATGTCCACTGAATGTCCACACTCGTGTCTCCCCTCACAGACAATTACCGTTGAGCCAGTTGATAGACTGCTCCATGCGGATGCGGTTCTCCTCGGGCCCTGTGGCTCTGGAGATGTCAAACAGAGTCCCCAGGAAGTTACTGGTGGCTGCGGTGTACAAGGTGCCTCCTGGACAAAGGGGGTAAGAAGTTTTTCAATACCATTTTGAGCAATATTTTGCTGACAGAAATTAAGCTAGCAGCAGTTACCACGGAGACACAATGCACACATTAGCAAACACTGCCAAATTTCTTTTAAGATGATCTGAGAACTCAAGAAAAACAAAAAACAAAAATGAATTTACACAGCACATTTTCAGCAGTGATCAATAGTAGTTAGTAGTAGTTTGAACTAAGTCAACTCTTTCTGGTCAGATTGTGCTAAATTAAAGGTCAGATTATACAGTAGTGTCTTCAGTTAACATCACACCCACAGGGAATGTTGACGACATCAGCTGCAAATTATCGACAATAACTAAACAGATAAGTTACTATTGCTGAATTTCAGATAACACCATAACATTCTATAGACCAGCATTTAATACAGATGGGTAACAGCTAAAATGCAGACTTTTGTTGAAATATTGTAGGTTATAGGGTTATTTTCGATGTACTTTTTGTATATTTATTATAACCTTCCAGCTCCCCTACCATTAGAACTAATTTCCACATCTAAATGCAATGGGTTTACAGTATTTTTTAATGACAAGGTTTAGGGCGTTAACAATGACATCAATTCCACAATGCACATAACAACCCTGCACCCACCTACACACTTAGAGCTGACTCACTTTGCACCTGTAACTGACAAAACTGTTCAAGAGATCGTGACCACTCTGAGTTCATCTACATGCTGTCCCAATGTGTTACCCACTAAATTTCTAAAGTCTGCGCTCAACAGTTTGCTATCACCACTCGTTTGTATAGTTAACATGTCACTTCAACATAACAGCCTCCCCTAAAGAAGAGCAGTCTCGATGCCACAATATTGAACAATTACCAACCAATCTCAAATCTGCCGTTTTTAGGCAAAGTCCTCGAAAGTCCTCGGTGTTCTTTTTTGAAATTGGAAAATGTTCATTTTATTAGGCCAGTTAATACGCTGCAACAGTTTTGAGCTGAATATGTCCTACCACAACTATGCAGATGACACTCAGATCTATGTCTCACTTGCAGTAGGTGACTATGGACCAGTGGATTCACTCTGCCACTGCATCCAACAGATCAGTGTGTGGATGCAAAACAACTTTCTCCAGCTAAACTCAGACAAGACTGAAATCATCATCTTTGGCCCACAGAAACATAGAGAAAGTGTTAGCAGTCACCTCCAGTCTCTCTCTCTAAAACCTTCAAATCTGGCTAGAAATCTGGTGGTAATAATGGATTCAGACTTGAACTGCTCACTGCCCTCTCCAAACAAGCGCTAAGACAGCTGCAGTACATCCAGAATGCTGCTGCTCAGGTCCTGACTAGAACCAGGAAGTACGTGTACATAAGTCCTGTCCTGCTCAGGTCTCTGCACTGGCTCCTGTGGCTCAGAGAATAGACTTTAGGCCTCCTGCTTGTGCCCAGTAAACATGGGGAATCAGCATTTCAGTTTATTTGCAGCTAAAACCTGGAACAGTCTTTCTGAAGATGTGAGACAGGCCTCTACTTTGACAATGTTTAAATCCAGGCTCGAAACCGTTCTTTTTAGCTGTGCATATGACTGGAAGGTTTTTATTCTGCACTTTTCTCCTTTAATGTTAATCTTATGATTATTTGTGATTATTTATGTTTCGATTTGTTGTATTGTGATTGTAATGTCTTTTTTATTTATTTTTATTGTGCTATACAAATAAACTTGCCTGAAAATTCAACGTGATCAATTGGAAATTCTGGCTTTTGCCCCAATGACATCATCATATTCTAGATTCTGGAAACTACCAATAGAGGCTAAAACAATAACAAACCTTAAACTAAAATAACATAAAATAAATATTATAAATAAAAAAAATATAATAGATACAACAAATAAAATAAATAATATAAATGGTGCTCTGTTCATATGGGAGAAGGTCCCTGTGATAAAAATAATTAAGGTTGAATAAATACATTACAGATGAAAGCCATAAAATTGTCTTTCTGTAAACTAAAACTGACTAAATCTTATCAAACATTAAATGGTCACATAACAAATATTAAAACTTAAAACATCAAAATGAATCGTGTTCACATGGTGTGTTGCTTCCTCCCTTGAGAGCAGTTCACATATGAAGTCAATATGAATTCTGACCTGCCATGACAGCTGTGTAGGGCTGGCTGGGGTCAAAGGGACACTTGCCCTTCCCCGTTTCCATGTGGACAGCCCCGTCCTCTGTCTTCTGCAGGCTGAAGGACGACAGCTCCTGAACACAAAGACACAGGGACACACTGGAGACGTCAGCATAGCAACACAATATTCAATAGATACATACCACCATATGTGTCTACCTATATTCTTAGCTTATTGACAAATAGTCCAATCTACAGAAGTGGGTAGTGCTCAGTTTCATTTACCTGAGTAATTTTTAAATAAATTGTGTGTTCCTGAGTAACTCTTCTTTATGTTTCTTGGACCGCTCCTTCAGATATGATTTTGTTTGTCTCATTTGTGTCAATCCTTTCAAAATACCACATTTTGTGCATTATTTAATGTTTTGAGTTTAGAGTAATGTTATTGTGAATTGTCAACAGTGCAACGAGTGGAAATGCGCAATTATAGAAACTGTGCAACGAGTGTAGTGTGCAGTTTTTTTTAATTTTGCCCTTTTGTGTTCTCTGCCCTTTGGCTATAATCCGGTGCGTTTACAATCATGTTGTATCATGTCTGTTCATTAGCATGCATTCATGCATGCATCCCAATCAACAACAAAAAATTAATAAATAAATAAATAGATAAATAAATAAAATGAAAAAGTAGTAGTAAAAGTTACTTTTACTTGAGTACAGTTTTTAGATACTCTGCCCACCTCTGGTTTAGATCTAGGTTCAAATCTAAATGTGGTGTCAATTTAATTTTTTTTTGCCACAATTGTTGAAAAAAAATCAATCAATTTATTTATGTTTATTTAATTAATTCGTTTTTTAATTAGCGCGTTAGTTAGGTAGTTAGTTAGTTAGTGCTTCATATTTTACTTTCAGTAAAGTTAGTTATGTAAATACAATACCCACATATGGTACACACTACCTCATGCATGTGAAACCAGGGCATTTAAATAAATTAAAAAAATAATACATTTGAAAGATTTGAAAAGGTGACTGACCACAAAGGCGCACTGCGGGTCGAAGGCATAGGTCCCACACACGTAGATACGGCCATCTCCCAGGAACTCCAAAAGGCGGATGTAGTTGTTACAATCGGACTGAAGGGGGAGACACATGCGCACAAATGAATTAATGCCCAAGGAACTTTCGCAGAAGCAAAGTATACACGGGTTTCAGAATGACACTAACCAATAAGGACCATTGCCATAGTAATAAACAAAATAGCACAAGATATTTGTGTATATCTTTTGAATGGGATAAAGTCCTCAACATGTTTTAAAGAAGATGTGTGTTTGTGTCTGATAGTTACAATCTATGACACCTGTGGATCATTATGTAATTTGGACATTTTAAATCGCAATATTGATCTAAAATGACTTAATAAAAGCTGACTTCGCCATTAGAAAACTGCCGACCTTTAATTAAATTCCTCCTTGTTTCCTTCCCTAGCGCCTCATGCTTGTCTCCTTGCCTCCTTCCCTAGCTCCTCCTGTTTGTCTCCTTGCCTCCTCCCCTAGCCCTTCCTTCTGATCTCTAATGCACAAGGCCATTTCCATCAATCAATAAGTGTTGTAAACAAGTCCTTTCCCATCCTCACAGATCGCTCACTCGGATAAGAAAACCTGGGCAGAAAAAAAAAACCAAAAAACAGGCCAGTGCTGCTAGGCCTTCTGCAGACAAACTCTGCTCACTGGGTCATGTACTACTACAACTACTACAACATTTACTCATTTACTTCATCTCAAGTTTACAGGTCAGATCTGTGGAGAGGTGACATCCACTCATGTTTATATGTTTTGTTTTTTTTAGTTTTTTTTTAATTAGGCTCAATAAAATAGAACATATTAACAATACAATAGTAATATTGAAATACATGAAATACATGAAAACAAGACACAGATACATAAAACATAAAACAACAAAGGCCCCAAACCCTTAACCCAACGCTCCCACGAAACACACAAAAATATAGACATGTATTAAAAAGACAACATGAAGTAAAGATGTCTATGGAATCCCTCAGTCGTCCAGATATGATCCATAGCAAAATAAAAATTCAGTTCTGTCAAGTGGAGAAAAAGCTTTTAGAGTGAAGATGTTTCACTGCTCATCCAAGCGACCTCTTCAGTTCTGGTCAGATTGCTGGTGGACACTGCCTTATAACTGTCTGAAGGGAGGAGCTAACTACACTGAAACTAACACACCTGTTTGTTTACAGTATTTGTTGACTAGATCTATTGAACTACATTAAATATGAACTGTGCCTGAGTCATACTTACATCATCGTACAGGCCCCTAATGGGTGCCCTAACACCTATTAACATACTGGATATCACTATTGTTTCAATAGTGATAGCCAGTGATAACAGAAACTGTATACAGATAGTTTCAGTGTAGGTAGTCACTCCCTTTAGACAGATATAAGGCAGTGTCTATCAGTAATCTGACCAGAACTGAAGAAAAACAGCAAAAAAAAAAAAAAATGCCAATATGCTGTTGGGCCACGTTACATCATGATCTTAAAGTATGTCACTAGTATTATTTTAGAATTGAATTTTTCACATGTTTTCCTGTTTAAATTGTGAATTCAAAATCAGATTAGCATGCAAATACACAAAATGAATTTTGTCTCAAGCATTTGAGAGCTTCCCATCTCTTTATATTTATTATATTATATACTTATTATATTTTTTTCCCTCACTGACCGTACAACCATATACCCTTCCCAGGTTAAATATATTTAAAAAATATATTTAAAACAAATAAACAATATTAAGTGAAAATCTATTCTTAGCTTTGAAAATGTGTTTCCCCAGGGTAATAATTAAGTTATAATTAAGTTAAGTATTTTTAAAGTCTCTCAGTAAGGAAGAGAGAAAATCAAATTTAAGAGAGAAACCAAGCTCTAAAAACTTTTTTCGACATCTATCAAAAATAAAGACAAAATATGGCAGTACCAAAACAAATGTTTGACAAATAAAAAGAATAATGCCATACTGTGGAACATTTCAGTCAAGGCAACAACAGCTCTATGGAGACAACCAGGTAAGGAAAAAGTTAAACACTTGTCCTATGAAAGAGAGTTCTGCAGCCAATCAGGACTCACCTCAGTCTTGCCTTTGGCCACACAGGACTTTCTCTTCTCTGAGGGGACGTCCCATATGATCTGTAAACACAGCTCTGTTAAAGGAACAGTGTGTAGCCTGTGCTCATACTGTTTACAACAAGGTCTTGCAATCACAAATGAACCTGGGTTACCAGTGCCATAACCTTCACCTAGAGGACACATACAAGTTTTTCTCATTCTCAGTATATGGACAGACCATGCCTCATGTGAAAGCTCAGAACCTCCAGAATTCACTCACTGAACTGCAGAGGCTGCACTGATTAATGACTGGCTATGGGTACTGAGGTTTAGGTAGTGACGATTCAGATCAGAGACAGGCATTTTAGGTTTAACTAAGGATGTAATGACATGCAAATCCTTCTGTTTGGTTTTGTTGCACTAATTGTGGAGGCCACTTTTTCTTTTTAAAATGCCAATGTAGTTCCCTCTGGTTTTAGCTATAACTGTGACATTACAATGAATTTAAGCAAAGAGACTTGTTATTTGATATATTGTGATGGCCCGCAATATTATTGTGAGACTTTTGACAATATGATATCACAATATCTTTCTTTCTTTATTCTTTATTTGTCAGGGACTTTGTATAAATTCATTCATCTTACAAAAGAAAAGATGATTTGTACCAGATTTAGCTACTTATACTTTCCATTTGCAGTCCCTGGGCTTTCGGTTATTGTTACATCAACTTTAAATCAAGTGAATTTCAGCATTGAAACTGGCAACCGAAATGAGGAAATGAGAGACTGGATGGATTGGAACTTGGATAATCATCGAACACCAAATTATAACCTAAAGAAATGAGGCATGTCCATTTTTTTTTAACTAAGATACATATATACATATAGGTACACACACACACACACACACACACACACACACACACACACACACACACACACACACACACACACACACACACACACACACACACACACACACACACACACACACACACACACACACACACACACACACACATATATTCAATTCAAATCAATTCAATTCAATTTATTTTTGTAAAGCCCAAAATCACAAAAGCAGTCGCCTCTTAGGGCTGAACATGAGAGTTGATTAACCAACAGAATTAGAAACAACAACAATGAAACATATATATGTCAGTAGTACCTTGCTTGGGGCCTGAGTAGGTCTGGTTGTGTCCAGGCGCAGTAGAGCATCCCGTCCTCCCAGGAAGAGCAGTCCAGAGTCCCGATCCAGAAGGAAGACACTCAGATTGGACACTCCAGCCAAATCCGCCGGACCCAGGACAATTTCTGCAAAGGGACAAAAGTGTGTTCATTATTCATTATTTTGCATGTGAATTTATATGTTTAAGTAAAATGGCCGTTCTGCAGTAAACCACAGTAGTTACGCTAACCATGCCATAATGTGGAACATTCCACGCAAACCAGGAACATCTCTATGGAGACAAGCAGGAGGCAGTTACCACAACTACACAGTGCACCATTTAAGAGGGGGTAGTACACTTCTAAGGGGTATTCATTGTTAACACATTACATATTTAGAAAGCCATGTTATCTTTTATTATTTTGAAAATGCCTCTGCCCTCGCTCCTCTGCTTGCTTGGACAGAATCGTACTGCTAACCATAAGGAGGGTTTGAAATATTTGTATTATTTCTCTTAGTCCTAATTTAGACCTGTTTTAGACCTGGCTTTTGTTATAATTTGGTGTTTTGGTTCTCAACAATTATCAAATCAGAACATAGAATAAACCTCACATGAGTCTCTTTGGGCTGGCAGTTTCATTGCTGAAATCAAGTTGGTTTAAACCTAAAGGACTAAAGCAGGTCTAAACCAGTTCTAAACTAGGACTAAACCAGTTCTAAACCAGGACTAAATATGATTTACACCAGGACAAAATCAGGTCTTTACCAGGACTAAACCAAGCCTGACCCAAGGGGGCAGGTGTGGCCCTCCTCAGAGCTCCGTGTGGGGGCTTCAGAGTGCTGTCACTGCCCCTGGTCTGCTCTCCTCCTCGCTCATGTTTAATGGATCCTGCAGGATGAATGATTGATGTGGAGGGAGAGGCTGAGACAGGGACAGGGAGGGAGAGAGGGGGGAGAGGAGCAGTCTGTGAGCAGTCCCAGTGAGAGAAGGTGTGGAGGGGGAAGAAGGGACTGTGGTATTACCAGGTCTGTCTGAAAATTAATATGAGTGCAACAGGAGATGGATTTCTGTATTGCTTAAAGAACTGTATGTAATCTGCACTTTTTTAATCCCACCTCAACCTGGGTTGCTAGTGCCTTAACCTGCACATAGAGGACACATGCAAGTTTTTCTCAATGTCAGTATACTGACAGGCCATGCCTGAGAAAAGCTCAAAACCTCATGAATTCCCTCACTGAGCTGCAGAGGCTGCAGTAGCACTGATTCATGACTCCAGGTGCTGGGATTCAGGTAGTGAAGATTCAGATCAGAGAGAGTCCCCATGGTTTAGTTCTGGTTTAGTCCTAGTTTAGAACTATCATTTTTAGTCATTTGGCGATGCTTCTACATTTAGTCCTGGTTTAGAACTGGTGGTTCTGCCTGGGTTTAGTCCTGATTTAGGCACGTTTTAGTCCAGACTCAAACCTCTGACCTTGTTTGGTCCTTTAGTTCTGCTTTTTACCCGATGTCCTTGCTTAAACCTAATTTAGACCCACGTTGGTCATGGATTAGATCTGGTTTAGTCCTGGGTTTGAGTTCCTTTAGTCCTGGGGTAAACCTGGTTTACTCATGAATTAGATGGTTTAGTACTGGGTTAGACTGCTTTAGTATTGGTTTGGTGTTGGTTTAGTCCTGATTTAGGTCTGGTTTTGTCTTGGCTTAGACCTGGTTTAGACATGGTTTAGACCTGCTTCTGTCCTTATTTAGACCTGCTTTAGTCCTGGTTAGTCTTGGTTTAGCCTTATTTTAGTCCTTGGTTAGTCCTGCTTTAGTCCTAATTTAGACCTGGTTTAGTCCTGGGCTGGACCTGCCTTAGTCCTAGTTTAGATCTGCTCAAGTCCTGGTTTAGATCAGTTTAGTCTTGCTTTAGACCTAGTTTATTCCTGGTTTAGACCTGGTTAAGATTTGGTTTAGACACAGTTTAGTCCTTGTTCAGATTTGTTTTAATCCTGGTTTAGTCCTGGTTTAGTCCTGGTTTAGTCCTGATTTAGACATGGTTTAGTCCAGGTTTAGTCCTGGTTTAGTCCTGGTTTAGCCCTGCTTTAGTCCTGCTTTAGTCCTGCTTTAGTCCTGGTTTAGTCCTGGTTTAGTACTGGTTTAGCCCTGGTTTAGTCCTGGTTTAGCCCTGATTTAGTCCTGATTTAATCCTGCTTTAGTCCTGCTTTAGTCCTGGTTTAGCCCTGATTTAGTCCTGCTTTAGTCCTGGTTTAGTCCTGGAGCCGTGACAGCCTGCTGAAGCCCCTCACATACAGGTGTTCTGAGGAATAGACTCATATACTTTACACCTGCCGCCCCCTTCCCTCTCCCTGTCCATTGCATCTGTCAATCAAAACTGACAGGGCGCAGAGAGGCAGGGAGGCATGCGCTGGACCCCCCTCTACACCCTCTCTTCTTTATCCTACCCCACCCCCTCTCCCTCACCGGGGCACCCCAAACAGCTGCTGGTGCCTCGGCCTCATTTTCACACAGGGAAAAAGACATTTGAGGGTTGGAAATAATGGAAAATATTTGAAAAAAATATGTTGATACAAAACTAATAATGAAGTAACCTTATAGCACTCTTAATTTGAGTTCTCCACATTTATCAGGAAAAGGCAGAACGCCATGACGAGCATCTCAACAGCAAAACAAATAAAAAATCTAACTTTTATTACATTAGAGAAAAGCAAAGACATCTTCCCTGTCCACAAATGCACAAAGGACTTACATCTGACTGTTTTCCACAATCTAAATAGTCCATATTTTTGCTAAAATAAGCTGAAGGACAAGAATGCTCCACAGTGTGGCATTAATGTTATCAATCTCCAAGAAGACTGCACATAAATCCAGTCTATTTCATAACAGCACTTTGGTCTTAAAACTGAACTGAGCTCCAAAAGAAACGGCTGAGGCTCACCTCTGGGGTCAAAGGTCACAGGCCAGCATCTGATGTCAGCCAGCTGTGTCCACACACTTACATGTCTGTCACAGTCTGACCCTATGTCCACATACTTACACGTCTATGGCAGTTACTTTCTGTAATGTCGGTGGCTCTGTTTGTTAAGAATTAGGTCCAATATCTGGTCAAATTAAAGGTCGTGTACACGATTGTTTCCATGTATTTGGGCAAAATGTGTCATGTCCCAGTACAGATATACTGTATAAGCAGCTCTTGAGGTCAAAATAAGTCTGCTGTGTACTGTCTACATCCAATTATATTATTATTATTGTTTTACATATTCTGTGTGTAATTATTAAGATATACTGTCACTTATCGGAGTGAACACTAGATAGTTAAGAATTTACATAATTAAAGAAGAGATTATAGACATCTAGTCTAATTATTATGAGACAAGGAAGTTTATAAAATACCCATTCTACTGTTTAATAATTAATCAACTCCAAATAAATCCCAGTATATAGAGTTATAATGAAATATTGCTGTAACAAAAGTTCCATGACGTTATCTTGTGACCATAATCAGTCCCATCAGAAATACTGGACTTGTTGTTGTACTTGTTAAGTGCACCAAATATGAAAAACGATTGTAATTAAACAATATTAATTTTGTTACAGTTTTGTTGCGAGAGTGTCTTAACCTGCAGATAAAGGACACGTACAAGTTTTTCATTATTATCAATATATGGACAGCCCAAGCCTCATGTTAAAGCTCTGAACCTCCAGAATTCACTCTCTGACCTGCAGAGGCTGCACTAGCACTGATTAATGATTAACTGTCGGTGCTGGGGTTTAGGTAGTGACCATTCAGATCAGATAGATTCCTTTGGGTTTAAACCAACTAGATTTCAGCACTGGAACTGGCAACACAAATGAGAGACTCACATAAGGCTCATTCTGCTTCCTGATTGGATAGTCGTCTTGAGAACCAAAACCCCAAATTTTTACATAAATAACTTCGCAATCATGTCCAATGTTTTTGTAATTAACAATCAATCAGCATTAGAAGAGTTTTCAATAAAAGCTATATTTGATCACGTTTACCTCATATTTGGGGACACCGATAGGTCAAGTTTATGACATTTAAAATCAAGTTCCTACATACAGTCCCTTTAAGAGAATAGGTGGCATTTTAACATGCTTGTTAGGACAATGAGTAAATGATTGCTCATGGGCAGATTACACACTGTGAGGTGGTACAATCAGTTAAACATTAAACTCCACTTCCTGTGTGAAGGTGTGGGGGTATGAACCATGCAGCTGTTCAGACAAAAGGCCTGCATGTTTATTTAGTTGACTCATGTATGTCAGCATAGATTTTCATCAGTATGATAATTACGCTGATTAAAACTAAATGCAAAGTTAGTGGTGACAAAAATCATGATACACAGTAATATCATGATACACAGTAATAGTAGCAGTTTCAAATTATAAATCAAATGTTACATACCGACACTTGAGTCATACTTTTCCCAAATACGTTTTTACTCTTGAGTCATTTCTTGGACTATTACTTTATACTTGAATGATACACTCACTACTACCTCTTTACAATTTCTGGTGACTCTATCCACCTCTGGGTTTGAGTGTCATGTATGTTAACTTAAGACAATATTAACTCCCTATACTCACTGGAAATACCTGAATTGCACAATATTTTGTCTTATTACATGGGTAGTCATTTGTGTGTACACCACATACTTTTTTTAGTTGAATAATCTAGATCACTTAACTTTTTACTTAAAGGCCCTGCATCCCATTTTTCCATGTATTTGTGCATGCCTCGCCCCAGTACAGATAGATTGTATACACAGCCCTTGAGGTCAAAATGAGTCTGCTGTTTCCTGTCTGCATCAAATTATAAAGTGTTTTATTGTCAGAGAGTCATGAAGTATGCATTAGAATACGAGGTGTTGTTGGCTTTACCATGACGCAAAACTCAACACTGGTCTTGGAGCATTGTGAAAAGCGCATATTTTAACTCATAGTGGTGAATAATTAGGATGCTCTTAATGCATAAGGCAAGTGATGAATACTTTTGGAACATTGCAAACCATTTAAAATCAATTAGCTTTGTAAACATCAGATACAATCCTATTAATCATAACTATTTGGATAGAACTCTCTGTTTCTCAAAAGTTGTGTCTAGCCCCTCCCCTCAAAGGTCAGAGTTCATGCTGTGAGCAGTGACTGAGCAGAGTCAGGGTCAGGGGAGCAGGAGAAGAGCAAGGAGCACGTGGAGAATGTTGTTACGCTGTCAACGTTAATTTATTTATGATGTTTTTATAGACTGTGAGAGGACAGCAGTGGAGACACTCTGTTCCTGTGCCTTTGAGGAACCCCAGTATGCTTAGGGTTCATACTAGAGCAGGGAGTATCAATAGCAATTATTCAATAGACTCCGGTACTAGTTTTAGTATCAATTAGTATGTGATATGATAACCACACAACCCAGAATGAAACTTTTTCCACCATAGTGACAAGTAGACCACAGCAAAGACACGTGTATTTGTGTGTGTGTGTGTGTGTGTGTGTGTGTGTGTGTGTGTGAAAAGTGAGAGAGAGACCCCCCACATCGTCTGTTCCATCACTGTTCCGTGTCACCTACATTCAAGTAAACCAAACAGAATACCTAGGACATGTTTAAACCCAAACCACCCATCAAGTACTGATACTGTTATGCAAACATCAATACTAATTAACATATGTACATTTTAATTTATAGGTAAGGTATAAAATATTGGTCTCAAAACAATTACCTGTATTACAAAAAATCTGGTAACAGAAGAAAAAACAACTAGCTGCAGTGTACTATTATGTAGTGTATTATTATGTTATAATTTGCATTTTTTAAATCACAATATTCATCTAAAACAACTTGATAAAAGAAAGTCCACTGACGTCCACATTAGAAAAACCAATAAGAGCTGAGGTTGCCGCAAACACTCCCAACTAAGAGCCATGGAGGCCATTCTAAGGATAGTTGCAGATCACACTAGCAAGTTTTTTTTTTTTTTTCATTTGGACCAAAATGACTATGTGACAAAATAAAATGAAATGAAAATAAAATGAAAGAACAAAATAAGTAGAGCAGTGTACCGGTAGTGGTTAAACGGGGATTCATCAGCAATATGGCATCTTGAAAATAAGCAATTCAAGATTGCTCAAACATGCACAAATCACTCCAAATACAACTTTGAAAGGGTAAATGAGAAGGGGAAACTATAACATGGCTAAAAGCTCTGAAAAGGTCATTTTTTCAGAATAGGTCTGCTTTAAGAATGGAAACACATGCCTTTTAGTCAACTCTGTTACAGTTGACCACTAATCTCAAAACTGTTGGTGAACCTGCTCAGACCATTGCCTGCTGCAGACACTTCACCCACCTCGCCTCCAGTGTTGATTTACACAACTGAATAAATGTGCGTGTGTTTGTAAGAATTAATGCAGGACAATGGAAGGAAATTACCTAAGAAAAAGAAGCCTATAATGTTTTGAGATGTTGCCATTATTTTGAACCCACTGCACTACAAGCGTCTTAACATGATGTGTGCCAAAAACACTACAAAACGTCAAATGGCACCTTTAAAATGTGCATATTACAATGTTGTCACAATACTAAAATTTCAAACTTGTTTTTGATACAGGGGAATTAACTAAATACTGCGATACCACGATGATAATAAAAAAAAAAAAAATTAAAAAATCATTCTTTACACGATAGAATGTGATTTTCATCATTAAATATTTATTTTATGTAATAACATGTGTCCCTATATCTGTGTAATCCCTCAGTAGTCCAGCTAGGTTACATAGGTGTATAGTCTATGTGGTTTTATACTTGTTCTGATACAGCTCAAGATTACTCTAAAGCTATTCAGGAAAGGTTCATTTCAGTGAATGTGACTTTTTTTTAGAATCGATACCTGCTCAAATGAGGTAAGTGCGAGAGAAAGCCCCTCCTCCTCTGACCACACCAGTCTGTTCCATGACTGTTCTGAGTCACCTACAGCATTCACGTAAACCACTCGTAACATAAACCAAACCACTCATCCCCATCTTTTCCGTACTGACAGGAAAATATGTGAAATCATATTCTGAATTATCCATTGAGCTTAATAAAAAGGTTGTTATTATAGAGGAGGAATGAAATAATGAATAATGATGAAAGTATTAGTGAAGCACCGATCCAGCTTTGTTACTGATAACGATACTTTTACTTTAAATGTGTGCTGATAGCTTCTACTAACCGAAATTAGCGTAGGAATGGAGAATGGCACCTTTTTTCTTAAAACACAGTTAACTTATTACAGAAGAGATCCAATTGTGTTATGGAATTGTTATTTATCCTTCAAATAACTACAGAATGCACCTTCATATAAGTATAAGTTCAAATATTCTAGTACTGGAAAAAAAAATGAAATCTATAAAAAGGGTAATTTAAAAAAAAAAAAATGCAAATGGTTTACGCAGGTTATTGGTACATGGTAAGTTTTAAGTGTTTCTGTTTGTAATCATAAACACCTGACAGTAATCAAGGCAGAGTTTGACTTTTTTTTTAGTTTTCCATCTATGTTATAATGTTGTTTCCTCATAGCACACAAACCCTGCATATTTAGGCTTTTAGGAGTTCTTCTCTCAAACAAAAAACACTCTGTCCCACCTTGTGATGTCATGTGGCAATACAGGCAAGGCTCCACTGTGTTTTTAAGATCATGTCAGCCATAAAATTCCCAAACTATGAAGCTACAGCTATTGTTTTAGCCTGATTTAAACTACTCAATGCACCAGGAGATATTTCTACTGACAATCTCCACTGTAGAAAAAGTAAAACTATGCATAAAAGCAATAACTTAAGGTTAATATAGAATACTGAAGAATAAAGCAGTTCAGCTGAGGCAGAAAATAGCTGTTAACTTGGAAACTACCACTTCATGACATCACAAGGTGGAACAGAGCATTCTGAGCTTTGAAGATGTAGACAGACTAATACTAAAGAGTTACTCAAACATGTATGAATGAAACAAAAGACCACTCCAGGTCTGTTTTTGACAAGGTAACAACATTATAATGTGGCTAAAGGCTCACAAGAGTAAATTTTCCTGTGTAAATTAAGTGTGTGTGCCCCCAAAACTTCAAGCTTTGTGGAAAAAAAAATCTAATTCCATTTTCTAATCTGTCTGAAAAACCACAATTACATGAAAATTGTTCATGTTGCCTCCAGATAAATAACTCACAAAATTAGACTAGATAGCTGCAGTGAATGAGTAGTTTGGCAAAATCTTTGGCATAGTAGTTAAGCATTAATCTTCCAACCAGAAAGTCACCAGTTTAAAACTCAATTTAGTACTTTCATTGACATTTTCCATTCTATAGTCACATGATGATGACTTTCCTTTATCAACTTATACATCCAGGTACTTTTGCTACAGGGACAAGAACGTTTACAGTACCTTAATGACACTGTACCTGATTTTTACTGATTTAAAAACGTGTCAAACAGAACTAGTTCATTTTAAATGATTTGCAATGGTCCAAAGTTATTCCTCACTTACCTTATGCATTCAAAGCCTCTTAATTATTCACTGCGTTAGGTTCATAAGCGCTTTTCACAGCTTTCAGAGACCAGAGCGAAGTTTTGCTGTCATTGTAAGGCTAACAACAACTAGCATGCTAACAACTCAGCATTTTTAATTCCTGATTTTAAGCCAATAAAAATCCTTTATAAGTAGATGCAGACTGCACAACAGACTTATTTTGATTCTAAGAGCTGCTTATAGAATATATCTGTACCGGGGCAAGATGAATATTACTTTTTGAGATCAGATACAACCCCTATAACCATAACAAAAAAAAAAGAAAACACAAATTATAAAACAATTTCCTCCTAGCATAGCACATTCAAGAGTGGTGGGAGGTTTCATTCTGAGACCAAACAATAGCTCCGTTGTCCTTCTTTCTCTCTCTCTTTATCACCTTTCCAACATGGCCGCCTCCTCCTCTGTCTGCATCTACCTACATCAGTGTTTCCCAACCGGGGGTAATCAAGTGTGGGGAAACTGAATAGAATTTGTGTACGTAGTCCTCAGTTTACCCAGTTACATTTACTTGAGTAACTTTTTTAAAGAAATTGCACTTTTCAGATGATACTTTTACTCCTATTTGAGTAATATTTTTATTGAAGTAGCAGTACTATTGTGTAAAAAATGTTGTCCTTCCAATTACATTCAAATTGTGAATCACATCCCGACAGTTACTCTTTACTTGCTCTAGTACTTTTCCCAATTACTTGTTTAGTATTACTTCAGTCATTTCTTGGTCCATTACTTTGTACTTCTACTTCAGTGATATTATTTTGAAGTAATGTTACTCTTACTTGAGTAAGATTTTTGGCTACTCTACCCACCTCTGACTAAACTATAGGGTTAACACTTTTTATGCAGAATAAGATCTGAGAATTTGTTGTTTGTTTAAGAAATGATGGTACCTCGAAAACTGCAGCTTTTGCCATTTACTAATTGCGTCCATTCAAATTGTGATTTCGATTTGATTTCAATTAAACAAAAATACACACCTATCCAAGTACTTCTCTAAGACCTATTGTGTTTTTGTCTATTGTATAGTTATATTGCAGAATAGGTCTGCTTTAATATGATATCACCTGTCAAATGACCAAAACACCATGCTGTCTTTGACCCCTGACCTAGTCTCTACGGCGGATGGGTTTCTCACAGTTGACAGCGTGATAAGGCCAAAGCACAGTTTGGTACTGTGAGGACAGGGACTGTGACCTTGCAGCTGTTCAGAAACACTAAAACATGGAAATTACAAAACGGTGCAGGAGCAGAGAGCACATTCAGATTCAAGGACAGAGGGAGAGTTTGTGGTGTTAAATGGTCTTGCTAAAAAGATTAAACCAGCTAGCAGTATCCAAGCAAAGACTGGTAGAAATAACAAGATGGTTTTCTGATCATATTAAAGAGGGGGTATTTTACTTCTATGGGGTATTAACTGCTAACACATATTTACCATTTACCAATCACTATGTTACCTTTTATTGTTTTGGAAAATGCTATATTCCAGAAAAACAACAACATTTAATAACATGTTTTATAAGATTCACTTTCACTTTGACGCTTTGAGACCCACCTTCCTTTGCTCCACACATTAGGACACTCCCGCTTCAGAGCGCTATCACAGCACAATCACCATGCATCCTGCTATTGAAACTACTGCACATCACATCAGGTTTGTTGTTTGTGTACAGTTTTGTATCGTCCTTTTGTATATTTATGAAGAATTGTCATGTGGGAGCATGGATGACATAGGCTTGTGGGCTAGGCATTGCACAGAATCTCAGCTAACCGCAACAAAGGTTCGAATAGGGCACAGGAGAGATTGCTACAATACAGAAACATGCAGGGATGACAACTAAAACCTCTTAAGCCATGTTTTTTGATGAGGGAATGCTATAAATGGTTGAGATCTAAAAAGCAATTTTTCATAATACCGCTTCTTTAAAGATAATGTTAAGTGTACTTCATTGTCTCTTCAACAAAATGTGTCCTGTACATTTGACCTACCCGGCAATAGCACTGATAATATCAAAAACACGCTATCAAATATTAAGCCATGCAGGATCTTGCTCAGGAGTACTTAGCTGTAGGTAGGAGTGTGCAATATAGGTCAAAATAAAACATGACATCATCACATTGCAGGGTTAAACCATCGGTAACTGAATGACTTTGATGTGGGGATAGCTTTCCAAACTGTTATTAGCTCTTTCATGGAATTATAATCTGATCACTTCCTCATCGTCCTGTTCTTGTTTGCTGGATACGCAGTGGTTTACCAACACTTACTATATTTACATGCACAGAGATAACAACCAAATTGGAATCGTCTTTGCACTGAAACATGTCAGATCACTCTTGGCCCAGTCAACAGCAGGTCAAAGAACTGAAAAGGTGTGAACGCGGGCTATGAGGCATTCACGTGCTTGTAGTAATTCAGTATTTTAACTAATAAAAACATCTCATTAACGTTGAACATTTTATTTTCAGACACGAGGAACTGCCTTAAAAGTCCTATATTTCACAAAAATGATTCTTGTGAGATTTTAGCCATGTTGTAACATTGTTAGCTCCTCAAAAACATACCTGGAGTGGTGTTTTGTTTCATTCACACACCTCTGAGTAACTCTTTAGTATTAGTCTACATCTCCAAAGCTCAAGATGCTCTGTTCCACCTTGTGATCTCATGAAACAGAAGTTTTCAAGTTAACACACAACTCAAGGTCTGTTTCAAATGAGTAAAACATTATAACATAGATCAAATAGCATAATATGGGCCCTTTAAGTCATTTGCAGCCAAATAAAACACATTGAAGCTTTGGTAAGTTTAATTTTTTTGCTTTGACACAGTGGACCAAAACAAAACATTTGGTAGTCTGTAGTGGTAGGACTGTCATTTGTCATCGTTGCTGATCTGAATTAAGTGAGTACATGTCGAAACACATGTCTAATATTTTCCTGGCTGTTTCTTACCCTGTGTAGTTGAATGCCTCTCTTAGTCTGCACCTAATACAAAGTGGACTGAGCTGTTACATGCAGTGAGCATCTGAGTATCTGGCTTCTCCAGATGTGTTATTGGAATCTGGGAAATTCGATCCATTGATTGATTGATGAATTTCCAGTTTAAATTGGACTTGTGCAGTTATCTGGTTTTCCTGGCGTACATGTAAACTTAGTGAGCATTGAATGTCATCAACATTCCCTGGAGGTGTGATGCTAACTGTAAGCTTTACTCTGTCAGAAGCTCTGTTACTCAAGTTATCTGAGCTTTATTTCAACACAATCTGATGAGGAAGAGCTGACTTAGTTGGAACTAAAACAGGTGAGATGGTTCATATTGCTAAAGTCCCTCTCAAATAACATTACTGTCACAAGCTAGCTCGCATTAGCCAGCTGTTATTCACCTTTTTGTTGAAAATTAAACATTTAAAAAGGAGGATGGACACTCATATTGATCGCAGGCTTCTGAAAATGTGTTGTTTAAATCTATTTTGTAATTTTTCTTGAGTTTTCAGATCTTAAAACTGTTAGCTAATGTGTGCATTGTGTCACCATGGTAAATGCTGAACATTCTGCCATAGAGAAACACGTAAAACACCCCCAGTGTGATGTGACTGAAAAGTATCGTAAGGGGCTAATAGTGATAAGGAGCAGGCAGGTGAAGCAGGGCAGGTCTTTGAACCCTCTGACCCCACAGAGGAGAGGTGGAGCGGGGGGAAGGGTGCAGAGCTGAGAGGGGCCCGTAGAGGACAGTATATGTGACATGTCCGGAGTATATATGTATGTGTGTGTGGGCAGGTGTTTATCACATTGTGTGGACTCAAATGCACACAAGAGATGGAACAACAAACATGTACTTGAGATAGTATTTGTCCGTGATACACTTTGTTTACCAGATTGTGCATAAAGAAGTACCTGCAACTGATTTTTCCTCATGTCTTTGAGCATGGACTACTATGGAACCTACCTGAATGACTGAGGGACTACACCGATATAAAGCCACATGGTAATATAAAAGAAAGTACTACAATTTAATGTTGAAAATCACATTCTATTGTCTAAAATGTTTTTTCTTGTTTTTTGTTTTATTTTCATCGTGGTATCAGAGTCAGTATTGAGTATTGAGTCTATTCCTTTGTATTGACATCGAGGTTGAAATTTTAGTATTAACACTATGCGCACTCAAATCATGAGTGACTAAGGTTAGAATCAGTTTCCAGGAAAGCGATGTAAGTCAATGTGGTGTCCCCAAGAAGCATGGAAATGCAACGTGCGTGTACGTGTGTGTGTGAGGAGGGAGGGGGGTGGGTGATATAGAGTAGTGAGCTGAGGGTTAAGTGCTCCGCTCTGCACAAATGCTACACAGACAGATTGGGAATGTTTCAATCTAACTGCTGACGTTTACAGTAAGACTCAGGAGGGTGTGGGATCAATGTGGTTTGGTCTCTGCCCTAGAAACTGGGATAGGACAAGCAAGATAAAATGGCCACAAAATTATCTCAGAAATTTGGCCTAGAAATTAAGACATATTGTGCTTGTGTCTGCTATATAACTAATATAGGTACAGTATACAGTATTGCGTTTTTTTTCCTTAGTACTGAAATGTAGTATGGTGACAACACTAATATAATGAAGTGTGCATGTACTTGCCTATGCGTGGGCGCATTTGAAACCTGAAAGCAAAGCATTTCAGACAGGCTCTTCATGGGAAACTTGACACTGGCCTGTTGTGGTGGTGATGTAGTGGCAACAGTGATCTAATCTGTGCAGGTAACGTTAGACAGGTGAGAAACAGAGTGCACCATACACACACACAAGCCACGATCCCTCATACGCACAAGGCACGCCTACTCAAATGCAAAAGCCACGCCCACAAAAACACATCAGATACACAAAAGCCAGAACCATGGATAAGCAGAAATATAGGTCCACAAAAACAGATAAGCACCAGTACACAGAAGCCCGTCCCTGAATATGAAGAAGCCACTTCTACTAATAAAAATATGCCACACCTGCCCAACAAAACACAGAAGTCACGCCAACAAACAGACAAGTGCCACGCCCACAAATGCAAAGACATCACACAGGTAGAGAAGCCCTGCCCACAAACATGCAGATCCTCAACCACAAATTTGTGCCACACCCATAAAGACACCAAAGCTCCACCCATAAACACACAGAATCCAGCCCACAAACATAATAGGCAAATGCCTCGCCTCCAAATATGCACAAGCCCCACCCCTTCCATTTTCCAAAACACAGGCCCCTCCCTTTTTCAAACTCTCCCCTCTCCAGCACCAAAGCCCCTCCCCACTCCACCACACAAGCCCCTCCCCTCTCCAGCTCAAAAGCCTTTCTCTTCTCCAGCGTGAAGCACCTCCCCATTCCACCACACAAGCGCCTCCCTCTCCAGCCCCGCCTCTACCCAGAGAGCATGTGTTAAATAAATGATGTTTGCTTGGTAGCTTGCTGATTCACGACACCCCAAGTGAACCTACCACACACATGGCCTATTCACACGTCATGGAGGATATGAACAGCTGCTAGGCTCATGCGGGCCTATCAAACATTTACGGAGTCCAGGAGCCGAGGGGGCCTACGACAGACTCGGGAGCTTGCAGTGCATTATCAAATATATGCGTTTGTTTTGGGACAATAAGCTGCTCCCTCTGGTACCAAGAATAGTACTCAGGTGTTCAGATGACACTGATACTGAGAATGAGAAAAAGTTGGATGTGTCCTCTATCTGCAGGTTAACGCACTGGCAACCCAGGTTTAGTTGTGATTGTAGTAACTTTTTAAAACCATAAGAGTGCAGACTACATACAGTTCCTTTACGTTAGGAACTCTAAGCATTCAATTGTCTGTTTACTGTAGGGTAGTTCATGAGAATGATTAAGATTGTATAATGCTCAAGGAGGTTGTGGGTTCAGTTCTTAGGCCAAGTTTCATTACCTCTCAAGAAATACAAATTGATATATTTAATGACAATTTCAATATGAACTATAAAAACAGGAACTGCTTAGACCAGGAGACAATCTTGCTTTCAGAAAGAATTCAATGACAAAAGGACTAAATTATGAAATACATTAAAGTAATAAGCTTGGACTGAACAGCTGCAGGGCTAACCTCATCGGCGCAGTGGACTCTCTCTCGCTCTCTCTCTCATTTTGCATAGGTCACTCAAACTGATGAGACGTTGACCTAAAATGGCTTCCAGTTGACAACAGAAACCACTCTGCTCCTCCTGCCCCCTCCACACATTTGAGGACCAGATAGAGTCAAGCTAAAATGCTAGATGTGCTAACAACACCCCATCAGGTAAGTTTGACCAAGAAGTAGTTAAAATAGTTGCATTAACGTACTAGAATTTGATGATGTCATAATCTCAAATGGTGTGCACGGGTTTATACAAGGAAAACATATCAAAAATATAATTCCACAAATGTTGAACCTTATCATTATTTGTTTGGGACTGGCTCCACAAATTTAGCAGATTAATCTTATGACTTAAAGTCCTTTCAACTGACAACAGTCACGTTGTTGGGGTTGAGCAATGACACCACTTCCTGAAGCTACTTCGAATAAATAATTTGACTTTTGTTTATTTATACTGACAGACAAGACACTGAACTTTGTGTCAGTTTTTGTTTCATGTGGATAGGCCCAGTATCTACAGAGAGAGATTAACCATAAACCAGGCCGTTCTGCAATCTGACAGTTAAACAGCAAATTCCACCATAGAACTCTGACCTGTCCTCCAGCTCAGTTTTAACAATAGGGATTCTACAATGATGTGGTGCCATGTAACAGGCTCCAACATGACCATAATGTAGCTACTGTATTGCACAAATGTGTGTTATTGTAAGAAAATTTTACAGATTTTGGTAACTTTGCAAAAGTGTCAAATGAAAATGAATTGTGAACTTAAGCTGCCCTTGATTTTCATAATGTGAAAGGAGGAAGTAGGTATTTCAATGTATGAGATTTGTTCTTAGCTTTCACAAACTCTATGTTACAGCACTAATATTCACAGCTTTTTCAGACAGCAGCAGACAGTTTTTTTTTTACTATTTGATATGGCTGCAACTAACAATTATTTTAGTAGCTGGATAGTCTGCAATTAAAGAAACAGTAGGCAAGATTTTGACTTTAAACTCCATGAACGTGACCTAACTGTCCCCAGATACATGGAAAACATGTGCAAATCAAATCATTTTACTGATAACAATTGTAATGTTGATTATTTCTTAATTACAAAAACATTGGATGTGAAATCCAATTTATTTAGTGTTTTGGTTCTCAAGACGATTATCCTATCAGAAAGCAGAATCTCTCATTTGGGAGCCCTAGGTAACTCAAAAATAATGTATGAAAAAACATGCACAAATGAAACAAAACAAAACACCACAAAAATGTTTGATGAGAACTCGAGATTTCAGAAAGTTCTAATTTGGCACTGGGTTCGTGTTTAGTTTTGACCTGGAAAACAGGAATTTTCGTTTTCATTTCAGATTTATTGATTTTGCTGAATAGACTATTGGCATTGCAGAACAAAACATAGTAATTGAAAATCCTGGTTTTTCAGTCTTCCCAGTCTTAGTTGAAATGTTAAAGTAGAGTAATTATAAAAATCAATAGAGGAGTATAGTACAGCTCCTACTCAGTGTTTTATCTGATTAGTGTCAGGATCAATATGGCCGTCGTCATCATGTGGAGTGGCTCAGCTTTACTGCCAGAGCTCTGTACATGCTCAGTACAGACACATGTTACACACACAACTGCAACAGGACTGACTGGACTTAATGAAAATAGTGACTGAACAGCTGCAAGAGTCCAACGTGTACTATCTATATATAAGTCTAAAATCATTGTGTGTCAAAAGTATAATTAAGAAGTTACAAATTATATCCAAATAATTCTGTTTTCCCTTCACTTTTGCCTGTTTGAAGAATGGTTGTAGTCACAGTGTCCTTTAGTACACCCTACTGGTCACTGGGCAGACTGCATCAACGGTGCTTCCAAATGTCTCATTAACTTGTGCTGTCGTCCTGTGCTACGGAGGCCATGCTGTGTCACATTCTCTACATGTGCTTTTAGAACTGGAGAGGCCAGCAGGTTTCTTAGAGGTTTGTTCATGTGTACTGAGGACCACGGCACGTTCAAACAGCGCTGAAAAAAACCCCCATGATAAATCTATGGCGGAGTCAGACATCTGAGGAGAATAACTTACTTTCACTGACAAGTCATTGTTTGAAGCTTCACGTCTGTAGTGAGTAGATGTTAGTTAGAAATACATATTATTATAGAAATTATTATAGAAAATACATAATACAAATTTGGAGCTCGTTTCAGGGCTAGATGGTGTGAAATGGAGGATCTGGATCAACAGCAATAGTGGAAAAACAGAACTATTACGCATGTGTGGGGGAAAATGTGGCTGTTCAGGACTTCATGGAAATACAGGATGTTTTTTCAGAAAAGACGTGGTTTCGATTTGCATATGTGAGGTGAGTGTGACCGCGCTATTCTAATTGTGTTTAAGGTGACGCTTGTGACGCATGAGGAGAGCACCTATCACCTATCTGGCCAGTGTACCTGCCTGACCAATACACCTGTCTGTTGCTGTTAGTATCTCCATGAATGTACATTTTCTGTAGTAAGTGTATTACACATCTGTAGAGCTGTCATATGTCACTTATATGGTTTCTAAATGCATAAGATCATTACAAATATAATAATACTGAAGTCTCACAAATACATAAATGAGGTGTAAAAGTAGGACAAATCAGTGTAGAAACAAACCACAAATAGCCTTGTTTGTACAAGCTGGATGTCAAATACAGTCCAGTATATACAAATATTAATAAACAATGTAGGTCTAGGCTTCTCAAATTTGGCCCCAAAATTACCCAGTACAAATGCATTTGATGCATTATTAAAAATGAACATACTATTTTTTTTTCAATGCAGTTTCTAAAAAAAATTGAGTAATTAAATTGTTATTGACCACCCCAAGTCTGCTTGCCTAAATAGCATAATATGGGCCCTTTAAGTATCTTGAG
Source organism: Periophthalmus modestus (assembly GCA_019594935.1). Classification (NCBI taxonomy): domain Eukaryota; kingdom Metazoa; phylum Chordata; class Actinopteri; order Gobiiformes; family Gobiidae; genus Periophthalmus; species Periophthalmus modestus. The sequence continues at coordinate 8,726,798 of JAIEZT010000107.1, forward strand.
CAGCATGCAATTCAGTGAAAAGTGAAATGGAGTGATTTCTGGGTACTCAGAGGGAGAGGACCTGCTAGACTGGATTACTGAAGCGTATGAAGCAAAATACAGCTCCAGGTGTGGTTTTGATGAGGGTTGAAAAAAGTAAATTTTGAATAAGATGTGATTTTTGTGGTTAAAGAACAGCTAAGTACAAAACCTGAACTACTAAAATAGCCTGCATAATGTTTCTGGATAAGGTTAATCTTTCTCTGTGCAGTCTTATGACTCATTACATTTATTCAAGGGGTGTTAAGCTAAATACATTTTTTTTAGCTTTCCAACCTGTTATAACATTGTTCCCTCATCAAAAACATGGCTGAGGAGGTTTTAGATGTCATCCATGCATGTTTGAGTATTTCAGCAATCTCTCTCTATTCAAACGCTCCTTACAGCTAATTCTGTGCAATGCTCAGCCCACTAGCCTACGACATCCATGCTCCCATATGGCAATTTTCCATAAATATACAAAAACGTGACACAAAACTGTACACAGCAACTTGACAAACCTGATGTGATGTGCAGTAGTTTCGTATCACGTCTATTCCTTAGTATCGAAATTGAATTTGAAATGTTAGTATTGTGACAAAACTAACATCCTCCATTTCAATCCTAACATCTGACCATGCCAAAAATACAGTGTCCCACTCCCACTCTCTCCATATCCTCTGCAGTCCCCCCTTCTATACCCACCAGGCCCCAAATGATAAATAGATAATGCAAATTTCTCCCACAATGCACCTCCTTTTTCATGCAAGCCTTAGCCCAGTGTCGATTTATCATGTCTCCCCTCTCAGACAAGCACACGCCTGGATATCGCTAACAGTGCACTAGCTGTTATTAACATTTGATTAGCACTAAAACAGTATGGATTTTAGCCATCGGACAAAAAAAAAGACATACAGTGTAGCTAGCAGACAGTTAAAAGCACCACTCCTCTTCCTCCTCATCCTCTTCACAAATCGCTGACATTGTCCTCACTGTCCCTCTAGCCTCAAACCCTACATCCATTTTCCCCTGAGGTTGCAGAGGTCATTTCCCACAATGCACTGGGGTCCTGTGTAATAGCCTGTTACCTATAGCTTTGCCATTGTATGCTATGGAAAAATATATCTGTTTGGTTGGGGCTTCATTTTAAGCAGGAGTAACAAAGGATTACAAAAGTATTGAAAATCAGATACTAATCGATACCTATTGAAACTAGATATTTGAGCAGGTATCGATACTAAAAGTCACATTCATGGGACAGAAATTAACCTTTTGTGAATAGCTTTAGAATGATCTTAAGAAGCATCAGATCAAGTATAAGACACATAGGCTAGTATACGCCCATGGACCACTCTGGAACCTACCTGGACCACTGAGGGATTACACAGATATAAGGCCACATGGGAATGTAAAACAAAGTGCTAATGTTGAGAATCATTTTCTATTGTCTAAAGCAGGCATGTCCAAACTATGGCCCGGGCTCCAATTTTTGTTGGCCCTCATGCCTCCTCCTAAACTGGTCCAATTAATCAGGAAATATTTTTTACTACAAACTGAAGGCCTACGTCTATAACCTGAATAACATCACATTGCACTGTGACACAAACCTAAAAATAGTCTCCCAAGTGTCAGAGGTACAATAAATGCTGTCAGACGTGTGTTAAATGCACTGTCCCCTGTATCGGCCCTCTGCTTCAAATATGTTTCAGTATGCGGCCCTCGGTGCATAAAGTTTGGACACCCCTGGTCTAAAGGAAGAGTGTGAAATAGAAGAAATGCTTAGACCTGTTTGTCCGTTAGAACACTGCGGTTTACCATAAACACAATGTCATCTCACACCACTGGCATGTGAAGATGGCCTTTATGCTCATTATCAGATGCAACGCAGACACTTTGCAGCATAACACTTCCTGTCTTTTTCAGTCAGTCTGTTTCAATTCTCGATATAAAAACAACACCGTCCTATTTTCATATCAGGTTTTCAGATCTCTTTTTTTATATGACATTTTCATAACTCAACCAGAGACAAAGATTAGATCAAGTATAACATGCACATCATCTCTTCCCACTTTTATCATATCGCCCACCCATAACTTGACCCTGTTGACTACCTACTTGTTTCCACGGACACAATTTCAATGCCACACTGTGGAATACTTTACCCAAAGAAAAGTTTATTAAATATTACCATTATTTTAGCCATTTAACATTATATTACTATGTAGGTCAGTTTACAGTAATCAAATCCACAGCCTAGGTCAATGAGAAGCATCATTTAATTTTTTAAAATCTATTTATTATTATATTATTATATTTGTTGCTCTATGGCAAACTCTTTCCCAGTTCATTCACTATAGAAGCAATCAGGACGACTGAGGGATTACACAGATATAAGGCCACATGATAATATAAAAGAAAGTACTATGGTTTAATACTGAAAAACACATTCTTTTGTCTAAAGAAAGTGTTTTGTTTTTTTTTAAATTATCATTGTGGTATTGAAATCGGTATCGGAGTATTGAGTCTATTTCTTAGTATTGATCATGACAACTACAAAAAATATTCCAATATTAATAACAGTCAATGGATTTAATGAACTAAAGATTTAAAAAAGTTAATTTGCTAAAACAGATATCTCTGTTTTGAAAAATTGTCCAAAAATTGTAAAAAAAAAAAAATAAAAAAAAAAAATTATCATCAAAACTAGTTTGATAAAAACTAGTTTGACATAAACTTTATAAATTGATATAAAATTACTTATTCACCACAATGAGTTTATAAGCACTTCACAACTTTCAGAAACCAGAGCGGAGTTTTGCTGGTGCGGTAATGCTAAAAACACTTCCTTGTTTGCAGAGGATTAAAACACTTTATAATTAAATGCAGGCATTCTCATTTTGACCCCAAGGGCTGCTTTTGCAATATACCTGCACTGGGGCAAGACAAAGTTTACTTTATTGCATGAAAAAAATGGCACAGCCTCTTTTTATTAAAACACTGGTAACCTGCAAAGATTTTAACTTTTCACTTTTTCTAACGGCACTAGTCTTAGTTTAGTTTTTTACTATATGAGAACTCAAAATGCTCTGTTTAATTGCTGATGTCATGAGGCGGTGCTCTTCTACTCCAGAAAGGGCTTCTCTGTGTTTTTAAAATCACCTTTATCTGACTCATTTTGATATCTTGTGTACTTAAACTGTCTTCACAACAATGTATGTCTTAGCGTCTTGTTCTTAACCTTATTTAAACTGTTTTAAACTAGTCTGCCTTTCTTGGAAGTGAGTCCATATTATTTTTTTTGTAGTAACACTCCCGGAGCAACGGGGGAAACGGAGGGGCTTTCCTTCCTGTGCACTTATTGGACAATGGACGGGAGCGCGGAGGCCAGGAAACTGTGCTATGGAAGGATGGAAGGATGGTGGGGGGGGGGGGGGGGGGGGGGTCTGTGAGAATCCAGGCACTACTTTACGAGCGGCTGCTGGGGTCTCCGGCGTGATACCAAAACAAACATGGAGACGGCTCACACACAATCGCCACACCACAGCCAGGACAGAGTTTGCCAAAAAGCAACAAATATAAATAATAAATATGCAAATAAATTTTTTAAATAAGTAAATAAATTAACCACTGGATTTATATAGCTCCTCTCAAGACATCCATCGCCAAAGCTGATCACACACACACTACATTCCTACAAGGCAATGTGGGTGAAGTGTCTTGCCTAAGGACACAACAACAGTTTTTGCCAGTGGCTATCAGGCACCTGATATTCCCAGCGGTCTCCTATCCAGGTACTAACCAGGTCAAATCCTGCTTATCAGGCGTTGACCAGCCGGTATGGCTTAATAATTAAATATGCAAGCTATTGTTAAAATGCATTGTTTTTGTTATTGTTGTTCCACAATTTGTAGACTGTTTCCCATTGACCTAGGTTGTGGATTTGATTACTGTAAACTGACCTCACAAAGTAACATAATGTTTAACGGCTAAACTAATGACAATCTTTATGAAACTTTTCTTTGCCTACGATATTCCACAGAATAGCAATAAAATCATACCATGAAACAAGCAGGTAGTGTCAACAGAGCCAAGTTAGGGGTGGGCGGTATGATAAAAGTGAAAAGACAAGACTTAAAACACTCCACTGTTAACGTTTAAAAGACTTCACCCATGCTTTGTAGATATTGATGTGCATGTTATACTTGATCTGTCTCTGGTTCAGTTATAAAAACCTGATATTAAAGAGAGATTTGAAAACTTGAAGGTGTTATTTCTGTATTGAGAACTAAAATTCAGAAGAAGAAAATAAAGAATATGTGCTATGCTGCAAAGTGTCTGTGTTGTGTCTGATAACGACCATATACACCGTCTTCACATGCCAGTGGTGTGAGATGACATTGTTGATAAACTGCAGTTTCTTCTTTTTCGGCACGTTTCAGTTTGTCACTTCTGCTAGCTAAACCACACATGTTAATCTTAATCTCCATTTTTAGTTTTTTTTGCCGGTTTGGTCTGTCAACATGCAAGAATTCATGTGGTAATAACAAAATTGTCACAAGTGGCTTTAAACATCACAGATTTCTTTAGAATCAATGAGAGAAGCGCTGATCTGAAGTGGGATCAATTTTGTTTTATTTGTAAATCATAGGTGACCAATGAGGTCCTTCGTTTCACGTCACTGAATTTTTTTTAAAAGTCACTGCATGTTTTCTCCTGTCTACTGTGGCCCATATAAATCCTTATAATCCTAATCAAATATTTAGTTGATTAAATGGTCACTTAAGTCCAGTCAAACAGTCCAAAGCAGTATTTGCCCTCATTCAGAGAAGCTTTGGATCAATGTGTCAGGTGCCAGCTAAAGAGGGCAGGATTTAGAGCTGAAAGATTTGTCACGATCCTAAGTCTATTTCAATACAAAGGAACTCAATACTCAAAAGCGATCCTGATACCGTGATGATAATAAAAACACTTTTTCTTTAGACAATAGAATGTGATTTTCAACATTAAACCATAGTACTTTGTTTTATATTACCATGTGGCCTTATATCTGTGTAATCCCTCAGTCAGCAAAGCAAAAATAAAAAAAAATAAATAATTTTTTTTTTTTTAAAGTTAATTTTTTAAGACATCCAAAGCATTTTACAGTGAATTACTTATTTATTCCACACTTTGTGGTGGTAAGCTTCTGCTGAGGCCATAGCTGTCCTGAGGCATACTGATGAAAGCGAGGCTGCCAGTCTGTGCCATCTGCCTCTCCAGCCACTCAAACACACCACATTCTTACTAGGCAATGTGGGTGAACTGTCTTGCCAAAGGCCATAATGACTCTGATATTCCCAGCAGTCTCCTATCCAAGTACTAACCAGGCCCCTTAGCTTCCGAGATCTGACAAGATCAGGCTTTGGCTAGCCGGTATGGCTTAATAATTAAATATGCAAGCTATTGTTAAAATGTATTGTTTTTGTTATTTTTCTTTTCTTTGGCTAAAGTATTCCACAGTATAGCATTAAAATGATCTCTCTGTCTGGAAACAAACAGGTAGAGTCAGCGGGGTCAAGACAGGGGTAGGCGAGATGATAAAAGTGGAAAGAGATGTGCATGTTATACTTGATCTAACCTTTGTCTCTGGTTGAGTTATGAAAACGTGATGTGAAAAAAGAGATGTAAAAACCTGATGTGAAAATTGGAAAAGGAAAATAATATTTTTTTTTATGTAATGAGAACTGAAACAGACTTAAAAAGACAGGAAGTGCTATGCAAGTGTAAAGTGTCCGTGTTGCATCTAGTACCAAGCATATAGGCCGTCTTCACATGTCAGTGGTGTAAGATGACATTGCAGTGTTCTAACGTACAAACAGGTATAAATGTTTATAAAAAACAGTCTTTTGTTGGACAATAGAATGTGATTTTCAACATTAAACCATAGTACTTTCTTTTGTATTGCCATGTGGCCTTATATCTGTGTAAGCCCTCAGTGGTCCAGGTAGGTTCCATAGTGGTCCATGGGCATACACTAGTTTATGTTTTATACTTGTTCTGATACAGCTCGAGATTATTCTTAAGCTATTTAGGAAAGGTTCATTTCTGTCATGTGAATGTGACTTTCTGTCGCATGAATGTGACGAATAAAAAAATCACAATTAGAATGGACACGAGCAGCAAATCACAAAGGCTGTTAACCCTGTAGTTTAGATGTAGCAGTAGATCTGTACAAACATGTTCTGAAATGTGATTTTTGTATTTGTCAGTTTCAGTTTTAGTCAATTCTTCTGGACTTGTTTAAAATGTGAACTTTGAACAGAATTCTTCAGTGAAAAAAAAAAGTCTATCAAATCACAAATCTAGTCACAATCACAAACAAAGCACAATTAGATATTTCTTTCTGAATTTTCCAGTCCTAACAGCATACGCAGCAGATTATAAGATTTGTATTAAAAATATACTGATCTGCTTATGAGGCAGGGGACTGGATGCTACACAAGGCTAGTGTTTGTAATCTGGGCATGTAGTTCCAATTAGGTTAACGAAATACTATACCAGTGCATTTCCGTGCATACAAATGCCATTGTTGCTATTAGACAATACAAAGGGCTTGCCCACAATTCTGTTCTATTTTATTTAATTTTATTTAGTTTTTAATTAAAAGATTAGGGGGGTTTTTGCAATGAAAACACCAAAAATGAAAAATCATGCTTTTATTTGGCTATACATGCTATTTTTTGGCTTCAAACTTACACAGTGGGGCTTCAACATAGTTACTTGAGAAAAAGCAACTACTCATAGTACTGTGCACAAATGCAACCAAAAACAATATCCAAATCAATCAAAAACTAAATCTTAAGATCTTCTCAAAGGCCTGAAAATGTGTGTAAATGCTAATGCAAAAGACAGGTGAGCTAGCACTATGGTTCCACATGCTAGGGTGTTGTTGTTACACCCTGTTGTTACGACTGTTCAGCCGCCATTCAGTCCGCAGAGCTTTCATTTAAGTGTGCAGTGCAGGCTAATGTCCATCTGCAGCTCTGTCACTAACTGTAAAGGATCCGGAGATGGAGGGAGAGAGGTAGAGGGGGAAGGAGAGAGGGAAGGGAGAAAGAGGGAGGGAGAGAGAGGAAGAAGGGGGGGTGGTGTTGGAGAGAGGGGTCTCATCAGCTCCTGTAAAGAAGATGAATGTCCCCCTCCCCAGCAGGGTCTGCCGTTGTGGGCCGAGCGATTAGAGCCAGGTCCCTGGACGCCCAGAGACCATCCATCTGACCCCTCTCACACACTGTATCCCCTTTGTCACAGTCTCACCAGGATCTTATACAAGTTATTTAAACTTTTTGTCATTTTCTTTGCAATGATTTCCCTAAGTAACCTTTTCCCAAGATGGATTTTCCTGAAAGTAGATATAGACCGATATATCGAATCAATACATCAGTCCAATATTTGCATTGTTGTGTGCATCGGTCATCTGTCTCCAATCTCCAGAATAGGCTGATATGTTGTTGGGGATCACTGCCTAAACACTTTTGTTCAAAATGGCACTTCATGTGGATGTGGATGGATTAGGATATGATTATGCTGCTCCTTAACAGGTTTGTAGTAAAACAAAAAAAATTAAGTGTCTGAAAATTATCCTATTGTTATGGACAGCACTGCAATGTATTGACAGTACCTGAGTTTTTAGCTGTTTTAGATCATATATTTCATGAAAAAAATCTAAATTGATCGGAAAACATCAATAGAACTTACTGGCCATCGGCTACTGGCCATGGAACATCGCTTGATCTGTACTTGAAACCAGTTCAAAATATCATAGTTGTGATAACTGAAATAGTTCATGTACACCAATCAATCAATATCATTTTATTTGTCTCCAAGACCAAATTCAAGCACAATGACCAGTCAAATAGAATAACTATAGAAAGATCAAACAAAAGTCTCAAGTGCAGCTCAACAGGTACATAAACTGCGATATTGTGCTTCAAAATTTGTGATTGTGACAGGCCTACTTCTAAGCCTCTCTTTCACTCTGCTCCATTGTTTCGGTCAGTAATGAGACAGGACATTCAATGTTTCCTCTGAAACGTCTGAAAGCCCATTGCATTGTTTTAAAATAAATAAAATAAAATAGAAAATAAAATATATCAAACCTTGTCCAAAATACTCAAATGACTATTATAACTCTAAATTCAAGTCTTTTGAGTCTTAGCTTTGCTGAATGTGAGGTTTTGTGCTCCAGTAACTGCATAGTGGTGCTAGTGGTGGTGCTGGTGGTGCTAGTGCTTGGGACTATAGAAGTTTTCCTCACAGAAGAGACAGAAGAGTCAGCACAAATGTGATCAGGAGAGCTGTTTCTCGGGGACAGGAGCCGAAACTGTACTCATCAGCATACAGTCACCAATCCTGTGCCTGAGCGACCTTCACAAACACAACCCAAATACAAGAGCTACATTCCATTTCGCTCTATAGGAAATGCTTAGAATTGGTATAAATGTACAAATGGGGATCTAAAAATATTCAAATTCAAAGGGGGCATGTGTGAAAAAAGACTAGAGTATTAACTGCTAACTCACATAACATATTTAGATCATCATGCTACCTTTTATTGTTTTGAAAATGCTATAGGAAATGAACCTTTCCTGAATAGCTTTAGAATGATCACGAGCTGTATCAGAGCAAGTATAAGACCAAATAGACGCCCCCCCTCAGAGTAACCCCTAACACCACCAAATCCCCGAGCAGCACCCAAACACCCAGATTATAGACTGAGACAGAACATAGGCCTGACCTCATGTTAGCTCTGTCCTACAAGATAAAGCTGTACATAAGTATAGAATGGCGAGTAAAGCTTCCAAAAATTCCACAAGTAAAAAGCAGTGGTCCAAGAAATTACTCACGTAAGAGTAAAAAAAAAGTAATTATAGAACATAACATCTGATTTATCATTTGAAGTCAATATAATTTGAAGGACAAAACATTAAATAATGCACAAAATCTGGTATTTTCAGAGACAAAAATGACACAAACTAAATCATACCTGAAGGAGTGGTGCAAGACACAAATGTTCAAATCGTTTCATATTGTCAACATAAAGCACCCTCAGATAAACTACATTTCTACATATTTCTATAATGTTTCAGCCAAAGCAATAATAGCTTCATGGAGACAAGAAGGTGGCAGACCCTACATCATGCATATAGCCTTTGTTTCTTACAATAATTCAAATAATAATTAAAATTCTGTTAATGGGACAGCATTATGCAAGATAAATATCTTGTCTTATATTGCCTGTTAGTGCTGTCACGATACTAACATTTCAAACGCAATTTCAATACTAAGGAATCGACTCGATATCGATTCCAACACTCTTTCTTTAGACAATAGAATGTGATTTTCAACATTAAATCATAGTACTTTTTTATATATTACCATGTGGTCTTATATCTGTGTAACCCCTCAGTCGCCCAGGTAGGCTCCGTAGTGGTCTATGGGCGGATACTAGTCTATGTGGTCTCATACTTCTGATACAGCTCAAGATCATTCTAAAGCTATTCAGGAAAGGTTCACGTCTGTCCTATAAATGTAACTTTTTTAGTATCGATACCTGCTCAAATGACTATCTAGTTTCGATACTAGTTTTAGCTAGAGCTGTTTTAAGACAACACATGTGCATATAAATATTTTTGATGTTCTGTTCTTCGCAAAGTGCGTACAGACTTTGGTGTTTATCTGAGACATGTGTGGTTATTTGCATGGAGGATAGGGCAGTTTGCATGTGGTGACAGACCCATAAGAGCACAAAAATACCCTCTGAGCTTCAGTCAAATCTAAAGTGTACCTAATATTATGGCCAGGGGCTGCTCTGTATCTCTCCTGTCACACTCTGTATCAAACTCTCTGATGTTACCTAACCTACCGGCTGTTTAGAGGGCTCAATTTTAACACCACGCAACCTCTTAAAGACCTATTGAGATTGTGTCTGCTCTGAAGGTATAATCTATGACACCCATGGATCATTATTTTGTAATTTGCACATTTTGAATCGCAATTTTCATCTAAAGCGACTTAATAAAAGAAACTAGTCCACTGACGTCCAAGTTAGAAAATGGCGGTGCCTAATGGAAGCTGATGTCGTTAGGAAAACAATCCTTTCTTGAATAGGAATGGGGGCCTTAGACATTATCTATCTCCTATTTATAACTCCATCCTCAGACCCAAATCAAAACAAAGAAAACAATAGCAAGGATGCTAGTCAGAGCACCCATTAGGGGCCTGAACCATCATGCAAAAAATATAACTCAGGCACAGTTCACCCTTAGTGTAGTTCAATATACTTTGCTGACAAGCAGCTTGGATGAGCAACGAAGCGTCTTTATTCCAACAACATTTTATCCAATTGACAGATTTGAATTTTTCTTTTACTATGGATCATACCTGGATGGCTGAGGGATTACACAGATATCACAACAAAGAGTTGGCACCTCCAACCGATTACTGCAGATCACGCCAGCAAGCAAGGTTTTTTTTTTCTTTTTCATTTGTACCAAAATGACTACACAACACTGCTGAATCCTGTTCATATTACCAATTAAGAAAATACAAAATAAGTAGAGCGCAGCATATATGCCAGTGGCAGTGAAATCGAGGATGGATCAGCAATGTGATGTCATCGAAATAAATGACTCCTCAAACATACAGAAATTACTCCAAATACAACTTTGGGTGTGTAAATGGTGAGGGGAAACAACTATAACATGGTTAAAAGCTCAAAAAAGTCAATTTTGTATAACAGGCTTGCTTTAACACATCAAAACATGTCATTGGCTTTATTATTGTTCCACCCTTAAATCAAAACAGAAACTTTTTTAAATTAAAGGTGTGGTACCTGATTTTCTTAAAAACATGAAAACCAGAACAAGTTCATTTTAAACGGTTTGCAGTGGTCCAAAATTATTCCTCACTTACCTGATGCATTCTGAGCATCCTAATTATTCACAGAGATGAGTTTATAAGAGCTTTTCACAATGCACAACACATAAGCAGCATTAAAATCTGTCCACTGTGTACTAGAGATCGGCCAGTGTGGGGTTTTTTTTTTTCATGGCCGATGCTCATTGTTTCGAATCCAGCTAAACCAATGGCCGATAAGATCTGCCAATATTTTTGAGCCAATAAGGATGACAAATTTTTATAATTTTCTCCAAATTATACAATTTGAAATTACAACAAACTCATCCATAGCCCATTTTACTGCAAAATGGATAAGAGAAACGTGCTGTCACATTTTGTGCAGTTCACAAAAAAATTCAAATAAAGCTTTATGTGTATTTGAATTTAACCAGGTCGACCCAAACAAAATATCGGTCCCTGCTGATGACCAAAGGCCAATAGCCGATGCACTAAAAAGTGTAAAAAGTGCAAATATTGGCCAGTCTATCTCAACTGTGTCGTCTAATAATCAGGAAATGCGCTGTTAGTATGCTGGTTGTTGTTAGTTTTACTGTCACAGTAAAACTCTGGTCTCTTGAAAGCTGTGAAAAGTGCTTATTAACTCATTGCGGTAAAAATAAATTGGTTCTGTTTTTTTTTTTTTTTTTCATTGTTAAGAGTAAAAATCAGGTACAGCAACTTCAACTCTATTAGGAAAAAAATAGATGCAGTGCCTTTAATTTTCAGAAACCAAATCATTTAATTTCATGTAGATAATCATTTGTTAATGAATAAAATAATTATTATATTGCAATTCATATCTAACTTCTTCACCTCTTACCGCTAACTCATGAGTGACAGGACAGAAGGGGGTGGGACTTTTTGTTACTATGGTCACCTGACTCAGCACACTTCCTGTTTCCTGTTCTGTGTGGTCTGTGCGAGCGCACACACACACACACACACACACATTGGTGTGCGCACACCTCACCTGCTGTGTGGTACCTCTGCTCTAAAGCTCTGTTTAAATGGAGTAAAGGCTGTCATTATAGGCCCGACCACAATAACCACATCCTCTGTCATGTTTAAGAGCCAGGGGCCAATGTAGCTCTACAGGGGCCCCGATGCAAATGGAAGGTTTGGAAGGGGGGTTGTTAAAACATGAAAAACAGAAGTAGTTCATTTTTAATGGTTTTCAGTGGTTCAAAGCTATTCCTCACTTACCTTATGCACTCTGAGCATCCTAGTTTTTTTTTTTTTTTTACAGCTATGAGTTTCTAAGCACTTTTCACAACTCTCAGGGACCAGAGCTGAGTTTTGTCATCATGGTAATGCTAACAACAACTAGCACGCTAACAGTGCACTACCTGACTATCGGACAAGAAAACACTTTACAATTAGATGCAGATAAAACAGTGAACATATTTTAACCTCAAGAGCTTTTTTCACATACGTGGACAAAAATCCGGAACAAGGTCTTTAACATGTGAGCTTTCAATTTGACAATATACAATAAGACCTACAGACTCTTTTTTCCCCCACATCTGTTAACGTTAACAATATTTTTGACTGTTTACAGAAGGATTTGAATAAATATAATCAGATTGTTATGTGAGGTTTTTACAGAAAATAATTAGACAAAATTTTTTGTTCTGTTTTTTTTTTTTTTTTTCAGTTATATTAAGTTATCCATAATTTGTGAACAAAATGTGCTCATAATAAATTTTTCAGATTTCATTGGCAAAAATGAAGGCAATGCATTTTCATGTAATTTCTACATGTACCGAATGCCTACTTAAATTGGTATCTCTAAATGTAATTTTTTTCCCGATTGGTCTGTAGTATCTTGCCTCTATCACAACTGCATTAAAGAAACAATTTTCAATTTGATGGTACTGGTTTGAGGCAATACAGCATCCCAGTGACCTTCAGTCTTCTTTTTTACCTTGGACCACTACTGGATGAATGAGGCCTTACACTGGCTTATGTACAAGAGGGCCACAGACTGAATAAAGAAGTGGACTAAGGGACTGTGATGTCACTCATCGTGTTAGGCTCCAGTAAAGTGAAGCTCATTGAGGCTAGCGGCTATAGGGGCGAATTTCCATATTTGGAATTCTGAACGCATGCATCGTAGCAAACAAAGAGCCAATCCAGAGCAAGGCCGTTGAAGGTAATGCTCCTTCCTGCCTGTACAGCTGTCAATCGAACCTGTTGCTAAGACTAGCTGGAGCAACCTTGGGGAAAGAAGGTGCCTCATTGGTGTGTTATTAATGTTCATATACTGATTTACAGTATAGCAAAAATAGCTAAATAAAAAAAACAGGATCATGTAAAGCGGGTTTATCCGAACATTTTAAGACCAAAGTGAAGAGACTGACAAAAGCAGTTACAGAGAGAGGGGCAACAGTTTTTTTCAATAGAAATTGAATTGGAGCCAAAGCGTGTTTGCACTTACTTCCTATTTGACTAATGGACTAGCTATGTCTGTCTGTGGATAGAGCATACTTCTGGCTAGAGCTGCAATGGTTAATTGACGAAAAAAAAAAAAAAAAAAATAGATATCATAGTTGTATTTTAATAATCATAATCATTATCTGGACTGTACAGACTCGAAAACACACACAAAAAAGAGCTTTATAACAAAGAAAGCTGCAATATTAAATTAAAATGGCCAAAAATAATAATTTCTGATGTTAATCAATAATAAATGGATTCATAAATATTCTGAAGCCTTCAGCCTCCATATTTCAACCTTTATTTGATTAAAAATGTGTTTTGGAAAGCCTCTGAGAGATTCATTGATGGTGGATTGTAACATGATTGAAATCAGACAGAGCTTATCCTTCTGTGGAAAGGCCAGCATACTGGCCTATTCACTCTGAGCTGAGAAGCACTCAGTATGATGAGCTCCTCTGGTCTCTCGCTTTCTCCCCCCTCGCTCTCTCCAGTCTTTTTATCTTTCTCTCACACCATCTCTCTCGCACCATTCCGTCCTCCCCTTCTCTCACTCTCTCTCTCTCTTTCGCTCTCTCTCTCTCTCTGACCTTATAGGAATACTCTGTCTTCCCTCCCATCTTTCTCTCCCCCCTCCCTCTCCCCTTTCTCTCTTTCTCTTACCTCAACTCCTCTCTTTCTCTCCCCACCCTCGCTCTCACCTGAGCACTATCTCTGATGAGCTCCTCTCTCTCTCCTTTCTCCCTCTCTCAGTCTCCCCCTCCCTATCTCCCTCCCTTCTCCTTCTCTCTCTCTCTCTCTCTCTCTCTCTCTCTCTCTCTCTCTCTCTCTCTCTCTCTCTCTCTGAGATGTAAAAGCACTTTCCCTGATGAGCTCCTCTGGTCACATGACCCTCAAGCCTCGGGAGACACACTCGGCCAATCAGAGCTCCTGTCCCTCTCCTTTCACGTGCTGATAGGACTGATGTCTCTGTCCTCTAAGACTTTGGTTCAGTTGTCTTATGACTTGTTGCCTACATGCACCTCTCCTTGCACAGAGATTAATTCTGGCCACAAAACACAAAAGAACACAAGCTACTGAATTTATCTTAGCAGAAATCCTGACAATTGCTTTTGGGGGAATAAAGCTATTCCAGAGTGCTACATGCATCAGTCTAGCTTCTGTAAGTTATGCCTACATACACAGGGCACATACTGCTCAGGGATGGTCTCATTAAAGAAGCTCTGTGCAGCCTGTGCTCTTACAGTTTAAAAAAAAGGCACTATCACAGCTGAACCTGGGTTGCCAGTGTTTTAACCTGCATACACAGGACATGTACAAGTTTTTCTCAATCTCATTATATGTACAGGCCAGGCCTTGTGTGAAAACTCAGAACTTCTAGAATTCACTCACTGAGCTGCAGAGTCTGCACTAGCACTGATTAATAACTGGCTGCAGGTGCTGGGGTTTAAGTAGTGACCATTCAGATCAGAGAGAGGCATTTTAGGTTTACGCCAACTGGGTTTCAGCATTGAAATGGGCAACACAAATGAGAGACTCGTGTGAGGCTCATTCTGCTTTCTGATTGGCTCATCGTCTTTAGACATTATTGTAAAATTTAACTAACAAAAACGAAAACAAAACCATTCAGCTTAAACAAGAAAATCTGACAATGTGATCTTTGCAGATTGCTGCTGACTCATATTTCTGAGTGAACTCCTGTGTTTACCATGCAGTGCCTGTTTGACCACCTCAACCAGTTCTCCAGGTGCACCAGGAGAGCCCGGGGAATGTGACCTTCCTTACTACACCTGTAAACACACAGATACTTTTAAAACTTAATTTATAGGTGTGCTGGCACACAAATGAGGCTAAAAACAATAGCTGCTAACTTCAAAGGGGAGGAGGGGTCTGCTATATAGTTATAATCCATGACACCCGTGGATCATTGTGCTATAATGCCGACATTTTAAATTGCAATATTCATCTAAAACAACTTAATAAAAGTCAATAAAGTCAATAAAAGTCAAAACAAATCCACGTTAGAAGACTGTAGAGCCCAGTGGGCGCAGACTTTGCCATAAATATCATCACATCAAATTGGGGTGACCCCAGAACATGACCTCCTCCAGACATATAGATTCCTCTCACATCTCATTCATCTATACTACTGAAGACATACAACTTAACCATCTAACATAAGGTGATCTCCATGGATTGAAGCAAGCTCCTGTCTAGGGTTGTGGTCCACTACAGACTTTCTTGGTTGACTAAGGCCCAATTCCCATTCTCTTTGTACCCCTTAGTCCTAGCCTCCATGTCTTCTCCTTTCCACTGTGGTCCAAAAATCCTTATAATACCAATAGAAGAATTATTAAAAAAAAATTTTTGATCAACCAAGTTTGAACAAAACTGAATAAGCGACTTGGATGAGCAGCAAAACGTCTTCACTACAACCTTTTGTCCAGTTGTCAGAGCTTTTTGGTTACTTTTGGTTTTTACTATAGATCAGACCTGGATGAGGGATTACACAGACAACAACTAAGTCAATCATCGGCAAAAGGGTTTACCAACCAACTAAACTGAGTCAGGTCCAGATATTTTTTTGAGTGTTTTTTTGGTTTTGCATGAACTCCTGTGCAGATGTAGTCTTGTGAATGAACTTTGGGTCAGACACATAGAGATACGTAATAGTTTTGAGATCTTTAGCCACCAGGATCCTTTAGTCCACCAAGAATTTCTTCAGTCGAATACAGCACTAATAAATGGAAAGCTTAAAGTTCACCAATGCCCAAACCATAACCCTATGTGTTACCACCGCAAACCCCAAACTTTCAACCTGAGTGCAGATGTAGGTCTATAACAGACACAGTAACAACCCCTGTTGTCTGTATCAACACCTACTCAGCTACAGGGCCAAACGGGAGTCAGGGGCCAAACACGAGCCGGGGGCCAGTGCGCATGGTGTCAGGTGCTCTGTGTGAGGGAAGTGGGAAACTGCAAGTAAACAACATGTGATTGTACAACAAAGGGGATATTTTGGTGACGTAGGTCAAAACATATACTTCTATTACTACTGTCATATTTACCATCCAAAGGAGAAAAGAAGAAAAATACAGATAGTGTTTCACTGCATGAAAATTTTGACAAAAGTGGAGTACTGTAATAAAAGTAGAAATATCTCCTATAGAACAGTGTAATACATTATACTTATTCATACCTCAGTAAAGCACTCACGCAATGAACAAAGAGCTTATTAAGAATGATTCAGGCGTAAGAACTAAGAGGCTCTACCCAGTGTTGTTCTGTGTATTTGAGACAAATCTGTTTTACCAAAATACAGATATATGTACAAGCAGCTCTAAATGTAGAAAATTGCTGTGTGCTGTGTGCATTTATATATGTTATGTGTCATGTATATGTATATATATATATATATATATATATATATATATATATATATATATATATATATATATATATATATATATATATATATATATATATATATATATATAAATATATATATATATATATATATATATATATATATATATATATATATATATATATATATATATATATATATATATATATATATATATATATATATATATATATATATATATGTTATATGTTATATATGTAAAGTGTATTATTGTTAGAGAATCAGGAAGTACACTGTTAGCCTGCAAGTTGTTGTTAGGTTTACCTTGAGGGTAAAACTCCACCCTGGCCACTAAAAGTTGTGCTTAAAATGCTTAAGGTCAGGAATAACTTTGGACCAGTGCAAAAAGTTGAAATTGAACTAGTTCTCTTTTTCACATTGTTACGACAGTAAAAAAGGTACAGCACGTTCAATTAATGACCTATAACTAAATGATTAAGTAGTTACTAAGTCTGAATCTTCTTAAACTGTTTGTTCATTATGAATTAAATCTTTGTTCATGCTTTATTAAGGTGTAATTATTATACAGTGGAACCTAAAACTGCAGTTTGAAATCCAATATTGTTTCAAAAACGTACTGCGTTTTAGCTCCTTGAGAATGTGCCTGAGAATGCGTAGTGTGTGTGACCTTTGAACCCTGACCTCCGTGGTGTGGGCGGGGCCTGAGTAAACACTGTGGGAGCGTGCTCAGTTATGCACATGAGCCTGATGCCAATGTCGGTCATGCTAAAAACAATGCTACGCCAGTGCACTCAGAGGAGACCGTGATCTGCTGCTCTCTCATGAGTATAGACTTTAGGTAAATATGTTATGATAGACTGGTTTTCCTGACATGTTTTGTGATTGGGATTCAATTCGCAATGCATTTTAAACTTAGCTCTGTGGAGAGGCGACCCCCGCTCACAGTAAGGATGCATGTTTAGTACTAAAACATCTGTAGGACCTATTGAAGAAATGCAACATAGAGTTAGATTCCATACTGTGTAACATGCCATTACCAGAAAAGTTATGTAATGCACCTTTAAAGGAACTGCACGTGAAAATGAACAGTGTCTCCAGCTACATAAACACACTTAAATCAAATATAGTTTTTAATTATAACAATTGCATTCTGACGTGTTCTTAAAGGGCCCATATTGCACTTGTTTTTCCTTGTCAAAAACATACCTGGAGTTGTGTTTTGTGTCATTTCCACATGATTAACACATAAACGCTGCATATTTAGGAGTTGTGTGTGTGTGTGACATGTAGACAAAGTAATAATAAAGGGTTACTCCTATCCTTGTATTGAGAATGAGAAAAACTTGGATGTGTCTTCTACGTGCAGGTTAAGGAACTGGCAACCCAGATTCAGTTGTGATTGTAGTAACTTTTTAAATCTGTAAGAGGGCAGACTACATACGGCTCCTTGATTGTAACAGCATCTCCTCCAGCCTTGTGAGACAGAGAGAAACCAATCAATCCACAATCTATTTTCAATCATTTGAAGTGGCCCCCAGGAGACCCCCTCCTCTGGGTCCTCTGCTCACAGACACGCGCACACACACACGCACATACACACACTGATCTGCATACACGTCACTGGAAAAGGCTGCATGTATGACGCACTATTCAGACTCCAGTGCTCCACTTGGCAACAGCTCCAATGTGATAAAGCCACTGTGCCTTTGTCAGATGCAAATGTCATAAGTTATAAGCCAGACATTTCTCTGCACTGGAAAGTAGTGTCATGATACTAAAATTTCAAACTCAATTTCGATACTAAGGAATAGGGATCCAGACACCGGTATGGGATATTGCCGCCGGTTCAGCTGATATTCTGGTTTGGCCTTTTGACATCTCATAATGTTTGAACTTTAATTCATACAAAGCTGTAAAGCAGACAAAGAATACAATTAAATAACACAATTGTATGAATCTAAAATGCCATTCTCAGTCCTGGTTAATATCTGTGTATTAATTTCGTACTATCGTGACCTGTAATTGTCTTTAAAAATACATTGTTTCCAAGTACTAATAGTAGTTTTTTAATTAACTCGTGCTGTTATAGTTATAGTCTTGTGAGTGCATTTTGGATCAGATCTACAGACATACGTAATAGTTTTGAGAGCTTTTGTCACGTCCCCTTTTTTGTCAGCAAACTAATCAACAGCACATGTCTTTAGTCCATCAATAACTTAACTACGGCCCTAGCTTCATGTCATTTTTCTGGTGAGATGTTTTAGCAATGGAAGTGTCTTGCCCAAGGACACAATGGTCTGAGCGGGAATCAATCAGATGACTTTTAGGTAGGTCGACTGCAATGAAACTTACTTGGACGATTGAGAGATTACACAGACATTACAAACATTGCAATAAACTGCATTGTATGGAGGCGCAGGATAGGGCTCCAAGATTTATAGTAATAGAGTCAAAATCACAATTAGCAAATCAAGGCTACAATTTCTGAAGCACTATCTAATAACAAAATCTCCAGTCTTATTCTATATAAAAACCCTTAACCCTGTAGTTTAGATGTTCTGAAATGTGATTGTTGAATTAGTGTGAAAGTTCTTCTGGACGTGTTTAAACAGTGAACTTTGAACAGAATCTTATCATTAAAACATAAAGCACAAATCTAATCACAATCCCAATGTTTGTTAGAATTAGTTTTGTATTTTAAGTATTTAAGTATTTTGTCCCAAATCATTCAGCCCTACTTTATACAATACAGTTCTTTAGTACTGTATCTGGCCTGTGGTTTGCCTCCCACCTTGGTTCCCTCATTACCCACGTGTCATTGGGCTAGACACTTTTACGAGTCTCTACAGCAGCAGTGCAGCAGACACCGCAGTATTCTGATCAAACCACATTCGCACACATGCACCCAGCCACCCAGGCTCTCCATCAGGCCCCGCACCCTCCTCCTCCACCTGCTGTCGGGATGTTCTGACCCATGGATCACTGGGAATCCCATCAACAACTCCTTTTCACGCTGAAATACTCCAGCCAGGCCACCCAAGACTACAAACTTTTCCTATATACAGCTTGATTTCAAACAAGTCTGACTATATACACAGGCCTTGATACTATGATAATCCTATAACAGTATACCACGCTTACATAACACAGAGGTTATTATTAATTAAGTTCACACTTTACAGTGTTTGTAGCATACTAAATGGTATTTACGAAAGCAGAGAAACTGAGGGTCTGTGGGACATTTTAAACACGAAACACTTTAAAGTTAAAAGGTATTTTTTACTATGGCGTTCTAGTCTAATGCAAATCCCCACTCCATGTTTCAAAGGAAAATCAAGATGAGTCTATATAATGACTCATCATTGTATTCTTGATCATTTTGTAGGTTACTGAGTTTTAGATATGACACATAATGCACCAGAATGCAGGACGTTTGTTTAGAAGTTTCCAGGGGAAAAAATCCCCCCTAAACAATCAACCAACTTCATAAAAACAAAATGTTACGTTTACTGGCAAACAGTTGACCTTTTTAAATTTTATTTTGTTAATGAGTTTGTCTCATTGTATGTCTTGAGGAACAGTGTGATTGGTCTAACAGGTATCCACACATCAAACATGGCCTCTGCAGCCAGGTGTCTGTAATCAGAAACACCTGGCTTTAATCAGGGCAGTCCTTTGCGATGTCACGTAGTACTTGAAATTGATCACCGGAGGCAGCACACACTCTGTTTTGACTGTTTTTTTGAACAAAAAGCTGAAAATGTACTTAGTTTGGACAAAAATTGCCAAAAAGCACTACAGACAGCTGGCAATGCTATTCAAAAAACATATACACAGTTTAGAGGCAAAAAAGTGGAATTAGTGTATAGCATTTAAAGTGTTCCACTTTAAATGCTAGTCAGAACTAAACTACTGGCTCTATGCTATCCATGAGAGTATTCTTTTTCTATAATGTAGTTTAGACAAAATCAGCATAGCATAGTCCCTCTCACCCCTCTCCACTTGCAACCCCCCCCCTACCCATCCACCCCCCTCTCTCTTTTTTCTCTCTCTCTCTTTCCTGTCTCTCTTTCCTCTGTCTCTCTGCCAACCTCCTACCCGTGTCCTCGCACTATACAGGAACAAGAGGAGGGACAGGAGGAGGGGAGGAGGGAGCCTGTGGTGGTCACACTGTAGCCCAGAGCAGAAAGCCGTGGAGCGGGTAGAGCGCTAGCCGTTAGCCATGGAACCAGTCCAGGTCATGAACTGTGACGCAACCCACTATTGGTTACCCCTCACTGCACCAGGGCGTAAACAGTATCATTCTGCAGAAAAAGTAATAGTACAGTTAATTCCAAATAAATGTACTCAAGTAGAAGTACCAACTAGACTACAAGAAATGACTCAAGTAAGATATAAAAGTAATTGAGGAAACTGTAATCCTTCAGTCCACCATAGCAGTATCTATAGCAAAAGGAAAATTCTGTCAACTGGACAAAAGTTTTAGAGTCAAGACGTTTCACCGCTTATTCAAGGAGCTTCTTTAGTTCCATGGAAACAAGGTGGCAGACTCTCCACCAGATATAACATATTACTGACGTGCAAGCAAAAGTTTGAAGTCTGAAAACTGTTCTGTGAAAAGTACAATATTATGAAGTACTTCCCAGCTCTGAATATACAAAATCTAGTTCCAAATTTGTCCCAAAAAAGGAGCAGACATCTTCACTTCCCAACCCCAAAAACAGACTATAAACATATGGTCTGTTGCACCATTTGACATGAGAATACAGAGGAGGTTTTGTCACAGTCATTGTCCTCTGTCCCAGTCAAAGATGGCCTTGTGTAATCCTAATGTCTCTTCTCGGTCCTCTCTCTCTGTCCTGTCGGTGTGCCCTGTGTCCTCTCTCTGTCCTCTCTCTGTCCTGTCTGTTCCCTCTCTTTGTCCTCTCTGTCCTTTCACTATCCTCTCTGTCCTCTCTTTGTCCTCTATCTGTTCTCTCTGTTTTCTCTCCCTCCTCTCCATGTCCTCTCTCTGTCCTCTCTCTCTCTCTCTCTGTCCTCTATCTGTTCTCTCTCCCTCCTCTATTGGCCTCTTTCTGCCCTCTCTCTCCTCTCTCTCGCTGTCCTCTATCTGTTCTCTCTGTTCTCTCTCCCTCCTCTCCTTGTCCTCTATCTGTCCTCTCTCTCCTTTCTCTCTCTGTCCTGTCAGTGTGCTCTGTGTCCTCTCTTTGTCCTCTCTGTCCTCTCTCTGTCCTGTCTGTTCCCTCTCTTTGTCCTCTCTGTCCTTTCACTATCCTCTCCATGTCCTCTCTCTGTCCTCTCTCTCTCTGTCTGTCCTCTATCTGTTCTCTCTTTTCTCTCTCCATCCTCTCCTTGTCCTCTCTCTCCTCTCTCTCTCTGTCCTCTATCTGTTCTCTCTCTCTCCTCTCCATGTCCTCTCTCTGTCCTCTCTCTCTCTCTCCTCTATCTGTTCTCTCTGTTCTCTCTCCTCCTCTCCTCCTCTCTCTGTCCTCTCTCTCTCTCTCTCCTCTCTCTCCTCTCTGTTCTCTCTCTGTTCTCTCTCCCTCTATCCTCTGTTCTCCTCTTTCTCTCTGTTCTCTCTCCCTTCTCTCTCCTCCTCTCTCTATTTTCTCTCTCTCTCCTCTCTCTGTCCTCTCTCTCTCTCTCTCTCTCTCTCTCTCCTTCTCTCTCCTTGTCCTCTCTCTCTCTCTCTGTCCTCTCTGTCCTCTCTCTGTCCTCTCTGCCATCTTTGTCCTCTCCCTGTCATCTCTATGTCCTCTCTCTCATCTCTCCCCTCTCTCTGTCCTCTCTCTCTCCTCTCTGTCCTTTCTCTGTCATCTATATCCTCCCTCTGTCCTCTGTCCTCTCTCCGTCCTCACTGATGGATGTCTTCTCTCTCTGATCTGCTCCATGGAACTGTCTGATCCAGAAGTACCCCGCGCAGAAGAGGAGATGACCCAAGGAAAGGATACAAAGAGGGGGCTTGTTCTGGAGCCAGGCCTGCCTCCCACCAACACCACAACAACAACCACGGCAACCAGGAGAGAGTGGAAGGGCATCTGAGACACTATTCCAATTGTGGGGTTGATGTTAACTCATTGTTTATCATTGTTTTTTTACCAATTTATTTTTATATTTAGTCTTTTCAACAACTTGGTCAAATGGGTTGTGTAACTTAAAGAACCTTTGGACATTTTAAATTGCAATATTCATCTAAAATGACTTGATAAAAAAACCCGCAGTGTCAAACGGGAACTGATGTCACCATAAATGTCATCACAACAAAGACAGTGTAGCTAAAGCCTCATTTAGTTACTGACATAACTCATTTTTACATGGTTCCTATGCAACTAGGCTTCTACACTAGAGAATCTCTGGCAGTTGTTTTTACATAGTTCTCATCCAACTATGCCTGTGATTGGACAATTGCAATTGTTTCTACATGGTTCTCATCCAATTATGCTTCTGATTGGACAGTTGCAGTGTCCAGGACAGCTCTTGCTATATGGTTGCACCTGATTGGACAATTGCAGCTGTCACTACATGGTTCTCACCCCACTACCCTCCTGATTGAATAATTGCAGTTGGTTCTACATGGTTCTCATCCTGCTATCCTCCTGATTGGACAAGTGTTGTTTCTGCATGGTTCTCATCTGGTCAGTGTGTGAATGTGTGTGTGTCTTTAAACAGAGGAGCTGCTGTAGAGTGTAATGACTGTGTTTGTGCCCAGACAGAGACACAACACGTCTGGCACCTGAGAGAAGGAGAGAGGGAGAAAGAGAAAGAGAAGGAGTGAGGGAGAAAGAGAGGGGGGGGGAGTACTTCTGGCACTTGCAAGAAGAGAGAGAGGTGGAGTGAGGGAGGGAGGGAGGAGAGAACGGGGAAAAAAGAGAGAGGCTGGTACAGAGAAAAACAGGTCTGCAACTGAAAGAAGAGAGAAGAGAACAGGTGGAGTGATGGAGGGAGAGAGGGAGAGAGGGAGGAATGAGAGGAGAGTGGTAGAGGTAAGAGGGGAGAAAGAAAGAGAGAGAGGAGAGTGGTACAGGTGTGAGAAGGAGAAAGAAAAAGAGAGAGGAGAATGGTAGCGGTGACAGAGGTAGAAAGAAAGAGAGAGAGGGAAGTGGACGAGGTGAGAGAGGGAGAAAGAAAAAGAAAGAAAGAAAGAAAGAGAGGAGAGTGGTAGAGGTGAGAGAGGGAGAAGAAAGAGAGAGAGGAGAATGTAGAAGAGAGAGGGAAAAAGAAAAAGAGGGGGCAAGAGAGGGAGAGAGAGAGGTGAGGACAAAGAAATATATGAGAGAAGGACAAAGAAAGAGAGTGAAAGAGAGAGGGAAAAAGGAAGACAGAATGGAGAGTGGGGGTGGGAGAGAGAGAGGAGGTAATGAAAGAGGGAGAAAGAAAAAGAAAGAGGAGAGGAAGGGGTGAGAAAGAGAGAAAAGAAACAAACAAACAAACAAAGAGGGGGAGAGGGACAGGGCACAGTGAGAGAAAGAAGGAAGAGAGAGGTGAGGGGGCGGTGGAGAGAGAGAAAAATCGAGAGGGAGAGGGATGGGAGACAGAGAGAGGGCAAAAAAAGAGAGAAAACAGATGTGAGAGAAGGGGGCGTAAGGGAAAGAGAGGGGAGAGAGTGAGTAAGACAGAAAAGATGGGAGACAGAGAGAGGTATAAAGAGAATGACATGGAGGGAGAGAGGAGAGGAGGAGAACAGAGAGAGAGGATCTGACACATTATCTGGGTTAGACAAAGTTAGGTTAAAATATCTAACTTGAAACTTATTTTTACACAAATACATAAATATAAAAAAAAATAATAACAATAAATTAAATCATATCCCTCCCTCTCTTTCTCTCTTTTTCTCTCGCTCTCACACACAGAAGAGTCAATAAGCTTTGAGCACTTGAAAGCCCCGCGCAGCGCTGTAAAATCCTCCTGCACCTGAACACACCACTGTTTGGCCAGCTCTGATGATGATGATACACTGTTCAGACTGAGAGAGGCTTAATGACTACTCTACAGCACATCTGATAGTTTGACCTGTATGTGCACTGTACCGGAGATAGAAGCCCAAACACTACCAGATATAACCCAAACACTATCAGATATGACCAAAACACTACCATATATAACCAAATACTACCAGATATGACCAAAATACTACCACATATAACCAAAACACTACCATATATAACCAAACACTATCATATATAACCAAAACACTACCATATATGACCAAACACTACCATATATGACCAAAATACACCTAAATATAAAAGACATAATTAATAAGTCATTATCTTAATCGCTTATGTAGATAGTAATCATTAGAGCGTATGTTTGGTGTCTATCAGAAATGTGCAAAAATATCAATGTAAAATTTAAGAAAGAAAAACTATATAATAATATTTGTATTTTGATCATTGTAATGTGCATATCTGGACTATACAGACGCTAAAACATACACAAAAAGACATTTTTGTCACAAAGATGATGGCATTATTATATCAAAATGAAAAAAAAAACTATATCTGATTTATAAATGATAGACTTTATATTCTCTACTTAGAAGCCTTTAGTCACCAAAGTTAAAGCTTAATAACAATGCAAAAGTCCCATTATACAATAGAAATAATACTTTGACTAGTCCACTGCTAAAAGAATTGTTAGTTGCAACAAAGAGGACTTCAAGTATTGCCCAAAAAGTGAACTCACTAATATTTAACACGGAAGTTCAGAAATATCTGTTAGAATTATATTGTTGAATGATGAAACTGTGGAACATTTTGCAAAACAATATTCTATGATCATTTCTATTTTATTTTGCAGGCAATTTTGCCTAGTTTTGTTTAGTTCCAGATGAATTAACCTGGTTTATGGTTAATATCTCTGTAATTACTGAGCCTATTCACATGAAACAAAAAAAATGCAGAAAGTTCATCTCAGTTTCTGAGTTTTCTGTCCTAGTGACAGAGAAGTGCACGCATGAAACATAAAATAATATTACAGTATATAGTGGAGAGAAAAATCTAAATTTTAGATTTCATTCTTCTCTCAAATGTTAAAGAAGGTAAGAAGGTTATATGGTGTATTAACTATTAACACATAGCATATTTAAATAGCCATGTTACTTTTCATTGTTTTGAAAATATATAGAGCTATATTTGCTGAAAACAACATATCAACATGTTGTAAAAGTTTCACTCTGAGACTTTCCTCCCAAGTCACTAATGAAACTACTGCACATCGCATCAGGTTTGTCAAGTTGCAGTGTACAATTTTGTATCATGTTTTTGCATATTACTGCAGAATTGTCATGACTGGGCATGGATGACCTGGACATGGGCTCAGAAAGGGTCCGGAAGAGATTGTTAAAATATTCAAAAATGCATGGATGACATCTAAAACCTCTTCAGGCATGACAACATTATAACGAATATAACGTAGTAGAAAGCTCAACAAAATAGATTTTGCATAATACTGCTCTTTAAATAATATTACAGACATCCAAAATAAAGTGCAGCTGAGCTGCACTTTATTTATTAATCACGATCGAATCAAAATCGCAAATCAAAATCGTTATTTAGGCAATAGATTGATTTGTGCAAAGAACTAAATGCCGTATGTGCACCCTGGACAAAACATATGTCTCAAATCTAATCACAATACTTATTTCATAAAAATCATAATTAGCTTTTTTCCCAAAATGTTGCAGCCCTAGTTGAGTGGAGTTTACCAACAGAGCCTGACCCATGCAATTACCTGATCTCCAACTAAAATTTGAACCAACTCTAGAGTCAACACAACCTCCTAGAGCAAACAAAGTAATCCCGTGACTTACAACAATGACAGCATCTCTACTGTAGAACTTACTTGGGTCCAGGTCAGAGTAGTATCGCATTACAGTCCTGGTTTGATCTGGTTTAGTCCTGGTTTATACATAATTTATACATGGTTTAGTCTTGATTTAGACCTGGTTTAGCCTTGCTTTGGTCCTGGTTTATACATCATAGTCCTGGTCTCAGTCCTGGTCTCAGTCCTGGTTTAGTCCTGGTTTAGGCCTGGTTTAGTCCTGGTTTTTATCTGGTTCAGTCCTAGTTTATATCTGATTTATACTTGGTTTAATTTTGGTTTAGTACTGGCTTAGTTCTGCTTTAAATTAGCTTTAGTCCTGATTTAGTCATTCATGGCTGAGTACAGGTTGAACCAGGTTGAGTCCTGGTATTGACCTAGGTATGACTGATTGCTTCATCCTGGTTTAGTCCTGGTTTAGTCCTGGTTTAACCCAGGTTTAGTACTAGTTTATACCTGGTTTAGTCCTGTATTTAGTCCTTACAATCCCCCATACCCATCAGACAAGGTTGTATCTTGTTCAGTATTTATTTTGGATTTTTGTGGTTCAGTCCTGCTTTGTCCTGGTTTAGTCCTGTTTTTAGTCCTGGTTTAGTCCTGTTTTAATCCTGGTTTTGTCCTGGGTTTGTTCTGGTTTTGTCCTGGTTTAGTCCTTACAAACTCCCATTTCCAAACCTCTCAAACATGTGCGTAAACAACCACCAGAATAAACAATGCCGACACAAATGACCGATACGTGCGTGTACATGTGGACCCCATCACATCACTCACCTCCTTGCCCGCTCCCCACGCTGGCCGCCCGAGAGACTCCACGGAGACCACCACCGCACACAACCAGGAGAAGCGACACCAACGCGGCCACCGGTCCCGTCATCCTCGCCTCTTCTCCGGGGGGGAAGAGTTCAGCAACCACCGCACATTCTGGCTGACCCGTGAACGCCTCAGATCCAAAACAAAACCTCTTTTTGATTTATTTTTATAGCAGTCCTTGAACACAAAACCTGATTAGTTCTCGCTTCTCTCTCTGGTTGCCCTTATTGCCTTACCCGGTGGTTAGTGTGCACAAAGCGGGCACAAGTCACCTCTTACATCCGCTGGGCTCATAGTATCCACAGAGGGGAATGGTCCTAGCGACAAAAGCGTAGATATAGCCCGTGTTTGGTGATAGGTTTTCTGTTTATTTCGGTTCCAAGCCTGCGCGCTATAATAAAGTGCTCCAAAGTGCCCGTGCAGCGCAACCGTGCCACGATAGGCTATGCACTTGGAATAAACGCGAGTGTCGGTGGTATCCTGGCTCCCTGCCCCGTGCGTCGCTGCCCCGTGTCCCGCTAGAGAAGACGAATTATCAGCTCCAACGTCCAAAATGATGCGTAAAAGCGAACGAATTGCGCGTAAATTCGTTACAGTGTTCAGTTGCTTTCTGCTCCCTCTCTCTCTCTCTTTCTCATGTGAGGGTTGTGACCGGCGCGAGGTTCTGTGGAGACTGACACACACTCGAGCGCGCTCACACACACAGACACGCACACACGCACGGACGCACTCGCAGCCCCGCCCTCCAGGAAACACAAAGTACAACAGGTAGGAGACGTCACGGCGCAGGTGCATGGCTCATTCACTCGGTCCATTGTAAGGGCCCTTATGCGCGGAACAATGTGGATAGAAAGAGGCTATTATGAAATTGTATTAGATGGCCTACATCAGAAGGAGAATACAGCCAATTGTCCTGGGTTGGTCCTGGTTTAGCTCTTGTTTCCTCCTGGTGTGGTCTTGGTTTAGTACTGGTTTATTCTTGGTTTAGTCCTGGGTTAGACCTAGTTAAGTTATATTTTAGACTTGGCTTAGGCCTGGGTTAGACCTGGTTTAGTCTTTGTTTAGTTTTGGTTTACACGTGGTTTAGACCAAATTTAGACCAGGTTTAGACTTTGTTCAGTCCTGGTTTAGCTCTGGTTTAGTCCTTATTTGGACTTGGTTTCAATTTGGTTTAGACCTGGTTTAGACTTGGTTTGGTCTTGTTTTAGTCCTGGTTTAGTCTTGGTTTAGTCCTGGGTTAGACCTGGTTTAGACATGGTTTAGACCTAGTTTAGTCCTGGTTTAGACCTGGTTTAGTCTTTGTTCTGTCCTAGTTGAGACATGGTGTAATTTTGGTTTAATCTTAGTTTGGACCTGGTTTAGCTCTTGTTTAGTCCTGGTTTAGAGCTGTTTTAGACCTGGTTTAGTGTTTGCTCAGTCCCGGTTTAGACATGTTTTCGTTTCTGGTTTAGACCTCGTTTAGTTCTTGTTTAGTCCTGGGTTAGACTGTGCACCGAACAATATGGACAGAAAGAACCTATTATGGGATTGTATTATAGCCTATTATACACCTTGATCAGAGGGAAAGTACAGCCAATTGTCCTGGTTTAGTCCTGGTTTAATCCTGGCTTAGGCTTGGTTTAGACCTGGTTTATTCTTGGTTTAGTCCTGTCTTAGCCCTGGTTTAGACCTGGTTCATTCCTGGTTTAGTCCTGATTTAGTCCTGGTTTAGTCCTGGTTTGGCCCTGGTTTAGACTCGGTTTAGTCCTGGTTTAGTTTTGGTTTAGATGTGGTGTAATCCTTCTTTAGACCTAGGTTAGACTGTTTGCGGAACAATATAGACAGAAAGAAACTATTATGGGATTGTATTATAGCCTATTATACACCATGATCAGAGGGAGAGTACAGCATATTTTCCTGGTTTAGCCCTGGTTTAGTCCTGGTTTAGTCCTGTTTAGCCCTGTTTTAGTCCTGGTTTAGTCCTGGTTTAGTCCTGGTTTAGACCTGATTTAGACCTGATTTAGTCCTGTCTTAACCCGGGTTTAGTCCTGGTTTTCGTTCTGATTTAGACCTGGTTTAGACCTAGTTTAGTCCTTTCTTAGCCCTGGTTTAGTCCTGGTTTAGTCCTGGTTTAGACCTGGTTTAGTCCTGGTTTAGTCCTGTCTTAACCCTGGTTTAGTCCTTGTTTAGTCCTGGTTTTTCGTTCTGATTTAGAGCTGGTTTAATTCTGGTTTAGTCCTTCTTTAGACTGGGGGTTAGACTATTTGCAGAGCAACATGGACACAATTATTGTCACCTGCTTGTCTACAGGGAGATTGATAAATTTAATGCCAAACTGCTGACCATTCAAGACAAAGCATGAAAATAATTTAAAAATGAAATTAAAAAATTACAATAAAATGCTAAATAAATTTATAAATAGCCCATTTGAATTTAATCTGTTCTCCATTCTCTCTCTCCCTCTCTCTAGCAGAAGACAAATGGGGTCAGCTCTGTGTCGCCCGCCCACCTTCCCATAATCCACCTGTGTGTGCGTGTGAGCGGTGACATCACAGCGAGGGGGCGGGGTTTGCGCAGTAAAGATGATTAAAGCGAGCGGTAATCCTCATGTGTTGTGTGGAGAGAGAGCTGAGTCCAGACCTCTTATAGAGCTGAGCAATTTACAGAAAGCATAATCAGAATCATAACTGCCAGAAATATGTGTATTCTTTGACTAGAATCTCACTTTCCAAGCTCAAGTCAAGAAAAGCATCCAATCTCGCTTCTTCCACCTCCCGACTATTTCCAAAATCCCTCGATCTCCATAAAGTTGTCAACGCTCTCATTTTCTCCAGACTTGACTACAGTAACACTGTCCTCTCCAGCACTGACAATAAAACTGTCTTGTGCCTTCAACTTAATCACGTCATTAATCAACGACATCACGTCACCCCTGTTTTAGCTTCTCTTCACTGGCTGCCTGTGCGTTTTAAAATTGAAAAGATTTTACTGATCACTTTCAAAGCTCGTTTGGGTCTTTCACCAAGTTACATTTAACCCCCTATGAGCCCTCCTTACATCCTCAGGCAGGTCTCTCTTAGCTCCTCCAAAGTTGAGCTCTGGACAAAAGTTGATGGGGTCCAGGTATGTCAGCTTTGGAGATAAGGCTTGCACCATCAGTGTCATATTTTAAATCACTTCTTAAAACTCACTTTTATTCTCAAGCCTTTTTATGAATCATTTCCTTTTTCATGTGTGCATCTTTTCTTTGTATTTCTATGTTTTTATCTGCTGGCCAGGTGTGTTTTTTTACTTTGTTGTGAAGAACTCTGTTTTTTAAAGGTGCTGTATAAAGTGATGATGATGATGATGATGATGATGATGATTATAATAATAATAATACATTTTATTTATATAGCGCTTTTTACGGTACTCAAAGACGCTTTACATACATACAATACATGTATGTACATACATACAATACATGTATGTATCATACATACATCAAAATCATCATCATCATCATCATCATCATCATCATCATCATCATCATTATATTATTATTATTATTATTATTATTATTATATTATTATTATTATTATTATTATTTATTACTACTACTACTGTATAGGCCTTGTTAGATGTAGGTCTGTGGAGGAGTCTGAAAGTGTGACAGTGGATAAGATAAGAGAACCTTTATTCAATAAGATAAGAGACCCTTTATTGGTTTAATAAGAGCAAGATAATAGAAATAAACTCAAATACAACGCTGTGCAAATATAATAAACTAAAATAAAGGTCTACGCCCCTGGTTTGCACAGTGAGTGGCTATTTTTTTTTTTTTTTTTTCTGTTTTTAAAGCAATTGCACATCAGAGCTTTAACCTTTACATATTTTGGTTACCTGTCCAGCCAGAACCACATACAGGCTTCAACAAAAACAAGTGGAACTGTATCCTGTCTCCCCAATTTCAGATAGGCATGACTGACAGGTGGATTAACCAATCAGAGGGAAGGTCTGGTCATGTCAAAAACAAACATGGCGGCTTAAATGAGATAGATAGAAATAGCGTGGATTTCTGCAGAATCAAGAATCAAAGCGCCAAACATTTATTTATCTCAGGTAAAACAAGTGATATATTTTGTTCTGAATGATACAAGAGGTTTGAAGAGTAGATGTTATCTGCATTTGAGAGACACATGATACAAATTAACGGCTGTGGTTGGACCGTCCCCAGTTCGGTTTGTCACACTCAATGGTCCAATTCTTGACCCTTCAGGATGTCGAAGAGACTGGCCATTCAGGAAAGTGTTTTGGTGCAACGTCATAGCATTCTAAAGGCAGTGACAGCAGTACACAAAACAAGTTAAAATTATCATGCCTTTATTCATTATTATTCATTATTTAAAAAAAAAAAAAAAATATATATATATATACACCTTGAAAACATGCATTTTTGCTGTGAGGTCCACAGATCTGACCTGTAACAGGGCTTGGAGGTGTCACGTCCAGTCTTTATGGAGAGAGATCAGATGTAAAGAGCCTTGAGTGCCTTGAGGGTGGAAAAGTCTTACATAAAAAAGTGACCGTGACCATTTAAAAAATATTGTTAAATATCATTGTTTTTACAAATGTTTTTTGTTTTTTTTAACTTATAAACTTAAAGCTGAAATTTTGGGAACTAGTATTAAACTGTTTTTCATCTTGATTTTGTGAAGAAAAAAACAAAAAACAACAACATATGATTAGAAGCAGATGTCAGCAGTATAAACTAACAATGTCATCTCAACATATTTGGGTAAACTCTGCCAAACAAGTGGGCGTGGCTTGTTTACACTGACCCTGCCCACACCATTATCTCCTTTGTCCCGGCTCCTCCTTCCTGACGCTCCCCTTTTGTCCCCCAGTCCCTCAGCCCGCATTGGGGAGGGGTCCAGACATGCTCCTCGGCCCGCACAAAGGAGGGGTCACCCAGCGGGCCGGAGGACAAGGACAAGTGGCGGTCCAGGCGAGGGGGGAGAGGTCAGAGGTCAGCACTGTGAGAGCCCTGTGAAGCCCACTGAGATGTGTTTAAAGGGTCCAGACAGAAGTGATGTCTTCATGTGGGACGGAGGAGGAGGGCCTGGGGGGATAGGGAGAAAGGAGGGGGGGGCGGATCATAATTTAAGCTTAAAGAGGGGTATTATGCAAAATTTTAGATTATTTTTTCAGATTTTTTTTTTATTTTTTTTTATGTCACCCATGCATGCTTGAATACTTTAGCTATCTCTCCTGGGCACGATTCGAACCCTCCTCATGGTTAGCTGTGAGATTCTGTGCAATGCTCAGCCCACAAGCCTACCTCATCCATGCTCCTACACAACAATTCTCCAATACAGTATACTAAAACATGATACGAAACTGTAAACAACAACATGACAAATCTGATGTGATGTGCACTAGTTTAATTAGCAGGATGCATGCTGATTATTTTGTTGTGATAGTGGGAATAAAACTCATCATGACCATCCTCCTGGTATCTCAACAAGCAGAAGTTTTTCATTCACGTGTTTCATTCATTCATATTATTGACAAAAGTGACACTTTGAACTCTAGATGTATGATCTAGAATCAAAGTTGTTTAAATAATCATGTGGGCGGGGATAGGGAAAAAAGACATTTACTTAGAACTCAAGTCTCAAACACAAGACAATGCAGGATTACTCAAACATGCATGAATTACCTCAAATCCAATTAAGATAATTTTGAGGAAGCACTTTTATAATATGGTCTTTTTTTCATAATAGCCCCATGGTATGCTTTACATGTAAAGGACCTCAGCCTGTCTGCTTCACTGTGATTCTTTGTGTATGAAACATGCATGACAGATTTGACTGTGCAGTACTCTGGTCTCATGATTAGGGGGCCGTGGGGGGAGCGAAGAACTTAACTCTTTGCTGAACTTAACTTAGAGCTCAGAAAGAGAGCAGATAGACGCTCTCGGCCCACCGCCTAATTGTCATGGCTGCTTATCTGTCCACCCACATTAATATTCAGGCCTGATGTAAGGAGAGTGTGATGTGGGACCTGGTGCGTTTAGCTAGTGTCTCCGCTAGCATTGTAAACCAGCCTGTCTCAGCCTAGATATTACTGTGTCCACATGTCCAACATCATCTGAATTTAACACCAAAGAGGAGATAGGTACTTTAGTTTGGCCTGCACTCTGCTGCCTTCCTCACAAGTGTCAGTGATGTTGCTGTACCGTGTCTCTCAGCTGATTTAAAGAGGGGGTGTTATGCAAAATCTTTTTTTTTTTTTTTTTTTTTTTTTTTTTTGGCTTTCTACCATGTTACAACATCCCTCATCAAAAACACGTCTGAAGAGGTTTTAGATGACATCCATACATGTCTGAGTATTTTAGCAATCTCTCAAGGAGGGCCTATTCGAACCCTCCTTATGATTAGCTGTAAGATTATGTGCAGTGCTCAGCCCACAACCCTACGTCATCCATGATCCCACACAACAATTCTTCATAAATATACAAAAACATGATAGAAAACACAGGAACTTGACAAACCTGATGCGATGTGCGGTAGCTTCATTAGCAGGATGCATGCTCATTATGTGGTGATAGTGCTTTAAAAGGGGGGTGACTTAACACGGTGAGCAGTGAGGTCTGGGAGACCCAGAGTGCAGCCCAAACTCTCAAGGTCTTAGAGGTCTGTACATAAGAATCAGCAGACCTAATGAACCTAATTGGACCAAGGAGGGGATTGTTGTCAGTCTCAGCAAAGTTCAACATTTGTGTATATAAGTTTTGAGATTTCTTTCAAAAACAGTGAACTTCCCATAGAGTTAAGTTCGCTCAGTGGGCTGGGGCAGCTGTCACTCACCCGCAGACAGTATATGAGATAATAGAGGAACACTCAAACCTGACCTAACCCGACAACACAGCAGAGGATAAACAAGGCCAAGAATCTCAACTCTAGTGTGAAGTGAGTATATGTATAGTTATCACTGTTTTAAACACAAATAAAATGTTTTTTTGCCATGTTATGACAGAAGAGAGTTTTAGCTGTCATCCATTTGAGTGTTTACCCATCTCTCACGGGGCACTAATCGAACCCTCCTTAAGGTTAGCAGTACCATTCTGTGCAATGCTCAACCCACAAGCCTATGTCACCCATGCTCCCACACGACAGTTGTCCTTGAATACACAAGAACATGATACAAAAATGTACACTGCAACTTAACAGACCTGATGCAATGTGCAGAAGTTTAATTTGTTGGATACACGCTCACTGTGTTGTGATAGCGCTCTGAAGGTAGAGTGACTTAGCGCGGGGAGCAAGGAGAGTGGGGACTGTGTCAAAAACTAAGCTGAAACGTATTAAACATGTTAATTGTTTTTGGTAAAAGCCAAAAGTAAAATCTGTCAACTGGACAAAAAGTTGCAGGAGTGAAGATGTTTCGCTGCTCATCCAAGCCGCTTCTTTAGTTCTGGTCACATTGCTGGTGGACACTGACATCTATCTGAAGGGAGGAGTTAACTATACTGTAACTGGAAACAACTTTTGTTTACAGTTTCTGTATGTAGGCTAGGTGTATTGAGCTACACTTTGCCTGAGACATACTTAACATATTCATACACCCTCAATGGGTGTTTTTCACACCTATTGGCTACCTGGCTAGCACTATTGTTCTCTTTGTTTCCTTTGTTTGCTTACAACTTTGTTTGCCTAGAACTTTTTGTCCAGTTGACAGATTTTACTTTTGGCTTTTTACTACGGATCAGACCTGGACTACTGAGGGATTACACAGACATCTTCTCAACCTACAACTTTTTTTTCCAGTTGACAGATTTTACTTTTGGTTTTTACTACGGATCAGACCTGGACAACTGAGGAATTACATAGACACCTTGATTTTGGCAAATATAGCATTTTCAAAGCAATACAAGGTAACATGGTATCGAAATATGTTACGTATTAGAAGTTAATAACACACAGAAGTAAAATACCACCTATTTAAAAACAAAAAAGACTATTCAAACAGAATTTTACCTCTCACCCCAAACCTCTATGGAACAGCCTTTACCATATCAGGAGGGAGCAGAGCACACACTCAATCTGTTAACAGCTCCATTTGCCTAATTGAATCCTGGGTCATGACTTTGCTCCGCTCTCATCCATCACAGCATCCACAAAACACGGGCCCCAACCTTAACGTCTGACCTCCGTGTCCCATCTCCCTGTCTGCCTGCTCCCCTGTTCCTCCTGACACCCAAAGGAGAGCTAATCCACCACCCCCATGCCCCCCGCACCACTAATCCCCCAACAAAAGACCCTAGTTTGGCACAGGTCTGGGCAGGAAGGTCTATGGAGGGGCAGGTATACACTCCACTCCTCAGAGAAGGGATTAGCACGCTGCCGGTTAGCTCAAAGACTTCGGCTAAAGGGGGAAACAGAGAGTTAATGAAGAGATGGCGGGGGTTTAGCTAGCAGGACTGTATTCCTTCTTGTGCCTGATGTGTTCTGTGACGTCACTGAGTTGGGCTCCAGGCTGCAGGCTCTGGCCTTTGTGAGATGCTAACGAGCGGAAAATATTCATTCATTAGGCTAATGACATGTGCATGTGAACAAACAGGACTCTGCAAATAAGAAAATTGGGTTAAAATGTTGAAAATATTAATTTTGTTTCAAGTTCAGATGGGTTTACGTAAATCTACATGCTTGCGTCAAGTTTTTTTTTTTTTTTTTTTAAATTTTGAATATTGTTACAACTTCAGTTATTTGTTCTTTTGTGGGCGGAGTGGAGTAGGCTGCTCATGGAGTCCTGTCCCTAGACCCAGTGCCCAGCATCAAGACACAATTCCCTGAGAGCCAGTGGTCATTACAACATGTCTTTTTTGTGAAGCACTTAAAGGTTCACACTAAATAATTTTAAAATGCATTCCATGAACAGATCATTTTGCCTGAAATGTGAAAATATATAGTAAAACTCATATTAAAAGTCTATAATACTTTAAAAAAAATCAAAAAATCAAAAAAGGCAAAATTACTCAAATCAAAATGAATCTTCTGAATTGAAGTAATTTTAAATACTGCTAAATTGATTTTTGTTTTTTGTTTTTTTACAATGGAGGAGTGGCCTGGTTGTTAGAGAAATTATATTTCTGCACTGTACAGAAGGGTCTTATTCCCAGCTCAGTTCTTGTCATCTTGACCAGCATCATCTGAGGTATAATACTTCCTATAACGGAAGCATAGGCAGACTGAACTGTACAAGACTGAATGGACAACACTATCCGTGTCTTGAGGGTTCACGTCTCTGGGTGCTGGGTTCTGTACTGATGTAGATAAACTTTTCCTGCGTTACAACTCTAGCGTCATGCCTCTTCTCTTCAACTCGAGGGCTACTACAATTTATTCTACAACACTAGTGTCTTGGAGACATGTCCTTACTGGCAGTGCATTTGCATGTGGTACAGTCAGGGAAATCACCAGTAATGCTATAGTCATGTTAGCCAAATCATGTTGAAGTCCTCAGCATTAGTTTACCTTTAACCCCTTCATCAGTTTTTATAGAGTTTTATGATGCTGATGGATGGTTTTAGTTTGGACTGGTTTAGAGCTTATACTTATACTACATTTTTGTTAAATAAAAATCATATTAATTGCTCAGTCTTGTGTTGTTCATTAGAGGATCCTTAAAGTGCTACAGTAAGCCATTATACATTAACTTCCCTCACTTCCGTAGACAGATCTGCCCTGAGGTTAACTGTGAGAGCAGTGGCTATATTCCTGAATACAGCCTTTCCTACAACCACCAATCACTCCATTACACACCACAATCATACACAGGCCACGTGAGTGAAGAGTCTTGCCCAAGGATAATGCAGGGATTGGAGCTAGAACTGCTAACCTTACCACTATAGGATGAGTACCACAGCCTCTGTCCTCACTCTTTTTAGATCTGAAAAGCAATAGCCTTAGTTTAGTCCACGTTTAAAGCTGCTGTAGTCTGGGTTTAGAGCTTGACCTGTCCCTATAGTCCTGGTCCTGGTTTATTCTTGATTTTGTCCTTTTTTAAGTGGAACTAAACACTAAATCAACTTTTGTTTGCTTCTAAACTGTGTACATTGTGTTGCTGACTTCAGTGGCCACTGCAATTTCAAGTACTACGTGACATCACATAGAAAGGCAAAGCTCTCAATTTACTGGTCAATCTACATTCCTACCCTCACCTATGGTCTGGGTAATGACCGAAAGGACAAAATCGCAAATACAAGCGGCTGAAATCAATTTCCTCTGCAGGGTGGCTGGGCGCAGCCTTAGAGATAGTTGAGGAGCTCAGTCAGACGGGAGGAGCTCAGAGTAGAGCCACTGCTCCTACACGTCGAGAGGAACCAGCTGAGGTGGCTTCTGCTCAAGATGCCTCCTAGATGCCTCCCTAGGGAGGTGTTCTGGGCATGTCTCACCGGGAGGAGGCCCCACGGAAAACCCAGGACACGGTGGAGGGACTATGTCTCTTGGCTGGCCTGGGAACGCCTTGGGGTCCCACCGGAGGAGCTGGAGGACATGTCTGGAGTGAGGGAAGTCTGGGAGTCCCTGCTTAGGCTGCTGCCCCCGCGACCCGGCCCCGGATAAGCGGAAGAAAATGGATGGATGGATGGATGGATGGATGTGACATCACACAGGACTGCCCTGATTACAGTGAGATGTAAACACCTGGCTGCAGGGGCGGAGTTAGAAGTGTGGATACCTCTTAGACCAATCACACTATTCCTCATATGTCCAGATCACATCCCTCCTCCCCTCTCCCCCTCCCCTTTAGTCCTCCAGGTATTGCCCAGTTTAGCAAATCTATGCTTTTTTGGGTGGCATATAGGTGTTTAGTCTCACTTTAAATATTCAGATCAATTTTACCTTAGCTGTTAGCTGTTGTGAACTTCCTCCCTCATTGCTGCTAGCCTGTGCTGGTAGCATGTGTGCGTCATGGGGATGTCTGTGTAATGACAGATGAATTATTGAATGTTATCACTTTTTCATGTGAATCTGTATCCATCTCCTTCTATGTAAACACACACACACACACAAGGGTATATATTTAAACAGAAACAAAGGTGGTTCTGGCAGCTGCTTCTGCTCTGTCACCATCTGCAGCCTCATCACTCTCCTGTGTAGAACTGCAGAAAGCATATCCAGGTGTTACTGCAAGAGGACACAGTATTAGTTAGGGTGTTTAAAAAGGCACTTGTGGTTCACTAGGTTTTTTTTTTTGGCCATTTTAAATCACTATATAGAAGTCTTTATTAAAGAGGGGGTATTTAGTAAAATTGACTTTTTGGAGTACCATGTCATAACATTCTTTCATCAAAAACAAAAACAATAAAAGGTGACATGATCTAAATATGTTATGTGTTAGCAGTTAATACCCCATAGAAGTGTAATACCCCTCTCTAAACTGTTGCCTGTTTGTTGATCTTGTGGATGAGGAGAGAAAGTCGACACACTTATTCACAGGTTTTGTGTGTCATGCTCCTCACAGATGGTCCATCCATAATTGAGCCTGAGAACAGCCCAGCTCCTGCCAAACCAAAGCCACCCAACCGCAGAGGGACCGGCGTCTTAGATCAACGTTCAAGATCTCCCCCTCCTTCTTCTCGAACGCTCTCTGAGGGCCCCCGGGAACCAACATCTAACGTATGCCGTTCCAAATCTGACCTAAATACGCAAATACATCATCTCCTCTGAATACTGCCAGTGCGAAGCGTGTGCTAATCCTGTTACAGCGAGAAGAGCCCCAGGCAAGAATCGAACCCGCAACCAAGCACCGTACTTGGCCCCACATGGAGAAGTGATTTGTACTTGTCCTCATCATTGTGAGAAAGTAAGAGTAAGGCGGTTGGAGTCCCCTCATAACAAGAAGGTTGCGAGTTGAATTCTTGGATTATGTAAGACATATCTGTGTTGAATGTGTATGTTCTTTTTATGTATGGGTATCAACAATCTGTAAACTCTTGCAGAATGTGCCTTGCCCCAGTACAGATATACTGTATAAGCAGCTCTTTAGGTCAAAATAAGTCTGCCATATACTGTCTGCATTAAGTGTTTAATTGTCCAATAATCATGAAATGCGTGTTAGGATGCTAGTTGTTTGAGCTCTACCGTCTTTGCAAAAATCCTCACTGGTCTCTAAAAGCTCTGAAAAGCGCTTACAAACTCATCAGCACACAAACGTTGCATAGTTAGGATGAGTTCTTCAAACACTCTCCCTTCTTTCAAACTCTCTCAAACTGAAAACACTCAGTTCAACCTTGTGATGTCATGTGGTAAGACAGGAAGTGCTCTGCTGTGTTTTAAAACACCTTCCATGCACCATCACTAGAATCATTTGTTAATTGATCATTTCGGCCCTGGAATTGGCAAAAAGGTAAAAGGTAGTTCATAATGAAGTCCAGCTCCGTCCTGGGCTGTCCTCTGGACTCAGTGCAGGAGGTGGGGGACAGGAGGGTCCTGGCTAAGGTCATCTCTATGCTGGACCACGAGTCTCAACCCCTGCAGGACGCTCTGTCTGCCCTGGAGAGCAGCTTCAGTGACAGACTGATTCATCCTCGCTGTGTGAAGGAGAGGTTCCGCAGGTCTTTCCTTCCTGCTGCTGTCAGACTGTATAATGAACACTGTTGAATGACACACTGAACATGTGTAATTTAACCATAACCATGTGCAATACTCAAGTCACTTTATGGAGATGTATATCTATATGTGTATATTAGAGTTTATTTTTAAGTCTATTTCTTAAATTATTTCTATTTATCTATTATCTTGTTTTATTGCATGTACCATTTTCCTTCTGTTCTTAACTGTGCGGTGCAATACTGAAATTTTCCCACTGTGGGACTAATAAAGGCATATCTTATCTTGTGAATGAAAAAAAAATAAACTGTGGATATGTTTTGGATGAGCTTCATAACATGGCATAAAGCTCACTAGAATCCATTTTGTGTAATATAGGACCTTTAAGTGTTAATAGAGCTGAGACTGAGGTGATTGAGGTCATAGTGTGATGAGCGTCTGGTCAGGTCTAATCTTCTCTCATCTCTACTTAATCCCTCTGATGAGAACAGTGCAAACACTTAGATCTGCATGATTTGAAAGCTGCACTGTGTAAGTTTATGGAGCTGGCATGTCACCTGCATGAAAAAAACATACTTCGTAGCATTCTCTATAGAGACATATAGAGACTAAGTTTAAAGGTCCTATATTATGGAAAATTGACTCCTGTGAGCTTTTAGCCATGTTAGAATGTTGTTACCCCCTCAAAAACATACCTGGAGTTGTGTTTTGTTTCATTCACACATGCTTAAGTAGCTTGTAAGTATTAGTCTGTCTACAGCTCAAAATGCTCTGTTCCACCTTATGATGTCATGAAGGTGTAGTTTTGAACTTAACTTAACTGCTACCATTTACCTTTTGGTTAGTAAAGATTCCAGGGCTGAAATTATCCAAATGATTCTAGTGAAGGTGTATGTAGTTTAAAAACACAGTGGAGCACTTCCTGTATTACCACATGACATCACAAGGTGGAACAGAGCATTGTGAGCTGTAGACAGACTAATACTTACGAGTTACTTAAGAGTGTTTTCTATTTGAGAGAAGAGCTCAGCCTAAATGTGCAGGATTTATGTGTTAAACATGTGCGACTGAAACAGAAAACTCCAGGCACATTTTTGATGAAGAAACATTATAACATAGATCAGAAAATAATGTAATATAAGCCCTTTAATACCATACTGTGGAATATTTATTTAATATAGCCACAGGAACAACATTTTTGTGAAAACAAGGAAGAGGAGACCTGCCATCAGGTCAAGGCCACTCACAGTAAGGACGCATGCTTTTCAGAGCAATGAAAAAATCATAAAAAAAAAAACAAATGCTTATGTTTTGTTTGTTTGTATTTGTCAGTTTATTTTTTTATCAGTAGTTGTTCAGTTATTCCAGATTTTTTTTTATTTAAACATGTTTTAAAATATGAATATATAAGTTTCAGGCTATGGTCTAACTGTGTAACTTTTCTGGTGTGGGGCCCGTTGTCTGCTATCTCTCTGTCTCTATGGAGACGTTTCTGCCTTGCATGGAGTGATACCTGCACATTTGAGCAATCTTTAAGTAACATTTTCACCACCACCGGTATGTGCCCACTGCTCTGTACTTCGTTCTCCAATTTTTGTGTCTTTATTGATAACACATAAAGGATTCTGCAGTTTTGTGGAGTCATTTTGGTACAAATGAAAAAAATAAAAATAAAAAATCGCTTCTTGTTACCATCGTGTGTAATTATCCATATCCATAGGCAGTGTTCACCTGTGTAATTTGGTCTCGTTACTTCATGATGTTTGAAGCCATACTGTATAATATTGGCATAGCAATAACATCTCCATAGAGGCAGGCAGGGGGCAAAGCCTCCACCAGAAAAGTTGCATAAGTTTTGTTTCTTTTTTTTACTCCAGAGATTTTTAAACAATTTTTATTAGAAAATAAAAATATTGAAAACTGTCAGGAATACTCTCATCAAACCAGAAATACAAAAACTCCTCTCTCTCTCTCTCTCTCTCTCT
Organism: Periophthalmus modestus; assembly: GCA_019594935.1. Lineage (NCBI taxonomy): Eukaryota > Metazoa > Chordata > Actinopteri > Gobiiformes > Gobiidae > Periophthalmus > Periophthalmus modestus. The sequence goes on from JAIEZT010000107.1 coordinate 8,768,767, forward strand.
CTCTCTCTCTCTCTCTCTCTCTCTCTCTCTCTCTCTCCCTCCTCCCTCTTCCTCTCTTCCTCCTTCACCCTCTCTCTCTGTCCCGCTCTTTCTCTCTCTCTCAATTCTTTCTCTCTCACCTGCGCTCTCTCTACCCCACTCTCTCTTTGTCTCTGTCCCTCTCTCGCTCTTGTTGTTCCTCTCTGTCTCTCTCTCTTTCCCCTCTCCCCACCTCTCTTTACCTGCCGTGTTTGCTCCTGAAGCTCAGAGCCTTATGGACCCTTCTCTCTATATTTGTCCTGGACTTTTTAATATCAGGCCGTTTCATATCTGCGTGCCTGCATGCCCTTGAGCAAACACTGCACCGAGGGTGGGAGGGGGGTGGGGGTTAAAGCTCCCTGTTATGAAAAACAAACTCTGCTGTAATCATGTTATTCAACTCTTTCCATTATCAAAACCTGTCTTATTTTCTCATATTTGTGTAACTGCATACAGATTCTTCCTTATCAGGGCAGGTGATTAAATCCAAAATTACTCAAGTTAGAGTAAAAAGGTATTTGGGAAAACTACTACGGTACTCAAGTAAGAATAACTTAATGAGTAACTGTCGGGACGGAATTTGAAATTAATGTAATTTGAAGCACAAAACATTAAATAAAGCAAAAAAAAAACAAAAAAAAACTATATTGGTATTTGGATAGACACAAAAATGAGACTTTATATCTGATATCTCATAGATTGTAGATTTACTCACAGTGGGAAGAGTAATCACAACTTTTACTCAAGTAAGAGTAACATCACACTGTACAAGATATTACTCAAGTAAGAGTACTGTTACTTCTGTAGTGGGGTTGTCCCCTTTGATTGTGACCCTCGGGAGGGGCCTTAAAGCCCACCCCCCCCCCTCTATGCCACACTTCATTAAAAATCCTCAACTAGGGGTAAAAGTATGCTGCTGGAAAAGTACACTGAAACCTACAATTTCTTGAAAAATATTACTCAAGTAAATGTAACTAAGTACATACTCACCTTTGGTCAGAAGACACTCAAATTCTGGTTTACAGTCTGCTGTCCAACTTCAACTTAAAGTCACAAACCAGTCATCTGCACACAGTAGGGTGCAGAATTTGAGCAGAGAGAAGGGATGATTTTAAACAGAAATGCAGGATTAATATACAGTTTACATTATGTTAACAACAGTCTCCTCAAACTTTGGTTCAAACTACAAAACCATGCTAATCAGACACATCAGACCGCTGTGAGAGAGACTGGCAGAGAACTATAGAGTAGAATGACAAAACACTAGTCTAACACGTAAACAAGTCCTACTTATCCCACCTGGAGATTTTTGTTCACTTTTCTGTTGTATTTAAGGTGCACGTTTGATCATGGTGAAAATTATTGCAAGAACTATACTGACACACAAAAATTTGACAAGGTGGATGAAGTGTCTTGCCCAAGGACACAGCAATAACCCAAAACATGCAGTGAGTTAATATGCAGATGGAAAGTAGCAGTAGCTAAATCTGATACAAATAATCTCTTCTTTTGCTAGATTAATGAATTTGTACATGGTCTCTGACAAATAAAGAATAAAGAAAGAAAGAATATGTTACCCAGGAGCTGACTGGTAGCCAATATTTATTTTTTATTATTTGACTTTATTTATACAGGGAGAGCCCAATGTGAGCACTCAGACTCTCCTTTTATGGACGTCCTGCAGGATAAAATGCAAACAAAAAACAGAACAAAAAACAAGTACCTGTACATATTGTAAGCCCATTTAAAACATTAAAAACAGGTGCAGGTGTGAGTATACGTGTTCGTTACCAGATTATTAAATTTAATTTGTGGTACCAAAGTATCCAATTTGGCTTGCCCATTTTTCCCATCTCAGTTCTCATGCAGCTAGTCCTTAGACTTACATTCATGTGATCTTGTATTAAATGTCCCTGTTTCGATTATTAACAAGCATGTGAGATATTCAAGCAGTAAGTAGTCCTTTATAAATACATTTTATACAATGTTGTTCTCTTTTGACAGATAGTGATGGTAACCTACTTTTTCAGTGTACAGTCATGGGTTTTAAATTCATCACCTGTTATGAAACGAAGCGCTGAGTGAAAGAGTGTACCTTGTTTTTTTCAAAGTAGAGGCTGAAGTCTGCCTATTGTTTCTATATAAGATGGCAATGTAGATGATAATGAAGAAGGTAAACTGGGATTACTTCCACTTAAAACCACTAAATGAATCTCTCTAGCCTCATAGCATAGAAGGTTAAGTCTTTTTTGTTTTGCCTAATTGACCCTGTTGCATGTGTAGGTGTGATTGGCTCCGTCCTTGGCCAATAAGAAAGATTTTTGTGAAAAAAACACAAACCCACTCAAACATTTTATTCGCATTGGCAGTTTATTTGTGTATTTTCCTGAAACCTTCAAAAATGATCTGAAGGTTGGCAGTTCAAATTCTGCTCTTGAAATAATCATCATTGGTAGAGCGGTCAGATTCACTGACCCACAGGTCGGTGGTGCGACTCCAGCTCCCACAGATGAATGCTGTTGTTGTGTCCTTGGGCAAGACACTTAGCCCACCTTGCCCCCGGTGTCTGCGTACATTGATGTATGAATGTGTACGTGAGTGAGTGGTTCCTTGATGTAAAAGCGCTTTGAGTACTTTGAAGGTGGTAAAGACCTATATAAAAACAAAACCATTCTCTATTTACCATGTTTAGAGGCTAGCTGGAACTGCTTCCTGTTATAACCACAAAGCTTAATATGTGAACTTCAAACGCAGTTATCACATGTATTAGTGAAATGTGCTTAAGATTATGAATGTGAATATAGATTCAATTAAGTCCTTGGCCTGGTCCACTTCGATCCACCCTGGTCTACTTAGGTCTGCTTTAGTCTGTTTTGGTCTGCTTTCCCTGGTGACACAGTCCTAACGTCACCACAGCGCTAAAAGCAGACACAGGAGATGCTCTTGTGTGTGTAATATTTCATGTGTGCTGAATAGTGGATGAGATTATACGAGCTGTTACGTAAGTGAGGAACCCGCTGTAACCTCAGGGAACAAACTTCAGAGAACCAGGGTTACGCTTAGTCACTTTTTGACCTTAGATAAACTGTTTGGGGAAGTGTCTCTGGGTAGAAGTCCCTGAAGTGAAGTGGTGGATTTAAAGAGGCAGCAGTGAACAATGACAAAATAGAGAGGACTTTGTTTCTTGATTTTATGCAGTTACATTTACACATTTACGTTCACTTTAACAATTTTTTAAGAGTTTGTACTTTTCTTGCAGCATACTTTTACTCCTACTAGCAATATTCTTTTTCGAAGTAGCAGTGCTCATACATGAGAAAAAGTTTGGGTTACTCTTCCCACTGTGAGCAAGTCTGCAAATGACAAAAGCTTTATATTGACAATATGAAATTATTTGAAAATTTTTACGTTTATCATTTGAAAATACCAGACTTTGTGTATTGTTTAATGTTTTGTCCTTCAAATTAAATTAACTTTCAATTATAAATCAGATGCTACGCCACGGGCAGTTGCTATTTAAGTTACTCTTACTTGAGTATGAGTTTTCCTAAATACTTTTTAAATCTTACTTCACTCATTTTTTGGACCACTTTGTATTTTTACTCAAGTAAAATTAGTTTGAGGTAAAGTTCCTCTTACTTGAATAAGTTTTTTGGCTACTCTACCCTCCTCTGGTTTTATGTAACGGAAGGCCTATGTGAAGAGTGGGAAAAATGTAATGCTAAACAAATCATATACTAGGCATCAGACTTGTGCAAAGTTACCCCTGACTCAGAATGTGGTGCAGCTCCAGTGCAGAGGCCCTAGGAATTCCAAAAGTAACAATAGGATCTCGGATATTCTCGGCACACATTGGAGCTGCCAGCAGTCCTGATTCCTCATCCAACAATGTCCCTGATAAGACAAAAATATGTTTATACTATTTCGTATGGTACAATGGCACTTACCTGAAGTACTGGAGATAAAGACAGGACCTTTTAAGGGCCTGTTATGCTAATGTTTTGTCTATGTTATAATGTTGTTTTCCATCATAACCAACATTATTTGTTTCATTCACACGTTTAATATACAAAGTCTGCATATTTAGGCTGAGTTCTCTCAAAACACTCTGTTCCACCTTGTGATGTCACTAGGTGGTGATACAGGAAATGCTCCACTGTGTTTTTAAACTTTAATCTTCACTAGAATCACTGAGACATTTTGCAACCTTAGAATTGCTAAACTTTGATGTTACAGCTATTGTTTTAGCTTTGGTGAAACATCTTCACTCCTGGATGCACCAGAAGATGTAGACTTTCCATGGTAATCTCAACTGAACAACATAAGTTTTAAGAAGCATAACATAAGAAAACTTATGTTTGTTCTTGTGTATTGTAGACTAAATAAGTTCAACTGAGGCTAAAATAGCCGTTAACTACCACTAAATGACATCACAAGGTGGAACATTGTGGAAGCATTTTGAGCTTTGGAGATATAGACAGTCTGATAATGCAGGATTAAAACACAAAACACAACTCCAGGTATGTTTTTGAGACAGTAACAAGAATGTAACGTGGCTAAAAGCTATAATATAGGACCTTTAAGACACTTTCAAGACATTTTTATTCTGTAGAATATATGTTGTATCATTAGTTTATAGTACATTATGACAGGGATATATCTATACACATTATCTTTATGTATGCAGTATATAGCAAGATTTACCCAAAATGTCTATGTACTTTTGATTTTAAGTGAAATTAACTCAGTGACCTCTTGTACTAAACAGAACACAGGGGAGGGGGTGCAGGCAATCCAAAGGCCAGGCAGGTAGCTGGTGATGGGGCATGTGAGCAGACAGGGCCTGGGCGAGGAGTGATGTGGTGTGGAGTTCTTGGGTTCAGACTGCACCAGATCAGGCAATGCGAGGCAAGCAAAGGCATTCAGAAATCACCCACATGTCAGCTCCGATCCATCAAAATGTCCGCTCCGAGATGCCATAGTTCTCCGCAAACTCTCATACACAGGCAAATCTGGGTCAGGCTCAAATTTAAAGGTTATAGTCTTTTATCGACTGCTTATAATGTCTTCAACAAACTGTGATAGAATTTGCTGTTTAACCATTAGACTGCAGAGTTGTTGACTTGGTTTATGATTAATATCACTGCAGTTACTGGGTCTATCCACATGAAACAAAAACTGGCACAAAGTTCAGTGTCTTCTGTTTTTATTTCCAGTATAATATTTGATGAAGATATATTGTGCTTGTGTCTACTATACAGTTATAATCCATGACACTCGTGGATCATCATGTTATATTTTGGGCATTTTAAGTTGCAAAATTAATCTAAAATGACTTAATGAAACAAAGAAGTCTGCTCGATTGGATAATTGTGGAGCCCAGTGATGTATTAGGAGTCGATTCCCTTTGGTCTCTTTACAATATGTCACAGCATCCTGTCGGGCCCTCCTGTGGATGGCTGCAGATTTTATTTGTCATTTGTGCCAATATAGCAAAATGATGCTGCTGACACTTACCTGTATTATTGATTAAGAAAATGAAAGTGAAAACTGGGGGGGACCCTATTGACTTGAATACCTAAGAAATTATTCAAACATTCATAAATCGATCTGTTGTGCTTGTTGTTGTTGTCCTTGTTTAATAATGTGCACGTATTTCAATTATTTGGGAAAAAAAATGTAGAGTGGAACATTTCAGTCAAAGAAATACTATGGAGACAAGCAGACTATCAGAAAAGGTACACAGTGCACCTTTAAAGCCACAAGAACAATAAAAAAAATTGAGGAACCAAAAATCAGAAATATGACCATATGATCACAGCTTTTGTATTTGGTAATTTCTTTCAAAAACAGCTAATCTCCCATAGAGCTATACGGGCCACTGCTCTTTATGTGAAATTACAAGACTGAGTTGTATCATATCTTGAACGCAAACCTCTTTTTTCTATTCCTTACACTTGCTCTTGTCGCATGATCCTTGCTCCATCCTCCACTCTCCACCCTCCTCTGGCTGATCTTCTCCCCCCAGAGCTTCTCCTCTGCTGGGGGTGGGGTAAGATGCTATGTCCCCCTACCCCCACAGACCTGCTGCACCAGAGAAGACGTCTGCGTATACAACCACCTTCGCACATCTGCCTTATAACTGGGCTAATTATATTTGCATACCATCACCAGGCTGCCGACAAGTTTTAATGGGAGGGTAATTGAATAACCGACCCCCGTTTCCTGCCCTGGAGCATCTGTCTGGGCTTGTATCCATACGCCGGGAGATCTAGGGTCTACGCAGGCAATAAGGACCAATCAGGGATGTGATTATGGCAATATAAATTCAAATTAAACATATCTGAAGTGCAGGTTGAAATTGAAGCTGACGTTTTTATAATGTTATGTGGAATATCATGAAGAGAGGAGTGAGAGTCTTGTGGAGTCAGCTATGAATACTGTGGGGGAAAGAGCTGTAACTGGGGCAAACCTTGACATTTTTTATGTGGTTATAATAAGACAATTAGCATGAATTAGTTTACATTTTAAAGCTTAAATTATCATGAGCTGTGGCTAGTGTTTTATAATGGACTAGGGAAAGATTAAACGATGCAATATGCACCTTTTCTGGTCTGGCACCTGCTTGTCTCCATGGTGATTTTATTGCTTTTCCAAAATGTTCCATAGTATGGCATATAAAACCAATTAAATGTGTATTCTGCATGTATTACAATATTACTGTATTACAGATGTTTTAATGCTTAAGCTACCTTAAAAAGCATGCAAACTGTGAACGGGGTGGCCTCTCTACAGATTTGACCTGTAAATCTGACTACATGGCTTGCCATCAGATTTTAATCGGGCTAAATGAGTAACAATTCCTGCCCCAGAGCATCTGTCTGGGCTTGCCTGTGTAGACCCTAGGAGATCTAGGGTCTACACAGGCAATGACGACCAATCGGGGATGTGATGGCAAAGATGATTATGGCAAATGAAATATGTCTGAAGTGCAAGTCGGGATTAGAGGTGACGTTTTTATGATGTTATGCTGAGTTGTAATAGGCTACTTCCTGTCCAATTCTATATCTATGAGGTTTTTGCCAAGTCACACTAAAATTAATAAATATTTAAAGATAAGGCAGTGGACAGAGAGCTGCGGGTGGATGTCATTGACAACATGTTATACACAACACAAATAAAATTAATACTTCACTGGAGGAGTCTTCTGTGTTTAGAATGTTGAATGTTTGTGTCTCAGTGCTGACGCTAATTCTAATTTTGAGTCATAATAAAAATAAAAATATGAAAACTGCAGCTATAACTGGGGCAAACCTTGACATTGTTATTAATAAGGTCATAATTAAGATATTTAAAATTAGTTTACATTTTGAAGCTAAAATGTTCATATGAAGTGACTAGCATGTTAATAATGGACTACAGAGAAAGATTAAAAGTGCACTATGTAACTCTGGCAATTGCTTATTTCTATGGAGATGTTATTGCTTTCCTGAAATGTTCTGTATTATGGCATTAAAAGTACCTATCTTGTATTAAATTACAATTGTTTTAATAACTGAAACTGTAAACAACAGCTAAACAACACAGTTTCAATATAGTTAGCTCCTCCCTTCAGATAGATATAAGGCAGTGTCCATCAGCAATCTGACCAGAACTGAATAAGTAGTTTGGATGAGCAGCGAAATGTCTTCACTCCTACAACTTTTTGTCCAGTTGACAGATTTAATGTTGGCTTTTACTATGGATCAGACCTGGATGACTGAGGGATAACACAGACTTGTTTTAATAAGCTTATAAATTGTAATTGCATCATGTAAAGAGGAGCGAGAGACTTATGGAGTCACTATAAATACTGTAGAGGAAAGAACTGTAACCTGGGGCAAACCTTGACATTTTTATCTGGTTATAATTACAATAATATAATTACATGAATTAGTTTACATTTTGTAGCTAAAAATATCATTTGAAGTGGCTATCACGTTTATAATGCACTATAGAGAAAGATTAAAGGTGCACTATGTCACTTTTCTGGTCCAGTACCTGCTTGTCTCCATGGAGATTTTATAGCTTTTCTGAAATGTTCCGTAGTATGGGATTAAAGATATCTATCTGCATTCAATTACAGGCGTTTTAATAAGCTAGTAAGCTATAATTGCAACATGTAAAGAGGAGTGAGAATCTTATGGAGTCAACTATAAATACTGTGGAGAAAAGAACAGTAAATTGAGCAAACCTTGACATTTCATATGCGGTTACAATTAAGATAACTAGCAGGAAATAGCTGACATTTTAGAGCTAGAATTACCATACAAAGTGGCTCATGTGTTTCTAATGGACTCTAGAAAAATATTAAAGATGTACTGTGTAACTTCTAGTCTGACACCTGCTTGTCTCCATGGAGATTTTACTGCTTTTCTGAAATGTTTCATAGTATGGCATTCAACTTACCTCTTTTGTGTTTCTTCATTACAGGTGTTTTAATGCTAATAGGTTACCTTGACAAATATGCATTCTTACTGTAAGCGGGGGGTGTAATTGAATAACCGCCCCCTCTTTCCTGCCCCGGAGCATCTGTCTGGGCTTGTATCCATACGCTGGGAAATGTAGGGTTTTTAGGCAATAAGGCCCAATCAGGCATGTGGTGGTGAAGATGATTATGGCAATATAAATTCAAATTTAATATTTCTGGAGTGCATTTTTATAATATGGTTATGATTAAGGTTAATTAATGGGAATTTTATTATTTTTACATTTTAGAGTTAGAATTATCATAGGAAGTAGCTTATAATAGACTATGGAAAGGTTAAAGGTGCGCTATATAACCTTTCTGATTTAGCACCTGCTTGTAGAGATGTTATTGCTTTACGGAAATGTTCCACAGTATGTTATTAAACTTACCTATCCTGCATTTATTCAGTTACAGGTGTTTTAATGCTAATGCAGCAGCTTTACTCCGAGTTCCTCCCATGTGGCTGAGCTCCTCGCCATATATCTTATGGTACACCCAGCTACTCTGCAGAGGAAACTCATTTAACTGCTTGGGTCCACCATCTTGTACTTTCAGCCATTACCCACAGCTTGTAACCATAGGTATGGTTACCACCTATGAAGAAACCAGGACTAAACTAGAACTGAACCAGTGATCACTGGTTAGAGTAAGAGCAAAGATCTAAACCAGAACTAAACCAGGGACTATAGGTGCGAGTAAATTGAGAGCTTTGCCTTTGGGCTCCTTCTTCAGTCAGACATAGAAATAATTTCCACCTGAAAGTGAAGACATCTAATTTATTCCAAATTATTATAAAAATCCAGATTATTATAGTGATTTCAAGTCATTTTATCTCTTTCGCTTTCCATTTCTGTACTGCATCTGTCACCACACTGTAGAACATCTTTAAGAGCCCTCTTCGGCACAAATGGACTCCAATTGCGTCTTATTTCTTGATGAAACAGCTTTGAAAGATCAAAATGGCAGCCAATCATGTGCAATCTGCTCTCAGCGCAAACCCGGCATCTGTACACGGATATGAATATGTGTTTTAGATCTGCTGCCTCCCCTCCCCCTCCTCTCCTTCTCTCCCTCCCTCTCTATCACCTTCTCCACCTCCTCTCCCTCACTCCTACCAGACCCTTCGCCAAAAACCAGAAAATCAAATGGGATTTTTCGACGTGTGTGTATGAGCGCGGCTGAGGGCTTTTGTTCGCGTAGCCTCTCTGCGTCGCCATGGAAACCAGCTGTACACATTCTGCTCTGGGAAGAGGAGGCCAGACGGGAAAAATGGAAAGATGGAATATGAGGAATTTTCAATGCAGTTTTATACAATAGTATTCACAAGGTGTGTAAATGTGTTAAATGCAGTGTATGGACCAAATCTTCATTTTAGTCAACCAAGAATGATTTTTAAAATTTTACTGGTTGCTTGGTGGCTTAGTATATTGTCTGCTTTGGGGAGCTTGGATATCACTTTTATGGCTTAAAATATTTTGTAATTAAATAATGTCACTATTTTACACATTTATTTATACTGACAGAGAAGACATTGAACTTTGTTCCAGTTTCTGTGTTTCTTGTAGGCCCAGAGATATGAACCATAAATAAGGTCTAACCATCTGCTTTTGTTGAGAGGTAAATTCTACCATCAGTTTCGGACCTGTCCTTCAACCATAGACTGAGTACATACACTACATTTCAAATAGGAAGTGACCATGGGCACAAAGTGGTTCCTTGTCTCTGTGTAACTGCTGCTGTGAGGCTTGTAATTTTGAATACACTCTACATGATCCTGGGGTTTTTATTAGACTATTTTGTCCCTAAATCAAGATGTGAACAATAATAACAGACCAATTCTGTGCCCCTTTTCCCCAAGGTCACTCCCGTTAGCATTAGCAACAGGTTGATTGATAGCCTAGTTGCTAAGCATGTGGTGTGTAACTTCAGCAGCCTCTCTCCTGATTGGCTCTTTGGTTTCACACTCGGATTTCCACATATGGTCCCTGGTCACAGATTAGACCCTATAACTGCTAGCCTCAATGAGCTTCATTTGGATGCAACTGAACGCTATGGGCATCACATTCGCTTAGTCCACTTCTATTATACAGTCTATGCTTTCAGCTCAATATTAAAAGGAGCACTGTAAAATACTCTGTCTGGTATGCACTGACTACTTATAGATGAGTCTTACTCAGTCAGAAGGAACAGGCAAACTCCAGATCAATGTTCCCTCTAATTTTTTATGTATCTGAGCAAACACACAAACTCCCTGAGCGCTCTCTTGACCACTGTGAGCACCATCAGACGTGCACACTGTGAACACACGAGCATTACATCCAAACAACTTACAAGATCTATTAAAAGAATCAAATTACAACAGTAATTACTGTCAAATTACTTTTAATACGAGATTTTGTATAATTACAATGAAATAGACAACGAGAATCCTACTGTTCTTCTGGGAGAATCCTACTGTTCTTCTGGGAGAATCCTACTGTTCTTCTGGGAGAATCCTACTGTTCTTCTGGGAGAGTCCTACTGTGGTCTAAATGAGAGAAATCCTGCTGCTGTGGTCTGAAAGAGTCCTGCTCCTGTAACTTTGTCTGTAAAATATACAATTTGCCAGTTTTTATTAGCATTTGTACTGCTCAAACAAGAAACAATATTTAATGACCAGTATTTAATTGCTCTGGAGGAATTGAGACATGCACATCTTTAAAAGAAAGTTTTGTTCACATTATATAATCTTCACATTCTGCACAATGGCATGTGCTGTAGCACACGTGATACACTGAAAATTACATCAACTTAGTAAAATATATGATTATAGTTTTAATTAGCATTTCTTCTACTCAAAGTAAAAGCATTTAATGGTTATTATCCTTAATAAATTAAAATTAATAATAGCTCAACACTAGAATAATCACAAATTGAGAATTTAAATGTCACCTTATTTTTCCCTTCTGTCCTTCTCACTTCTGCAGTCGTTGTTCGCCTTATCCAAGTTGATGAACCGCATTTCTTTTTTATCCTGGCTTGGTCAGTGCCACTGCCCGTTCGCTGCGACATTATTCTGAAGGGAGCAGCGCCTTGCCTCATTCGTGCTGTGTATTCGTCCTGTCGTCGCCGATAGACTCGCGGTTGTGGACTTTCTATTATCGTAACTCCGCAACCAACTGTGCCATCGTGTAAATTCAAACGGCGTCTCAAAGCAGAGGCATGGGGCTCTTTAGATATTTTACTGTCATAACGATAATCTGCCTCTGTCCCTCGAAGATGACGAATAAGAGCGAAGGGGCCGCGGGGATTTTCCCCACTCTCTTATTCAATGCGTCAAACAAAATACGGATGGATATGTAAAATAGAGGTAGTTGTGTGAAAATATGCAGTATATTCTGATACTTTAACATGATTTTTATGGATAAAAAATAATAAAAGTCCAGGTGAGTTGTACTGGTCTATAGTGCGCTCAGTCCTTCACTTGAGTCATTTTGCAACATAAACACAGGTGGCCAACAGTATCAATGACGTGAGTGAGCTACGTGAACACGTGACACGTACGTGAATCATCATTGTCTGACCACCAGTAACCCGTCACTCTCTGTCAATGTGGAAAATGGTACAAAATAAATGATGCGTTTATTTTATTAAGGATTGGTTTTATTTTGTGTGCGCAGCGCAGATTTTCTGTGCGCGGAGACAGTGGAAGCAGTGCGCAATTGCGCACGCGCGCAGCTTAGAGGGAACAGTGCTCCAGATGTGCAGTTCAGAACATTTATTGAAGAGGAGGGAGCAGGTAATATGCAGACTTTGGTTATTGACTGCAAACACAGTAAAGAGCAACTTTCTCATAAACTTACGGGCCTTGCGGAATTACAATAAGAACAGGTGCATCATGGGTAATGTAGTATTATGCACATGGGACTTTTAACAAGTCTAAATGACCTTAGTCTGGAATAATGAGTACACTTTGTAAAAGCAACACTCACAAAATCAGACCAGTGCGCATTGTTGCAATTAATAATTAAAGGTCCTAAATTACACAAAATTAATTCTTGTGAGCTTTAAGACATGTTATAATGTTGTTATCTCATCAAAAACATACCTGGCGTTTTTGTGCTCTGTTCCACCATGTGATGTCATGAAGTGGTAGTTATCAAGTTAACAGCTACCGTTTACCTTTTGTTCAGTAGAGCAGAGATTGGCAATTCCAGGGCTGAAATCACCCAAATGATTCTAATGAATGTGTATGGAGTTGAAAAACACAGTGGAGCACTTCCTGTATTAACAAATCACACAGTGTGTTTTCCATTTAAGAGAAGAGCTTAGCCTACATATGAAGGGTTTGTGTGTTAAGCATGTATGAATGAAACAAAACACAACTCCAGGTATGTTTTTGTTGAGGAAACAACATTATTACATAGATCAGAAAATAGTGTAAGTATTGGATCTATTTCTAACAAGGATGCACTGGCATCCTCCCCAGTTTCACGTAACCAGTTCAAAAGCAAATAAATACATAAGTATAATTGGGATGAGCTAAATGGTTTGTGAGAGTTATATATATTTCAGTACATACTTCTTTCTTGGTTTGGAAATCAGGTCATTCACTTTTAATTCTAAATCTTGTGACTCCAGTCCAGAGTACTGTTCTTCACATGCCTCTTGTGACTTAAATAGGGAATATTATGCAAAATAGATCTTTTTCGGCTTTCTACCGTGTTATAATGTTGTTCCCTCATCAAAAAACATGTTTGAAGAGGTTTTAGATCATCCATTGATGTTTGAGTATTTTAGTTATAGTATATTTTATGTTTGTTATGCATGCATTTGTCACTGATAAGAGGATGAGCACTCACTTTGCTATGTTTTCTGTTTTCTTTCTCTCCAGTTCCATCCAGTAAACAACAATGTATTCCTGTGTTAGGAAAGAAAATGTATTCTTAAAACTACCAAATCAACAGTACTGGAATGCACTTATTTAAAATGTGTAATCTGAATACATTTTTTGGTACATAAATTTAATTACTTCCCAACATTGGACTTAATCACTCTTAGTAAGTCCACACCTCCCTAAATAAGAAGTTCTACAGGAGGTGAAAGCATGGATAGCTTCTAACTTCCTGCACTTCAATAAGAAAAAAAAAAAAAAAAAAGTAGTGTTTTTTCTGAGTGATTCCACTGTGGCTGCTCCTATAGAGTTGGACTCCTTAACCCAGGCCAGGAACCTGGTGGTGACAAATGTAGGTGTGAAAATGGACTGTGTTTTAAACTTGATGCCCAAATTAAGTCTTGCCGAAGTGAAACCAATTTGATCTCATCACAACTTTGAGATTTTAATGCTTTTATTAACCCTCGTTTAGATTATTGCAATAAACTTTACATTGGGCTCGGCCGTACCTCACTCTCCCACTTACAGCTAGTGCAGAACGCAGCCGTCCCACTTTTACCTGGATTGCATAAATTTGACCACATATCCCTCATCCATCAATTTCTTCACTGACTCCCAGGCCACCTACGCATTGATTTTAAAAATATTTTTATTTGCTTTTAAATGTGGTCATGGTCTGGCCCTTCAGTATTTGTTCGCCCTGCTTGTGTTCCAACCCCCTCTCGTGCACTCGGGTCAGCAAAGCAGGCTCTTCTCAATGTCCCAAAGACCAGAAGAAAATAAAGAAGTAATTGTGCATTTGCAGTTGCTGCTCCAAGGCTGTGGAATCAGCTCCCTCTGCAAATTAGGCTGTCTACTCCAAGTTTTTAAGTCCCTTCTATTTAACATTTGTCTGTTTAATTTGTGTACAGCACTTTGGTCGACTGGTCGATGTTGTTTATAAAGTGCTCTAGAAATAAAATTGAGTTGAGTCCCAGTGTCTCTTCTATGACTCATCAATCTTCTGCTGAGACAAACTGTTTAAGTGGCATCTGGAGGCAACATCTTGAGTCCTTGAAGCGACAGGTAAACAGTTTAGAGATAATTTAATATTCACAGTACTTTAACATCACGGCTCACCTTCTCTCAAACACATGTACAGCCAAAGACAGTTCAGGAGCTACAATACAGTAAAAAAAAAATGAAGCTGAGTTGCCCAGTGTCTTAACCTGTATAAGAGACATACAAGTTTTTCTCATTCTCAGTTTCTGGATATGCCATGCTAAACTCGGAACCTCCAGAATTCACTCTCTGAGCTGCAGATGCTACACTAGCACTGATTAATGATTGACTGCAGGTTCTGGGGTTTAGGTAGTGACGATTCAGATCCAACAGTCTTTTTTAGGTTTAAACTAACCTGATTGACATTGAACCTGGCAACCCAAATGAGAGACTCATATGAGGTTCATTCTGCTTTCTGACTGGATAATGGTCTTGAGAACCAAAACACCAAATCTATGACATAAACAACATGGTCAATGTTTTTTTGTGAATTAAATAAGCATTAAATCAGTAAAGGCTATATTTGTCTTGAACAGGTTTCCCCGTATCTGGGGACACAGATAGGTCATGTTAATGGAATTTAAAGGTGCCTTGTGTAACTTTTCTGTTGGAGGGTCCTCCTGCTTGTCACCACAGAGATGTAATTTATTTGCCTAGAATGTTCCACTATATTGCCTTAAATGTATCTGTCCTTCACAGATATATGTCTATCAGGGATCTGATAAAGCAATATGTTTTTGAGCGATAAAAACATCCATAATGAAAAGATTCAAGATGGATACATTTTAATTTGGTAAAGAAAAAACATCTCCATGGAAACATGCGGGTGGCTAACTCCACCATAAAGGTTACATAGTGCACCTTTAACTTACATACATAGAAGTGATTAAAAATGAGGAATTAGCTACCAATATATGATTACCAGTAAATAAAATGTGCATAAATATACAATGAATGAATATGAATGCTATGCTAAACCCAGACAGCTTGGTGAGTGAGAGTGCTACAGTGTCACATGGAGCAGCCTGCAGCCTGTGCTCCAGAACCCTGCTAAAGCCTGCAGACCAGCAGCCATCTGCCATTCTGGCTCCTCTCCAGCACCCTGCCAGAGCCAAGATGGCCGCCACTCGCATAGGCTTTACTGCGACACGGCTGAGTCCACTTCAGAGATTTACAGGGAGCAGAGGACAATAGGAGCAGAGACTGGAGAGCTGATTAAACTAGACTTAGATTTACAATGTGCTTTCTCGCATGAAAGAAAAATGGGATTAATTTCACCAAAAACTATAAATATTCACTCAGAGGTGGTTTATTATTTTATCTGTTGACATTCTAGTTTTCAGAAGTCTGTTACAACACACATTTAAAATTAGAGACAGAAAAGGCCAAGTAATTACAGAAGACCTATTGTTCTTTTGTCTGCTATATAGTTACAATCCATGACACCCGTGGATCATTATGTTATAATTTGCACATTTTAATTCGCAATATTCAACTAAAACAACGCTGCCGAATCTTACATGTATCACCAATTAAGAAAATTGGAGAACAACGTAAATACAAAGCAGTGGGCAGCGGTGGGATGGAGATTGATTGGCAATATGGCATCTTGAAAATAAGCAATTAAAGATTGTACAAACATGCACGAATCACTCTAAATAGAACTTCAAGAGGATAAATGAAAAGGGGAAACAACAAAAACATGGTTAAAAAGCTCTGAAAAGTAGACTTTGCATAATATAGGTGTGTTTTTGCCAAAAATATTCCAGGAAGAATTTAAGGTGCACTATGTAAGTTTTCAGGTGTTTTTCGTTGGCAAATGTTGGGAATGTTCCACAGTATGGCATTAAGCGTATCTGTCTCACACCAATTCAACTGGAGGTGTTTTAATTGCTTTGAAAAACAGGTATTTTTTATCATGAGTGAGTGATCTTCACAGACCTGACCTGTAACCTGACCTGGTGGCCTGGTTAAATCTTATTCAAAGTTGTTTGTTGATGCATTTTTGTTGACCCAGTCTAAAGTGAAAAATCTCACTGCCCATAAAAACTTTACCAAGGAGAAAGCAGTTAGACCATCTTTTTAGTTGCCAATAAAATATATATAAATCCACACAATTTGTTTGCTTTAAAGATCCTATATTACACTAAATGGATTCAGTTGGATGGAGTTAATTCAATTCTTGGTGCATGGAAAAAAAAAATGTTCTCATACTGGGTCATAATGGGTTTTAAAGTTTGATACCTGCATAGATGATTATATCTGGTTCAGAGTTTGTTGGTCATTTTATACATCAGGATAAGTCTGTGATGTTTTCAATGTTCCTCAAGAGTTTTCAATCCAAGATGTTGGAGCATAGATCTTACACAGTTAAGACTGCCCAGAAGAGACAACTCTTTCACGAACGAACTGAGAGGTGTGATAAGTGAGGGTGCTAGGGTAACCTTTGGGTAAGGTAAGGAATGGTCTGGGGTGTGATGGGTGCTGTGCAGGGTTTGGAGGGAGAGGTCCGGTGGGTGCTAGGGTGAGGCAGGGTGCTGGGTTACGTTCTGACAAGAGCAGATGGAGCAGATCAGGTTGAGAACAGACTGTGGAAGGGGGGTCTGAGTGCGTGCAGAAGGGTGCCGTCAGGGTGAGACCTGGGGCACCGCCATCTGCACACGTCACACTCATAACCTGCTAATCTTCTGGTACATGGTTACATTACTCTAAATTAATGTATTGTATTTAAATGTATGTCTTAAAGTGCATTTGACAGGTTAGACTACATCTTTCATTAAAACGTATTCACCATGATTAGATTTAAGATTGAATGATAATTGTGCCTATGGTTCTCTATTTCATCATTTTTATACAAGCTTATAATTTTACTTCCTGGTTGCACACGGGCAGAAGATATGACCTACGTAGTGGTACTTCCATAACTGTTACCTGGCAACCAAACAAAGTCCAAAGCAAATCTAACTTACACAATAGTGATTACTGCACACATAAAAATACATGACAACATCTTTATTTTGTTAATTGAGGATTTATGGTCAGAAAAAAAGCCTTCATTGTGTGTAAATTGTCTCTGCAGATTGGATAGAAAACCTGTCATATGTGTTTTAAAGAGGGGATATGCTTGTCACTTATCTTTCTTGCCTCCAGGACAAGACGGATGTGACTTTAATATCCATGCAACAAACGAAGAACTTTTAAAGAGAGGGTCTTACACTTATGGGGTATCACTGTTAACACATAACATTTTTAGATCACCATTATTGTTTTGAAAATGATACAAGCCACTCCCCCTTCAGAGCACTATCACACAGTCATCCCCCTAATGAAACTTCTGCACATTGTTTGCCAAGTTGTAGTGTACAGCTGTGGGAAGAACTTTGGATAGAATGTTACTGCTAACCATAAGGAGGGTTTGAATAGTGCCCAGCAGAGATCGCTAGATTACTCAAACATTCCTGGATGACATCTAATACCCCCTTTTTTCAGGATCAACTTAGGTATAAAGCTCCAAAAAAGTCAATTGTGCATTATACGTATCAATATGTAACACTTATAGGATATTATTGAGCCCTCTAACCTGTTTTTATACACTTTCTATAGGCACGTGTGAGTGTGTGCGTGGTTATTATTAGACAGAGAGCAGCTTCAGTTCAGTGCTCTCAGGTCTAACAGTCTGACACTCTGACAGCTCAAACATTTGACATTCCATACGTCCAATTTTATAACCTCCAAAAAAGTACTTCCAACTGGGAACCTGCCCAGGAATATCACATTTGCATAGTATCAGTCACGGGGATGAGCTGTCGGATTAATGTGGGAATTTTGGAAAGAGATGACAGTAATTTATCCTTCTATATTTGTCAATGATTTATGAATATTCACAGGATTCAATTTTTAAGAAATACCTGCAAGTGTAGAACTGTGACAAGCCAGTCATTTCATGTGTCAAGTAAAAAAAAGAGGAAAAGTAAAACTAAACTAACTAAAAATATCCTCATTGCTGTTACATGACTGGTCCATTTCTGCTATTTCTGTAACACCACTGGTCCGTAACTGTCGGTGCTGTTATGCTACTGGTCCCTAACTGTGGTGCGTAACTGTCAGTGGTTCATAATTGTTAGTGCTATTACACCATTGGGCTGCAACTGGGTGCATTGGGCCATTTCTATCATAGCTGTTATGCCATTGGTCAATATCTGTCAGCCCTATTATGCCATTGGTCAAAATTTGTCAGTGCTGTTACACCATTGGTCAATATTTGTCAGTGCTTTTTCGCCATCTGTCAGTGCTGTTACGTCATTGATCAATATCTGTCAGTGCTGTTACACCATTGGTCTGTTTCTGTTATTGCTGTTACACCATTGGTCAATATTTGTCAGTGCTATTACACTATTGGTCAATACTTGTAAGTACTGTTACAACATTGGTCCTTTTCTTTCATCTCTGTCACACAATTGGTTCATTCAGTCAGTGCAATTACGCCATTGGTCAATATTTGTCAGAGCTATTATGCCATTGGTCAATATTTGTGAGTGCTATTACACCATTGGTCAATATTTGTCAGTGCTGTTACACCATTGACCAATATTTGTGAGTGCTATTACACCATTGGTCATTATTTGTGAATGCTTTTACACCATTAGTCAATATTTTTCAGTGCTATTACACCATTGGTCAATATTTGTCAGTGCTGTTACATCATTGGTCAGTAATTGTCATCGCTGTTACACCATTGGTCAATATTTGTAAGTGCTGTTACACCATTGGTCAATATTTGTAAGTGCTGTTATAGCATATTTCCTTCATTGCTGTCACACCATTGGTCCTATTCTGTCATTGCTGTCACACAATTAATTTCTGTCAGTGGTATGATGCCATTGGTCAATATTTGCCAGTGCTATTAGGCCACTGGTCAATGTTTGTCAGTGCTGTTACGCCATTGGTCCATGTTTGTCAGTGCTGTTAAGCCATTAGTCAATATCTGCCAGTGCTATTACACCATTGGTCAATATTTATCAGTGCTATTATGCCATTGGTTAATATTTGTGAGTGCTGTTACACTACTGATCAATATTTCTCAGTGCTTTTATGCCATTGTTCAATATCTGTCAGTGCTGTTATGCCTTTTGTCAATATCTGTCAGTGCTGTTATGCCATTGGTCAATATTTGTCAGTGCTGTTATGCCTTTGGTCAGTATTTGTCAGTGATATTACGCTATTGGTAAATGTTTTTCCGTGCTGTTACATCATTGGTCAATATTTGTAAGTGCTGTTACATCATTGGTCAGTAATTGTCATCACTGTTGCACCATTGGTCAATATTTGTAAGTGCTGTTACACCATTGGTCAATATTTGTAAGTGCTGTTATAGCATATTTCCTTCATTGCTGTCACACCATTGGTCCTATTCTGTTATTGCTGTCACACGATTAATTTCTGTCAGTGGTATGATGCCATTGGTCAATATTTGCCAGTGCTATTAGGCCACTGGTCAATATTTGCCAGTGCTATTACGCCATTGGTCAATATCTGTCAGTGCTGTTATGCCTTTGGTCAATATCTGTCAGTGCTGTTACGCCATTGTTCAATATTTATCAGTGCTGTTACGCCTTTGGTTTGTTTCTGTCATTTACTGTTACACCATTGGTCAGTATTTGTCAGTGATATTACGCTATTGGTAAATTTTTTCGTGCTGTTACACCATTCGTCAATATTTGTGCTGTTACAGCATTGGTCCATTTCTGTCATCGCTGTCACACCATTGGTACTTTTCTGTCCTCGCTGTTACACCATTGGTTCATTTATGTCAGTGCTATTACGCCATTGGTCAATATTTGTCAGTGCTATTATGCCACTGGTCATTATTTGTGAGTGCTGTTACACTATTGGTCAATATGTTTCAGTGCTTTTATGCCATTGGTCAATATCTGTCAGTGCTGTTACACCATTGCTCAATATGTGTCAGTGCTGTTACATCTTTGGTCTGTTTCTGTTATTGCTGTTACACTATTGGTCAATATTTGTCAGTGCTATTACACTATTGGTCAATATTTGTGAGTGGTGTTACACCATTGGTCAGTATTTGTCATCACTGTTACACCATTGGTCAATATTTGTAAGTGCTGTTACAGCATTGGTCCATTTCTGTCATTACTATTACACCATTTAAAACCACTATTGTATTTTTATTTGGTTGAGGTATCATTTATGGCAATCAGCGCATTTAGACTGTACACAGAAGAACACTGGGCTGCTCACATGAATGACAAAACACAGATTTGGCAAAAGTAAAATTTAATTTATATGGCAAAAGTCCCCAAAATAATGTGGGTCAGATTTTAATTATTTAATTAAACAAAACTAAATAACAAAATAAAACCTTTTTAAAACAACATAATCAGATGAAATGTTAGTGACCCTTACCTGCCACAGGTATTTAGGTATGGGTCATGTAGATCATGTAGATTTAGCTTTAACTCTGCAATATCTAGACATCTGTTTTACTTTTCACCTTCTTATATCATCAGTCAGAGTTTATTATAAAGCCCTGCACCAGTAGCGTTTACTGGTACTGACAGTTTAAATTATGTGAAATAGATAAAATATCAAAAACACCATGCACTCTAACTAATGTGCAGATGTTGTAACATATTAGCAGGCTAAATTACTCATGTCAATCTAATAAGCACACAAAAAACATGAGCTGCTAGCCCATTTAGCTGCAGAAATCAACTTCTACCATAAAAGGCTCAGCCTTTCTTTTACGCTTGATAATGTGTTCATCCCGGTGCGCAGCAATAATCGCCAATCTCTGAAACTCTCATAAAGTTTGTTAATTACAGCTGTCACAGTTAGTTTCTATGGGAATTCTCCGCCGTGACTACTGCCAGTATGGGGTTTGGAGGTGCATGCCAGGAATGCGTGACGACAACTGCAGGAGCTCTATAGCAATATTCAAATGTCACAGTACAATAATGTCATAGTATTCACCTCATTAAATGATATTTATTGCCAAATTACAAGAAGGTCATTGGTGTTACAGAAATGCTACTTTTCTCTGTGTGTCTTCAGTGCTTTCATTATTGCCCTATTCCAAAGCATTGCAAGTAAAACATGATAGAGTTATTTCACTGAAATGGGGCAAAGGATCACTGTAATTCTCTCTGCTTTTTTAGACCTCCTTAAAGGTAACCTATGTAGCCTATGAGAATATGGACAGGCTATGCTTCATGTGAAAGCTCAGAACCTCCAGTATTCATTCACTGAGCTGCAGAAGCTGCACTACCCCTGATTAATCATTCAATGCAGGTGCTGAAGTTGACAAGTAAAAAAACAGTCCAGAGTCCTTTTAGGTTTGAACCATCTGGATTTCAGTATTGTAACTGGCAATGCAAATGAGAGAGAGGTGAGGCTCATTCTGCTTTCTGATTGGATAACCATCTTGAGAAGCAAAACACCAAATTGCAACATAAACAACTTGGTCATCAGTGTTTTTGTAATTAAGAGTAAATCATAATTACAATTGTTATCAGTAAAAGTTTTGATTTGAACCTGTTTACCCCATATTTGGGGACAAGATTAGATCATGTTTAGGGAATTACAACCACAATCTTACAGCTCCTTTAAGAAGGGCCTGCGTACTACATGTTGAAAAGCACTGACCTGTCACATGACCTACATCACGTCTCGTCTGACTTCACAGTGCTGTTGTGGAGTGTCTGTACCAGGTCATCAGATTATGTTTATGATGAGAGATTAGGACAGATTATACCACGCTGACATGTGTAGCCCTCTATAATCCTGCTATCACTGGCACTACTATTGTTTCAACACACTCTGATCGACACAGCTCCAATAATCCAGTCCTCTTCCTGGGTAAACATATTTAACTGCGTAGAAGGAGGTTAAACATGTATGAATAATTAAGCGGGTGTCATTAGCGGGTGCAATGTCGTGTTGTGTGGGTGGCCCTTAGAAGAGTGGCGGTGGGGGGAATGGGAGTGGGCATGGGTGAGGGGTGAGAAAGAGGTTGCCAGTAACTAACACCAAGAGAGGCTGTAATCTAGTGGATTAGAGGCAGATTAAATGCATGCACTAGATTCATGTGTAGACTTATTCAAGACCCCACAGCAGAGAAGTATAGGGGCTCAGTATTTTTTTATTTTTTTTGTAGATTTTTTATATCAGGTATTTGAATTCAATATAAGAAACACAATATGCTAAGGTCAAGCATAACAGTTTATTTAAAGTTGACATACTGTATTGTGCTTGTGTCTGCTATATAGTTATAATCTATGACACCCACGGATCATTATGGTATAATCTGGCAGGGATGGAAAATGTCGGCGTAAAAGTAGTACTTAAGTACACATTTTTGGTATCTGTACTTCACTTTACTCTATTGTAGTTCACAATTAAAAACAGCTAGAAAAAAACCCCTAAAAGTTTAATTGTTTCTACTGGACAAAATTCAGTCCAAATCTTTATCAAAATCACTCAATTTCAAGCTTTCTGTGCAAATTATTTTTAAATGGGTACTTTAATACTATTACTTAAGTTTTTTGTTTTTTTTTATGTGATACTTTTACTCCACCTCCTGTGGATAGCTGTCCATCACGATTTGTTTTTCATTTGTACCAAAATGACTACACAACGCTACCGAATGCTACGAGTATCACCGATTAAGAAAATAAAATTAGAGAAGTAAGTAAGGGCGAATCACAATGATGGTGAAAAAAAGAATTGATAATTTAGCTTCTTGAAAATAAGCAATTAAAGATAGCTCAAATATGCACAAATCTCTCCAAATACAACTTTGACAAGGGGAAACAAATAAAACATGGTTAAAAGTCAATTTTGCAAAATAGGTTTGGTTTAAAGGTACACTGTGTAATTTTTTTGGTGGTGGGTACCATCTTGTCTCCAGTGATGTTTTGTCTGGAATGTTAAACAGTATGGCATTCAACATATCCCTATAGACCTTTTTAGGTAACAGGTGTTTATGGCTCAAAAATACTTGCTTGCAAAATACAAGCATATATTTTGAGTGTTGCCTTTCCACAGCTGTGACCGGTTACTTGGCCTGATGACGTCATAAGCATTGTCTCAAGTTTAATGTCATGCTGTGGAAAATTCTAATTAAAGCAGAAACATCTCCAACCAACAAGCAGATGGCTGACTCTCCACCAGAAACGTTAGATAGTGCACATTTAAATTCAGTTAATGTTAATTATGGGGTAGCTAACTGACTTGCTTTGCCAATACACTGCACAATACACTACATTTTTTTTATTTAACTCTTCCACTGAAAATGAATTGGAGCTAATGTATGGAATGGTACCAGCCTTAAGAATGGAAGCATTTTGAGAATGAACATTGAATTAAAATAGAAGTATTATGCAAAATTAACTTTTTGGAGCTTTCTACCATGTCATCCCTCATCAAAAACATGCCTGAAGTGGTTTGATATGTCATCCATGCATGTTTGAGTAATGTAGTAATCTCTTCTGGGCCTTATTCGAAACTTCCTTATGGTTAGCAGTACAACCCTATCCAAAGCTCAGCCCACAAGCTTTCGTCATCCATGCTCCTACACAACAATTTTCCATGAATATATAAAAGCAAGACACTAAAGTCTGTCACGATAACACATTTTAAAGCACGATATATAGCAACAGAGAAATATAATGATAAATGACAATACTGAAACTGCTTAATGCCACTGATATAATAACAATGAAGCAAGATAATCCCAGTGAATTGTTATTAAATCTACAGTATTAGTAAAAGACAAGAGTTGCAACAAATAAATAGCAGAATGAACTAATAAATAGCCATAGAAGTTACTTCAAACATCTATAGCTCAAATCCTTTTTGTATTTCAACAAAAATAACAAAATTATCTGCGTTTTTGTTAAGAAAATGTTATACACAATAAATATTGAGCCCCAAAGTATATTGTTCCAGCTTTCACATATTGAATGATAAGTTGATATAGTGATTATTGTGACATGCCTAACCTCGCTAAATTAGCAGGATGTGCACAGATTATAAATTTTTAAAATAGCACTCTGAAGGGGAAGTGACTTAAATGGTAAATAGTCACATTTTTATGTAGTGCTTTTCCACCTTCAAGGCACTCAAAGCACTTTACATCAAGCAAACACTCACCCATTCATACACCAATGTACACAGACAATAGGGGCAAGGAGTGTTAAGTGCTTTGCCTAAGGACACAATGGCAGTAACCATCTGTTGGAGTTGGAATCGCTCCGACAACCTATGGGTCAGTGGATCTGATCACTCAACCAATGACGTTTTTTTTTAGGTTGAGAGTAGCATTTGAACTGCCAACCTTTGGATCAGGGGACAAAGACTCCATGAGCACACCAAGTGAGCTAGGAAACAAGTATGAAATTATATCTGTCAAATCTGCTACTCGTGTCCACCCAGGAAGTCAAATGATAAAATTCACACAAAAAAATTATTATTATTATTTTTTTTTTTTTGTGAAATTAGCAGCCTAAGTTGTCATGTGTGTATTGTATTTTTCAGTACCAGCCTTAAGAATGCAGGCACTGTTAACTGCAAGGGTCTATATAGGATGACTCTGTGAACCCTTACTACTCTATTATGTCAATATAAACACGTCAAAAACACAAGAGGCGTGATGAGGTATTCGACTCACACAAAGGATCTCATTTGACCTATAATTGCAGTTCAGACCTGTCTCTCCTCATACACTCCTCTATACTCTCCTCTTCATTCTGCGGAGAATAGCCCTCCTGGTGCAATCACGCTCTGCTAAGTGGGCTCTCACACATGGACAGCCCCTATTGTCCTAGCCTGTGCCCGAAAGACACTTACATCTGTCTGGACCTGAGCCTCCACACGCGCCCTCTCCTCCTAACCACCCCCCCTTCACTCCCCCTCCTCACCCCCTCCTCCTCCCCCTCCCTCTGAGTAAATGTCAGAATTCATCGATTGTGACAAGTCGAATAGGAGCCGCGGGTGCTTTCGGCTTTTATTTGCGTCTGGGCCCAAATATTTCGAACTGACAAGAGATGTAAAGGTCAAGGAGGAGAAAACGGAAGGCTGGGTTTCTGCGCAAGACTATGCACAAAAGATATGAATGATGAAATAGCACAGGCCAAAAAATATACAAAAGAATTTGTATTGTTAAGTCTTAATATTACTCAAGTAGAAGAACAAAGTAGATTTTTTTTTAAAAATGTATTAAAGCTATGCAACTTTTTACCCAAAAAACACACTGAAAAAGGGTTGTGTAGAATCAGCATAATTCAGCCGAGGACACGTGTTGCACACAAGTAGGGCTGGCCCTAGCTTTCAGGGGGCCCTAAGCTGAATTTGTCTCTGGGGCCCCCGGCAGCAGATGTATCCTTGCTCAGCTATTGCTCATCACCTTGACTAATTGTATTTGTATTTATATGATCAACATCAGACTGAAAACATCTAAAGTGTCACTACTACTATAGCCACGAGAACAGTATACACACATATAAGGGGGGTCAAGATTTTTGAAAGTCTAGACAAGTTTCTGGTGGATTTGAATGTGTTCCAGTTGGCGACAGAGGGCTTGCATTTACATTATAAGTTATCCTTGTAAACCACTGAAAAAACACATAGTCGCCCTCACCTATGCCTAGCTCAAAAACGAATGTAGGTAGCAGCAGATATTTTGCAACTGCAGATATAAAACAAATGTAATCACTTGAGAGGGATATTTAGGCTGCTGTAAACACATAAGCCCTGTTTCCAATAAAACTTGATATATTATATTATTTTTAATCTAAATGTATGTGCTCTTGGGGGCCCTCTGCTGGCCTCGGGGCCCTAAGTAGCTGCTTAGTCTGCTTATAGGCTGGGCCGGCCCTGTACACAAGATATTTGGCTTGATTCTATTCAATTGTGTTGAAGCACACATGTTGTGCTTGTATCTGCTATGTAGTTATAATCTGTGACACCTGTGGATCATTATGTTACTTTTTTTTTTTAAATCACAACATTGATCTAAAATTACTTGGTTACTACGGTGCCCAGTGGGAGTTGACATTGCCATAAATGTTATTACAACAAAGAGCCATGCAGCTGTCAAAATCTCTGATGGATATCTGGAGTCAGATGGAGTTAGAGAGTAATGGATTTTTTTTTTTTTCATTTGCATCAAAATGGCTACACATTGTTGCCGAATCCTATCTGTATTGTTGATTGAAAAAAATAAATTTGGAGAACGAAATAAGTAGAGCACAGTGTGAATGTCAGTGGGGGTGAAAATGGGTGTTGATCGCAAAATGATGTCTTGAAAATAAGTGATTAAAGATCGCTCAAACATGCACGAATCACTCCAAATACAAATTTGGGGGAGCAAATGGTGAGGAGAAACAACTATAACATAGTTAAAAGCTCTGAAAAGTCGATTTTGCAGAATAGATCAGTTTTAAACCAACACTGCATAAGGACAAGTCAAAAGGACATGATTTGAATTAAAATAAAGAAAACATCAAATGAGCTACATCTAAAGCATATACCTGTATTCAAAGTAGAAACCTTAAAAAGTGCTGTCTACATGGGTCATGGTGCCCCGTGACTCAGAGGAAGGAGAACACACATGACCTCCCCATTTCGGCTCTTTTTCCCATCTCTGTTTTAACAATCAATATTATGAACTGAATGTTTCTTGGTATTTGTAGAAATTATTAAATGATTAAAGGTGCATTAAACACCAATTTCAACTTTTTTGTGATAAATAGGTCTTATATAGTGTGTACTAAACATTCTTGGCCTTATTGTGACTTTTTATAGCAATATGTGAGCTCTTTTTTGTTAAAGGGCTCATAATACCCTATTTTCTGATCTATGTTATAATGTTATAATCTTTATCAAAAACATACCTTGTGTTGAGTTGTGAATTGTGTTTTGTTTCACACGTTTAACACACGAATCTTCTACATTTAGGGTATGTTCTTCTCTGAAACTGAATACACTTTGTTCCACCTTGTGATATCATCATGTGGTAATACAGAAAGGCTCCTTTGGGTTTTTAATCTCTATACATCTTCACTACAATCATTTGGATAATTTCAGACAGGGAAAATCTGATCTCTACTAAACAAAAGGTAAAAAGATAGCTGTTAACTTGAAAACTACCACTACATGACATCAGATGGTAGAACAGAGCATTTTGAGCTTTGGAGATGTAGACAGACTAATAATAAAGAGTTACTCAAACATGAATGATATGTATGAAACAAAACACAACTCCAGGTATGTTTTTGATGTTATAACTTGGCTTAAAGCTCACGAGTCAAGAGTCAATTTACCGCCTCTGACTTTCCTGTAGCCAGCAGCATGTGAATTACACTGTCGAGCACAATTTTGACGAAGATCACGTAATAGCTTTGGAGGGGAGGGGGGGTGTAGTTATTAGTGAGAAATGCTATTTGAAAGAACACTACGGTAAACTGCTGCTTTGGTAAAAGTTGTGTTACTGTTACTTGCTAGTAAGCAGAAGGCGTCTGTGCCCGGTGCATTGAGAGAGAGGTAAATCTTATCCACTGAACTAGGAAAGAAACCATAGTGTTCAGTGAAAAAAGTTCAGATAGTCCTCTATAAATGTCTGCTGATATTATAAGACTGAGGACTGTTTGTATTACAAGTCCAGCATAATTGTAGGCTAAGTTCTTTTTTTGATTGTTTGTTTGCTTGATTTAGTAGACTACAGATGGCTTGGCTGGACTGCAAGCAAACAGGAGAGCGGTGATCCAAAAGACTCCTTCACTGACTTCATTTCAGTCAGCTCACAAGAACCAAACCTAGGTAAATGTATCCTCTATACTAATGAAATGATGAAATCACAACATTCTATAGGCAGATATGTTTTTTGAAGACTATATTTGTAGCGTTTTGTAGTAGCCAGTGTATAGTAATATTGTAAACTAATATCTAAAAACATATGCCATTGTATGATCTTTTAGAAACCCCACAAGCGATGCTATTACATTTTTTACTTGCAAATTTGTTTGATCTGCAAGAGTGAAGCAACATAATTTGAAAGGCAGAATGTGTTGCTAATGTGACTGTGCTTATCAAAATAATGTTCTGTTTCAGATTACAAATTGAAGAGGAACTTGTCTGAAAGTTCCTCTTCGTTCCTGTGCTTCCTGCTGTGCTCACTGTCTGCACTCAAACCTTTCTATTCCCATGAAGATGTTCTGCAATATCATTTAAATGTAACTGCCAGAAAGCTGTATACTGTACCTTTAATTAAGATTAATAATTAAACTGTCGGGCGTTTGCCTAGCAAGTCCTGAATGATATCACCACTCAGACTCAAACACCATCCAGTCGGATTTGTTTTTTTCAGTGATGTGAAAGGAAGGGTACAAGATTAAATAGGGGCTACCTACACTGAAACTGTTTCAGTGTAGTTAGCCCCTCCCTGCAGATAAATGAAAGGCAGTGGCCACCAGCAATCTGATCAGAACTGAAGAAGTGGCTTGGATGAGCAGCCAAACATCCTCACTCCTGCTGATTTGTCCAGTTGACAGCTTTGAACTTCGTCTTTTGCTATGGATCAGACCTGGACGACTGAGGGTTTACACAGAAAGGGGGTATTTAACTTCTATGGGATATTAACTGCTAACACATAACATATTTAGATCACATTTTATTTCTATCTGTTTTATCTCTTTTGAAAATGCTATATTCAATAACAATATATTCAGATTTTTTAAGTTTCACGTTTTTGATGTGCTGAGGATCCCCTCCCTTTGCTCTCCACACTAAGTCTCTCCCCCTTCAGAGCACTATCACAACACAATCCGAGTGTAGCCCGCTAATGAGACACATTCTTTCATCAGGTTTGTCAAGTTAGTGCTCACTTATCTTATGCATTCCGAGCATCCTAATTTTTCACCATGATAAGTTTATAAGCTCTTTTCACAACTCTCAGATACCAGAGCGGAGTTTTGCTGTCACAGTAAAACTAACAACAAATAGCATTCTAACATGTACTTCCTGATTATCATACAATAAAAAGCTTTCTAATTAGATGCAAACAGTACATAGCAGACTTTTTTGATACTAGAGCTATTGGGGCAGAGAACTATTGCTCAAATACATGGGGGAAAAAAAATCTGGAAGAAGACTTCAAGTTTAATGCCATACTGTGGAACATTCTTTAATATCCTTGGTAGCAGATACTCAACACCCTTTATGTGTTTCCAATGTCTTCAATAGGATGAGTGAATGAAAAGACCTGTGTAACCTATTCAAGAGAGGGGCCAGTGTTAAACAGAAAAGAGCTTGCACACAATCCCCCTTCACTGCCACAAAGGCTCTTCAAGTGTCTCGCCCAAGGGCTCTTTGAATGTGACTAAGAAGCAATGGGATCTAACCAGCAACCTCTGACCTTTACGTGGGGAGTAGCTCACTGTTAGAGACTTCATTCACTAACAGTCCCATCCAACTACTGACAATACTGCTGTTGTGTCTTCGGGCAAGGCACTTAACTCTCTTTCCTTTAGTAAATGAATGCATTGGTGACCAAATATGGACTGATCCGGTGATGTCGTCGTTGTGAGGCACTGTTGCTCAGTTAGATTTTCATTTTCAAGAAACATTTTTTGGTTTTTGGTTAAACTTCTATGGAGTATTAATTGCTGACACATATTTAGATCACCATCTTACCTTTTATTGTTTTGAAAAAGCAATATTTGCCGAAAACAAAGCAAGTTTAAGATTCATTTTACCCCCCCTTTAAGCACTATCACAACACAAACAGCTTGCATCCTGCTAATGAAACTACTGCACATCATATCAGGTTTGTGAAGTTGTAGTGTATTGTTTTGTATCATGCTTTTGTATATTTATAGAGTAATGCTTTATGGGAACATGGATAACATAGGCTTTTACGCAGAGCATTGCACAGAATCTTACAGCTAATCGTAAGGAAATTTGAATGGGGCCTGCGAGACATTGCTAAATTACTCAAACAAGCACAGTCGACATCTGAAACCTCATCAGGCATGTTTTTGATGAGGGAACAGTGTTATAACATGGTAGAAAGTTCCAAAAAGTCCATTTATCATAACACCCCCACTAAATTATCAAGCATGAGCAAGCTGATATCATTATTGTAGTACGTCCACAATGAATCATGCGTACAGTCAGGAGAGCAGACGCTACAGTACGCTACACTCGTCTGGACTCTTTGTGTTTGGACAATGCACAGTGCCCCAGCTTGACCACAGACGCTCCACTGCAGACAAGGAATCATGTGGACTCCTAATACTCCACACTCGCCCGTTCTGCCCTCCCTCCTCTCACATATGGGTGTGGTGTGGTTGTCCCCCTAGTGGTGTGTGGGGTCTTCTGCATAATCTCCTCACTGCCACAATGTGTTGAAGGTACAGGGCATTACTAAGCTTTATATGCGTACTGAGTTCTACACATTGTCATATTATAGGTCTCACTGCATTCCATATTTTTGAATATTGGAAGTGTCACAACAGTGGAATAAGATGAAAAATGTTACTTTTGTTACATCTAATTAAGAGAAAAGTACAGACACAAAGCGCTTCCCTCTGCATGTTTTTCACCAACAAAATAGTCAGCATCGCCATTTTTGTATTGGTTCATTTGGATACTTTACCTTTGACTTTACCCAGACCACAATGCTGTTCTGTGATTGGTCTGAATCACTGGTTAACCCGCGCTATCCCAACAGCCGGACCTGGGCCAGTTGGATTCTTGGGAGTTTGCGAACTCACGAATATCATATATACATCTATATCATAGGCTCTATTTTAGCGATGACCATAATTATATTGTTGTTTTTTTCTTCATTTTTTTATGATGTAAATGTACGATGCAAATCCCTTGTGAGCTTTGATGTTTTTACCTCCTCAAAAACATAGGTGGTGTTTTGTTTCATTCACACATGTCTGAGTAATCCTTTATTATTAGTCTTTCTACATTCCAAAACTCAAAACGCTCTGTTTCACCTTGTGAGGTCATGAAGCTGTAGTTTCCAAATTAACACTTTTTACCTTTTGCTCAATAGAGATCGGTAATTCCAGGATGTTTCTGTGTTGACTCTACACACCTGACTGGTTGATATGTGCGCTGGAGGAAAGGCACTTGACTGAAAGGTTTTAAGAAGACTCCTGCACATTATCTCACTCTTGGTTCACTTTTATTAATACGTAAAAGTGGACTAAGAGTGAGACAATGTGCGGGAGTCTTCAGGACTGAAATTATCCACATAACTCAGTATGGATGCCATATTGTGCAACATTCCAGACAAAACAATAACATCTCTTATAGAAACCAGAAGCATTATTTTAATTTTATTCCATCGCAGAAATTCCTATGCAAACATATCCAAAAGTACCATTTGAAAAGCCTTAATAACACATCAGTCCTGACCTTTATAGAGCAGAATAACTCCAGCAGAGTGTTAAAGTGTGACATAGCCCCAGTTTAGAATCCGCTCACTGACCCATCCACTCAGGCTAATGCAGACACATATTGACCGCTCTGAAGCCCCCTGGTTAATACAGCTGCCTCCGCTTTGAGCTCTGAGGGAAGAGGAGAAGAGGGGGGCAGCATTTAGCAGAGGTGACCTATTGGAGAAATCAGTCTGTGGAAGAATGGTACAAGAATAGCAACAAGTCTGTTTTAAACTGGTAGAGTGTTGGTCCTGGTTGTTGTGGCGCGCAAGTCAAGATTCATGATACCGGCCCTTTGCCCCACCTGCGGTAATTCATTTGCTAATCTTGGATACTTTTGCCAAGACCGTTTAAGCATTAGTCTATAAATTAAAGTGTTCTGAAAAAGAGTCTGAAAGGATTTTGCATTGGGAAATCATGAAAACAGGGGGGTCTGGGGATCCCAACCCAGGAAATTTTGAACAAATGTTGTCATCTCCTGTAACCTGGGATTAATTAGATCAACAAATCTAACATGACAGAAGGGCGCTATAGTTGGGGTTAGCCTGTATTGTACATATACTGTATTTCTCATGTGTCTAAATTCTGTGTCAGAACCTCCCCGTGCGCCGCCCCTGCTCTCCAGCGCCTCCTAGCTGTGAGTTGCAGCCTTACACTGGACTGTGGGCAGAGATACTATAGTTTAAAACTTTTATCAGGATAAATGCCCTCTGGTTTATGTTGGTTCTAAAAGAATTCAACTGAAATGTGGAGAAATGTTGTGCTTCCTGCAGTAATTTGCACTATTAAATTTACAGACGTATTTGACCTATGAGGTGTTTGTGCTTGTAATGCTGTGAATCAAGTGGATGACTAAAAGCTTATGGGATGTAGAACATTATTTTAGATTCCAAACTGTTTCCAGCTTAGAATCCAGCTGCTAATGACCAGCACATCCAGGTGTGTTTGTGGCACACTGGGGAGCAGCTGGTACTCTTCACTACTACACAACATATGCTGCAGGCCAGGTTACTGCACCTATTTGGGTCTTAACAAATTTTAAAAAGTAACACAAAAAAGTCAAATTTTTCTAACATTGATGTTTTTGCTAACATACTGTAAAAGATCAGGTGGCTAGCAATCACGTTTCACAGCAAGATGGTTCAAAGTTCCAAGGGTTCCTGTAGAGTTTGCATGTTCTCCCTGTGTATGGGTAGGTTTCCTCAACCCCTCACTCCAGTTTCCCCCATTATCCCAAAACATGCACCACTCCAGCTGAGGTAGTCCTGACCAAGCCTACCTCAAGATGCAGATGGATCCCCGAGCACTGCAATGTGGTTTTCACTGCTCCTGAGGAGCTGCACCAGCAGCATTGAAGGATGGGTCAAATACAGAGGACAAATTTCCCTATGGGGACAATAAAGTGTACCTTAACCTTAAAATTCATGCTGTAGTTTTCAACCACAACTGAGCAAACTTGTTTGCTTAATTTAGTTGTTTTAGTGTTGTTAACGTTTCTTTGCAATTTGCTACTAACATTTCAAAAGATGTAAAAGTCCACTGTGTGTAATTTGTGCAGGATTATAGTCTCTGATGGGATTTCTGAGGTCTCCCTGAAGTAGCCTTTGATTGACTAGGCAGGAAGTAACCAACAGGGTTATCCACAGTGGTATAGGGGAGGGGCCCTGGGGTAATAAGGCGCCAAGAGGGACAATAATAGGTTAGGTTCAGATGACATCACAACATTCTAAAATCCCTATAGTTTACAGAGAGTTATTGACCTGGTTGGTTAATATTTCTGTAAATACAAGACCTATCAAAAATAACACAGTTAAGAATTTGAAGAGATTTGATCAGATTTTTGCAGTCTTAAAATTAGGATCTAGTTCATTTCTCACCTACCTTATGCTCTGGATGCCCTCTCAGGAGAGGTCACCTGACTGTGTGGGATCACAGAGGAGCATATTGTAGCAGGCGGTTTAACTCACTCCCTCCTGTTGTGAACAATAGGTCAGAGCACTAAGACCCGTGTTCCCAAACAAGACCCAAATCCCCCTGATCCCCCCCCCCCCCCCTCCTCCCTCCTTTTTATCCTCCTCCTCTCTCCCTCCTCGCTCCCTTCTCTCTCCCTCCTCTCTTCCTCTTTTCTCAATACTATGCCCCCTCTCTCCCCTCCTCCTCCTCTCTCCCTCCTCTTCATCCTCCACGCCGTCTCCTCTCTCCCTCCTCTTCATCCTCCTCTCACCTCCTACTCTCAGGGCGACAGCGGATCCTCCTCTATTTCTTCTTAATCCTCCTCTCCCCCTCCTCCCTTCTCTCCTCTTCTCCATCCTCTCCCCCTCCTCTCCCCAAAAAGCTACTTCACACATAATCAGATTACTAAAGTGGCCAGGGCTGCTTACAGGTCTGTGGGGGCCCCAGGTAGAATGCCACCCTGGGCCCCTACAATGTAAGAATTGCGCTATGTCAAGTGATAACACACAGTGAAAAAGTGGACCTCCCATAGAGTTATAGAGGCCCTTGACATCCATCTGGAACTATGAGATCAACAACCTATTAAGGAAGATATATTGTTCTCATGTTTGCTATATAGTTATAATGTATGAGACGTGTGAATTATTAGGTTATAATTTGGACATTTTAAATCGCAATATTCATCTAAAACGACTTAATAAAAGAAACAAGTCCACTAAATTCCGTGTTAGAAAACTGCAGTGCCCAGTGGGAGTCGACATTGCTGCAAACGTCATCACAACAAAGAGCCGTGTAGCTAAATTACGCTGACAAATCCTACATGTATCACCGATTAAGAAAATATAATTGGAGAATAAAGTAGATATAAAACAGTTGGTGTGTACTGATGGCAGTGAAAACTGAGGTGGATTGGAGCAATAGCGTCTTGAAAAAGGAGAATAAAGATTACTCAAACATGCATAAATCACCCTAAATACAACTTTAGAGGGTAAATGAGGAGGAAAACAATTATAACATGGTAAAAAAAAAAAAAAAAAAGCTCTAATTCATTAATTGTGCAGAATAGGTTTAAAACAGCTGAAGGGGCTGAGGAAAACAGAAGCAGGAATTTGAGACCATTCCTTGACACAGAACCTAGATCCATAATGCGATCCATATTGAACATATTGTGAGGTCCAGACTGAATCGCTGACCTCTAAATGAATGATCCACCTGTCTGTCAGCCAGCCTGTGTGTATGGGAAGGGGTGTGGGTGGGTGTGTGCGTGTGCGTGTGTGTGAAAGCTGAGCAGTGCAGTGTTCTCCTTTGGGATAGTCTCTGGGCCAGACCAGATCAATACGTGTGATTTAACCCTGTATCACACTGTGGATATGTGAGGCCTGTGCATGTGTATGATATGTGAACTGTCAAGGTCGTCTGAGGACACGGCCTGTACCATGTTACTGTGGGTTTATATACTGCTTTTTAAAAGGCAACACATTATGTAAAATTGTCGTAATGTCTGATTATGCGGGCCAACACGCACGACTCAGGGAGCGCTTTAACAGTGTTTATTTACAGTAGTGAATATATACAGAAGTGCAACAAGTAGGTAGAGCCTCTCTCTCTCAGACGGGGAACAAGGTGACGAGCAGGGAGCAGGGTGACGAGCAGGGTCCAGTGCACAGGGACATACAGGTGAAACGAGACAACGATACCAGTGAGGAGCGGGATCCAGGACGAGACACAGACAGTTGAACAGGCGGAGCAGGAGGCAGGATTCTGGAGACAAGGAATAATCCAATGAGTACACGGTAACAGGTACTGAGCAATAAAATAACAGCGCTAGAATAGTCAGGTTAGCACGCGGACAATCTGTATCCAAGTGACTGCTCCCAGTCCTTCTTATACCCATGGCAGGTGGAGGTAATCACCCTGATGAGGTGCAGGTGCGCATGGGAAGGACTGGGAGTTCCGCCCAGCTCCGGAGTCAAGCAGGTGAGGGAGGGGGGAGGACAACACAGGAAACATGCAGGAACAGGCAGATCATGACAAAAATAAACTTTTATGAGCCTTTAACCATGTTATAACTGTGTTCCCTCATCATTAACTTACTCGGGGTTGTATTCAGTGATTCATGCATGTTTGAGTAATCCTGTATTGCCCTCCATTTGAAACCTGAGTGCTCAAAAATTTCTGTTTTCACTCACCATTCTATCTCTGTCCACTGCTCTGTACGCAGAGAGTGGCTGGCCTTGCCACAGAGCAAGAAGGCTTCAGGTTCAACTCCTGAGTTGCCTGGGCCTTTCTGTGTGGAGTTTGCACGTTTTCCCTGTGTTTGAGTGGGTTTCCTCTTGGCACTCCGGTTTCCCCCATTGCTAAAAACATGCAAACCTTATTGAGACAGTGCTGACCAAGGCTAGCTCAAGGGGCCTCTTCACACGTATGACCTGTAACTTGGCCTGGTGGCGTCATCTGCTTGTTTCCATGGAGGTAATTTTAAAATCATATTCTTAAATATTCCAGGCAAAATAATCGCATCTCCATGGAGACAAGCAGGTTGCAGACCCTCTACCAGAAAATGAAGGCAGTCAATTGACAACTGACAGACAATTGCTAATTGTCTATATATATGTGTGTATATATAAATCTCCTCCTCACCCTCCGCGGGTGGTCTTTATCCCCTTTTTTTTCCACGCTCGGGACCTCTACCAGAGGCCTGGGAGCTTGAGGGTTCTGCGCAGTATCTTTGCTGTTCCTAGTACTGCGCTTTTCTGGACTGAGATGTCTGATGTTTTTCCTGGGATCTGCTGTAGCCACTCCTCCAGTTTGGGGGTCACTGCCCCTAGTGCTCCGATGACCACGGGCACCACTGAGGCCTTCACCTTCCAGGCTTTCTCCAGCTCTTCTTTGAGCCCCTGGTATTTCTCTAGTTTCTCTCATGCTCCTTTTTCCTGATGTTCCCATCGCTTGGTACTGCGATGTCCACCACAACGGCTTTGCTCTGTTGTTATCCACCACCACTATGTCCGGTTGGTTCGCCATCACCATTCTGTCAGTCTGTATCTGGAAGTCCCACAGGATCTTGGCTCGATCATTCTCCACTACCTTTGGAGGTATTTCCCACCTTGACCTTGGGGTTTCCAGTCCGTACTCTGCACAGATGTTTCTGTACACTATGCCCGCCACTTGGTTATGCCGCTCCATGTATGCTTTCCCTGCCAGCATCTTACACCCTGCAGTTATGTGCTGGATTGTCTCAGGGCCTCTTTGCACAGCCTACACCGTGGGTCTTGTCTGGTGTGTGGTAGATCTGGGCCTCTATTGCTCTTGTGCTCAAGGCCTGCTCCTGTGCAGCCAGGATGAGTGCCTCTGTGCTGTCCTTCAGTCCAGCTTTCTCAAGCCATTGATAGGATTTCTTGATATCAGCCACTTCAGTTATGTTCCGGTGGTACATCCCATGCAGGGGCTTGTCCTTCCATGATGGTTCCTCCAGCTCCTCTCTCCTCTGCACTCCACTGTCTGAGACATTCGCTGAGCACGTCATCTGTTGGGGCCTTGTCCTGGATGTACTTGTGGATCTTGGATGTTTCATCCTGGACTGTGGCTCTCACACTCACTAGTCCTCGGCCTCCTTCCTTACGGCTCGCGTACAATCTCAGGGTGCTGGATTTGGGGTGGAACCCGCCATGCATGGTCAGGAGCTTTCGTGTCTTAACATCTGTGGTCTGTATCTCCTCCTTTGGCCAGCTTATGATTCCTGCTGGGTATCTGATTACTGGCAGGGCGTAGCTGTTTATTGCCTGGGTCTTATTCTTGCCATTGAGCTGACTCCTTAGGACTTGCCTTACTCGTCTGAGGTATTTGGCCGTGGCTGCTTTCCTTGTTTCCTCTTCAAGGTTGCCATTTGCTTGTGGGATACCAAGGTACTTGTAACTGTCCTCAATGTCTGCTATTGTCCCTTCTGGGAGTGAGACCCCTTCTGTGTGGACTACCTTCCCTCTCTTTGTCACCATCCGGCTACACTTCTCTAGCCCGAATGACATTCCAATGTCTGTGCTGTAGATCCTAGTGGTGTGGATCAGTGAGTCGATGTCTCGCTCATTCTTAGCATACAGCTTGATGTCATCCATGTACAGGAGGTGACTGACGGTGGCCCCATTCCTGAGTCGGTATCCATAGCCAGTGTTGCTGATGATTTGGCTGAGGGGGTTCAGACCTATGCAGAACAGTAGTGGGGACAGTGCATCTCCTTGGTATATGCCACATTTGATGGTCACTTGTGCAAGTGGCTTGCCATTGGCCTCAAGGGTGGTTTTCCACAACTTCATCGAGTTTGCAATGAAGGCTCTTAGAGTCCTGTTGATGTTGTACAGCTCCAGGCATTCAGTGATCCATGTGTGTGGCATAGAGTCGTAGGCTTTCTTGTAATCAATCCAGGCAGTGCACAGGTTGGTCTTACGGGTTCTGCAGTCTCGGGAGACTGTTCGGTCTACCAGGAGCTGGTGTTTGGCTCCCCTGGTGTCTTTGCCGATGCCCTTCTGTGCTGTGCTCATGTATTGGTCCATGTGCCCACTTATCTTAGCCGCGATGATGCCTGACATGAGCTTCCATGTTGTGGAGAGACAGGTTATTGGGCGATAGTTGGATGGGACTGTACCCTTTGAGGGATCCTTCTGGATCAGGATCGTGCGCCCCTCGGTCAGCCATTCAGGGTGAGTCCCATCCATTAGCAGCTGGTTCATTTGTGCTGCCAGGCGCTCATGGAGAGCAGTGAGCTTCTTCAGCCAGTAAGCGTGGATCATGTCAGGGCCTGGTGCGGTCCAGTTCTTCATACCTGAGACTCTTTCCTGGATGTCTGCCACTGTGATGGTGACTGGATTCTGTTCAGGGAGGTTGCTGTGGTCTTCTCTGAGAGCCACCAGCCATTGTGCATCGCTGTTATGTGATGCCTCCTTCTCCCATATACCTTTCCAGTACTGTTCGGTTTCCAGCCTTGGTGGGTCTGCTCTGGTGTTATTACCCTGCCACTGAGCGTACACTTTCGCCGGTTGTGTTGCGAACAGACGGTTTATTCGTCTGGATTCATTGTCTCGTGTGTACCTCTTTAGGCGGCTGGCCAAGGCTTGGAGCCTTTGTTTGGCAGTTTCCAGTGCTTCAGGTATGGGCATCTGGCTGTACCTTCTGGGTACTTGTTTTTTCATTGCACCTCTCTGGGCCTCTGACAGTTGGCTCACTTCTCTCCGCACTGCCTTGATTTTAGCCTCTAACCGT
Source organism: Periophthalmus modestus (assembly GCA_019594935.1). NCBI lineage: Eukaryota > Metazoa > Chordata > Actinopteri > Gobiiformes > Gobiidae > Periophthalmus > Periophthalmus modestus. The sequence goes on from JAIEZT010000107.1 coordinate 8,807,888, forward strand.
CGTTTCCATGGTGGGTATTGTTTCTCATGGCTCCCATGGTTGCTCTTATATCCAAGCATCTCTAGGATCACTGCTGCTGAAGTGTATATCAGCTCATTGGTTTCTGTGATGGTTGAGGTAGGGATCGCTCTCAATGCTGCATTCACATCTTCTAGGAGACTTTCAGATGGTACTTCACTTAGTCTCTGCAGGCGGTGTGTCGGGGTTGCCTTGTGTTCATTCGGCCATGATCTTATCTTTCAGGTCAGTCGCTGCCTCGCTCAGCGTAATACTTATTGGGGCTTCGTACCCAATCTCCGGATGGGGAGTTGATGTTAACTCCCCTCTGACCTGGCGTCCTGGCTCCCCCTTGCCGTAGCATATTTTGTGTTGTACCTCGTCAATCTCAAGTTGTGATAGCAGTTGCCGTTTGCGGATGTTGGAACACTGAGCTACTAGTTGCTTAGCCGTAAGCTTGGACTGCGGGTTTTCGAAGTATCCATTTTTCCCACATCCTGTTCATGTAACCCCTCTGACTAGGGTCACTGGAGTAGTAGCATTCCAACAGAGCCTTGTTATCGCATCTCGCCCATCTCCGCCTGTTCCAGTAGCCCACTTATCGTCAAGGTGCTCTGGTTCCCCAACACCTGACGCAGACCTTTTTTGGCCGGGCGACGTCTGAGCCGGCATCTCGTAAGTTTCATTCGCACTCATCATTGTATGAGGTAGGCGGGTAGCTTGAAGGGTCTTGCCCAAGGACCCACACGGTTGTTGGTAATTGCTCATTGCGCCCCTTGGGGGCGCAATGAGCAATTATATATATATATATATATATATATATATATATATATATATATATATATATATATATATATATATATATATATATATATATATATATATATATATAATATATATATGTATATATATATATATATATATATATATATATATATATGTGTGTGTGTGTATATGTGTATATATATATATATGTGTGTGTGTGTGTGTGTGTGTGTGTGGTGTGTGTGTGTGTGTGTGTGTGTGTGTGTGTGTATATATATATATATATATATATATATATATATATATATATATATATATATATACATATATATACATACACACACACAAATATTCAAATTGACAAGAGGATTTTATAGTTTAATCTGTGCCTCTTCTTTTAGAGCCTGTGTGAAGGGACAGAAACTAGGGACAGAAACACATCCTGCTTTGGACACTTAAAGAGATTATCCATCAAGGTCATTCTGGGACAATGGGACACACCACTCCTCCTCTTCTCTCTTCCTCTCTCCTTCTTCCCTCCATCACTCCCCCTCTCTTCTCCCTCTCTCTTTCCCTTCCTCCTCTTGCTATCACTGTTTTCTTTACTTCCTTCCTCTATTACTCCCTTCCCCTCTCTCTCCTTCCCTTTCTTCCTCCCTTTCCTCTCCCTTCCTCTCTCCTTCTCCCCTCTCTCCCTCCATTACTCCCTCTCTCCTTACTTCCCTTCCTCTTTCTTTACACCCTCCCTCCCTCCCTACCCTTCCTTCTCTCCTCATTCTTTCGTTTCTTCATTATCTTGTTTCCTCCCTCTCGCTTCCTCCTTACCCCCTCTCTCACTCCTCCCTCCATCATTCCCTTCCTCCTTCTTAACTCCCTCCCTTCATCACTCCTGTTCTGCTTCTTTACACCCTCCCTCTATCACTCCCTTCTTCCTTCTTTACTCTCTCTCTTTCTCTCCTCCCTTCCTCTCTCTCTCTCCCTAACTTCTCTGTTTTTCTCACCCTCCCTTTTTCAGCCCCCCCCCCCCCCCCCCCCCCCCCCCCCCCCCCCCCCCCCCCCAACTCTCTCCTCCCCTCTCTCTCTTCTCTTCCTGGAGCGTTTCACTTTTGTTCGGATGGTGTATGTGTCCAAACATATGACAGAACTAACTATTATATTAGAGACAGCTTTAGTCTGCCGTGAACAAGGGAGATGGGGATAAAAAAGACAGGAGAGGAATGAGAAGGGGGAGTAAAAGGAGAGCAAGGAGGGGAAAAAGCAAAGAGAGGATACACTTGAGACAGGAGGAGAAAGAGAGGAGATGTGGGAGAGAAGAAAGAAAGGAAGAATGAAAGTGGATAGAAGAGAGAGAGACAGAGAAGGAGTAGAAAGAACCAAGAGAAGAGGGAGAACAGAAAGGATAGAAAGAGAAGAGAGATGTAAAAGAAAGAGAGGAGAGGACGATGGAATAGAAATGGAAAGTGAAAGAGAACGAAGACACAAATAAAGGAGGAATAAAAGTATGAGATAGAGAGATGACAAGCGACAGAAGAAAAAGAAACAAGAGCGAAAGAGGAAAGCTGAGAAAAAGTAATAAGGGAGAGAAGAAGAGGAGAGGGAGAGAGAAGGGAGAAAATAAAAATTAAAAAATGGGGAATTACTGGGAGAGAGAGAGAGAGAGATGATGGGAGAGAGAGAGAGAAAAAAGAGAGGAGAAAAAGAGAGAGGAGTGAAAGAAAGGGTAGAGTCAAGAGGAAAGGAGAGAGAGAGAGAGGGAGAGGAGGAAAAAAAGAATAGAGAGAAGATAGAGATAAGAGAGGAGAAACAAAGAAAGGGTAGAGGAGTAAAGAAGAGAGAGAAGAGATGAAGAAAGAGAAGAGAGGACAAAAAGACTATGTTGAGAAGTAAAGAGAGAAGAGGAGAGAGAGGATGGAAAGAAAGGGTAGAGGAGTAAAGAGGAGAGAGACAAGATGGATGAAAGGAGAGAGTAGGTAGAAAAGAGAGGGGGAGAAAGAGGAGAGGATAAAGCAGGAACAATCTGACATGATTAAACAGATGCAGTCTTAAACACAATAACAGATAGACTCTTTATAGGATTAATATCAGAGCAGTGCTGATCACACTGCTCTTAATCACATTTAAAGTATACAACATGTCCAGCTGGTACTTCATGTCTATGTCCTAACACTGCTTAAAGGAACTCTCTCCAAAGCCCTCGAGTGCCTCCCATAGCCTGTATAAAGAAGAGGACTAGGGAGTGTGGCGTCACACATAGTGTTCGGCTCCAGCCAAATTAAGTTCATCGAGGCTTGAAGTTGTGGAACAAATTTAGAGCCGAATTCCATATTTGGAATTCTGATCGCAATTATCATAGCAACCAAAGAGCCAATCCGGAGCCAGGCTAAAGGTAACGCCCCTTGCCGCCCACACCACTGGTTTATCAGGGAGTGGGCACTTAGCAATGCAGTCTCAATCAAACCTGTTGCTAATAATAGTAGGAGCAACTTCAGGGAACGAAGGTGCCTAATTTGTCTAATAATAATGTTGATCTTGATTTACAGACACAACAGTGAAGTAAATAATTAAATCCCAGGATCATATAGAGCAGATTAATACAAGCATTTTAAGAACAAAGTGATGAGCCTGACAGCAGTAGTTACGGAGAGAGAGTCATTAGTTTTTCAATGTAAAGCAAATTGGAGCCAGAGTCAATGGAGCTGAAAGCACGCCCGTGCTCACTTCCTGGAAGTGAAACGCGGTTAGAAGGTTAGCTATGTCCATTTATATAAACAGTCTATGGTTCCTCCCTATCAGTGGTGGAAGCTAACAAAGTCAAAGTAGTACTTTTAGTTTAGTGTATTTATTTGAAGGACAATGTGCAGTTATATTAAAATGATTGCTGCACCAGATTTAGCAAAAAGCTACTTTCCAACTTAACTATAACTTTTAGGTTTTTGTACTTTACTTAAGTACATTTTAAAGTGGATACTTTTTACTTTTACTTCACTACATTTGAGAGCAATATCTGTACTTTCTACCCCACTACACTTTTGAACTGGACTGAAAAGTAAAAGTATTTTTCATTACTGTTTGAGACCTGCTGAAAAGGCTGAGGGGTTTGTTTTTAACATGTTCGTAGTTTGAGCAAACAAAAATATGCAAATAAAAGTTATTATTATAAGAGTTATTTTGTTTGTTTTTTGTTTTTTTGCTACGGTATGTGCACTTTTACTTAAAGGCCACACATTAGGATTTCGTATCGCTGTTATAATTTCTTCCTCATTTTCCTCATCACAAACATACCTGGAGTTGTGTTTTGTTTCATTCACACATGTTTAACACACAAACCCTTTGTATTTAGGTTCTTCTCTCAGACTGAAAACATTCACCTTGTGATGTCGCGTGATAATACAGGAAGTGCTCTACTGTGTTTTTAAACTCTTTACACCTTCACTAGAATCATTTGGCTGATTTGAGCCCTGGAACTGCCAATCTACTGAACAAAATGTAAAAGGAGCTGTTAACTTGAAAACTATCAATGCATGACATCAAAAGAACAAAGCATTTTGAGCTTTGGAGATGTAGGCAGACTAATAATAAAGGGTTAAATATGTGTGAAACATGTGGGCTCAAACATGTGTGAATGAAACTAACACAACTCCAGGTATTTTTTTAAACAAAGTTAAAACATGGATTAAGTTATGTGTAATGTGCATATGCTGCTGACTTATATTGGTAGGATAGTATCTACAGTAAATACTCATATATTCATATTCATAATATTCATCATAGTCATCATAGTTTTACATCAGTGAAGTGGCAGTTTGTGGGGAAAAAAGTTGAGATACAGAGGGCTGAGTACTAAAACAGAATCTCTGTACCTATGCATCAACATTTCATCCAAAATGCAGGGACAATTTATGCACAATGAAGGCATTTTTCAGTTTAAATACATTTTCAGTTGTCATGTTTTTATTTGTCAAATAATAACTATTGTGTAATTTAGACAAGTTTTTGTCCTTGTTTACATTATGGCTGCTAGGTAACAGTTACATTATGGAATCACCGCTACGTATGTCACAGTTGCTGCCCATGTCTGACCAGGTAGTAAAATTAGAAACTTTACCAAATTTTAAAACTAGAAATGTTTTATATAATGAGAAGCCTAACCAGTCCTATGCATTTTAAGCTGTTTCACATTAATACTGCAGTTTACAATGAAGGAAATGTAAAATAATGATCTATGTATGTTATTGTTAAAGACTAAAGGTTAAGGCAACCTGAAAAAAATATCATCCGTCCCTGGTCCCTCCCTGCTCGTTTGCCCAATGCACTTGCACTCCATTTTGTGTGAACTAAAGGGCCAATAATTTGCCTGGGATCCAGAATCCACACTTCTTAAATACTTTACAGAGATGTGTGTCTGATCACCAGTAAATCTCCTCGTTTTCAAATGGCCACGATTGACAGGTAGATTAGCTAATCAGGGGACATGCATTGGCCTTGGTATTGGAAAAAATAAAGGAAAAAAAATATCACAAGATGCTGAAATACAAAACACAATGTAGAATCAAGCAAAGCACTAAACTCTGTTAATCTGAGGTGAGATACATTACATTTTATTTGTAAATCATCGGTGACCAATGAGCTTCTTTTTTTTTCACTGAAAAAACAGATCTGATTGTATGATCACGTTTGACCGGGTTTGAGACACAACGGAGGGCATGGGGACCAGACTCATATCAGTCTGTGTAATAAATTCAAAGAGATATCATTCTGGGTTTGCCAGGCAAGCTAATAAAAGGATTCTGTTCAAAAGCCAAAGTCAAAGGCAAAAAGGCTGAAATTTAAACTGACAAACTAATACAAGAATCACATTTCAGAACATATTTGTACAGATCTGAACTACAGGGTTAGCAGTTGTTATGCAGAATAAGACAGGATATTTTGTTATCTGTAGAGGTAGTTATGGTACTTAAAAAATTGTAGCCTTTATAGTTTTCTAATTGTGTCCATGCCAAGTGTTTATAGACTTTTGAATGAAAAAGGAAATGATGCGGAGAGCAAAAGTGCCTTCTTAGTCCTGTTGGTAGTTTGACACAGCACATGTTTACCAGTACAATGTAAAATAAGCCCATGTGGATCTGCTCTAATAAAACTTCTTATGCCTCGCTTTCCTGTGTGATATGCAATCTCATGCTCTACTTTCTTGTACACAGCTGGTACTCCCATCAGGAGGAGGAAGGCTCTGGAATATCCCTGAGGAGGCATCATTCTCAGCAGAATAAACCAAAAGACCTCACCTGTTTTTAAGGTATGTCCATCAGGGAACAGTGATGATCTGTTGTTTGACTTAAAGACTGGGTATTATGCAAAATTAAAAACGTGCCTGTGTTAGATGTCATGCATGCATGTTTGAATAATAATAGAGACAGGAGCGAAAGAAAGGGTAGAGAATGATCTCTCCTAGGTCCGATTGGATCCCTCCTTATGTTTTTTCTTGCTTTTTTATTCTTTCTATTTGTCAGGAGAAAAAAGAAAATATGACCAGATTTAGCTAGTGCAGTCCCTGGGCAGGTGAACACACATTAAAATACACAATTCATTACAATTACATTAAAAGAATAACAGTTCATCATTAACATTAACAGTAAAATACAATAAATGTCCTTATGTCCAATACATGACGTTCCCTACAGTCCATGCCAATATAAAAAATCATTATGTGCAGGTTTTTACAGTGAACAGAGCAGTACAAATTAATTAGACTAATGTGGACACATTTATCTAAAATGTACTTTTTTAAATTTCTAGTAAAATTATTCGAATCTACAGATAATTTCAGACTGTCTGGAAGTTGATTCCAATGTCCGATGGTTTGAAATGAAAGGCTGCCAGAGCAAAGGCCGAGGATCTTTTTAGAACTATGCAGTTTGGCTGTAAGATTCTGTGCAATGTTCACCTCACAAATCTACATTACCCATACTCCTGTGGCATACGGAGTGGATAACTAACTAAATAAAATGCTGAATCAAATAATTAAAGCCAACAACAAACAATTAAAGCCCAGAAAATAGATAGAACTAACTAAGCAGGAAAAGGTCATACAGGTTGGTTCATTGACTTGACACATTTACAAAAGATACTGTATGTATAACGTATTATTTTGTTTTCTTTGGCTGCCTTTAGTAATGGTAATAGGTAAACAATCACATGATACATTTCCATATTGCAGGCAGGTTCAGGCTTCTGCACCTTTTTGACATGTTAATAGTCAAAAGAATTAAACATGTGTTGCTATTGTGGTAATAGTGGGAGAATTACTTGAATTTCTAGTCAAAAGTTCTGCCTATGATCTGTCAATTCAGCAGAAGGCTTGAGGGCCAAGAAAAATTTGCCTGATGGCCACATTTGGCCCCAGGCCAAAGTTTAGTCACCCCTGTATGAAATGAATTGGGGTTAGTATAGCCTACATTATCAGTCTGGAGCTAGAGAGGGCGGCTGGACAGACTACACCTACCACATAAGTGCAGTGAACCATCGGGCCATGACATAAAGTGGATGGGCATAAATGACAGGAGGCCAACAGGCGTCATGGAGCTGAGCTCAAGAACAGTGGAGATGGACAGACAGCCACACCACAGGAAAAGCCTGTAAGCTTCCTACCTGTAAACAGAGGGGAGCAGCACACAGCAAGACCCAGAAGTGTGCAAGGTCAGAGAATGCAAGACAGGGGGAAGTGTCCTTTTATAGGTAACACCTGGTGGCAAAAAACAGCAGTCGTGCACTGCTACACTCTCATATGAAAATTCTCTGTAAATATACAAAAACGTGATACAAAACACAGCAACACAGTAACTTGACAAACTTGGTGTGATGTGCAGCAGTTTCATTAGCGGGATGCACACTCATTGTGTTTTGATTTCACTCTGAAGGGGGAGTGACTTAATGTGGTGAGCAAAAGAGACTCAGAGTGTCAGAAACAAAAGTGGAACTTATAAAACATGTTAATACACAGTTGTTAATAGCCCATAGAAGTGTAATGTCCCCCCTTTAAGCAGAATTCTTATGTTTTTGTAAAACCTTATTGCTCAACCCCATCTCCACCGCAGCAGAACTATCAGTCTCCTTAGCTCTCATTCGCAGTCTTCTCTCCTCTCTGTTCTCTCCACATACTGAGGCTTATCTATCCCACTTTCCACTGCACCTCACTCATGTGTCTGTTTGTTCCAGTCTCTCTTGATCACAAATATGCTTTCTCTCCCTTAGCCCTAATGGACACAACGCATTCCTCCTTATCTGTCTCCTCCCCTGTGTCCTACCTCCTCGCTGTCTCTTCCCCTGTGTCCTACGTCCTTATCTGAAGACTCAATAAAATTTGCTCTGCTCGCATGCTACAAAACAGGGATCCGTCTAAATGAGATTAGAGTGAGGGGTCGCATTAAAATGATAAAAGAATGACAAACAATACACGCACACACATGCACACACACGAAGGAGCAGGGAGATAGCACAAGATGGCCGCACTTGGGTTAATGACTTTGGCAAACATGCATTTCTTCTGTCAGAGTGGAGTCTGAAGAGGCTGCATCAGAAGCAGACAGCACACAGACCAGTGGAGAATGTGAGGTCGCTATTCAATTTGTCAATTAAAATATTTTCATCAGTGTCTTTTTGCACACTAAAACTGGGCAGTAGCTCAGTTGGTAGAGTGTTTGTCCGCTGATCCAAAGGTTGGCGGTTTGTATCCCACTCTCAACATAAACATCACTGGTTGAGCGGCCAGAAGCACTGACCCAAGGCAAGGCAATTTTATTTGTATAGTTAAATTAATACGCAAAGCAATTCCAAGTGCTTTACAGCATAAGAAAGATATTAAAATCACAATACAACAAATCAAAACATAATCACAAATAATCATCATAAAATCAACATTAAAAGAGAAAAGTGCAGAATAAAAACCCAGTGTGATTCCAGCTCCCACAAAGGAATGCTGTCGTTGTGTCCTTGGGCAAGACACTTGACCCATCTCGCTCCCAGTGTCTGCGTACTCTTTTTAAGCTATACTAAAGAAAGGTTCTCAAGTTTGTCCATTTCTAGTGACAGAGAAGATTTTGAACTTTTTGTCAATTTTTGTTGGATAGGCCCAGTAATAACTTATCATTTAAAATACATATATTGGGATTATGTAACAGTTTAAAACCAGATCTTTCAGTCAGCCCTTCGTTTTATAACCGGTGATGAATTTAAAACCCATCGCTGTACACTCTATAAAAGTAGGTTGCAATCGCTATCTGTCAGAAGAATATCACTATATAGAATGTATTTATAAGGCACTACTTCATACCCTGCCTGAATCTCACTTGCTTGCTTAGACTAATACATGACTGTATAAGTCTAAGGACCAGCCACACCAGAACTGAGATGGGAAAAGGGGATTTTGGTTTTGCTGCACAAAAATGGAATATATTTCAAGGACAAGCTAAATTGGATACTTTGGTGGCACAAATGCAATTTAATAATTTGGTAACAAACATATATACTCACACCTGCACCTGTTTTTAATGGACCTATGTAGTTATTTGTTTTGTTTCATCAAAAAGAGAGTTTGAGCGCATTTCACTCACCTGGAGTGTTACCTATCAGTAGTAATATTTATGTGTATGGTCCTTTATATTATTATGTTAGTATTATGTTGATTGGATCTATATTTGTGCCCTCTCCAGACTCGTGGGTTATTTAAGTGCAGATGGGACGCACGCGCAGTATACAGTGACATCACACATCAAATCGGGCCCATGACAGCACTGTCAAGGCTGCAGAGCTAACTGTATGGATTTAAAATCATTCTGGATTATTGTGTTTTCCATGCCTTGTTGGATTATATTTTCTATGGGAGCTGCTGGGATTTGAGAACCTACTCCAACTGGATTTGAACAGTGAAAGCGCAGTATTCGTCAGTAGAGCCGTTGGTATAAAACTTTGGGAACTTCTGGGGACAAGTTAACGGGGATTAAGCTTGTGGTTGTCTATGTATGAACTGTTTATTTATCATATTGTTAACACTTAAAGGGCCCATATTCCCATATTTACTGATCTATTATGTATATTTCCTCATCACAAACACACCTGGAGTTGTATTTTTGCATAATACCAAACCCTGCATATTTAGGCTGAGTTCTTCTCTCAAACTTAAAACATTCTTTTCCACCTTGTGATGTCATGTGGTAATACAGAAAGTGTTCCACTGCATTTTTAAACTCCATACAACTTCACTAGAATCATTTGAATTATTTCAGGCATTTTCTTTTAAATAATTTCCAATCTCTACTGAATAAAAGGCGAAAGGTAGCTGTTAACTTGAAAATTATCTCTTCTGGACATCACAAGGTGAAACAGAGCCTTGCATACACTGTAAAAAAAAGTGTGAAATGTGAACCACACTATAACGAGGGACCACTGTAATGAACGTTTTTGAGCTAATTTTTCATATTACTACGTGGGATACCTGCGGCTTAAAATCCGGTGTGGCTTGTATAACTACAAAATTGATTTTCTTTCTAAAATTAAAGCATGCGGCTTTTAATCAGGTGCGCACTGTAGTCCGTAATTTACGGTAGATCCTTCTGTACCTTAAAGTAGCATACAATACAGGAAGTACCAGCGAGTTATAAAACAGAATGACCCTCATTTATCAACATTGAGATGAAAATGGTGAATATTGTTGGATAAGACCACCCCATTTCACCACTATTGATACACGCCCACTACTCTGTACCTACTTCACTCTCAGTTTTATTTTCTTAATTGGTGATAGACGTAGATTTCGGCAATGTAGTATGGTCATTTTGGTACAAATGTGCTGCTCGTCAGTGTGAACTGCAGCTATAGAAAGGACCATCAGCATCCAGCGTTTGTTGTGATGACGTTTACCACAACATACTGCAAAGGAGCAGGTGGGAAACGGTTACTAATACCTCATTGGGTTCCAACCCAGAAGTGAGTGGACTTGTTTCTTTTATTAAGTTGGTTTAGATCAATATTGAGATTTAAAGTGTTCAAATTATAACATAATGATCCGCAGGTGTCATTGATTCATTATATAGCAGACACACACACAATTTGTCTTTTCTACTCATTTTATATCTTTTGAGAGGGAAAAAGTCCTCAAAATGTTGCATATAAGACAGGTCAGAATTGGAGGGTAGATTTGCTGCTGTGTAACTGTGAGATTGCAGACTTGTTGTTGACCTATTTTTTGTTATTTATTAATTTAAAATATTGTCTAAATGAAAGCAGCATTCTTTAATTATAAGTACCAGCGGCTCATTAGTTCTCCGTCAGTGCCACTTCCACAATCAAATCAAATCAGGCCCATTATTCACCCTGGGATATTCATGTGTGGTCTCCATGGCGACAGACCTCTCAAACCTCTCCTGGTCTGATTAGAGGAGTCTGGGCCAGGATGCACTTAGTGAATGCATAATACAGCTGTCATCAGCTCAGTGCCACTACAGTATGTGAACAAAGGGTTTACATGACATGCTGTTTGGTCATTCAACATTGTTTTAATGTGTCTTTATTAGCAGGCTAACAAATAAGCTTCTTCTGAATGAATAAAAAACAAAATATGAGACAGAGGATGAGATGTGGTTTAGCTTTAACCTTGGAGTAGATACATTAATCCCATCCATGGTCTTTCTTTGTCTTCCAAATCAAATGAAATCAAAATGACTTAGTTTGTCCTCAATGGAGTTTAAGCACATTAAGCAGTAAAATACAATAATAATAGAAAGCTCAAACAACAGTCTCAGTGTAGCTCAACAGGTAGAATCATCAGATCCTGTGTCAGGGCCATTTGAGGAGAGAAGCAACCCGCAGGACAAAAGTGTCCCTCCTCTGTGTCCTGCAGAATCACAGGAGTGGGAGTGGGAGACAGGTGAACTCTGGACTCTTCTCCTAAGCTTCTCCTAAGTCTCTCTGTCACTCCACTGTGTTGTTTCAGTGACGAGACGGGACATTCCCTTGAAGTGTTTCCTCGGGAAGGTTTTCTGCCATATTTGGTGTAGAAGGTGGTTAAATTGGAGTGGAAAGTCTATACAGGTACCAATCTGGGCAGAGAAGTCCAGACTTCCTACACCACAGACACTTCTTTCAGTTTTTCTGGAGGGACCCAGAGGCATCACCAGACTAGCCGAGAGACACAGTCCCTCCTGGCCCACTATGGAACCAGGCCTGGGGCACATATGCAAGCGCCTGGTGTCCAGGCCTTTGTTCACATGACAGAGACTATCTAAATTGGCAACTTTGACCTGCCCTTCAGTGGTTCACCACCTGCAGCGCGAACCATAGGGGTTGGTTGCAAAGAGTAGTGGTCATCAGTCAATGACAGGTATCTCAATGACTCAGTCTATGGATAAAGCTAAATATATATAAAAAACACAAACACTGGAGTTAAAGCTACACTTTGTACCTTATTATGTAGAGGGTTAGCTAACTTGTCATCATCATAGTGATATTACTGCTTTGCCAATAATGTTCCACGGTACCTAATCTGTCTATCTAAACTTTCAATGTCAGCAACTGAGACCATAAAGCAGGGGTCTCCAGCCTTTTTCCTCCGGTGAGCTACTTTTACAAAACAAAAATGCCAGAGAGCTACTAATTTTAGCGGTTACAATAAATTAGTAAATATAAGAGCCACAGCAAGCCTTAGATGAGGTACAGTTACATGTCTATAAAACATTAACCATTATCCAGTTAATAGTGCACAAAGTTAGGCATCAAAATGTGGCATTTACAATGGTAATTATTCAAATTTGAGTTATTCAGCACACCCTTCACCAGTTTAGCATGATCAAGAGAGATCGCTAAAATACTATGAATAGATGACAAATAAAACGTCTTCAGGTATGTTTTTGATGAGGGAACAACTTTATTGCGTGGTAGAAAGCTCCAAAAATTTGATTTTGCATAATACCCCTCTTCTTAAGGCATTGGCAACGCAGATTCAGTTGTGATTATAATGTCTTTTGTAAAACAGTAAGAGCACAGGCTACTTACAGTTCCTCAAAAGTATATCTAACCAAACTGTCCCTGAAACCTTTTTGAGTTATTTATTAATTTTTTAAAGATGTTTCAACTTTCTGCCTGAGTTTTATGAATACAGCTGCTGCTGTACAGCGGGCACAAGGCTGGCACAGGGAGGAGCACCCAGGGGTGACACACGCACACACACACACAGAGCTCTACATCCATCAAACAGGCTCACCTTATCTCCCCAAAACACCTGTGCACACGGCCCCACCACATGTGCTCCTCCCCAGGCTGTACATGGCACCAATGTGAGGCAGGGACATCAAACACAGTGCATATAACTCCAACACGGTGGTCTATACAGATGTGTGCAGATCCTACAATGAGATATTCAAAGAACATATCCGAGCACAGGGATATAGGAGGATGGGAGGGCATCTGACACACAAGGATAGGAGGATGGGAGGACATCTGATACACAGGGATATACAGTTGGATTAAGAGTGGACATGGGACACACAAGAATACAGGAGGATGGCAAGGCATCTGACATGCAGGGATGGGAGGGCGGACATCTGGCACTGAGGGATGTAAAAGCATGATAGGGGAGGGCATCCATGAGTTTCAGAATTATGAACCATTAGAACAGTTGCCATAGTGATTAACAATTTAATATATAATATATTTTGTATGGGGAAAAATGTCCTGAAAATGTTGCATAACAGGGGGCTGAAAACCATGAATAAAATTGGAGGTAGGGCATCTGACACGCTGCAATAAAGGAAGATGGGAGGGCATCCAATAATACAGGAGGACGGGAGGGCATCTGACACACAGGGATACATTATTATGGGAGGGCATCTGACACATAGAAGATATTGGAGGATGGGAGCGCATCTGACACAAAACTCAACAACAAATTTAAATGTGAGTTGGTGACTATGACTATGCCAATTAACATTTGGGGAAAAATGTGTGACAGGCTAAAATATCAATAAAATAAATAGAGTAAATAGTTTTGAAAATACGAAAGCTTAATATAATTAAAATAAAATATAGCATAATTTCCTCTAAAAATATTAAAAGAAGATATAATATAATACAGTATAATATTACAAATAAACAAAAGGCAGCAGTTGAATAACCAATCACAAATAAGCTTGCTGTCTCCACTTCCTGTTAGCATCAGCACACAACATGCTAACTAGTTAATACTCTTCTATTATTATCTTATTATCACAGTTTCTGCTTGTGTATAAGACTGAATAATTATTTGAAACGATACTGTATGAATGTTTTAAGTTTCTGCTAATAGTACATCATTTATTTGGAAGCTTTTAAATCAAAGATTGACCAAGAAAAGGAGCTGAGTACAGAAAGGTAAGTGGCTAAATGCCAGTTAGCCTAGCCTGTCTGAACTTGGAACTTGTAAACACTGAAGTTGTTGGGAGAATAGAATAGCTTATTTCAATCACTAAACTATTTGTACGTAGTTCTAACATTAGTATTTCATTCTTATCAATGTTATAAATATGTGTGTGTGTTTAGTTTTATTAGGGATGCACCGATCTGATACTAGTATTGGAGATCAGCATCAATACTGACACATTTGCTCTCATAATGTTTGAACTTTAATTTACACAAGTCAATTCTGTTGCTACTTGAGAAATAAATAACAGCTACTTAATGCAGTTAGTAATATTGAAAAGATACTGAAAGCTATAGTATCAGAATCAGTATTGGAACTGAAAAAGCTGAATTGGTGCATCTCTAATTTTTATAGACAAGCTTGATTCATAGAGGTTACTATGCTATTGTGTTTTCATGTTGGTTGGTTACAGAAACTAGGGGAAAATATGCTATTTTAGTAAATGATAACGTCTAAACTTTCAGATTTTATGTCTGTGACAACTGTGATATACATATTAAGATCGACCAATATGTTTTTTTTCATGGCCAATGCCGATGCCTATTATTTAGACTACAGAGGAACCAGTGGCTGATAAGCTCTGCCGATATTTTAGGGCTAAAACCTTCAAGAGAGTTGTGTAGTCATGTTTTTTGTAGTTGCCTCTTTGCACTAAAGTGTTCAAATAAAGCTTTTTAATGTATTTTTTAGGCAGCAAAACGACCAAAACTAGCGTTTCCGGCTCCATTGACTCCAGCTCCAATTCACAGTCTATTGAAAAACTGTCACCTCTTTCTCTGCAAAAATAAATAAATAAATAAATAACTAAATAAATAAGTTCAAATGTGGAACTCGGCTTTACCCCTATAACTGCTAGCCCCGATGAGGTTCATTGACCAGAGCTGAACGCTATGTGTGACGTCACACTCCCTTAGTCCACTTCTTTTATACAGTCTGTGGTCCTTACCATGAGCGAGCTTGCATCTTCACAAATCTGTCTTTTATTTATCTCTATTTGGCTATCTTCCACAATATGGCACAAAACATATTGTAGAATGTTCTTAAGTATGGTTTTAAGTATGGTTTCAACTCCAGAAAATGTACCGTTACATAATGTGAATACAACAGACTGAAGGATTTCACTGTTGTTTTTTCATTTTGTCAATAATAATGAACACTTGTAAAATGGTAATGTTTCTTCTTACTGTAACCATAACAGTAAAATTTGATATGATGACATCCACACTGTGTAGTTCAAATGGCTTACTGCACTGATGCTAGCACAAGGCCTTTGGTGTCAAGTGTAGGAATTTCCCATGAGTAAAGATGAAACCAGTCGCATGATAATATCTCTGTAAACACTGTATGAGCTAGTTCTGCATGTGAAGCACTTGTTTGACACCATTTTGATCCAAATCATGTGTCACGTGGCCTTCCTGTGTCTCCATGGACTCTTACTGTATGTAAAAGCTGCTAACCCTGTAGTTTAGACCTCTACAGACATGTTCTAAAATACATGGAATTCCCTTTCCAGCTGCTAGTCTTGTTCTTTTGTGAATGACTCTTTCTTCAATCCTTTGTCTTAAAATAGACCAGGAACATTATAGATTTCATTTCACATGTTGCGTTGGTTTGATCTTGTTCTGTGCTTTGAATGGCCTGGTTTCCCTTATGAATTAAGTCTTTCTGTTATTCCCAGACTGTTGCATCATATGGGCTGTTTTTAGACCACTTCTGACACAATGTGGGAGGGCATCTGACACAAAGGGATTACAGGAAGACGGGAAGGGATCTGACACACAGGGATATAGAGAGATGGGAGGGCATCTGACACAAAGGGATTGCAGGAGGACGGGAAGGAATCCGACAGACAGGGATATAGAGAGATGGGAGGGCATCTGACTAACACACAGGAATACAAGAGAAAGTGAGGGCATTTGACACGTAGGGATTCAGGAGGATGTGAGGGCATCTCTCACAGGGATACAGGATGATGGGAGGGCACACACTGACACTCAGGGATACAGGAGGATGGGTGGGTATCTTGCTTACAGTAGCGCTGTGCTCCTGGTGGATCAGACCTACTTCGTGTGCAGTTATTAGCTTCATACTTGACTATTGGCTTAGTCATAGGCTGCTGTGTACACGCTTTGGGAATATTTAAGTGCCACATTTGTTTAATTTGTCTTTTGTCATGGTTTTCTAATTGAAGAATCCATGTATACGTCCCCGCTGTTGTGATTGGGCCGAGACTGGACCAATCACAGCTTAGCATTGTGGTTTGGGTCATGCCCAATTGTAGGCCTGTCACGATAGCACATTTTTAAGCATGATATATTGCTACAGAGAAATAATGCAATAAATGGTAACACTGAAACTACCAGTCAAAAGTTTGGACACACTCTTTCATTTATGTTTCTGCATTATTTCCATGGCTATTTACACTGTAGAAAACTATGTATTACGCATGTGGAATGTAGTGAACAAAAAATTTAAAAATAACTTTTTTTTTTTACTACTATAGCCACTCTTGATCTTAGATCAGTGGTTTTCACTTCTGGCATTGCTTGACCCTGACATCTGTGAAGTGAAAATCATTTCAGGAGACTTCATCAAGAAGATCACTGAAAAAAGGGCAAGGGTTTGTAGCGCTGTCAACAAAGCAAGTGTGGCTACTTAACACAAATACTTGAACATTTAGTTGAGTTATTTAACTTTTTTTTTTTTTTGCTACATAATGCCATATACCTTGCTTCATATATTTGATCTATTCTGTGGGTATATAAAATATAGAAAATGGTAAACTTCGAGAAAATACTGATTGAAAAAGAAAGATTATCCAAACTTCTGACTGGTGCTGTACTTTTTGCCACAAGCACTATAACAGTAAAGAGAGATAATCCCAGTAAACCACTTTTGAATAGGCAGTATCATTAAAAGGCATGAGCTGCAACAAGTAAATAGCAAAATTAACCTTTAATTAGCTGTAGAAGTTATTTACCCAACCCTCCACAGCTCAAATCCTACCTTATTACAAAAAAATAACTAAAACCTCCCTATTAGTGCAAATAAATTTTACACACAATGAATATTGAGCCCCAAAATATATTCTGTCATATATCTTTTCAATATATCTTTGCTATGATTTTTTTAACAATAAGTAGAAACAGTAATTATCATGACAAGCCTACCCAAAAGAATCAAAACAAACATGGTGACGCCGGTGGATGCACTTTTGTGAAAAACATGCAGATGTCGTGATTCAGACAGATCGGACCAAATGATGCTCGTGGCAGAGGAATGTTAGCTTTCTCTTACTTGTCTGAAAGTTCGACTTTTCTTTATCTTTTTCAGTGACATTCCAGATTGATAATGTATAGAACTTCACTCAGGAGTGCAGTATACCAGTGAGTAGGGGTGTGCAAAAATATTGAATATTGAATTATATATCATCATTTAATTTGATAATATAGTATCGATATCGTGGGCTGCTGTATCGATATATCGCCAAGAGAATTGTTTTCTAACACCATTACAATTTTGATGCTGATGATTTCTTCTAGATCATTGCTGTTTTCACTTATGACAAAGTACTGTACTATAACAGCTGTTGAAATATGGAACCTATTCATAACATTAAAATGATAAAACATTTTTAAACTGTCAACTTTAATAATTATCGTGATATAATTGTTAATCGCAATTATTTTGGCCATGACAATCGTGACACCAAACTTCAATATCGTCCCATGCCTATTATAGGAAGGAATCTCCTTTTTACACAATACATTTTACATATTCACTGTTGATGATAAAATTTGTGTATTTCAAATGAACTTTGCACAGGTAGTGGTTTAATATCACAACTGTGATTTAGTAGTTCTGTTGTGACCATGTCCCTTTGTACAAGTAAATGTTGAGCGTTTATAAGCTACGGATGAATAAGCAGTGACCAGTGTAATACAGTTTGATGCATTCTTGTAGTTAGCACCGTTAATGTTTTGGGTTTTTTTTGTGTGTGTGTGTGTCTGTGTGTGTGAAAATGGAATCAAAAGTGCACTGTATCGAGATGTGTATCATATCATGGCCTATATAATGAATATATTGTATCGGCAACATCTTAATGATATCCAGCACTACAAGTCAGTTTTCTGCCAGGTTAACAGTGAATGTCTTCTAACAATATAGTTTTAGCTGTGCCGGTGTCCCTGGGCAAACAATACAGCCGTGCACTGTATTTTCAACATGATTACAGGTAGTGCTCTAATGAAATCTTGGAGCAAAGCCACTGGTCTGATCTTGAATGGCTTTAAAACATGATTCATAAAATAACAGATAAATGCTAAGACTCCCTCTAGAGGTTTTGACTATGTTCATCATCCGTAAATCATTGTTTCAAATATCGACAGTTTCAATTGGACCCAAATAATGGTGATTATGTATTATGTGTGTGGTGGTGGAGCAGAGTTGAGATACTGACAAGTGAATGTTAAGGTGTTGTACCTGATATTTACCATCTTAAAAAACGTGAAAAGGAACTAGTTCATTTTAAATGGTTTGCTTTGACCAGAGTGGAGTTCTGCCGTCACTGTAAAGCAAACAACAGCTAGCCTGCTAACCCGGATTTCGGACAATTAAACACTTTATACAAATTTTACTCAAATACATGGAATTCAGGTACTTTAAAGCAGACCTATTTTGCGAAATCAACTTTTCAGAACTTTTAACCTTGTTATAGTTGTCTTATTTTCAAGATGCCATTTTAGCCTCCATTTTCTCCGCCACCAGTAGATGCCCACTGCTCTGTACTTACTTTATTCTCCGGTTTTATTTTCTTAATCAGTGATATGCATAGGATTCAGCAGGATTGCGTAGATATTTTAGTACAAATGAAAAAAAAATGTGCTGGTTGATAGTGAGACATGTAGCTATCCATTGGCGGTGCTGACAACTTCACAGCTCTTTGTTGCGATGACATTTACGGTGACATCAGCTCCTATTGGGCACCACAGTTTTCTAATGTGAAAGTCAGCGGACTTGTTTCTTAAGTTGTTTTAGATGAAAATTCTGATTCAAAATGTCCAAATTATAACATAATGATGCACGAGTATCAGATTATACCTATACAGGAAACACAAATACAATAGGTCTTCTTTAATTTACCACTGTAACTCTACAAGAAAAGCGTCCACTTTGTGAACATATTTGTAATCTATTCTCATGATTTGTCTTTTAGATGGAGAGAAAGCGAGCGTCAGGTGCGTCCCCAGTAGTGAGCTTGATGAGTGGGTGGTCTTTCCCCCGTCAGCCCGCCCGGGTGCTGGTGGTAGAAGCACTGCCCCCCTGTTGGTCCTCCACGAGCAGGGTACTCTGTGAGGCTCTGGACAACGTGCTGTCCCTGGCCTCCAGTCTGGACGGGCCCAGCCGAATCCCCCTGCTCAGTGTGTACGCCATCAGCCGCCAGCAGGAGTGTCTGCTGCCCTTTGTGGTACGGATATGTGTGTGTGTGTGTGTGTGTGTGTGTGTGTGTGTGTGTGTGTGTGTGTGTGTGTGTGTGTGTGTGTGTGTGTGTGAGTGTGTGTGCATTTGGTTGAGGGGGGGGATTAATTTTTTAAATGTTACAACAGTTTCATCTGCCTCTTCTATACAGGATAATTTGAGCTCAGTGGACACATCATAGATCTGTAACAAGCTGAACTTAAAAAAATTTAAATCCTGAAAGCACCTAAAAGTTATCTTTGTAAAATTTTGCCTGGCCCTGCTCTGAGCCCACAGTAGCTCTGGTTTTGCAGCTACTGATTAGTCAAAACTGACTTTCTGTCATCACACAGGTGGGAAGCGCTAGCCCGTATTGAGGAAGTAAGAAGTAAGAAAAAATCTTTTGGGAGAATTTTGCGCCAATGAACACAAGCCACTAAAAACAACACAATACTCTAGTTCATCTTCCAGATTTCATTATACTTCTATAAGACACATAGAAGTTTTTTCTCATTCTCAGTATATGGACAGGTCATGCCTCATGTGGAAAATCAGAACCTCTAGAATTCACTCACTGAACTGCAGAGGCTGCACTAGCACTGATTAATGATTGACTGCAGGTGCAGGGATTTAGGTAGTGACAATTCAGATCAAAGAGAGTTCTTTTAGGTTTAAACCAACTGAATTTCAGCATTGGAACTGGCAACCCAAATGAGAGACTTGAGAGGCTTATTCTGCTTCCTGATTTGGGAACTAAAACATAAAATATAGTAACTTGTCCATCATGTCCAGTGTTTGTGTAATTAAGAATAAATTTGCATTATAATTGTTATCACTAAAAGGCATATGTTTACTTCATATCTGGGGGCACAGACATGTTTATAGAATTTAAAACCAAAAATGTACATATTGTCCCTTATTGGGACTGTAATATATTGAAGTACTGTATAATAAAAAAATATAGTTAAAGTACTACTGAGAAACTATTATATATAATATAAAGTCTGATGTTTAGTGTTCTGAAGTATTATAACATGACTCACAATAACAGATAATAACAGATAATAATAATATAATAATAATAATAATAATAATAATAATAATAATAATAATAATAATAATGATAATAATAATATAATAATAATAATAATAATAATAATAATTATTATTATTATTATTATTATTATTATTATTATTATATTATTATATTATTATATTAAAAAAGCTTATTAAAAATATTATTATTATAATTAAAAGCTTCAAATTAGAAAGTTTACATTACAACATTAAAATCAGCGTGAAATGTGATTAATCATGATTAATCATATTTCAACAGTGTGATTAATCAGAATTTTTTTTTTTTTTTTTTAATTTAATTTAGCATCGTCGTTGAATAAACTTGAAACCTAAAGGTACATGAAATACTTACTGAAAGACTTACTCGTACTGGAGACTGTAAAGAGCTAAAAAGCAAGTACTATTGTTACGTCAAAATAATGTTGGATTAAAACAAAAAAATGTTGTATTTGTTACCAAAAAAGTAAATATAACTGAATGATTTCTACCCACTTAAGAGCAGTTCATTGAGAATTATTTTATAGATATAAAGCTAACTTCATTGGACAAACAAAAAGACCTGATTTACAGTATAATGTGCTGCTCTAATATACAAAACATGTGTTTGTTGTAGCCTGTGCGTGGTAACCTGCTGCGGTTGCACTCGTGTGTGGAGGAACTCCGGTCTCTCCCAGGGGAGGGCTGTGTGCGCGGGGCCCACACAGGAGCACTGCTCATGGGGCAGGCTGTGCTGGACAGTCTGCAGCAGTACAAACAGTACCAGAGACACACCAGCAGCACCCAGGCAGTCCATAACAACTGCACTGTGGAGGTAACGAAGCACAATTTCAACACACATTTTCACAAAACATCACACTATGACAAAATTCTATATTCTATAACTGCTGAACATCACAATTACAGCATCCCTAAACTAAAATGGTACTTTAAGAAGAAATGAATGGAGTCGGTACTTAAAGGACAATTAGGGATATTTAAGTTACACCACAGAGAAAGTCTATTTCATTGATAAACCAGGCTAAAGCACAAATGCGCCTAAGTCATGAATAATATATAGAGCTCTATGAAGCGAATGAATGTCACTTGTGTGCCAAGCAATGCGTAAAGACACACCCCCATTAGAAAAGTTACATAGTATACCTTTAAAGTTTCCTTCAGGCAAATGTGGAGAAGCAATAAGTTTAAAGCGTTGGACTTGAGGGCAGAATTGGGTAAGAAAAATGTTTGGGTAAACTTGAACTCGAGTACAAATTACTAAAAGAGTAGTCTGATTTATAGTTTGAGGTTAATGTAATGTAAAGGACAAAAATAAATACACACATTGCGCAAATCATTTCATATTGTCAACATAAAGCTATCACTTGCAGACTCACAGTGGGAAGGGTAATCAAACTTTTTACACAAGTAAGAGTAGTGTTACACTGTAGAATATATTATTATGCAAACTAAGTATACTGCTGGAAAAGTTCTTTGAAAGGTGCAATTTCTTAAAAAAGCTACTGCAACTGCGTACTACCCACCTCTGCTCAAAAGTCTTTACCTGCACATGATCATATATTCCTGCATATATAGCAGGGTAATATGGGTTTTAACCACCTTGTGCAATGTAAGCGATCTTTCTAAGTTCAAAGAGGCCATCCCGATTTGTAAAAGCCTGATCTTGTCAGATCTCAGAAGGTAAGCAAGGCCAGGCCTGGCTAGTACTTGGATGGAAGACTGCTGAGAATACCAGGTGCCACAGTAGGGGGTGCCAGTGGAAAAACTGTTGGTGTGTCCTTAGGCAAGACACTTCACCCACATTGCCCATATTATTAAAATCTCCAAAATCCACTACCTGCAAGAGAGCTCAAGATTGAATGCCTGAAACTCCACTTCGGGTTAGATACGCCAAACATAAAAAAAAACAAAGTTAAAAAAAAAGGCATATAAAAAGCTGCCATGTCACTATTGATACATACATTTCACACTATATTATCAGCATACTTTGGAATGAATACTAACTTTACTATTTAGTATCTTAAAATTTCCATTGGTTTATGCTAACAGAAAATTCTCTGAGTTTTGACAACCCAATCCCGGGTTCTATAAGTAGACTTGCACGTTGTGTTCTATTTTTAACCTCCACAAGCCTAAACCACTGAGACCTCAACATCTGTGTGTTCATTTTATCGCTGTCCCACATTTCACAAGCCGTATTGTTCATCTCGCCTTTAACAAAGTAGGAGCCTGTAAAAAGCACCAGACAGCGTAGTCCCTTTGTGCGGAGCTGTTGATGGAGAGTGCTAAATTCTGCCTCTGTTACCCCCAAGCACACTGCTACCATTGTCCCCTCAGACCTAGCTCACACGGGAAGAGGAGAGGGGACAGAGCCGGCCCCTGTGTCCAGCCCAAAGCAGCTCTGCATACGGACTTTATCAGGAAAGACTCAAATAATGGCATCTCAGCTTCATCTACAGCACAGAATACTGTCAGTCTGTAGTGCTCTGGCCTTGCGTGACCATGGAAATGGGTTGGGCTCACCATACTAGAGAATGTGATGTAATTATTTTTGATAGAGGGCAGGTATATAACTCAATAAAGGATTTATTGTTTTTGAAATAAACAACCAAATTGAAAATACACATGTAGGGATAGGGATTGGGATTGGTTCCATAAATCAATCAGTCAATATCACTTTATGTGTCCCAGAGGAGCAATTTTAGTGTCATCAGATCCAGTTAGGGCAGTTGGAGTAACATCCCTCTGGACAAAAGTGTTCCTCCTCTGTGTTCTGTAGCATCACAGTAGCCTCCAGGGGGAGCCAGGTGAAGTCTGGACACACAACAGAAAAGTCTCTGAGTGCACTTCTTAGTTGGTCAAAATCCCCAAATATTAAGTTAAAAATACATGCAAACATAATACAAACATAAAAATGTAAAAAGTTTAAAAACTGCTCAGTGTGATAACCAGCTGAAAGAGCCAACCATGACAATGGCAGCCACAAAATATAGTAAATAAATTTGCCAGATTATGCTTGTGGCATAAAGTTAAATGTGCACTGTGTAACTTTTTTTTTTTGGGGGGGGGGGGGCTATGTCTTGATTGCTGGACAGTATGACATTAATTATATCTCACCTCTCACCCTGGACATGGACTATTTCAGCCACTTCCCTCTGGCAGGAGGCTACGGTCCATCAGGACCAGAACCTCTCATCACAAGAACAGCTTCTTCCCCTCTGCTGTTTGTCTCATGAACACTTTATATCTGCACTAAACTGGACACTTTATAACACTGGGCACTAAATAACCCATGTTGCACTGTTGTTGTTGTTTTGATGCTGCTTGTATATATTTTCTACCTGCATGCCCTTATTTGTATTTGTATTTATTCAGTGTGTTTTTTTTTGTGTGTGTTCTATGTGCACTTTATCACCGAAGTAAGTTCCTAGTCTGTGAGCTCTGCTCACGGACAATGGCAATAAAACTTCTTCTGATTCTGATATCTAGCATTAATTTCATTTCAGGAGTTTTATTGCTCAACACATGGCGAACATACAATCTTACAATTCATCAAGCTATCTCCATAAATCTGACCTGTAACTTGGATAGTGTTGCTTGCTTGTCATGGAGATGAATAAGTTAAGTTAAATGCCATACCGTGGAACTTTGTAGACCAACAGTGAAGCTGGTAGCCAACCCACCATCAGAAAAGTTAGTGTAGCCAACCACCCAGCCACCATGTCCTTTAACCATTACGCCACACTTTTCAGTTTCAATGCAGTTAATACACTATGTATCTGCCAATAGCTAATATCAAAACCAGTATAAAGGCTGAAAATAGTATTGCATAAATAACACATTATTAAATGTGTTATGTAACAGACCCACATGAATGATTTGTCCTTCAGTTTAAAATAATAGGAATCAAAGCATGTCCAGTCTTTCCTACACTAAGATGGAGAGACCCATGTGGGAGGGGGTGCTTGGTTAAGTTCAAAGATGGTGGTTAACACGTTGAAGAAGCCCTAATTCGGTTTCTTCATGTGGTTTGAGATTATTACGTTTGTTTTTGTAATCATTAACTTCCAATAAACACTGCCTTTGGAGTTATTAATATATTTGCATTTGCATAGCTTTATTAAGACTTGAAAGGACCTCGACTTGAGTGATTGTAGGAAGTAGTGTAATGTGTTCTTTTAGTGAATTTCTTATTTCAAAACATTCAAAAAAGCTGCCATGCCAGATTGACCTTTATTGTACAATAGTTTTCAATGGGGTGGACCACTTCAAAGTACATCTCTAAAAGCTTTTTTCTATGGCTGTATTATACTCCACCTGTTAATCTTGCTTTAAGTTTCAAATGTACATTTAAATGTGACCTATTATGCACTTTTAAAATGCAAGTTTGAGTAATCTTTACTCTCCTTCATTCAAGATGCCATTGCTCTGAAAATTCAACTACAGTTGATTTTTTTTAATTCTATGAATTAATTAATAAACCATTGGCTAATGCTTTTCAAGAGTGGTAAGCTTCTGCTGTAGGCACAGCTGCCCTGGGGCAGGCTGATGGAAGCAAGGCTGCCAATCTTGTGTGTGGATGAAGTGTCTTGCTTAAGGATACATGCCCTACTGTGACATCTGGTATTCCCAGCAGTCTCCCATCCAAGTACAAAACAGACCCACTGTTTTGAGCTTTTAAAATAGAACTACACAACCAAATTAACTTTTTTGCTACTATGTTTATGGTGTTTTAATAGTATCATTTACTGTTCCTTTTTTGGCTTTTTTACTTCAAACAAGGTAAAGATGTAGATACAGGTAAATGTGCTACCTCTAGTAGCTACTGCAGTTTTAAGTAGTACGTGACACACAGGACTGCCCTAATAAGGGGGCGGAGTTTGAATTGTAGATTCCTACTAAATCAATCACAAAGTTCTTCTGAAACCAATGATTTGTCCCAGTTTTAAACAAAAAAATGCCCCAGGTGTCTCTATTTTTGACCAACATGATACCTGATATCTGATATCTTTCTCTCCTTAAATAAGATGTTTCTGGGTCTGTGTGGTGAGGAAATAATTGTTGTGGGGTGAAAACAGTATCTTCAGGGAAAAAAAACAAGGCAATAAAAAACAAAGAAACACATTATGCTGCCTGTAGTTCTGCCACTCAGTTGGAATGTTGAAAGGCATTTTTCTAATGAAATTATGTCAATGCATAACCTCTATATTTTGAAAATTTCATCACCCTATGCAAAGTGTTTAAAACAGTTGTGGATACGAGGTATTTCTTGTAGATGTTCTGATGTAGTCTGTGTATCCAGGTAACCATGGTGACCAGTCAACCTGGCCGCTCCACCCTCCGACAGCTTGAGGTCAGGCTGAGGGAGGCGGACCTGGTGTCCCTGAAGAGACTGCTTCTGGTGCAGATCCTCCATAGCTCTGCAGACTGGAGCCAGGACAGCCCCCTCAATGAGGACACACCCCAAGAGGCTGCTGAAGGTACACCCCATACCCCATACACTAGTGTTGTCATGATACTGAAATTTCAAACTCAATTCAATGGAGCTCAACAGTTCTCATTCTTTTTTTCCCATAAACTTTAAAAAAAAAAATCACAATGCAACAAATTAAAACACTGGTCATTGTCTCTCAAATTTCATAGCAGAAAGTTGTACTCAGGTAGCGGTACCCTTACTTTAAACAATATTAAGAATTGCAAAAAAAAACATTTATTCAGTCAACTGGACAAAAGTTTTAGTGAAAACATTTTGTTATTCATCCATGCAGCTTCTTCAGTTCTGGTCAGATTGCTGGTGGACACCACCTTGTATCTGAAAGGAGGACCTAACTACACTGAAACTAAAGCCTAATTTCCACTGGCACGGTTCACTTGGGGCTGTCTTGGAGCAGCTGGAGAGGGCACCCCAGCCGGGGATGGCTTCGATTACAATCGGCCCAGGCAGCTTTTGGGCGTGACGCAAGTCTAGCAAGACACAACCAAAGGCGTGACGTAAACACCACTACTCCCATCAACATAAAAAAAAAAAAAGATTACATTTGCCCCAGGTCCCATGAATTTCAGACCTGTTTAGAAGGTAGTACCTCCAATGGTCTACATTGGACACCTAAAAGGGGATGATACAGGCCGCTTTATACAGTGGAAACACTACACTAAGTGTGAACTGTGCCCAAGTCATTTTTGCATAATCGTTCAGGCCCCTAATGTACTCTCACACCTATTAGCAAACTGGCTATCACTACCGTTTTTCTTGTTTTGTTTTAAGGGAGTTACAAAAATAAATTATGTGTAAGCCTTATTCCTGTTTAAAGATGGACTGTCTTTCCTAACACCAGGTTCGGTCTTAAAGATAGATATTAGGCAGTGTTCACCAGCAATCTGACTAGAACTGAAGAAGCTGCTCAGATGAGTGGCGAAACGTCTTCATTATAAAACTTTTATTCCCTTGACAGAATTGTATTTTTCTTTTGCTATGGATCATACCTGGATGGATTACACAGACATTGATAGAGGTATTCTGCTTTAGAACTCCCCACTACCTCCTGTATTTTTGTAGTTTTATTCCCAACTTTTTTACACAAACTTCCACTTAACTGTTGTAAAACTGATAAACACTTATCGCAGATAGTATCCCACCAAACCAAGTCTAAAAATCTGAAAAGTGTTATATGCACTTAATGTTTCTAGTAATAGAAACAGGTCTGCTCGTGGTTAGTGCCTGCAGTGTAGAGGGGTGGGTCTTTCCTCTTTATATAACATATTGTTTGTTAAATGAGGTTTTGTCATTAGCTCTCAGACAGCCAACGCCCTGCTCATTACCACAAGACTACTGCTACTTTTATGGTTTTATTAACACCATAAAGAATATTACTGACACTCATAAAACTTTTCTCACTGTCTGTGTGTAGTGTTTCTTCTTATGAACGTTTGGTTCTATTTTTGTGTGTGGTTTTTGTGGAGATTGTGTAATTGTTTTGATGCAGTGTACAAAGAGGTTACCAGTGGCACTGGCTTTGAAATACACTCATATGAATTTGTCTTCAGGCTGTGTTGACTCCAGACTTGGTAACTCACTGAAAGAGCTCCACTGATCAAATGCAGAACTGAGCATATTTAAAGGGCCTGTGCCCAATTTTTAGCCATGTATTTGAGCAAAATTGGTCTTGTTCCAGTACAGATATATCGTATAAGCAGCTCTTGAGGTCTGAGGCACCTTTTAAAGAAAAATCCTAAAATGTTGAACCTACAAACCCACTGGTTGATTAATTGTCTACTTAACAATAGTGACACCTGTAAAGGTTTAGTATCACCACTCCTTTTGTTTTGGCACGATAGCACGATGGTTAGTACTTCAGCCTTAATATTCCATAGGGAAATTTGTCCTTAGCATTTGACCCATCCTTCAGTGCTGCTGGGGCAACCTTTCAGGAGCAGTGGGTGCTGCAGTGCTGTGGATCCATCTCCAGATCTTGCGCTAGGCTTTGTCAACTTAGCTGGAGATTAGGAAAACATATTGTGCATGTTTTGGGTGGATGGGAGAAACTGGTGTGGCAGTAGAAAACCTACCCAGACACAGCAAATACACATGCAAACTCCACACAGAAAGGCCTAAGCGGCCCAAGACGTTCTTGTTGTGAGGCAACATAAGATCCCAAACCAAACAAAAATTTAACCCCAGACATTTGTCCTAGTCATCCACCTGAATATGAAATTGACAAAAGTGACATTGTTTCCATAAGATGTTAAGATACCAAGTTTGGAACAAATTATCGTTCCAAACCTCTTTACTTTACTTGTTGTATTGTTGTGATCAGAGTGATTTTACTGAATATCCGTGCAGTATATTGATCCCATGAGACTAAGATCTTTAGGTTGTGAAACCTCCTTTATAGTTGTCATCTGTGAAAAGCGAGCTAGGTGGGCAGATAATGCAGCCGTGTTATCTGGAGCGGTGTGTTGACGGGAGAATGTATAGGCTTTACACACGGTGGGTGGGTCTGACTCATGTGCATTAACCTACAGCAGGCTCTGGGATGTCATGTGCTCCTCACCACTTAAGCACTCACAGTATGGACATGTCAGTACAATCAGCTAATGTGCAGTCTGGGGTTGTGTTAATGCTACATATGCAAAGTGGATTGTCTTTTAAGGGCCTATATTACGCTGCTTTCTGATCTATGTTAAAATGTTGTTTCCTCATCAAAAACATACCTGGAGTGGTGTTTTGTTTCATTCACATGTTTAACACACAAATCCAGACTATTTAGGCTGTGTTCTTCTCTCAAACTGAAAACACTCTGTTTCACTTTGTTGATCTCAATTAAGTCCATATGATAAATCCCTGTCTCTGAAACAGCAACAAAAGAGTAAACATATAGTATTTATAGGACTTAGTACATATGTAGATTTTAATTTTACATTTTGTTCATTGTAAACCACTATATCTAAAGTCTAGAGCAGGGGTCGGCAACCTTTAACACCCATAGAGCCGTTTGGACCCGGTTTCTACAGAAAAAAAACACTGGGAGCTGCAAATACTTTTTGACATCTAAAATGAAGATAACACTCAATTTCTTTTTTTTTTTTTTTTTTACCTTTATGCTTTGCATAAACAACTAGTGTGTTGCTTATGAAATCCATGAAGTGCTACAGAGAAATACAATTTTATTTATGTAATGAACATTATTAAACATTTTGAACTCTTAAAAACATAATAACAAAAAAAAAAAGAGTTGAAGGTTTCTTTCAACTAAATTAAAAAACTAAGATTATTATTAATTATATATTTATTATTAATTATTATTCATGTAGCAAACAAAAAATGCCATCACCAAACAATGAAAAATAAGTATTTGCAAAATATCTACATAAATATTTATTTTACCTGGTCCTGCTCCTGAACCTGTGCACAGCATCTGCAAATCAAGGCTGTACACTTTGTATAGCCCTGATTTTACTTTCACTTTCACCACAGGACCGTAAGCTGTCGTCTGTGAGGTCTGAGTGGTGTTTGTTTTTAACATAGTTCATGGTGGAGAATATTTGCTCACATACGTTTGTGATTCCGAAGATCAACAGGACTCCTAATACATTTTCTTCATGTTTATGTAGGTGTCGGTGATGGGTATACCGGCTTCCACAAGTGTGATGCTTATTTTGAGTGAGGAAAAATAATAAAATAAAAAAATTCAAGATACATTTTTTTCAAAATCAATTTTTAAAAAACAACTAACACAAATAGAATACAATATAATTAAATACATATAATTTATTTTCCCAAGCCACGCAGTATAAGGATGAAAGAGCCATGGGTTGCCGACCCCTGGTCTAATCATTGGAATAAATGAGTGCAGAGCAGTGGACAGAGATAGGGACTAGGTGAAAACCTTGCACAAACCTCAAATGCAGGACAGGATTACACATACATGCATGAGCCACTCAAAATACTATTATGTTTAAGCTGATGATAAGGAAACACTGTTGGCATAGTTAAAAGCTCATACAAACAGATTTTTAATGCTATGTCCCCTTTAAAAAGATGTTATAAAACAGTTGTACTTTATAATAGTGTTGTCATGATACTAAAATTTAAAATTAGATTTCAATTCAAAGGAATAGACTTGATACTTGGTACTGATTCCAAAACCATGATGATAATAAACACAGTCTTTTTAGAGAATGTGGTTTTCAACATGAAATGTCTATTACCATGTGGCATTATATCTGTATAATCACTGAGTCATCCAGGTCTTATACTTTCTACATTCTAAAGCTGATTTCTGTCCTGGGAATGTGACTTTTTTATCATCAATACCTGTTCAAATGAGTATCTAGTTTTGATGCTAGTTTTAGTATCGATTAATAGCTATCTATTTTGTTTGGACCTTTTTTGTTAGAATCTTGAAAATCCCAGGTTAGTATTCACTTTTGTAAATTCATTCTCCAGAAGACCAGTCACTTTTCTGTAAGCTTGTGCCTGTATTTGGTTTTCTAATCTAAGGAGACATTGTGTGTCCAAAAGCCATCAGTTGAGAAGCATCCTGTTTTTGTCCTGACCTCGCCACGTCTCCTCCTTGTATCCCTGGGCCTCTCTGCACACAGCTGAGCCTCTGCACACTGCACACCACACAGACATGAGCACACACATGCATGCACATATGTTGGGTTTCCTTGCGGACATTAGATTGACTTCCATTCATTTTCTGCAGACTGATCCTTACCTTAACCACAGTCTAACCTTAAAGACGGGGTATTACTCATCTATGAAGTGTTAATTACTGACACATCACATATTTAGATCGCCATGTTACCTTTTATTGTTTTGAAAATGCAACACAATCAGCGTGCATCCTGCTAATGAAACTACTGCACATTGCATCAGGTTTGTAAAGTTGTAGTGTATTGTTTTGTAACAAGCTTTTGTATATTTGTGGACAATTGTCATGAGGAAGCATGGATGACATAGGCTTGTGGGCTGAACATCGGACAGAATCGTACTGCTAACCGTAAGAAGGGCTCAAATACGACCTGGTAGAGATCACTAAAATACTCAAAAATGCATGGATGACATCTAAAACCTCCTCAGGAATGCTTTTGAAAGGGAACAAGGGAACAAGGTTATGAGGTAGTAGAAAGCTCCTTTGCATAATACCAGTACTTTAACCTATTTTAACCCATGTCTAAACCATGTTGTTAATCTGATAAGCATTTACGTTAGGGGGATCAGATTTTTGTATACAGATTTTAGTCCTCACAATGTGTATCAGCACACACACATGTGCACATGCAGGCACACAGACACACACACACACACACACACACACACACATAGGTCAGAGACCACAAAGGAGGAACATTCACTCTGCCATTGTTTCCTCCTTCATCAGGAAGTGTAGGCTTTGGCCGAGACGCAACTGTTTCCTCACTTGACTGTTAAAATCCACCAATCTACAACTCAAACTTGTATGTTTTTAGATTTCAATTACTTTAAAGATGTGTGACATGTTTTTTTTGTGTTTTTAGAGTAGCCCAAAATTAACTCAAGTGTAATGTTAACTAATGTTACTTCAGATCAAATCAATATTACTCAAGTAAAAGTATAAAGAAGTCATCCAAGAAATTACTCAAGTAAGAGTAAAGAAAATATTTGGGAAAAGCTTAAGTAAGAGTAACTGTCAGGATGTAACATCTGGTGTATAATTTATAAAGTTAATGTAATTAGAAGGAAGAGATGATGGCCCTTGCCACAGTGTGCACTTCTCTCCCATGTGCCCACCGTGGACTTGCTCCCGCCATGGACTCGCGACCACATCAATTAACCTCTTTCTATGTGACTGCGCGGTGTGCCATTGTCCCTTCCTGACAGCCGCCCAGGCTACTTACATACTCTTCCCCCTACCAATTGACTTATACTGATGAGATCCAGGGCACTGAACCAGCAATATGTGCAGAACACACAAGGTTCCTGTGATGTAATTGACGTTTTTGGCTGGTGTGACCTAAATAATGTCTGTGTCAATTTTCAGTCAGTTTGCACTTTCCATCCATAGAGTCATAGTTACATACATGACTCTCATTATACTGGTGGGATCCATGGCTTTTGAACCAGCAGCCTTGTGCAAGCTATAGTGTAATTGACTTTTACAACTGAAGTAACTTAATGTTTGTATCAAATTTCAATAGCTTTGCATAAAATTGCTGTCTACGCATTTGGAAAGTCCAATGTGAAATAGTGGATTTTTATGTTCCTACAGTCCAAACAATAAAGAATATGATGTCAGGCCATTTTACTTTTTGCATGTTATGGTGAATATAATTAATCCCCCAGGTTTTATGATAATGGGATAATGTTGGGCTTTTTATGTATATTCTAGAACCTAGAATATACAGGCAGAAAAAGCTTGTGAGCTAAAGCTTTGGGTCAGCAACGGTCTTTTTTCACGAGACTTTTGCTAACCCTGTAGTTTAGACCTTTTCAAACATGTTCTGAAATGTGCTTGTGTGTCAGATGCCTCCCCCCTGTATCTCCAGGGGTTCTTATTCTGTGTAAAAAAAAAAAAATATAGATAGATAGATTTTAGTTTAAGCCTCTACAAACATTTTTTTTAAATGCATGGGATTCTGGGATTAGTTTTTTTAAGTACCTTGTAACCTAACTTCATTATGTAGTTCAAATCTTTTTTCCATACTAACTCAGCCCTATCAGACATCCTGTTGTTTTCTGTTAATGATTGATCCAGGAAGTACAAGTAGTGGCTTTGACTGGAATGTGGCCCTCTGACCTCAGTAGTCAAGGAACTGCCTCCCTATAATGCCATACACTCTGGAGTAATCACTTAAATACTTTTCAGTTGAATGTTTAGCTAAAGTGGAACTCAACACTAAATCAACTTTTTTGCTATTAATCACTTTATACTGTGTTGTAATAGTATAATTGTATCTACCGATAATAGTCATTTGGCTATTTTAGAGACTCTACACTCACTCTCCCCTCCCTCTCCACTTTAGTCCCTCAAGACCCCTACCCTCCTTCACCTTCACTCCCCCCTTTAGTCCTCATGGCTCTGCCCCTCCTCTCTCCTCACTCTCCCTTTAAGTCCTTCAGACCCCACCCTTCCATTCCCCTCACTCTACCCTTTAGTCCTCCAGAACTCTCCCCTCACTCTCCCTTTTAGATCTTCAGACCCCTCTTCCCCTCCTCTCCCCTCACTCTCACCTTTAGTCTTCTAGCTCTATTTGAAATGTAATAATATATCATTTAATGCACCTTTAATACTTCTTTCCACTTGTCTTTGACTTGGCACTGCTGAATAATTTTGCCACATTGTTACCTTTGAAACCAATCACATCTTTCTTTTACCTCCAGACACCACCCCTCCTCCCCCCTCACTCTCCTCTTTATTTCTCCAGGCCATACCCCTTTTCTCCACACACTCTACCCTTTAGTCCTCCAGCTATTTTGGGAATGTTACATAGTGCATCTTTAATACTTTTTTGCCACTTCTTTGTCTTTGGCTTGGTACTGCTGAATAATTTTGCCATATGGTTTGAGAAGGGAGTTTTTTTTTAAAAGACACAGTTCACAGATTAGATTAACAAACAGAAAACTGTTTTTACAAATAGGTGTGTTAGTTTCAGTGTGGTTAGCTCCTACCTTCAGATATATAAGGCAGTGTCCACCAGCAACCTGACCAGAACTGAAGAAGCTGCTTGGATGAGCGGCAAAATGTCTTCACTCTAAAACTTTTGTCTAGTTACATTCCAATTTTCCTTTGCTATACCTGAACCACTGAGGGAGACACAGACATTATTAGCTTGTATTTTTGGAAAACACTGCTAATTTTGTTGCATGTGTTGATCCGTGTGTGATTTCGATTTTTTTATCTTTTATTTTTCACCAGAATTTAGCACAATTCTTTGCCTTGCCGCGTTGATATTGTCCTCTAAACCCTGTATGAATCGGCCCTATTATCTGTTGAAGTTTTATCTGGGGCGTGCATATTCCTTAAGCCCTTCAAAACCCTTTTCTAGCTCTGCCAATTTCCTCTCCACATTTTTGACAAATATGAATTCATGTGGGCTGAATACGTTTATCTGTCTCTGCGTTTAAATTTTTATATTTAGACATAAGCCCTGGTTCCAATGACAGTTTAGCTCTATTCAAAGGCAGGCTGAAAGGCGCTGTGAGGAGATGCGCTCTGCTACCACCCACCTCACAAACACGCAACATACTCAGAGTTGTCCAAAGACTTGTACATGTGCACTCTTTGATAGACAATTATCCTCAGGCAGAAATGACAACCACCAGTGTTACATCAACCTTCAAGGACCCTACCCTGCAGACCTCTACTGGAACGCACCTCCACTGATATGTCCCTATTTTTATCATTGGTTTACTCTTATAACCAATTTAAATACGCTTGTATATCAGTGTCAGCTTTTGTAATGGTAGTTTGTAAACAATGTCCAGGAAACAGTGGACTTTGTCAGTCTTTTGGCATGTTTACTTTTAAGAACCTGTGGATAGAGGTAAGTCACAAGAGGGTCCTCTGGGTGGAGGTCTGCGGGTTGGGTCCTCTGGGTGAAGGTCTGCAGCCAGAACCCTCTCTCAGCCTATACACTGCAGATTCTTACTCAACTAGATTATGTGTCCCAATATTACAGAAGCATTAGACCAAATCTAATCCAGCACGTTAGGCTTTTGCTAAGACGTTTGCTTTGAATCCATCAGACCAATCATGTTGTGTGGCTCAGTGGTTAGAGCACTCATCCACCAACCCAAAAGCTGAAGGTTTGATTCCCGCTCAGTCTGTTGTTGTGTCTTTAGGCAGGACACTTCACCCATGTTGCCTGGTGGAGTGGTTGATGGTAGACCTGTCACAATAATTACTATAGAATAAGTTAAACCTACATTGTGTCAGCAGAGTAAGAGTATACTAAGGATAAAACACATATTTTTGGGGTCAGTATTTATCGTAGGTACTTTTTCTTTGCATTAGAGGAGAATTTTTGGTTATAAGACCTGTAGAAGATTGAATAAATAACTTCTATGACTCAACACTCTATATAATAGATTTTTTGGGGCAAAATCCTGCTTTAAGGTTATCACGTCAGTGGCATAATGGAATTCATTATTATCATTTATATGTATATCTTCTTCAGCAATGTAACGCATTTCAAAATTTGTTATCGTGACAGGCCTAGTTGGTGGTAGTTGGAGAAGCAGATGGTGCAGATGCCATCAGTCTGTCCCAGGGCATCAGTGGTTACAGTAGTATCTTAGCACCAGTGAGTGTAGAGTGAGTGAATAATAATGATTTGTAGAGCCTGTAAAGCACATTACAAGTGAAGTGTAGTGGAGTGGCATTATTATTACCGTAATTTCACAGCTATAAGGCGCACCGGATTATAAGGCGCAGCTTCAGTTACAGGTGCTTTTTTTCGTGCTTTTTCTGCATTTAACACATACAAAAGTCGCACCGTTAGCCCAAGCATCCACAATCCATTCACAAAACGTGGCGTAACTTGCCCGCCGCGGCGTGTTCGCCGTCTGTCATCCATCGCTCCCGCGATATTCGCAACTTTTAACCGCGCCTTATAGCCGTGAAATTACGGTAATATGTAATCTCTTTGATTGTTTCAAACAATGTCACACACAAGCAAGGTTTGCTGTTACATATTTAAATATTTATCTTCCAATAAAGCATTTACGTATTGGTTTAGGCTTTCATGTTTCTTTCTTTCTTCGAGCTATGCCATTTGTGACATTTCATGGATATTCATTTCAAATAGTGCTTCACCCATTGCCCTCCATTTGAAATTCATTATCAAAGTGAACACAATCTAATCAAGTCTTTCCTGCTTTGTTGTGAGAATGTGTTAATCTACACAATTCAAACAGATAAGATATGGCTGTACTGATAGCACTATGGGAAAATCTAGCACCCAACAAACTGTAATACAAGACTGTTGTATCATACGTCTCCAGCCGCAGATCTGTGATGTACTAGTGTTGTCACATGTCATTTTCAACATTGTAAATTGTAGTATTTTCTCTCATATTACCATGCGGCTTCTTATCTGTGTAATCCCTCAATCATCCGGGTAGGTTGTATAGTGGTCCACAGGCGTATAATAGTCTATGTGGTCTTATACTTAAAATCTTTTTGTCAGTTGTTTGCTGCTTTACATGTTTCAGCTGCTTCCTTTAGCACTTCCACAAAAGCGTCATATGATGGTGTAGAGACATGTTTTGTCGGCTGTTTTATTTGGTTTTGCCATACTGTAGGGGAAGTTTACAGCCTCTACTGGCTGGCCTTTTCAAGGACTGCATCCCGTGTGTGATAAGGTGTATGCTTCCCTGTTATGATTTATGTGCCTTGGACCTTATTTGCGGATCTCGATGGCCTCTCTGATCCAGCGGTGGTATTTGTTGCTTCCGTGTTTCAAGTGGTCTACGCTCTTGTCTGATGAAAAGAATGATTAATTGCTAACAAATCTTCACCAAAGATGGTGTTATTCACCTTCTCATACACTTCAAGATCATTCTAAATCTATTCATGAAAGGTTCATATTTGTCCTTTGAATGTGACTTTTTTAGTATCGATACTTGTTCAAATGAGTATCTAGTTTCGATGGTTTCAATTATTGTCTGATTTTCAATACTTTTGATAAACCCACTTATTACTGGTCTTTAGTCACCTAAACAGTCTTGTAATCCATGGTGACTAACGCTAAGACCTCCATCGCAAAAGCCTTGTGATCGATATAAGTTCCAGTGCCTATTTTGTTTGCAAAGCTGGTGTGCTG
Source organism: Periophthalmus modestus (assembly GCA_019594935.1). Lineage (NCBI taxonomy): Eukaryota > Metazoa > Chordata > Actinopteri > Gobiiformes > Gobiidae > Periophthalmus > Periophthalmus modestus. The sequence continues at coordinate 8,844,933 of JAIEZT010000107.1, forward strand.
TGCCGTAGAGACTTAATAATTCATAAACAATAATGTTGAAAATGAGTACATTCCCCAGTGGCAGCCCTCAGTGCTCCTCTAATAACTCGATGATAGGCTTGGGCTGTTCTTTCCCCGAGGTCACACCAATACGGCTGCCGTCCTAGAGACCCAGACCAACACTGACGCTTTGTGAGAGCCGTATGACAGCCTTTCAAATGACATTCACCCAGGGGCCACAAGGGGGCACGGGCACTAGACACTCTTCAATACAGAACATTCAAGTGCGCTTTAGGGTGACATGCAAAATGTCATTATCAGACTGTGCAATTATTCATTCATTTCCTAAATTAAGGTTCAGTTCAGAGTGCAGTTTCTTTTTCTATATCCAGGAGGGTTAACAAGACAAGACTGAAATCTGAATTGCTAAACTAATCTAAAAAACCCATCCATTTCTGAACATTGTAGAGTTTAAAGAAGACATATTGTGCTTGTGTCTGCTATATAGTTATAGTCTATGATACCAGTGGATCATTATGGTATAATTTGGTCATTCACAATATTGACCTAAAACGACTTAAAGTTCCCATATCACACTGTTTTCTGATCTATGCTATAATGTTGTTTCCTACAGGTCCAGAGTTGTGTTTTGTTTAATTCACACATGCTTAACACACAAACTTTGCATATACATATAGACTGAGTCTATAATCAGAAAACACTTCAAACTTCATACACCTGCGCTGGAATCATTTGTTAATTTCAGCCCTGGAATTGGGAACGTCTACTGAACAAAAGGTAAAAAGGTAGCTGTTAACAAGAAAACTATCACTTCATGACATCACAATGTAGACCAACGCATTTTGAGCTTTGGAGATGCAGACAAACAAATAATAAAGGGGTGCATGTGCTAATGAAACAAAACACAACGCCAGGTATGTTTTTGAGGAGTTAACAGTATTATAACATGACTTAAAGCTCACAATAGTCAAGTTTGCATAATAAAAGAAACAAGTCCTCTGCCTTCCAGGATAGAAAATTGTGGTGCCCAATGGGAGCTGATGTCATTGTAAACATCATCACAATAAATAGGCACGCATGTATCGGCATGTCTTATTGATAGCTATACATCACAGTAGCTAGTAGCTGATTTGTAAAATATTTGTACCAAAATGACTATGTGACGCTGACAAATCCTATATGTGTCATCGATTTAAGTACAGAGTGGTGGGTGTGTACCATGGGGCTGAAAATGAGGGTTGAAAGATTACACAAACATGCATGAAAATGCACAGTTTTTTCAATGAATATAACTTTAAACTAATCAGACATACACTCTATACATTGCTTATGTGGTAAATCACTGTTCTAGCTGCAAATGTCTGCTTTTTGGTGCAATATCTACAAAGGTATATAGAGGCCCATTTCCAGCAACTATCACTCCAGTGTTCTAATGGTACAATGTGTTTGCTCATTGTGTCAGAGGCTAATGGGTGATTAGAAAACCCTTGTGCAATCATGTTAGCACAGTTTAGCTGGTTATAGAAGCTATAAAAGTAGCATCAGTAGTATCTGGAGCATCATGTTTGTGGGGTTGATTAAAAGCTCAAAATGGCCAGAAAAAGAGAACTTTCATATGAAACTCGACAGTCTGTTCTTCTTCTTAGAAATTAAGGCTATTCCATATGAGAAATTGCCAAGAAACTGAAGATTTCCTACAATGGTGTGTACTACTCTCTTCAGAGAACAGCACAAACAGGCTCTAACCAGAGTAGAAAGAGAAGTGAGAGGCCCCCTGCACAACTGAGCAAGAAGATGAGTACATTAGAGTCTCTAGTTTGAGAAATAGACCCAGCTTCATTAAATAGTACCTGCAAAACGCCATTGTCAACATCTACAGTGAAGAGGCGACTCCGGGATGCTGACCTTTATCCTACAACAGGACAATGACCCAAAGCACACCTCCAAATTTTGGAAGAATTATTTTGAGAAGAAGCAGGAGGCTGGTATTCTATCTGTAATGGATTGTCCACCGCAGTCACCAGATCTAAAACCCATTGAGCTGTTGTGGGAGCAGCTTAACCGTATGGTACGCAAGAAGTGCCCATCCAGCCAATCCAACTTGTGGGACGGGCTTCTAGAAGTGTGGGGTGAAATTTCTCCACATTACCTCATTATGGGGGCGACAGTGGCTCAGTGGTTAGAGCATTGGTCTCCCAACCCGAGGGTCGGAGGATCGAGTCCAGCTCGGACCAAGTTCTGTCGTTGTGTCCTTAGGCAAGACACTTCACCCACATTGCCTAGTATGAAAGTAGTGTGTGCGTGAATGATCGGTGTGGTCGGAGGGGGCCGATGGCGCAAACTGGCAGCCTCGCTTCCGTCAGTCTACCCCAGGGCAGCTGTGGCTACAATAGTAGCTTACCATCACCAAGTAAGTAACGAATAATGACTTCAGTGTAGCGCTTTGAGAGGCTTTGATAAAGCGCATTACAAGTGTAAGGCATTATTATTATTATTATTACCTCGACAAATTAACAGCCAGAATGCCAAAGGTCTGCAATGCTGTAATTGCTGCAAATGGAGGATTCTTTGAGTAAAGCAAAGTTTGAGGGGAAAAAAATATTATTTCAAATAAATATCATTATTTCTAACCTTGTCAATGTCTTGACTATATTTTCTATTCATTTTACAACTCATGTGGTACATAAAAGTGTGACTTTTCATGGAAAACAGAAAATTGTCTGGGTGACCCCCAAACTTTTGAACGAGTGTATATTATAATATATATATATATATATATATATATATATATATATATACATACATATATATACATATATATATATATATATATATATATAATATATATATATATATATATATATATATATATATATATATATATATATATATATATATATATACCAATGGCAAGCCACTTGCACAAGTGACCATCAAATGTGGCATATACCAAGGAGATGCATTGTCCCCACTGCTGTTCTGCATAGGCCTGAAGCCCCTCAGCCTATCCAATATTTGGCTTGCTGCTGTCGACAATAACTGATATTTGCCCAGAACGATATTAAGATTTAAAAATTCATATCAAGAACTAAATATGAATGTTACCTGGTAGTAAAGTTCACAAATTTACTTTTCTCTTTTGTATAAATAGTAACAAAATGTATTTTTCTTGGATATTAAATTAATATATCACAATATCTGCTAACCGATAAACCATCCCTGTACATTTTTATGCAGACCGCTGCCTAGATATCTTTTGGGAACTTCCAGAACCCATCAGATTTCAAGCAACATTGTCAACATGAACATTTTTTTTGGCACCACGTACAATTTTTCAGTACCAGTAGTACCATAACTTTACTAACATATGGTACCCAGCCCTGACCAGGACACATTCAAAACGGATCTACAAACCAACTCAAGTTTGTTCTGCTCTTACTTATATTTTTCTAAAGAAATGCAATTAGATTTATTTCCCTAAAGTCGTTCAGGCGTTTTGTGTTTTGGGACTTTGACTTTGGGACTGTAAATGTCATTTTTCAACAAGTCATTTTTCCTCCTCTTTTAATCATGTCACGCTCCATCAGACAGAAGCCTGGCCCAAGAGGACACACAGGCATCCCTCCCTCTCTCCTCTTTCTCCTTTCTATTCTCTTTATCTCTTCTTCCTGTTCTCTCATCATTCCTCTATCTCTCTCTTCCACTCCCTCTTTCCTCTTCTCTCTCTTCATTCCCCTCTTGCTCTTTTCTGTTTTCCTTTTTTTCCTCTCTTTCTCCTCCTCTGTTTTGTTTTACTCTCATCTTTCCCTACTCTCTTTCCTCTTCTCTTGCTCTGTCACTCTCATTTTCCCTCTCGCTTTTCTCTTCAGTCTCTCCTTCCTTTCCTTGTCTTTCTCCCTCCTTTTCCCTCTCTCTTTCCTCCACTCTCTCTCTCTTATCTTTCTTTCTCTCTCCTTTTCCCTCCCTCTTTCCTCCTCTCTCTCTCTCACTCTCTCTCCTTCCGCCTCCTCTTTTCTCTTCTTTTGTCCTCTCCTGTTCTCCTCACTTTATCTGTCCTTTCTCTCTACTCCTCCTCTCTCCTCTCTTCTAATTATTTTCCTCTCGTCTTTCTACTCTTCAGCCTAATTCCACTCTACCAAACGTGTTAGAAAGATTGTCAAACTCTTTTGGATTCACTGCACACCTAGTATCCCATTTCTGCCTGCCTTTTTATCTTTTACTTTTATTAATTAAACTTCTAAAAATAAGTTGAGCCAAATTAAAACTTTCTTCACATTTTAGGGATTATATAGAAAGATGAGCTGGGATGCACCGAAGTTTTGTTCAGCCCAACTTAAAATCAGTTCACCTCCTGACGTCACGTTATTATATTTTCTGAAAGCTGTTCACCCGGCTCTTGTCAGATTGAGATGTGCAGCCCTCTGAAGGGAACATAATGATTGGAGCATTCTAACAAATACTTCATGCTGATTGGTCAAAGTGTTACAACACCGGAACAAGCCAAAAAGTAAATTTTTATAAAATCCAGTAGAGAGAAAAGCACAGGCATCTTACCCGTCCACAAATGCACAAAGCACTTCGCTCTGCACATTTTTCACAGACACAATAGTTCATATTTTCGCTAAAATAGGCCAAGTACGTTTGTTGGCGTTCTGGTTCATTTGCTGCAGGCTTTCGCTCAAACCACAATGGTGCCCAGTGATTGGTCTGTCTTGGTATGAGACCTATCACATGTAAGTTTATGCTTCAGCTGGAGCTGAAAAAGATGGATTCTCAGCTTCTGAACTTACAAAAATCGTGAGAATCCATCTTGCTGGCAAGACTAGAAAACTAAACCAATGAGACTTTATTTGTAACTGTTTGATTTTTAGTCAACACTCAGATTTTTTACATGCCTTTCAGAACATTTATTTGGAGGTCTAAACTGTTGGCCAAGATTTTGAAGACCCTGAAGACAAAGGGATGTTTAATTCTCAAAGAATACTTTGTTCAAAAGTAGTCTGTTTTTGTTTTTTTGTTTTTTTTGTTTTGTTTGTTTGTTTGATTTTTTTAAAATGATAGCTTAAGATCTTTAGCCTAATCTAATGAATTGTCAAAAGTGTGGCAGACAGAAGAGAAGCTGCTGCAGTTGGACAGTCAGTCATGTGTATGAAAGTTTCCACCGTCTGATCATACTGAACAGATGTGTTCAGTGTTGTGGGGATTACGCCTCAACTATTTTATGATAAGCATCTAATTGTTTTTTTTTTTTTCTTTATTGAAATTGCGGCATTAATTTGTGATTTCACACTTCAATAAACACTTCAAGAACCATAAACATTTGTGCAGAAGTGGTACTCAAGAAGTCAAGAGTCAAGAAAATATACTCAAGTAGAGTAGTTCTTTTTAAATAACGTTGTACTTCTTTGAGTAGTTTTACAGACATCATACTTTCATTCCAACTCCTACTTGAATACATTTTACGGTGTAGCAGTACAGTGCGCAGTGCTCTTATAGTTAAGAGTTCAGGTTGATAACACCCCCCACTGTACATTTACATATGACAAAACATTTGATACTTTGCTGAAGTAAATATAGATGATAAACAATAATATTGAAACAATTTTACGCCACTGGCACAATAAGATTTAAATCACAAAAACTATTCTACATATTGTTAAAAAATTATGCAATAAATAAGCAGCAGAATGAAACACTTTAGTACTTAATCTGCATCTGTAATGAGCCATAGAAGTCAACTTTTTATGGCTTACATATTATCATATAGTCATTTTAAAAAATAGTCAGAAGAAAAAAAGAAAAAGGAAAAAAAATCCCAGTAGTGCAAAGAAAATGTACACACAATAAATATTGACCTCAAATATATACTTTCTGGCCAAAAAAAAGTCACCACCAAAAAAAAAGGTCACACACTAATATTTGGTTCAACTACTGTTAGCTTTGATTACGGCACACATTATCTGCGGTATTGTTTCGATAAGCTTCTATAATGTCACAAGATTTGTTTCCAT
>JAIEZT010000107.1:8853443-8870943 GCA_019594935.1 Periophthalmus modestus
TATGCATTTTCAACATTCTAATTATTCACCGTAATGAGTTTATAAGCACTCCTCACAACCCTTGAGAGAACACAGTGGATTTTTGCCAACAACAACTAGAATTTAAATGCACACTTCCTGCTGCTCAGACAATAAAACACTTAATAATTAGATACAGACAGTACACAGCGGAGGTATTTTGACTTCAAGAGCTACAATATGTATATTGCGGCAAGAAACATTTTGCTCACATATATGGGGAATGTGGGTGCAGGGCCATTAAAGAATGTTACATAAAGCCACAGTACGTAACCTTTTAACTAAAATCAAATCCTTAATTATAACCTGACTCTTACTTGGCCTGGATGAGGGTGTCCTCATGCTTGTTTCTTTGGAAATGTTGCTCCTTTGGCTATAATCGTCTACAGTAGGGCATAAATCATATCTATCTCCATGGAGAATGTCCTGAAGTGTGTTTAACTTTCTACTTCAATGGAATCATGCAGGTGATGCACCAACTCCAGAAAGTTACAGACTGTACCTGTCAACATAAGTCCAATGTTATTTCATTGAATCCCAAACGTGGGATACTACTATGGGTGACGTTACACTCCCTTGGTCCACCTCTATAGTCTATTTTGTTCTTTGTATTTGTAGGTTTAGAAAGAAGCAGAGAGACAGCCATTTATAGGGATGATAAGGAGTTGAACAGTACTCAGTATACTATTATTTTAAATTTAACAAATTGCAATTACATGGCTAGAATTACACTCAATTACAAGTACACACTTACAAAAATAAAAGTCTACTCATTTACAATAACTTCAGTGTTGTATTAAGTTCCTTTCCCTAGTGACTATGTGAAGGGTGTGTTTTGAGCCCAAGGTCAGACTGGTGACACCTCCTCCTGATGAGAGCAGCAGCAGGTGGGTGCACAGGTGGAGACAGGCCCCTCACTCACCAGGACATGGAACTCATTAGCTCCTCACTGAGAGAAGACTGCTGCAGCAAGTAAACAGAAATGCCTTAAAGCGGCGAAATGCATCTTGCTCCAGAACAGATTTATTGTATAAGCAGCTCTTGAGGTCAAAATAAGTCAGCTGTGTCCTGTCTGTATATAATTATGAAGCATTTTACTGTCTGAAAATCAGGAACTGTGTTGTTAGCATGGTAGTTGTTGTAAGCTTTACTGTGATGGAAAAAAAAAAAACTTTTCCCAAGCATTTCCCAATCCCATAGAGTTGAAGAATTAGGATGATCTCAATGCAGGAAGTAAGTGAGGAATAACTTTGGAACATTGCATACACTTTAAAATTTAGATATTTTTCTATACTTTACATTTCATCTGTGTCCCATGTTTGAGTGGGACTGTCAATAGTACATTTTATGATGATTATTTATGATTATTTATCTTTTGATTTTTGTGATTTTAATGTGTTTCTTATTCTGTAAAGCACTTTGAATTTCTTTTTGTGTACGAATTGCGCTATACAGATAAACCTCCCTTGCCTTGGCTACATAGTAGAATCAAGAAACAACATGCTGCATGTGTAGACTCTTTACAATAGTGACTCGATGTGTAGTGTCAGAGCAGAACAGCAGCAGATGTGTTCTCCTCCTCCTCCTCTTCCTGATAGGGGAGCACACAGAGCGCACTGTGCCCAGGGACAGTGCCTCTGGCCCTGGGTGGATACAGGCTGTTTTTAGCCTGTCTTCTGATCAAAATCCATCAACACATCTGTCACTCACTCTGATAGGACCCACTCTAAGGCATGTCAACAAAATTACTACTATATGCATTCAGGGTTTGATAAATAAAAGATGAACTATCAAAATGAATTGTTAATTTATAATAATTAACATATCTATTACTAGTATTAGATACAAACTATTTAGGTGTTTTTTTTGCATGGCCTGGAATGCAACATTAAGTGGGACTTAACACCTGAACTCCAGCAACATTAAGGAGGAGAATGGGACTTATACACCTGAACTCCAGCCACAACCCCCATTCAGCCAATAATCTGAATTTGGAGCAGTACTTATTTAAACACCAGGTATTTCAATTTAATAGCAAAACGTTGATTTAGTGTTTAGTTCTACTTTAAATGGGGTCATAAAAAATTGACTCATTAATCATGTTATAGTTACCCTCTGAAGCTGTATTCAGAGTGATTCAGGTATGTTTGAGTAATCTTTATTCTCCTTCAAGACATTTTTCGTTTCATTTTCACCAGCCCCACTGCTCAGAGAGTACTACAGAGAATAACTTGCAGACTTGTTTCTTTTATTAAGTTATTTTAGATCAATATAGCGATTTAAAATGATTTTTGTGTGTCACAGATTTGAACTATATAGCAGGCAAGAATGATTGTTGAAAGACATGCATTCTTACAGTGAACTGCATTATGTAACCGCAAAGTCACAAGTTACATAGAGTTTGACTAATCCACCTGCCAATCACACCCTTGGGGAGATAAGACTGTTGCCCAGACTACACATCTTTGTACTGGAGATGCTTGTGTTCTTAACAGGCAAACATATTGTATCCACACTGACAGGTCTAACTACATTTTTTTAGAGCGTTGCAGCCCCAGTAGGTTGCATTCACATTCTAGAATTTCATAATGTCATAATCTCAGACGGGGGGCGAAGGCCTATATAACTCTATGGGAGATTCACTTTTTTGGAAAGAAATATCCAAACTCATGATCCACAAATGTTGAACTTTAAAACACAAACCTGTCCACAAACTTGTCATATCAGAGCTTTCAACTGACATTAACATCTTTGGGGTTGAATAATGGCTCTGACTGAATTACAGAGAAGATGTTGAAATGCCAGTTTTTGTTTCATGTACCATGGAACAAGAAATTACAGAGATACTAACCATAAACTAGGTCAAGAAATCTGACAATTAAACAGCAAATTCCACCATAGAATTCTGACCTGTCCTCCTGCTCAGTTTAAACTATAGGAAGTCTACAATGATGTGAACCCAACTCTAAGAGGTGCTTCCCTTTGATGCATGTTATCACAGTGTGCTTAATGGTCTTTGGTGAAGGTAGTTAACTAGTACAAAGCCAGTTCATTTTCTGCTTGGATGATCACTTCTCCTTTCTTCTTTGCTGTGCTCTGTACTTTCTTCACCTCTGTTTGACCTTACTGTCACATGTTTTCTGTGACCGAAAACCTCAATGAAATAGACATTTCTCTCCCTTTCCCAGAAGTTGTTTGTGTTTTTCATAACTGTGTTCAAACTAGGGCAGCTAATCTGATTGGAAATGAAAAATACATTACCCACAATGCATTTAATCACATTACTTTAGATATGCTGGGCTTCAGGCATCATCAAATTCTATTGATTTGTGATGGAGACAGAGGACAGATATAAGGACAGTTATTAATATGCATGCTTTGTTGGCGTGATCTGTGGTGGGGAAAAAAGGCTTCTTTGCCAAGATATTTCCTGGTCCAGTCACAGACAAGTCTTATTGGATGTTGTTGACATAGTATTGATGTTAAAATACTGAAGGCAACAGTAATATCAGGGCAATATGTTGTGTGCAGCTAGCATTAGCATTGTTGAATAGTCATACAAATTTCGGCCATTACACCACTTTTTTTTTCTCCATGTCTGTGTGTCTGTAGTTGGTACAAATATAAATCCTCAAGTCCATGTTTTCTCTTGTTCAACAGCGGGGGATACAGCTGCTCTGCTAAGCTACATTAAAGAGGTGGTGTAACACTTCTATGGGGTATTAATAGTTAACACATGACATATTTAGACCACCATGTTACCTTTTATTGTTTTGAAAGTGCTATATTCGGTAATTAGTTTCATTTTCATTTTTGACATTCTGAGACTCTTTGCTCTCTGGGCTAAGTCACTCCCCACTTCACAAGAGAGCTGTCACTCCCCCCTTCACAACATAAGCATCCTGCTAATGAAACTACTGCACTCACATGAGGTTTGTGAAGTTGTAGTGTAATGTTTTGTATCCTGCCTTTGTATATTTATGAAAAAACATTTATGGGCCTGTGGGCTGAGAACTCTCTCTGCTCTGCAGACATGCCCAAACTTGGCAGTGCCGATTTGGCCTATTTCAGCAAAAATACAGTCTATTTTGTTTTTTTTGTTGTTTTTTATGTGCAGAGGTAAGATGCCTGTGCTTTTCTCTCAACTAAATTTAACTCAAGATTGATTTTTCTTGTTGTGATTCTCCAACCAGTCAGTATTTGTTTGAACGTTTCAAAAAATGCAGTTAGATATATTTCTCAAACGGTTCAAGCCCTAACCAAAACTGAATGTAGCCTCTAATCTGTCTTGTCAGGTTTATAGAGTAGTTGTTTCCCCTCTTCTTCCCTCCTTCTCTCCTCTGCATTAACGTCTCCATTACCTTGTGTCCTGTGCTGCTCTTATCTGTCTAAATAAGTAAGCAGAGTTCTCCAGGGTCTGTCCATTAGTTCCTCTTATGCCCATATGAGCTTCTGGTCTTGCGTTCGATACAGCTCTGCTCTCAAGCTCTCTCCTCTGGGAGTGTCACACATGCTAAGGGCCATTCACAAAACAAACATGAAGGTGCTGTACCTGATTTAAACTGTTTTAAAAGGGTCAAAAATAGAACTAGTTCATTTCAAAATGTTTACAGTGGTCCAAAGATATTCCTCACTTTATGCATTCTGAGCATTCTAATTATTCACTGTGACAAGTTCTTTTCGCAGCTTTTAGAGACAAGAGTGGAGTTTTGCTGTTACAGTAAAACTAACAGCAACTAGCATGCTAAAAGTGCACGTCTTGATTATCACACAATGAAACGCTCGTACAATTGGATGCAGACAGCACATGCCAGAATTATTTTGACCTCTCAAGAGCTGCTTATTGTCATAATGTGGGGTGTGAGGCGGACCAAAGATGCGGGACTCGGGGCAAGTTTAAGGGTGTTTATTGACAGAACAACACAAGACATGTGACGGGAGAACATACGAGGAGCAGGTTGCTGGGATGCAGGTCAGGGTCCAGAGGTGCAGGGAACGACGAGACAAGAGCCGGTACCGGGAGACAGGGTCGAGGACACAGGCAGGACACGGGCAGGTAGCACAGCAGAGACACGAGGACAGAGATGTGAGCAGCACGCAGACACATGGTGACAATCAGACGACCTGGCAACGAGAGCTGGGTCCTGGCTCCTTTTAACCACCTGCAGGTGCGTTGATTGCCCTGATGGGCTGCAGGTGCGTGTGGGAGGAGCCAGGGCTCCGCCCAGCTCTGGAGTCAGACAGGTGAGGGAGGGGGAGAGCAGACACAGGAGGCAGGAGCAAGCGGGGATCATGACACTTATACAATATATCTATACTGGACCAATACAAACACTTCTCCACCACATAGAAATTATTTGGGCACAGCCATTTTAAGGAATATATATTATGCAAAATAGATTTTTTTTAGCTTTTAACAATGCTATACTGTTGTCCCCTCATCAAAAACCTACCTGGAGTTTTTACTTCAATCACACTTGTTTCATTAGTCCATTATTCCAAAGTAATCTTCTCTGAGCAAATAAAAAAAAAAAAAATGCTCAGTTTGCATTTTGCCAGTTTAGTTGCATTACAGGCAAAACTCAGGAGTTCTCCTGTGCAGTTTTTGAGCCTATAAACCATCACCATATAATTTTGCAGTCAGATTGTGTTCACAACAAACACATAACTCTATTAGCATAGCATTCACGGGAATAAAGACTTCATTGGTTTCCCATTGTTTATTAATGGGAAATGAAGGTAGTTAATAAAATATATTTTCCAAATACAGACATTTTAAGTTAGAAAATTGTGAAATACTTATCCTATGGTGACCAAACATATGTTTAAAATAGAACTGAATGCAGAAAGCATCATATTTGTTCTTTAAAGATGGAGTATTTTGCTAAATCTATTCTTTGGAGCTTTCTACCATGTTATAATATTGTTCCCTCATCAAAAACAGGGCTGACGAGAACATCCATGCATGTATTCATTATGATTAGCTGTAAGATTCTGTGCAATGCCTATGTCATCCATACTCTTATACAATAATATTCCATAAACATACAAAAGCATAATACAAAACAGTACACTACAGCTTCACAAACTTGATGCAATGTGCAGTAGTTTCATTAGCAGGCTGACTGTGTTGTGATAGTGCTCTGAAGGGGAGGTAGCAAAGGGAGGAGCAAAGAGTGGCTCAAGCTGTCAACTGAAGCTAAATGTTTTAATATGAATAATAGGTTTTAACATGAATGAACAGTAAAATGAATATAGCTGGTTCAAAACAATAACAAATAACGTGGCAATCAATATTCATAAAAGTGTAATACCGCCTCTTTAATATGATAAAATAAGTTAAATGTTTGCTCAGTTTTAAGACCAAAAATGTACAGTACCACTTCACCAGTGAGGGTTAGCACAGCCAATCATCTTCTTTATGTCTCTCGTCCAGATAAGACTCTTGATGGACGAGCACATACTGTATCTCCTCTGTGTACACCCATCCATTCTCTCTCTCTCTCTCTCTCTGTCTGTCTCTCTCTCCCTTTCCTCTCTCTCAGTCTGCCTCTCTCTCTCCTTCTGCTCCTCTCCTTCTGTCTGCTTCTCTACTCTTATTTCTCTTTCTCTCTGTCTGGCTCTCTGTGTGTGTCTCTCTCTACTCTCTCTACTCTCTCCTTTCTCTCTCATCTTTCCTCTTCTCTGTCACTATCTCTCTTTCCTCTCTGTCTCTATTCTATTTCTTGCTCGCCCCCTTTCTCTCTGTCACTTTTTCTCTTTCCTCTCTCTCTCTCTCTGTCCTGTATAACGTCATAGGTGCACCCATTACCCTCGGCTGCGTCCTCTCAGATGACCGCTGTAAATCTGTCCAGGGTTTGGCTGACTCATGTTGTCAGGAAACATGGGGGCTAATCAGAGCTAAAGTAGTAGCTGGAGGTACTCTGGGCACGTTGGAAGGGTCTCTCAGGAGTATTCAGAGAATTACTGCACTTGCATAATTAGTGCAGTGTTTGTCCCCTTCAGAGGTAACGGTGGGACAATTTTTGCACTTTTTTAGCTTTATCAGCTATCAGCCTAAAAGAGGTGGTGATGCAAAATCGACCTTTTGGAGTTTTCTGCCATGTTTTAACATTTTAACCTGCCTGCCTGAAGAGGTTTTAGATGCCATCCATGCATCTTTGAGTAATCTAGCAATCTCTCCTTGGCCCTATTTGAAGCACCAGTAGGACTCTGTACAAGGCTCCGCCCACAGGCTTACATCACCCTTGCTCCTGCACAGCCATTTTTCATAAATATACAAAAGCAGGATGAAACAATACACACTGACAAACCTGATGTGATGTGTAATAGTTTCATTAGCAGGATGCACGTTGATTGTGTTATTATATCGCTCTGAAGGAGGAGTGACTTAGCACAGGGAGCAAGGGAAGGGGAAAGTCAAAAATTACTTTTTTTTGGCATTTTCAAAACAATAAAAGGTGTCTTGGTGATCTAAACATGTCATGTGCTAGCAGTTAATACCCCATAGAAGTAAAATGGCTCGTCTTTAACCAAATTCTTTCTTCAAAATTATTTTAATTGAATCATTAATTTCTTCAACCACATAAATTTAAATGCACTAAAATTATGAACTCAATATGCATGAATTCAACAGGAGGAGTTGAGAAGTTCTCTTGTGCGTTTGGAAATGCATTATTAAGAATCTTAGGTGAATGTTCTGGTCCTGCTCCCCTCAGACCCATTAGCACAGTCCTAATGGGGCATTAAGAATTCAGCAGCACAGAGGAGAGAGAGTGAGAGAAAGGGAGGGAGAGAGAGAGAGAGGCGGAAGAGGTGGGGCCCAAAGAGAGGAAAAAGAGAAAGATCACCTTCAATAATGCACGACTCATTTTACCATTAGAGCTAATATGCCTGAAAGTGATTAAAGAAGAGGTGTTTTAATTCTATGGGGTATTAATTGCTAACATGTTTTATAAGTTTTACTTTTGTTTTTGACATCTTGTCGTTCCCTTTGCTCTCCACCCTAAGTCACTCCCTCTTCAGAGCCCTATCACTTTACAGTTGCTGTGAATCTCTCTAATGACATTTCCCCCCATTGCTTCAGGTTTGTTAAGTTCTTGTGTACAGTTTTGTATCATACTTTTGTATTTATGGAGAATTGTCATAAGGGAACATGGGTGACATATGCTTGTGGGCTGAGCATTGCACAGAATCTTACTTGTGTGAGCTATGGTAGAAAGCTCACACAAGTTGATACCCCCTCTTTAAGGTGCAAAATGATTAGATCACACATTTCACTAAAACATTAACATAATTATATTTAAAGCAATACCACTTAACTTTCTGGAGGTTTCACATCACCTCCATGATTCCATGGACATAGAAATGGAGATAGATAACTTTTATGCCATACTGTGAAATATTATATCCAAAACAACAACATTTCCATGGAGACAGCAGGTCCAGTCCAAGTAAGAGTTACGCTTGTGGAAATGCAAGCTGGTTCACAGTAAGAATGTGCATTTCACTGCAATAAAAACAATAGAAAAAAAAACATGCATTTGTTTTAGTTTTTTTTTTTTTTGGCAAAAAATGTATGCAGGGGGCTTTATCTTACATAGTTTCCCTAGTTTTGGCTAAGTTTGTAATTTTACTTCCTGGTTAGCAGATGTGACATACATAGAGGTAATTCCAACTGTTACTTTGCAGTCACATAACCAAGAGCCAAAACTAATTACCATCTAATTTACTTTAGATATTTATAGTTATTATTTGATAAAGAAAGTTATATGGCAACAGCTTTATTTTGTTATGTGAATGTGAATTTAAATTGTACCAAAAATGTGTTCCAATGCCTAAAGAGTTTTTGCATTTTGAATGGAATTTCTGTATAGAGGTTATGCACTGACATAATTTTATTAGAAAAGCATTCTGACTGAATGGCACTATGGGCAAAATAAAAAATTTCAATACTTTACAAAGATCTGAGAGTCTGGTCACCGGTGAATTTCGTTTTCAATTGGGCGTGATTGACAGGTGGATTAGCCAATCTGGGATACGCATGGACTGTCCATATCGGAAAAAATAAAGGAAAAAATATCACAGGGGGCTGAAAAACATTGCAGATTTCTGCAGAATCAGTGAACAATGCTCTAAACTCTGAGGTGAGGTAGGTGATTTTATTTGTGAATCATAGGTGAATTGAGCAATGAGTTCCTTCGTTTCACATGTGTCACTGAAAAAAAAAAGTATACACTATACACACATATATAGATATATAAAATCTCCTCCTCACCCTCCGCAGGTGGTCTTTTTCCTCTTTTTCCACACTCGGGACCTCTACCAGTTTCCAGTCCATACTCTGCACAGATGTTTCTGTACACTATGCCCGCCACTTGGTTATGCTGCTCCATGTATGCTTTCCCTGCCAGCATCTTACACCCTGCAGTTATGTGCTGGATTGTCTCAGGGGCTCTTTGCACAGCCTGGACCTTGGGTCTTGTCTGGTGGATCTGGGCCTCTATCACTCTTGTGCAGCCAGGATGAGTGCCTCTGTGCTGTCCTTCAGTCCAGCTTTCTCAAGCCATTGGTAGGATTTCTTGATATCAGCCAATTAAGTAATGTTCTGGTGGTACATCCCATCTCACCCATCCCGCCTTGTTCCAGTAGCCCATTTATCATCAAGGTGCTCTGGTTCCCCAACACCTGACGCAGACCTTGTTGGCCCGGGCAACGTCTGAGCCGGCATCTCGTAAGTTTCATTTCGAACCCGGGCCCCCCATGTGAAAGTCATAAGACTTACCAGTTGAGCTAACCAGTCAGCTGAAACCAGGGGCTCAAAGAAGAGCTGGAGAAGGCCTGGAAGGTGAAGGCCTCAGTGGTGCCCGTGGTCATCGGAGCACTCGGGGCAGTGACCCCCAAACTGGAGGAGTGGCTACAGCAGATCCCAGGAATAAACATATATAGACATCTCATATCCAGAAAGTGCAGTACTATATACAGCAAATATGATACTGCGCAGACTCTCAAGCTCCCAGGCCTCTGGTAGAGGTCCTCACCCACGGAGGGTGAGGAGGATATATATATATATATATATATATATATATATATATATATATATATATATATATATATATATATATATATATATATATATATGTATATATATATATATATATATATATACATACACATATACATATATACATATATATATATATATATATATATATATATATATATATATGTATATATATATACACACATATATACACACACACACATATCTGATTGCATGATCACATTTGACCGGTGTTGAGATGCAACAGACGACGTGGGAACCAGACTGATAACAATTGGTATAAAATGTACAGAGATATCCTGCAACCATGGAACTATTTTTCTTAGCTCAAATTACCTCTACATGGCAAAGCTGACAGTAGTTTATCTGTTGCTGTTGTGACTGTGCAGAGCTTAGGTAGATAGATAGGGGAGCTAGGCGGAGATAGAGGACACTTGAACTCACTTCACAACATCTGAGCCTCAGAAACATCTTATTTAAGGAGAGAAAGGTTCAACTGTGTCTGTATCAGTCATAAATGTGCCTTCAGTCTGCAGTGTCCCTGTTGTTTAACTGGTTTTCTGCAGTTTATTTGATTTTTTTTGTTTGAGAATGTCATTACTTGCCATTGATACTCATATAAAGTTGCTACTCATTCTAGAAATTAGGAAAGTTGTGATGTCATCTGCATAACCTCTATTGCTCACACAAAGAGAGGAATTCTGTTTTTGAACTCACCAGTACTTCTTGTGATGGCTTTCAGATTCTCATACATGGTGATGTCATATTCCCAGCAGAGGCACAGTTTTCCCCAGACATTTCAACTGTATATTTCTAGTATTGACTAAACCCAAGAACACACTATATTTCCAAACAAATCTGCATTTTAACAACATTCATTTTAGCTGCCCGCATCTATATTAAATATTATTGGCTTATAAATGGTACTATCCCACCAAATGAAGTAATTATATTTTTTATTCACACGTTTAATAATCTTGTTTGTTGAGGTTGTCTCTCTTTAAACTCTCGTAACAGAGAAGAACTCCTTTGTGTTTTTAAAGCCCTTACATCTACATATGATTCACATGCCCCACTACATTCTGTCAATGTTCACATAGCTAGATTTTACCATTTCAAGTTAACCAAGCACAATTTAGCAGTTTCATATCGCTACCAGGAACAAGTACTTTTTACATTACACTACTATGGGGTATTAACTGCTAACACATCACATATTTAGATCTCCACGTTACCTTTTTTTGTTTTGAAAATGCTATATTCGTCTCCCCTGCCTTTGCTCCCCGTGCTAAGTTATTCCCCCTCCAGACAACTACTGCATCAGGTTTGTGACGTTGTAGTATATTGTTTTGTATCCTGCTTTTGTTTAATTATGGAAAATTGAAAGTGTGGGAGCATGGGTGATGTTGGTTTGTGGAGAAAAATTCAAATATCAAAACTTCAAAGGCATCGCTGAGGCTAACCAGCTATGTGGTAACTATTATCCATAATGCAGTTATTTTCTGCAAAATGTTTTAATAACTTCAAGGTTTGTAAAGTTTCAGAAACAGATCTTTAATAAAATTATAGGTCTTGTGGTCATTGGTTACCACATAGCTGATTATCCCTGGGCAAGCTTTTGAACTTTTAATATTATTTTTTTTCTGAACTCTGAGAAAATTGAATGGGAAATGTAGTTCCGGCACGGCGTCACTGTTGAGCTCCATATATACAATTCTGAGCTGTAACTTCTTTCCTAATGCTGCCATCTCCTGGTGAAAAGGAAAAATACATGTATTCCATCTTGAGTCAACTTTTTAGTCCTTTTATTTTTTTGCAGTTAATCTGAAAAATGTCAGACATGACAAGGAAAAGCCACACTTAAAGAGAACTAAACTGGACTAAACATGGACTAAATGTCATGGATTAATTGTGGGCTAAATGTGCATTAAAAGTAGACTAATCTTGTTCTGAATATGGCCTGAACATGGGCTAAATGTGGACTAAACATGAATTTAAAATACACTAAACCTGTTCTAAACATGGGCTAAACAGGGACTAAACATAGATTAAAAGTAGACTAAACTTGGTGTAAATATTGTCTAAACATGGACTATATGTGGATTAAAAGTAGAGTAAACCTGGTCTAAACATGGACCAAACATGGACTGAATGTGGACTAAATGTGGACTAAATATGGACTAAATGTAGACTAAATCTTGTCTAAATATGGACTGAGCGTGGACTAAATGTGGACCAAACCTGGACTTCAAAGTTGACTAAACCTAATCTAAATATGGACTAAACACACATTAAATGTAAACTAAACCTGGTCTAGATATGGACTAAACAAAAACTAACCAGGACTAAACCAAGACAAAACCATGTCAAACAGACTATATATTTGTCCAAGAATCAACCAGGACTATACAGGATTAAACCTGGGCTAAAACTGGGCTAAACCAGAACTCAACAGGACTAAACCAAGACTAAACATGGCTAAACAAGGACTAAATAGGACTAAACCAGGGCTACACTAGAACTAAACTAACACTAAACCTGGACTACACCATGGCAAACAGACTAGGTTTCTCCAAGAGTAAACCAGGACTAAACAGGTCTAAACTAGGTCAAAACCGTCATTAAACCAAGATCAAACCAGATGCTGTAAATGTGTACAGGAATAAACCAGAACCAGTTCAGGACTAAACCAGTGTAGTCAGGCTGTGGCTGTGTCTAGGACTCATTGACATTGAATTAGATCATCATATGCATTGATCTGCTGTGTGCAGACTCGTGCATGCTGGGAGCTGAGGTGGACTTACAGCAGGTGGACAACAGTGTGTTTGCCCTGGAGACTGTACTGAAGAACTGGCTCCACGAGCAGGGAGGAGACCGAGAGCACCTGCACCTGCTGCTGCCCAGCCCCACAGAGAGCCCAGGTAATCCTCCATACATAAGAGTACCTACAGACCCGAGGAGAGCCCAGGTAAAACTTCACACAGATCCAGCAAATACCTACAAGAGGTAGGAGATCGAGAGTACCTGCACCTGCTGCTGCCCAGGTAATACCACATACTCATGACCCATCAGAGAGTACCTACAGACCTGAGGAGAGCCTATGTTATACCTCCACATACACAGGCAGTACCTACAGACCCACAGAGAGCCCATGTAATACCCCATAGAGAGCACTTACAGTCCCACAGACAGCCCAGGTAATAACCCATACACACAGAGAGTACCTACAGCCCCACAAAGAGCCCAGGTAATACCTCATACACAAAGAGAGTACCTACAGCCCCTCAAAGAGTCGAGGTAATACCTCATGCACAGGGAGTATGTACAGGCCTATGGAGAGTTTAGGTAATACCCTCCCTATACACTTAAAGGGTACCTACAGCCCCACAGAGAGCCCAGGTAATACAACATACACAGGGAGTATGTACAGACCTACGGAGAGCGCAGGCAATACTCTATACACTCAGGAGCTCAGAGAGAGCTCAGGTAATACCCATACATACCCAGAGATTACCTACAGACCAGAAGGGAGTCCAGGTAATACCCCACTCACAGGAACTACCTACACCTCAAGTAACAGCCCAAATAATACCCCATATAATTGTGCACTTGTTTTCTGGTTGCAGTGTGTGTAAAGTGTGACCTTCAGGAGCGCCTCATAAGCCCCGCCCTCATCCCCCTAAGCCCAAACCTCGGGGTGAAGACCGAGAGTACCCGTGACTTCCTCCCCAGCAAGGGCTCAGCCAATCAGAGTGCAGTTCCTCAGAGACTCAAGGCCATCAAGTGAGTCATTCAACCAATCAAAAAGCACAGACAAGAGTGAGGGGAAATGAATGAGTGAAAGGGCCAGCAGGTAGAGACAACTGTGACACATCTGAGGGGGAGATATGTGTCCCATGGCCTAGACACTGGTGGTGATGAAGAGGAGGAGATGGAGAGGCTGAGGAAGCTGATGGTTCTGATGCTGTGGTGAAGATGAGGGAATGGAGAGTTGTAGCTGAAAAGGCGCAATAAAGGATGAACAACATTGTCTAATTAAGTCCCGTAATGTATAAATAATTCAAAATTGTATCAAATGTTCATTTCATCATGTAATAGAACAATAGTATTACATGGTGGAAAAAATACACCACACACATTTTTTATAATAGTTTTGTCAATATGTTATAAATGTTGTCTATTACGTAATGTTTTTTTTTTTTAGTTTTTTTTTTACGAAATGATATGAAAGATAGCAACCTGTGATTGGCTGACAGATGGCAGACAGTTGACAAGGAGGGAGGAGAAGCCCCCGGTGGACCTGTAAGGGGGCACTTTCAAGTCAGATCTGATCTGATTAAAAGTAGTACTGCTTCTGTCTGAGGCCAAAACATGGGCACTAGGAGCAAAAATCTACAAACAGATTTTTGGTCATGTAATGAAGTTGTCCTGCTAGGTAGTCTTGTCCAGTACTACCTTATCATTTGGATATACATAGCTGACTGCCCCTGACAGATTTAACCCCACTGACATTAGATGACTCAAATGCAAAGGACAAATTTCCCTACCGGTATAATTAACTCTATCTTAACCAAATATATTCTCAATTTTTTTCCTTTACTACTTTAATGTTATTTATTTGCCTGGGATCCAGGATACACAGTCCAATACTTTACGAACATGATAGAGGGAGTGATACCAGACTGATATCAATCTGTATAAAAAAAATACAGAGAGATATCAGTTTGGATATGCCAGGTATATATATTAGTATTAGTTTTAAATGCAAATGCTCTTCTTTTTTTTCTATTTAGTATTTTTTGTCTATGGTAGCAGTAGTTATTTGAACTATGAGCTGCTAGTATACTTATGTGCGTGTGCTCAGGATGCTGCGTGCTGACGGCCTGTGTGAGAGCCTGCTGTACGGTCTGCCCCTCCTCCTGCGCCCCTCCTGCTGCTGGAGCCTGGACTGGGACCACATGGAGACCAACCACAACCTGTTCCACGCCCTGGGCCATGCTCTCAGGGTGGGGACCGAACCTCCACCTGCTCAACACTTTTATTACAGATAATATGTGTTACATTTCAATACACTTTATATAACACATTTCATAAACAAATATCTGTGTAATCCCTCATGGTAAAAGAAAAATATAAAACGCTTACACAGTTGGTATGTCTGAAAAGCTTAAGAGAATTTTCAAACAGTATGAAATTACGATCTATTTCAAACATACAAACACTTTAAGACAGAAACTGGTTCACCCAAAGGACAAAACCCTGAGCCACAAACAAAGCAATTTTGTCTACTCCATTTAGTGTAGTGAAGAGTGCAGTGAGCGGTACATTGGAGAGAACGAAACACCCACTCCATTAGAGAATGTACCAACACCGTCTCAAAAGTACCTCTAGAACCCCAGTCTGCCGTACCACTCCTTTGAAGATAGTGAGATACAGCTCTTAGCCAAAGAAAAGAAATGGTTTGTTAAGTTAAGCAATTAAGGAAGCAATTTTTGTTAGGAAAGACAATCCTTTCTTGAACAGGAATGGGGGCCTTAGACATCATCTATCTCCTTTCTATAACTCCATCCTCAGACCCAAATCAAAACAAAGAAAACAATAGGGCTAGCCAGGATACTAAGAGGTGTGAAATTACTCATTAGGGACTTGAATGATTATGTAAAGTAGGTCTCAGACACAGTGCACAGTTAGTGTAGACCTAGCCTACAAACAGAAACTGTAAACAATAGGTGTTTGAGTTTCAGTGTAGTTTGCTCCTCCCTTCAGATGAAGTAAAAATGGGTCTTAAGACTGTGTGTGCTGTGTGTTTGTATGTATGAGTATGTGTGAATGTGAGTGGGAGGAGAGGGCTGTTGGGACGTGGCGGGGCAGAGTGTTCAGGAGCTTACGGCTGGCCACAGAAAAGGCCCTGTCTCCATTGTTTTAAAGGTCGTATTACATGAAATGGATTATTGTGAGCTTTAACCCATGTTATTATGTTATTACGGCATCAAAAACATACATGCAGTTGTGTTTTGTTTCATAAGTAATCCTTTATTATTAGTCTGTCTACATCTCCCAAGCTCAAAATGCTTCATTCCACCTTGTGATGTCATGTAATTGTAGTTTATAAGTAAACAGCTACCTATATCCATGGTTTGTGTTCTAAAACAAATGTGAATGAAACAAAGCACAACTCCAGGTATGTTTTTGATGTGGAAACAAAATTATAACAGATCAGAATATATAATATGGCCCCTTTAAAGCTTAAAATCTACTCTGCTTTTTTGCTTCCAGTTAAAAGTGCATTGTAGCAGTCTAAACAAGATGAGATAAAAGCGTGTGTGATCTGTTCAAAAGTATAAATAGATACAAACTGTTTCACTCTGGACAAAAGCCGCAAATGATAAAAGCCAGATTTGACGACCGTGTTCACTTATTTGTCAAATTTACAACAACGGAGGTGGGAGGTATAGCAAATCAATAGATAGAATATCATGTATATTTTTTGCAAAACTATTAAAAAAGGTAGAATGATCTTTCTGCCCTTTTGTGGTTAGTTTTATGATACAGTCACATTTTCTACATCCCTGATGCATTGTTAGTAATTCCATTGCCCACCCCTATTCAGTTCACAAACTCTATTTTTGTTACGGTTTTTGAAGCCATTTAATTCAATTAATCAATACTCCCTCCCCCAAAACACATTTGAAATAATATGCTTTTTATCTGCTTATTTATGTCACATTAACTTGACTTTCTCATTCAAAAAGTTGCCATGCTAAATCTATTGTGTTGATGTCCCTCTCTCAGAGCCGAGGCCTGTTCCTCCTGCTGCAGACTGAGTCCTCTCACAAGATTGCACCTGGAGGAGGTTTGTTTCTTCTCACTAGTCAAAATAAAGTCATCAAAAGAACTGTGGAACAACAGCTGGGTCACCTCTGTGATATATAAATCACACTATAATATACTTTTGAGTAGTGGTCTTCAAACTGTCTTCAATATCCCCAGTGTCTTCTTTAATTAAGATATACATACTTTCTGAAAACATAATCATTAGCAAAATATAATAAATAAATATAAATATTTACACTAAAATTAATGAACTTCAATGCAAGTCAGGCAAAATAAAGCAACAACTTGGAAAAAAAGTGTATTTAATAAGGTGAATGAAAGAGGATGTTTTATTAAATGTTTAATCATCTGAAATAAAACAGTGCAACATTCATACCCCATCCAGTTTAGTTCCCTTTAGAAATTTTACTGGGTATACCATGATATGTAAATCTCTGTGGCTGAGTGGCTAGTACTCACGCTTCACAGCAGGAAGGTTCTGGGTCTGACTCAAACACAGAGTTGCCCAGCCCTTTCTGTGAGGAGTTTGCATGTTCTCTTTGTCTCTGGGTGAAGATGGATCCCCACTGCTCCTGACAGGTTGCC
>JAIEZT010000107.1:8873443-9130943 GCA_019594935.1 Periophthalmus modestus
GACAGGTGGATTATCCAATCAGAGAAAGGCACATGGTCCTTTGGCAAACTCTTAACTGTCAACATCAGGCAAATGAAATAACACTATGAAGAGGTGGGGCTTATCAGTTTTGCAGTTTTGAACAGGAAGCCAATGGACAATTCTATGCTATGCAGTTCACAGTGAACAAAATGTCAAATCATAATATACATTTGTTATTGTTTAATACCAAATACACAGTAAAAACATACAATGTCTTTTTTAACGTTTTGGATTTGGTTGCGTGCCTGATTTGTGTAAGTTAATAACAGTTGTATGATGTGACTCATAGTGCTGATAACATTATGCAAATACTGAGTCCAATGGTCCTCTCTGTATCTGACCTCATGTCAGCCTTACCCTGTCACACACATGCAGTTATAGTATTATAGGCTGTTTTCAGACCTTACAATGTACTGCCCCTCTTTTAAATATTGTCTGGCTTTCAAATTATAAAAGGAGGAAGAGGTATTTAACTGTATCTAACTTGTCCCTATCTCTCATCAGCCATTTGGTACATCGTTAAAAACATCCTGAAAAACAGAACTAGATCACAGACACTTTGAATTGGTCCAAAGTTATTTCTCTGTCACTTTATGCATTCCAAGCATCCACATTTTTCACAGCAATGACTTTCTAAGAGCTGGCATGCTAACGTGCACTTCCTGGTCATCGGACCGTAAAATGCTTTATAATTTGATGCATCGAAAGACAGTGGACTTATTTTGACCTCAAGAGCTGCTTATAATACAGTATATCTGTACTGGGGCAAGACACAATTTGCTCAAATACATTGGGGAAAAAAACAGCATTATGTTTTATCCAATAACCAGATTAAAGTCAGCGAAGTCGGGTTAAGAGGGGAGCAGTAACATTTATTTATGTGTGTATTTATTTATTTTTACTTTTTAGGTACTATATTATGCAAAACGGACTGTTTAGGTCTCTGGCAATTCTGAAAAGTGCTTATAAACTCATCACATTGAATATTTAGGATGTTGAAAATGCATAAGGTAAGTGGGGAATACTTTGGAAAACTGAAAACCGTTTGAAATGAGTTAGTTCTGTTTTTCTTGTTTTTAAGAAGGTAAAAATCTGTTACAGCGCCTTTAAAGTTGTCCATGTTTCTACCTGTTTCTTCTCAGGCACGACAGTCTGCAGTCAACAGTAAGGTGCGGGCTACAGTAGCTCCTCTTCCCCCCTCCTCCTCCTCCTCCTCCACCCTGAAACCTTCATCCCGTCCCGCTCTTACCCTCCTCAGTAGCAGCAGCTGGGGGGCCGACCATAGACCTCCGGCCCATAGCGTGAGTGTGACAATGGCTGCAAGTGGAGAGCGGGATGAAGACCAAGATTTTCACATCCTGTAAGGAGACAGTGAGGAGGGGCTGGTTCAGAGCACTGCCAAAACTCAAGATTTACAAGTTACAATGACTTGAGTTAAGAATATGTTCGGTTTAATCCTGACTAGATGGAATTAGTTAGTTAGTTAGTTAGTAGACCTTTTGACTACTTTCAAGGTGTTCCTAATTGGTTTTAACATATTTTTGCCTAGTTTGAAACAGCAACAGATTCCATGTGACTGACCATGGAGTCGTTTTTCCTATTATTTTTTAAATTACAGTTGTTTTTGTTGCTCAGATGCATTCTTATTGTGAGTAGGGTGGCCTCTTCACAGATGTGACTTGTAACTTGGCCCGGTGGTATCATCTTCTTGTTTGCATGGAGATAGACAGGTTTAATTTCATACTGTAAAATAGGCAAAGCAGTCAGATCTACATGGAGACAATGAGGTGGCAGACTGTCCATCAGAAAAGTGAGATAGTGCACCTTTAATATGAAGAGTTGTTGATGTTTTAGCTTCAAATTTGTATCGCAATGTTCATGTTACCTGTTTTACAATTATTTTTCAAAGTGTCAGATTTTTATTTATTTTTTTATTCATTTTTTAGTTTTTACACAATAAATGATATGTGCCTCAGCCTGACGCGGTTGCAGAATTATCTAGAATGTTACCTTTTTTTCCCTGTGTAAAATTAAATCAAAAATTTCATTCTAAAGATCAATATATCTAGATAACATTCAATATTTAAAAAAAAAAATGTAAATACATCAATACTGTATAACAAATACATAAATAAATAAAAAAAAAAAATTGACCTTTAAGTAAATGTCTCAAAATGGTCTCTATCTATAAATTATTAATTTACAATAACTGAAAGAATTTCTATTAATCTGTATAGAATTGGATTTGTTTCAGTCTAAACTATCTATTCAGGGAGTGCATCTTTTTTGTGTATTTAGCTGATAGTAGAGGGAATTATAAAATATTCAAACCTGTCAAAAATAACTTCTAGTCCAAAAATCTATAGCAACAAAACAAAATAAATCTACATAAAATTCTGTATACAGGGCATATAAAGTGACAGGTTAGACTGCACATTTCACTAAACAATAGTATTTTTAAGATCCAGAAAGCTGATCTACTTTTTCCTAGTTTGTTGATTTTGATGAAGAGGCGTGTATGACTTTTGTAGAGGTATTTCCATCTGTTACCTAGCAACCACACTGTATACAACATTTATATGGAAAAAAGCAGGAGATGGCAATCCTCCAGATTGACTAAGAGTCAGGTTTGTTGTTGTCTGTTTTTTAATGCAGTAAAAACATTTCTAATGTTTTTATTTTAATATATTTTGGCAAAAAAAAGTTACCAGTGATGGAAAGAATACTTTGAAAATGTATTTGGGTACAGAATACTGAATAACTGCATTAAATTATATTTTGTAATCTGTTCCGTTACATAGTCCAATTAGAGCACTGTATTCTGAATACTTTGAATACTTTTACACCAAGTTGCATGATATTTTAATGAACAAAACTGTGACAGAAGTACAAATCGCTTTATTTTTTGTTGCCTTGCCTATGCATTTATTTCCATCTAAACAGAAGGAAAAATCACACATACACTCACCACAAGAGAGTGCTTTCTTTTTTCCCCTCACTAAAACTGCAGTTCAAAGCATGTGGTACTGCACGATGAAGTACCACTGTTCTTATGAGTTTCTGGTTGCTGTATAAGAAAAGAGGTGAAGGCCACAGAATGGTTTTCTGAAAGTTTAATAAAGAATACAAAGCTCCTCAGACAGAGCTCCAGCTCTGCTGGTTGCATACTACGACAGAGAGAGAGTCACAGTCGCTGATACATTTTATTTAAACTGGGGTTGTCTAAGGTAACAAAGAACACATGATACTAAGGGTACAAATTACTAATGACTTAACACATGACCATTCATTGAACATCATAAGGGTTAAAACAAAAGAGGCCTATAATGGTAGGTAGTATTCATCCGGAAGCCCATCACACAGTGTGACCTGCAGCGTGTGCTCACATAGGATATGTGCCCTTTCCCTTGGGTGCTTTTGCACACCAGGCCAACATTGTAAATAAGAATTTGTTCTTAATGTTTTGCCTGGCAAAATAAAGGTTATAAATAAGGATATGACAACATCATGTGTCACAGTTGGTATCACTAAAACTACACATTAAATTAAAAAAAACATACCACCAACCATTTTAGGAAAGAATTACCACCAAAAGAAAGACTAACTACTGGAATATTGTTACTCAGAATTAGTATTCAGAATACATACTGTATTTTGTATACATGTATTTAGTTCAGACAAATAATTGTAAAACAGGTAACATAAATATATTTATATCGAGGGTCAAATTTGGCCCTCGATATAAATATATTTGGCCGCGAGATCATATCAAATATGTACTAGAGCTGGCCCACTGGCCTTCACGCCAGAATAATGCATGCACCTCTAATACTATGAATCCCAGAATGCTTTGCAAATGTGTTGGCACCGGCCCCCACCACTTCTGTTGAGACTTATTAGTATCTGCCACCTGTTGCCTCACTCAAATTTAATCCACCCCTTCTGAAAAACATGCACATTTTGTTGACATTTTTCAATAAATATTTATTATTTATATTTAGTCACGTTTTGTTTTTTTTTGGCCCAGTGTGAATATGAGTTTGACAGCCCTGATTTAGTTACTTCCCAATATTGTAAGTTACGCAGTGGAACTTTAACTCATCTGGTTAGGTCTATACTTTTTACAATGTGGAGAGGAGGCTGTTACATGCCGCCGACAATGGAAAACTCACTCTCATAATCTGCTGAGAAAGAATTAAAATGGCTCTATAAAAAAACAAATTAAAAAGTGGAAATTCAAAGAGAACAATGGAAACCGATGACACAGCAGCTGAAAGCGGCGAGACATTTAAAATGGTACCAAACGAACCTACAAGCCACCCGCCCACCCACACACTCACAGACAGCACATGTGAGGGGTCCTCCACGTGTGCACATTCTCTCAGCCTGGGCCCTCACCCGGGGCACAGAGCTGTCTGTGTTCGGGCTCCTGCTCCGTGTGCCCCTCCTGCACTGTGGGGTCACTGTGGAACTGAAGAACACATGCTACTGTTCGGGGCGCCTCATACGTCACTGTGCCCCAATTGATAGTTTGCAGTGACATCACGCTGGGGGTGTTCAAAATGTATGTGTATGGTGGAATGTTCATCAGTTACCATGGTGACACAATCCATACACAGCCAAAAAGTTTTTAGACAATCTGAAAACTGTAGAAAAAAAATTGATTTAAACAACACATTTTCAGTCCAAGAGTGTTCATAGTTTTATTTAGGAAGATGAATGGGACCAACTGAAAAACTGCTGGCTAATGCTAACTATCTTATGATTGCTATTTAAGAGGGACTTTTTTAACAGCACAAATTAGCTCACCTGTTGTAGTTCTAGATAAGTCAGCTCTTTCTGGTCAGATTGTGTTGAAATAAAGCTCAGATTAAAGTCTAACAAAGTCTCAAAAACGAGCAGTGCCTTTAGTTAGCATCACACCCCCAGGGAATGTCGATGACATCAGCTACAAAGTATCAATAGTCATGTGTGTGTGGAATAATGAAGATGCCGCCATTTCACCCACAGCTACGAGCATCTACCCGAGCATTTTACCCACTGCTGCAGGTTGAATTTATATGTGCTTATATGTTGAATTTTGGTGTGGTGATAATTTGCAGCTGCCGTACAGTCCAGGGAATGTTGCTACAGAAAGCACTACTCTGTCAGAAGCTTTATTAGACTTTAATCTGAGCTTTATTTTAACACAATCTGATCATAAAGAATTGACTTACCTGGAACTACAATCGATGAGCTGAGTTTGTACTCTTAAGTCTCTCTTAACAAGTCTCTCACATATTCAATCACAGTCATAACCTAGCTAGCATTAGCCAACACTATTGATCACAGGCTCCTGAATTGTGTCACCATAGTAACTGCTGAACATTCCACCATAGGCATACAGGTAGAACCCCCATGATGTCACTGAAAAGTATCAATAGTTGTGTTGAACCTGAAACCTCCTGTCTTTCTCGTGTCTTAAAATGTGGTGCTGGTGGGTTATATTCATCAGTGCGTGGGCCGAACCCTCTCTCGTGCAGTCATCACAAAGAGCTCTCTGACACAGAGTACTTCCTCAGGGCTGTTTGAGGAAGTACGAGCTTCCTCTTCACTTTCTGTGTCAACCTTAAAGCTTTCTCACACAGACAAAAATAAGATAGAGGTACATTTACACGTTGTTGATACTTTGCGGTGACATGCATCACCATGTCTTACCCACCAGATTTCTAAAGTCTGTGCTCAACAATTTGCTATCGTCTCTGGCCTAGTTAACATGTCATTTAAATCTGGAACACTCTCAAGAGCTTTGAAAACTGCAGCTACCAGAAGAGCAGTTTTGATGCCACAGTACCAATTATCGACTCATCTCAAATTTGCCGTTTTACGCAAAGTCTTTGAAAAAGTTGTTTACCAACAGCTTATTAACTTTCTCCAAATTAACTCCTTTGATATTTTTCCAGTCAGGTTTTAGACCCCACCAGAGCATTGAGACGGCTCTTATCAAGGTGACAAATGACATCCGCCTGAACACTGATCCTGTTAGATCTGAGTGCTGCTTTTGACACTATTGATCATGGAATCCTCTTACAAAGACTACAGGACTGGGTGGGTATCTCTAGTACTCCATTAAACAGGTTCAAGCCCTATCTAGAAGACAAGGAGTATTTTGTTCAAATTGGAAATTGTGTCTCACATAGCATGGCCCTAACCTGTGGGCTGCCCCAGTGGTCAATCCTGGGACCCCTTTTGTTTCGGAGGGTGTTTTACATGTATGCCTAAAAAGTTAAATGCAGGGAAAAAAATGCAAAAATTTATTTTAACAGCACTATTTCAACCTGTGATCAATATAAGCATTCAGGGTCCTGTTTAGGTGTTTGATTTTCAACAAAAAGGTGAGGGTGACTAAGTGAAAAATTGTTGGCTAATGTTAGCTAGATTGTGATTGTTAGCTAGATTAATTATGATCATATTGTGATCATAAAGTTCAGATTAAAATCCAAATTGGGTAACAGAGCTTCAGACAGAGAAGCCCCCAGGAAATATTGATGACATCAGCTGCAAAGTATCAGTACAGTTGAAAACAGAAAGTTACATACACTATATAAAGACACATACATAGACATTTTTTCTCACTGTCTAACATGAAATCAGACTAAGCTTTTCTTGCTTTAAGTCAATTAGGTTTACCAAAACTTATTTCAATTTGATAAATGCCAGAATAATGAGAGAAGGAGTTATTCACGTATCAGGGGACAACCGTATAGCATCATTACCATCTTCAAAGTCAGAAGTTTACATACAGTAAGATAACTATACCTTTAAACAATTTGGGAAAACCCAAATGATGATGTCATGCCATTGGAAGCTTTTGATTTGGTTTACAGACAACATCTAAGTTAATTAGAGACACACCTGTGGACGTATTTGAAGGCACACCTGAAACACACTGGTTCTTTGTGTAACATCATGAGAAAGTTAAAAGAAATCTGCCAAGATATCAGGAAGAGAATTGTGGACTTGCACAGGTCTGGTTCATCCTTGGGGGTAATTTCTAGATGCCTGAAGGTGCCATGTTCATCTGTTCAAACAATTATATGCAAGTATAAACGCCATGGGAATGTCCAGCCATCAAACCACTCAGATATGTGGGTCCCAGAGATGAATGTGCTTTGGTTCGAAATCTGCCAATCAATCCAAGAACAAAAGCAAAAGACCTTGTGAAGATGCTGGCTGAAGCTGGTAAGAGTGTCATTATCCACGGTGAAATGAGTACTGTACCAACAAGAAGCCATTACTCCAAAAGAGGCACACAAAAAAAAAAAAAGCCAGATTACAGTTTGCAAATACACACAGGGATACAGACCTTAACTTTTGGAGTCATGTCCTGTGGTCGGACACACTGTTGAGCCATAATGAGCATTGTTACGTTTGGAGGAAAAAGGTCAAAGCTTGCAAACCTGAGAATATGCGGGGGTGGTAGCATCATGTTGTGGGGTTGTTTTGCTGCAGGAGAGACTGCTGTGCTTCACAAAACAGATGGCATCATGAGCAAAGAACATTATGTGGAAGCAACATCTCAAGACATCAGCCTGTAAGTTAAATCTTGGATGCAAATTAATCTTCCAAATGGACAATAACCTGAAGCATACTGCCAAACTGGTTACAAAGCGGTTTAAGGATAACAAAGTCAATGTTTTGGAGTGGCTATCCCTGATCTCAATCCTACTGAACAATTTATGGGCAGAAACTTGTTTCAGATACACCAGTTCTGTCAGGAGGAATGGGCCAAAATTACTGCCAACTACTGTGAGAAGCTTGTGGAAGGAAATCCAAAACATTATTAAATGTTTTTCCTTCTCTCATTATTCTGGCATTTAGAAAGTTTAGTTTGATTTCATGTCAGACAGTGAGGGAAAAAAGTATTTGTGTCTTTTTATATAGTGTATTATAGTCTATGGGGGATTCACTGTTTTTGAAATATCCAAACTTATGATCCACAAATGCTGACCCTTATCATTATTTGCAGTATTAATGTTATGGCTAAAGGTCTTTTAATTGACAAAAAATAATGTCTGTGTGGTTAAATATGTCATCTCAAATCATTCTTTATGATTGGTCAACTGGACATCTCTCGTATATATGGGCGTTTCTAGACCACACCCACCACTGCCCATCTTTACACACTACCAGTCAAAAGTTTGGTCAGAGTTTGTCATTTAATTTCATATTCATTTTATAATTTTATTCTCACTCAAGAATTCAAAGCTATGAATGGACACACAAGGAACATAGTGATTTTTAAAAAGAGTGAAATAACTCTAGATAATTCAAAATGGCCTCCACCCTTTGCTTTGGTCATTGCTCTGCACACTCTTGGCATCCCACGAATGAACCCTGACAAGAGACTTAGGAGACTTGATCAAGAAGATCAGTGAGAGGAGGCCAAGGGTTTGGAGAATTATCGACAAAGAAAAAGGTAGCTAGGGTGAGGATTTGAATACAAAATCTAATATTTACAGTTATTTAACATGTTTTTAATGGCTATATGATTCCATGTATCTTGCATCACATATCTAACGTCTTCACTTTGTATCTGCAACGTAGAAAGTACTTGAACGCTGAATGAGAATGTGTGTCTGAACAAAATGACTGGTAGTGTATAGTCAATTTACATTTAACCAGAGGTGGGTAGAGTAGCCAAATATTGTACTCAAATAGGAGTAATGTTCAAAATAATATTACTTAAGTAGAAGCGCAAAGTAGTGGTCCAGAAATTCTCAAGTAAGAGTAATACTAGTAGTAACTGTCTGCAACATCTCATTTATAATTTGAAGTTAGTGTAACGGGTAGGACAAAACATTAAATAATGCACAAAATCTTGTGTTGAATTATGATAGATACAAAAATGAAAAGAATTAAATCATATATGAAGGAGCGGTAGAAGAAACACAAATCATGTCATATTGTCAGCATAAAGCTTCTATCACTTGCAGACTTACAGAGGGAAGAGTAACAACAACTTTTACTCAAGTAAGAGTATGGTTACTTCAATATATATATTATTCAAGTAGGAATAAAAGTATGCAGTAGAAGTACAATTTCAAAAAAAAAAAATACTCAAGTACATGTAACGGAATAAATGTAACTACTTCTTCTGCCCTTTGAAATTATGTATGTGACTAGCTTTTTTTTATATATACTTATAAATGGCAGCTCCAAAAGCAGTAGAGCTGTGTGGGTGTTGAGAATAGATTTCACCTTTTGTGTGTGTACCATGTGTCTTCACTTCCTCTTTTCTGGTATCCTTCCATGTTTGGTCTCTGTCCCTGTGCCTGGCTGCCCAAGAGGACAAAGGCAGGAAAGAGCACAGTCTACATCTGCAGATTACATCCAACTGTTATAATTGTTCAGAAAAAAACAAAATAATACAACCAAAACAATGACAATGAAGCAGGAAGTTTGTCATGCTAATATTGTGCTATCTTACCATTGTGATGAGGCTGCTGCAGGGGCAGGGGCCCAACACGACAGGATGTCGGGTTTGGAGAAGACAAAAACTGAGAAATTGGGGATTTGTGATTTATGTTTTAATAAGAGGGTTCTGTTCAAAGTTCACATTTTAAACATCCTGAAGATTTGACTGAAATCTGATCTGACAAACTAATACAAGAATCAGATTTCATAACACATTTCTACACATCTAAATGACAGGGTTAGCAGTTTTTTATGCAGAATAAGACTGGAGATTTTGTTACAATTCTTTAAAAATTGCAGCCAATGAGATTTGTGTCCATTCAAATTGCGCTTTCAATTTAACTGCAATTAACCTTGTACCCTACTTCAAAATAATATCACTGAAGTAGGAGTACTAAGTAGTGGTCAATGAAATTAAGTACGAGTAAAAATGTATTTGCATCTCAAGTAAGAGTAATTTTGCTGTCTTAAAAATAAGAAAAACAGAACCAATTCATTTTCATCATAATTATTCACCACAATGAGTTTATAAGCACTTTTCACAACTCTCAGGGGTCAGAGCGGAGTTTTGCTGTAACAGTAAGGCTAAAAACAATTAGCATGCTAACACAATAAAACGTTTTATAATTAAAGTTAAGGTATACTTTATTTAGTCTCTGTAAGGAAAATTGTCATATGCATTTGACCCGTCCTTCACTGTCACTGGGGCAACCTGTCAGGAGTCTTTAGGTAGTCTTCTAGTTTAGAGACTATATAGACTATATTTGCTGGAGGATTTAACCTAAGTTGCATGTTTTGGGTTTCAGGCATGAGTTAATGCAGACCTTTTTTTTTTTTTTTTACCTCAAGAGCTGCTTATAATTGTATAAGCAGCAACCCAAAATTTGCCTTAACTTAGCACAGATATTGATTGATCTGTGCTAAGTCAAGGCAAATTTTGCTCAAATACATGGAAAATAATCAGATAAAGGCCCATTAATGTAATTGGAATGAAAAAACATTAAATAATGCACAAAGGATAGACACAAAAATGAGAAAAGATGAAAGAAACCAGTGCCTGTGTATAGAACTGTAAAGGTCTACAAAGTACATTCACTTTAGCACCATGTCTCAGCAAAGTGTCTAGATTAGAAATACGCCCACAGGTTCCTCTTTTGGCCATACATAGTTTAAACTGTGCAAGATAATGTCAAAATTCTTGTGTCAAAGCCCTTATGCAAAATTAGAATGTGGTCTGTAATGGGAAATAAGCTGTCACAAAGCTGTTTAAAGACCTGCCAAAACTAGCAAGTCTACATGCACTGTTGGCTTTGTTAAAGCAGACCTATCATGCAAAATCAACTTTTCAAAACTTTTAACCATGTTATAGGTGTTTCCCTTCACCATTTACTCACCCAAAGTTTTATTTAGAGTAATTTGTGTGATGTGATTTTGTGAATTGCTTATTTTCCAGATGCCATATTAACTCCCATTTTCACCGCCACGGGTACAGACCCACTGCAATGTACTTAATTCATTCTCCAATTTTATTTTCTTAATCAGTTTCATGTGTAGGATTCGACAGTGTTGCATAGTCATTTTGGTACAAATGAAAGAAAAGCGTGATGTGCAGCTATCCATAGGATAGGACAGCTACAGGGCTCTTTGTTGTGATGATGTTTATGGCAACATCAGCTCCCATTGGGTACTGCAGTTTTTTCCAAAGTCAGCAAACTTGTTCCTTTTGTTAAGTCATTTTTGATGACTATTGTGATTTAAAATGCACAACTTATAACATAATGATCCACAGGTGTCATAGATTATAATATATATGTTATAGCAGACACAAGCATAATAGGACTTATTTAATGTAGCCCAAGAAGTATTGCACAAAAGTGAACACCTCAAGTAGAACAATTTACAAGTACATTTAAACAAAGTGGATTCTAGTGGATTGTAAAAAAATATACTATTATTATTATTATTATAAGAATATTTTAAAAATATATATTGAGAAAGAATTTTGTTCAATATTGCCCACTCATCCCGGGTGAAATGTTATATTTGACACTAAACAGCTGCTAGCAAACTTATCAGTACCAAACAACAAATGCAATGCCATTACCCAATCTGCACCAGTTAGCATTTTTTGTCATGGTGGCTAGTAGGGCTGTGCCATGAATACAATTTTAACCAAGATTGAGATTCAGTCATGTCTAATGGTCAATGATCAACTTTGGTGTTTTAAGGGAAATGTCTACAGCCAATCCTCTGTCAGTAAAAAACATGTGGTTTAGAGCAGAAGGAAGACTTTGGAGGAAGATAATTGAGAATTTTTGTCTTAAATGGTAATGAGAAATTGTCAGAATTGTCAGTATTTTACTATTATTAGTAAATGGTCACATCTTTATATAGCGCTTTTCCACCTCAAGGCACTCAAAGCACTTTACCACACAATGACAGCATTCATCTGTGAGGGTTGGAATTGCACCGCCAACCTTCAAATCAGTGGATCTAACCACTCAACCGATGATGTTTATGTAGAGAGCGGGATTTGAACCGCCAACCTTCGGATCAGTGGACCAACTGAGCTACTGTCGCCCATTATTATTAAAACACTAATAATGAATTGTTAACACATAACATAATTAGATCACCATGTTACCTTTTGTTTTGAAAATGCTATACAGTTCTCCCTACGTCATACGTGAACAACTTTAAAATTTAAAGCGATTATCGAGGAAGGAAGGAACTTTGAGAGTGTTTAAACAAGAGAGAAATGTGAGAAAATGTTAATGCGTGTAAAGTGTATAAAGTGTGTGGTGAGGGTTTTTACAGCCTTAAAACATATATAATAATTGTAAAAAGTAAAGCTGACTATTTCGCAGATTTTGCCTATTGTGGGTTATTTTTAGAACGTAACCCCCACGATAAACGAGGGACCATTGTATTCACCGAAAACATATTAACATATGTTTTATAAGTTTCACTTTTGTTTTTGACGCTCTGAGTCCCCCTCTCTTTCCTCTTTCCACTAAGTCACTCCCCCTTCAGAGCACTATCACAACACAATCAGCGTGCATGCAGGTAATGAAACTACTGCACAGTTTGCAGCCAGTTTGTCAAGTTGCTGTGTATAGTTTTGTATCATCTTTTTGTATATTTTTGGAAAATTGTCATGCAGAAACATGGGTGAAATAGGCTTGAGGGCTGAGCATTGCACACAATCTTGCAGCTAACCAGAGGGTTTGAATAAGGCACGAGATATCGCTAAAATACTCAAAACATCAAGCAAGGATGGTATCTAAAACCTCTTCAGACATGTTTTTGATGAGGGAACAACGTTGTAACATGGTAAATAGCTCAAAAAATCTTTAAGAACATAACATTTTATTGGAAATCAGGATTGCCTAATATAAGGAAAAAATGTGCATTATTTTTTGTCGAATTGCCCAGCCCTACTAGCTTGTCCCATTAATTTGTAGCCTGTACATGTTTTGCACTGTCCTGGGACTTAATCAAAACCCCTATATCTTATAACTTACAACCTTTTTACATACACATTTTTATGTTTTAAAGGTTTGTAATTTTCTAAACGTGGCACATCACCTGCATGACTCCATGAAAATAGAAAGTTAAAGCCATATTTTGGAACATTCTCCTTATGTTTTATGCCATACTGTGTAAGATTGCAGCCAAAGGAACAATGTTCCCATGAAAACAAGCAGGAGGAGGCCCTCCTCCAGGTCAAGTGAGAGTCAGGTTTGTGGAGATGCAAGTCCACTCACAGTAAGGATGCATGTTTTTCTGTTTTACAGTGCAATAAAAACAATGAAAAATCATGCTTTTTGCTTTTGTCTATTTTCTTGGCTAAAAAAATTAATACTGTGGTTTTAACATGTATTTGTCCACTGTCAGATCAATAAATTTCCATGTCATCTTTGAGCATTCTGACTTTTATTACTGTCTGCAACACAGCTCATACAAAAACATATTTCTTCACATTCTACACATGTTGAGTTTTTAGTTTAAACTGGGGCCATAACATACATACTCCTCATGTAGGAACGGGTCTGGTCCAAACCCAGATCTGCATCTCTCTGTGCAAAGACTTAGCATGAGTCTGAAGCATGGTGGCGTGGATCATCTGCCCCCCACACACTGTCCCACTTTAGAGTCTCACACACTGCATCCGCCCCCTGTCCTCAGAAGGTTCTCTCTCCATGTGAGGGGATGTGGCAGGGGAGAGCCAGCAGGAGCAGCACTTGTCAGAGGTCCACACCAATGCTCATGAGCTTCTGATGCTCAGTGTTAGGTCGTCAGACCAGTGTCTTCTTCTCATTAGAACCTGTATGTGTGGAGAAGGTTCAGATGTTGCCCATGTTGTCGTAGATAAGGTCTGGTCTCCGCTCTGCTCTCTGCTGTTGCTGGCTGTAGCAGGAGCGCTTCTGTTTGGACACTTTACTGTACAGCTCCACACTGCCCCCTGTCCTCACACTGTTGTTATTGTTCACATTAGAGTACTTTCCCGAGGAAGGGGTGGGGTCTTTGCGAGCGCCACGAGCAGGTTTAGGAGCCGTGAGAGGTCTGGCCCACTTGTTTCCTTTGGGCAGGGCCCGGCCGGAGCCCAATGAGGGAGGAGACTGTTTGTCCTCGGAGGGGGTGCTGTAGTGCCCCTCCTGTCCTGAGAGGGCAAAGGCCTCATTATAAATAGTCTTTGACAAAATACTTCCTTTAGCACAGCCTTCAGGTTCATCATATATGTGTTCCTGCAGTACTGGCCCCTTACCTGCGGGGGAACTCTTGGCTGCTCCATTCAGACTGAGTGCGCTAGTCTTGTGGCTCATTTCCATGGTGATGTGGTCGTAGACGTGGGAGTAGAGGGCGGGTGTGGTGGTGGAAGGGGCGTGGCCCTGGGCCTTGATGCTGTCCACAGGGTCAGAGTACAGAGTGTCACCAGCCTGTAGGGGGCGCACACAGTCTGCAGGCTCAGAGTACAACCCTGTCTGCTCATCGCTGCCTCCTGTTGCTCGACCACGGGGTGAGCGTGGCGGAGTGCCTGCTCCTCCCAACATGCCTAACATGGCGGGCGTGTCAGGTAAGCCTCGTCCCTTCAGAGTACTTGCTGTGGGCGCTTTAGCTCCTACCTCTGCCCCCTCCCTGCGACTCAGGACCCCATCAGCAGAGCCTGGTTTGCTCCCCCCTGAGTCCCCATCGGCCTCTCTGCTGCTGGTGCTGCTGTTGTCTCTGCTGCTCTGGGGCCCCTGGGGCCCCTGGGGCAGGACGCTGCGCAGGAGCTGCAGAGAGGAAGGCCCCTCCTCTGGGTTACTACTGAGGCGGCACTCCTCGGCCAGAGCCTTCTGGGAGCGGATGGCCTGGTCCACCAGGGAGAAGATCTCGTTGCCTTGTTTGGTGTCAAAGGTGAAGTTTCCTGGACCCGAATCACAGCGACGGCCAGCTTCAAACGAGAACATCACCTGTACAGCACAGAGCAACACAGTTAGGGACTACCCGAGTGCACACCATCAGAGAACAGAGGAACACCCAAGAACTACCAGTGTGCACATCATCAGAGTACAGAGGAACACCTATGAACTATCAGTGTGTACATCATCAGAGCACAGTGGGCGCATTGTTAGGAAGTAACCGTGTGTACATCATCAAAGAATCGAGGGACACTTATGAACTACCAGTGTGCAGAGCCCACAGGAACAGAGGTGTGAGGGACTCAGGGCAGACACAGAGAAGCAGCGGTGTTATGGTAAACGCCTTCGGTTTAGGGCCAGAGGCTGACCTGAGATGTAACATGCAGTTTGATAAAGACAAACTACAGACATGGAGACACCAGCTTGAACCTTGAGGTGTGACTGAGCTGCTCATGATGTGTGTAGATGGACCGCTAACTAAAACAGTGATCGTGGTTTATTATAAGAACTGAGCAACTTCATAAACAGACAAACCGAAACTAACAGCTAAACTTTACTGTTCTAAATGTGCCAGCAGATGCATTTAAGCAGCTATTTAAGGTTAACCACATATGTTCACAGGCCACAGGATTTTAGCAACCATTGTCCAATTGGGTGTATTTGAAATACAAAAGTCAAAAAGATACATCCATGTGTAAAAGTGAGAAAATCATATAAACATTTCAATGAGCAAGCCTTCATCTCTGACCTGTATTACAGTGTTACTGGGTTAACATCAGCATTTCCTGACCCTGATATGGTGGTGATTTTTTTTTTTTATTAATACATGTAATGAAACTGCAGACCAACATACACCTAATAGAAAAAAAGTTATGAAAAACTGTAACAAACTTTGGTTCAATGCAAAAAGTTTAATTAGAAAACAAAATGTTATGTGGAAAATTGCACATACAACTAGGTCAGATTTAAATAGGTTATTTTTTCGTTAAAAAGAAATGGCATAAAACTTCTTACTTCATGTCTGTGCTGACAAGAGAGTCATGGAGAGTCCATGGTTCTGGAGGACAGTAAGATCCCTCTCAGACCCTAGTATTCATACATTACCAACAGATATTTTATTGGATTCAACTTTAAACAGTGTAATATGGGTCTTCAGCTTATATAAGAGGAATTATATAATGCTTTTGATAGGCATTTTATCTCTGCATGTGATGTTGTGGATAACAATGATGTTCTGATCTTGATTATGTTTAATCTGAACCTCTGTCAGATAACAGTCAGATTTCCTCTCTTTATGACCTTTCACTTACAGTTGAAACCAGAAGTTTACACACACTACATAAAAAGACACATATGCTTTTTTTTCCTCACTGTCTGACATGAAATCAGACAAACCCTTTCCTGTCGGTCACTTAGGATTACCAAAATTATTTGGTAAATGCCAGAA
Organism: Periophthalmus modestus; assembly: GCA_019594935.1. Lineage (NCBI taxonomy): Eukaryota > Metazoa > Chordata > Actinopteri > Gobiiformes > Gobiidae > Periophthalmus > Periophthalmus modestus. Next base: position 8,889,773 of record JAIEZT010000107.1, read on the forward strand.
TAATGAAGAATTTTTCATTTCATTAATATTTTTCATTTCATTAGTATTTGGTACCATTCATTTCATTAGTATTTGGTACCATCACCTTTGAACTATATGACTTGCATCAAACGTTTTGAATATCCTTCTAAAAGCTTCTCACAATAGTTGGCAGGAATTTTGGCCCATTCCTCCTGACAGAACTGGTGCAACTGAGCCAAGTTTGTAACCTGCCTTGATCACACATGCCTTTTCAGGCCTGCCCATACATTTTCAATAGGATTGAGATCAGGGCTTTGTGATGGCCATTCCAAAACACTGACTTTGTTATCCTTAAGCCACTTTTAACCAGTTTGACAGGATGCTTCAGGTCATTCTCCACTTGGAAGACCCATGTGTGCCCAAGCAATGACTTGCTTACTGATGTCTTAAGTTGCTTCAATATTTCCACACAATGTTCTTTTCTCATGATACCATCTATTTTGTGAATTGCACCAGTCCCGCCTGCTGCAAAACAACCCCACAACATGATGCTGCTACCCCCATATTTCACAGTTGGGATGGTGTTCTCAGGCTTGCAAGCTTCGCCCTTTTACATCCAAACGTAACAATGCTCATTATGGCCAAACGGTTCAATTTTACTTTAGTCAGACCACAGGGTTGTCTCATTTCAGTACTCATTTCACTGTGGATAATGATACACTCTGACCAGCTTCAGCCAGCATCTTCACAAGGTCTTGTGCTTTTATTCTTGGGCAGATTTTGGTCCAAAGCACGTCTGGGAAACAGAACCCAGCTCCTTTCTGAGCAGTATGATGGCTGAACATTCCCATGGTGTTTATTCTTAAATATAACTGTTTGAACAGATGAATGTGGCACCTTTAGGTATCTGGAAATTGCACCTAAGGATGAACCAGTCCACAATCCTCTTCCTGATATCTTGGCTGATTTCTTTTGACTTTCTCATGATGTTACACAAAGAAGCAATGTGTTTCAAGTGTGCCTTCAAATACATCCACAGGTGTGTCTCTAATTAACTCAAATGTTGTCAATCAGTTTCCAAACAAATGACATCATCATCTGGGTTTTTCCTAATTGTTTAAATGCGCAGTAATCTTACTGTATGTAAACTTCATGAACTTCATGAAAAATTGTGTAAAAAAAAATCCTCTCTCATTATTCTGGCATTTACCAAATCAAAATAATTTTGGTAATCCTAATTGACCTAAAACAGGAAAATTGTAGTTGAATTTCAAGTTAAGACAGCATATGTGTGTTTTTATAAAGTGTATGTAAACGTTTGGATTCAATTGTACGTGGAGGTCATAAATGCAACACACAAAACTGTCCTTTTATGAAAACAAGTCTTGTATCCCATTGAATTATAGAAAAGAAATTGTTTAAGCAACCTTTCTTTCTGTACTGGATTATGGAGATATAATATACATGCCTCCACTTTGAAACCTTTAGATACACTCTTTCACTCAGCCCTTTGTTTCATAACAGGTGATGAATTTAAAACCCATCACTCTACACTGAAAAGTTAGGCCATCGCTATCTGAAGAGAACATCACAGTATAAAATGTATATATAAGGGACTACTTGATACACTTTTTGAATTTCTCACTTGTTTGTTGAACTTTGAACTTTTAATACAAGATCTGGATACATTGGTACAACTAATGCACTTATTTGGTGCTAAACATTTCTAATAATCTGGTGATAAACATTTATAATCACAACTTCACCTCTTTTTAATGTTTCAATGAACCTATGTTATTTTCTTTGTTTGTATTGTTCTGTATTGTTCTGAGTGCTCATGAAAAAGAGAGTCTCGTACTGTCATTGGGCTCTGTACTGGGCCTGTATAAATAAAGATAAATTCAATTTAATTTCAGCCAGGCTCACTTCCTCCTGTGAAGCTCCTCTGATGCACTGCAGTGTGGTGTCACTTCATGTGACTGCTTTGCCTGGAAAGTTCCACTGTATCGCATTAAACCTATCTATCTGATGTTGACCTTTCTTGAATAGTTTTTGATCTATTTCCGAAAAAGTATGAGACCACATGTGAAAGAAACCACTATAATGTAGTGTTGCATTACATTGTGTTGTGGGCCCATATTACACTGTGTTATGTTTCCTCATCAAAAACATACCTGGAGTTGTATTTTGTTTCATTCGCACATGTTAAAGGTCATTTTCACAGTTAGTTAGTTAGATTTAGTTCTATTTACTTTACTTTTGGGTTGGCCTTATTCATATACACCGCGCATCACCCACCCCAAACACCACACCATGAGCCATGTGAGACTCCATTAGCTGATCGCCTTATTATTATGACAACACTCTTCAAGCAGACAGAGCCCGTGAATGCATGCGCACACACTCGCTTCCCCTATTCCTGGTGGTCTTTTCTTTTGCCTGGTGGCAGAGGAAAAAAAAACTTTTTGAAATGTACACAGACAGATCCATTCTCACCTGCGCCGGCAGAGGCAGGAGACTTGATCCAAATGGCCTTGTCAGGTGAACATGTCAAACAGCAGCTCTGCAGTGCCCATTCATACAAATATACATTGTCCAAGCACTCATTTTCTCAATTCCAAACAATTTTCTGTCACCGCGGACTACGTAGGTCGGCCCAAGGTCCACCACGTTCACAACGCTCCAGGCTGCGAGTGGACCCACACCAAAAGCACCTGTTTCAAGTGATCTTGGTGCGGCTGTTTACTGCGGTTCAGAATGCGACTGTTGGATTCACACAAGCCCAAGTGCACCACTCTCAGAGCAAAGGCTCATAGGCGCAGAGCATATATCGTACACGAAAATCAGTTGGATAATTTCAGCCCTGGAATTGTGACTTACTGAACTAAAGGTAAAATGTAGCTGTTAACTTGAAAACTACCACCCAAAGTCATGAGCATCCCAAAGTGGAACAGAGCATTCTGAGCTTTTGAGATGTAAACAGACTATTAATAAAGGATTACACAAATATGTGTGAATGAAACAAACACAACTCCAAGTATAGTGTTGATGAGGTAACAACATTATAACATGGCTTAAAGCTCACAAGAATCCATTCTGTGTAATATGAGAGTCTTATCATAATTATAGTATCAAAATTGGGAATCAAGCCTATTCCTTATTATTGAAATCTCATTTGAAATTTTAGAATTGTGACATTCAACTGTTTCCTTTATAATATACATCGCTTATCATTTCATTACACATGCACACTGACCCGGTCACGCCCGTATCTCCTCAGCAGCTTGTAGGGCCACACTTGGATTGTCCTCTTCGTCTTGGGCTCCTTCAGGATCAGGGCATCACTCTCAGCTTTGAGCCAGTAGCTCCCAGCAAATCCACAGCGATCCGAGGCATCTGTGCGCTGGACACTCACCCAGAACTCATCCACTGCAATGGCAGAAAGAAAAATATACAACACTGTTTGAGGTACTACTTAACAAGTAGTTGTAGTAGTAGTGGTAGACTACAAGTACTAGTAACATTAGTAGTAATAGGGCTGCCAGTGCCTTAACCTGCAGATACAGGAAGCATTCAAGTTTTTGTCATTGTCAGTATATGGACAGGCCATGCCTCATGTGAAAGCTCAGAACCTCCAGGATTTACTCACTGAGCTGCAGAGGCTGCACTAGCACTTTAGATTTATGATTGGCTGCAGGGGCTGGAGTTTAGGTAGTGACAATTCAGATCAGAGAGAGTCCTTTTAGGTTTAAACCAACAAGATTTCAGCATTGAAACTGGCCACAGAAATGAAAGACTCAAGCTCATTCTGCTTTCTTGAGAACCAAAACATCTAATTATAACATAAATAAATGGGCCATTATGTCAAATGTTTTTTTTTTTTAAAGAGAGGGGGTATTGTACTTCTATGGGGTATTCATTCACATATTTAGATTACCATGTTACCTTGAAAATGATATATATATATATATATATATATATATATATATATATATATATATATATATATATCTATATATATATATATATATATGTGTGGTGTGTGTGTGTGTGTGTGTATATATATATATATATATATATGTATATATATATATATATATATATATATATATATATATGTATATATATATATATGTATATGTATGTGTATATATATATATATGTATGTATGTGTGTGTGTGTATATATATATATATATACATATATATATATATATATATATATATATACATATATATCTATATACATATACATATATATATATCTATATATATATATATATATATATATAGATATATATATATATATATATATATATATATATATAATATATTATATATATATATATATATCGCCAAAAGATTTGTGGAGTTGTAGTATATTGTTTTGCTTTCGTATTTATGGAGAAATGACATGGGGGAGCATGGATGATATAAATCTGAGTCTGGTTGGTGTCTCACCCTCCTCTCTGGAGTAGTAGATGAGGTTCTCAGACATCTCCAGGTCCTGAGCTCCAGAACTGGGGTCAGGAGGAGCACTTCCCCCTCCCTCCCTGTGAGACACATACACGCAGTACATTTACAAGGCTAGTACAAATCAGATCACTATCATAATCAGATAACCCAAGAACTAAATGTGATTGTTGTTCTGTGTTTACAGCAGAAAAAAATCTCATCATCAAGAACACCTGGTGACACGTGCAAATTAATCAAATTGGATTTGTCTTACAAATAAACAGTTGGATTTTAACATAACTCTTTCAATTTGTAACTTTGTCTCTTTGATATTTGTCTTGTCTTTGCCATTTTTTTGCATATTTTTCCTTGTTAAGTCAGCTCCAATGGCAACAGAGTGGCTGGCTGCTATTATGGCTACCCGGCTGATACACTGAGCATTTTTTGAAACTTTTTTGGTTTTTGAGCTCAGTTTTTAACATCATATCATGAAATTTTGTCCAACTAAGAAGTGCAGCATGTGCAGTTCAAAGGACACAACCAAGGGACTGTTGGATTGTGTGAAATCAGCTGTTTGTTTTTCTGACATTACAATAAAGTCTCTCGCTCTCTCTCTCTCTTGCGCTCTCTTTCTCATGTGTTTATTTTTGCACACAACAAATTATTTGTGAGAAACACAGTTCCTAACATGTTTGAAAATTAAATGTTCAATGTACATGAGTATGTACATACATGTACATGTATATGTGTTGTCACATATCTAGGGCTGGGCACTGAAACTTGGTTGCAAGCAGGCACTGACCGAAAAGGTCCGGTAAGTACTGGTACCGAAAAACATGTCTTCATTCAGTGCTAACTTTCGGTTCCTTGGTTTTAAATGCCTGCACCAATCAGCCAATAAATACACTGCAGAGACGTAATAGAAGTACAGGTCCTAATGTGTCATGACTGTGTTCTGCACAAACAAAGCAGAAACAGCACTAACGTTTAAACACAGACGTAAATGTGCCCACATGCACTCACATTCTAACATAGACCTACGTGTGTCCAAACAGCACTTACATTTTAACACAGACCTAGATGTGTCCAAGCACCATTGTTTCTTAGCAGTAACGCATGTGTTTAGGCTCAATCTATTGTATAAACTTATTCCAAACTTTAAATGTGAATTTCTTTGTAAAAAAAAAAACAACAAAACTGTAGTGATCCTGACACTGTGCTATTTATGCCTGAAGTCTACCTGTCTATGTTTGCAGAAAGATAGAAGAAGATTGAACTCAAAATCAAGAACGATCAATATGGAGGAAAAAAATATATGTATATGTATGTATGTAGTTATATGAATAGTATTTGTATTAACAATCATAGTTACAAAGTTTCAGTACTAATCCTGAATTACTACAGTCCCCTTAACATCTCTTATTCAGTTCTTCACCCTGCTGTACATTGGAAGTGAGTGTTTTTTTGGAGAAGTGAGACAAAAATTGTATCAAGAGTGGACTCGGAGTGACCTGTGAACATAATGACTGTTACACTTGTTAGACTGCTACTGTCATACTGTTAGCCCGATAGTTGTGTGTTATAGTAGCTTCTCACATGGAAACTCAAAACTTCCTCTTCTCTCACAGTCAGTCATATTATCATATTCAGATTTTTTTTGTTTGTTTGTTTTTGTTTTATTTTTTTGTGAATAAATTAAATGTTTTGAGCATCTGCTACCTGTGTGTTTTCAAACAAATACTTATCTAACTTCTGCTGCATGTCACCTTTTATTGTTTTAAAAATGCCTTATTCAACGAAAACAACACACTAACATGGTTTATAAGTTACACTTTCATCTCCCCTCCCTTTGTTCCCCACGTTAAGTCTCCCCCCCTTCAGAGCGCTATCACAATCCCGGATCCTGGTAATGAAACTGTCGCACATCGCAGCATGTTTGTCAAGTTGCTCTGTACAGTTTTGTCTCATGTTTTTTGTATATTTATGAAGAATTGTGGTGTGGGAGCATGGATGACAGCTTGTGGGCTGAGCATTGCACAGAATCTTACAGCTAACCATAAGGGTTTGAAATGGTCCTGGGGAGACTGCTAAAATGTCAACTCAAACATGCATGGATGACATCTAAAACCTCTTCAGGCATCTTTTTGATGAGTTACAATATTATAACATGGTAGAAAGCTCAAAAATGATTTTGCATAATATCCACTCTTTAAATATTTCTATAAACCGAAAAGGGTTGAATCCATTGACTGTATATATAAATGGACATGGCTAAACTGATAGCTGGCCTGTTTCAAATAGAGCATGGATGCACTTCCGGCTTTATCGACGAATTCTCACCCCTCTCTTTGTAACTGCTGCAATCAGGTTTGTCATTTCTTAAAATGTTTGTATTAACCTGCTCTACATGATCCTAATATTTTTATTTTGCTATTGTGTTCATAGATTAAGATTAATAACAGACAAATTGGGCACCTTCTTTCCCTCGAGGTCATTCCTGCTAGCGTTAGCAACAGGTTTCATGAACAACATTGCTAAGCACTCCGGATTGGTTCTTTGGGTGCTATGATTTTCGCAGTCGGAATTCCAAATATGGTACTTGGTTCCAAATTCGGTATAACTGTTAGCCTTGATGAGCTTCATTTGGCTGGAGCCAAATGCTATGGGTGACGTGACGGAGTAAGTCCACTTCTTTATACAGTCTATAGTTGAAACTGAACTTTTATAATTGGTGAGCATATATGCAAAAATAAATGCGCTGAATTAATTTGATGACAATAATCAGATTATGTTTTTGCATTCCAGTAGAAAAGTGTTAACAGATAGCTTGGTTGAGATTCAATAACTAACTTTTTGATAGTTTTTACATTAACTAGATACTTCATACTCATTTTTTCACATGCTTTGTTTATTTATAAATACACTAAACATAGTAGAAATGGAGTTTTTGTACTGGCTTTTCTAGCTGGAGTTTGCATGTTCTCTCCATGTTTGTGTAGCTTTTTTGTATCCTTTATTTTAACACATTTATGTCAGTATACTACAGAAGTTTAACATTTATATATTTAAATTTAAGATATTTTCCTATTCACCTGAAGTATCTAGCTTTAACCGTACCTAAATAATGAAATATAACGTCCACTTTACCATACAGAAATGTCAAACTATAAACAATAGTTGTTTTTAGTTTCAGTGTAGTTAGCTCCTCCGTACAGATTGATGTGAGACAGTTTCCACCAGTAATCTGACCGAAACTGAAGAAGTGGCTTGAATGAGCACCGAACCATCTTCTTCTAGCTATTTAAGAAAGTAAGTGCTATTTTCTGTCCCTATCAGTTAATGTAGGGTATCTGTAGATAACCAAAGTAAAAGTATCAATATCGGTATCGGAACTGAAAAAGCTGGATCGGTGCAGATCTGAACTATTAATTCTATGTTCATGTGTAGACCTGTAATTACTATACTGGCTTATCATTCAATACATGACAAATGGAACAATTCTATGACTCATTCAGTGTTTCATCTATTTATTGCAGCTAATGTTCATTAAAGTGGAAACACTGCATCCACTTTTTCCCCCTAGTTAATTGCGGCAATTTCCAGTAGCTGGTGACATCACACAGGACTTTGGAGTCTAAAGTATGGTTAGGCCAATCACACTGTTCCTTATACTTCTAGACCCTGTCCCTCCTCCCCCTTACTACTCCCCTTTAGTCCCCAGATACCCCAGTTGATCAGCTCTATTTGAAATGTGGCTGTGTGTGGTTTGTTTAGTCCCACTTTAACACATTTTTGTGGGAAATCTGGCTTTAGGGTTATTGTTTCAGTGCCAAAATGGTATGGCAACTTTTACAGTTTTACAGTTCAAAGGACAGAAGTTAAGAACTATTACATTGTGTGAGATTGTGTGTGTGTGATTTGAGCAGTTTCTTCTTCCTGTATCCATGGTGACCCTGCTTGGAGATAGTTATGCTAGCCAGCTAGCTCTGAAATGCTGCAGACTTTTTACAACAATACATTGGGTTTTCTTCACCAAATATGGCAGAAGACGTTCCAGAGGAAACACTTCTTACGACTGACTGAAAAAAGAGAGTGGATTGAGTCTTAAAAGAGGCTTTTCCTGTTGTGAGTTCACCTGGCTCCTCCTGAAACTGCTGTAATGTTGCAGGACACAGAGGAGAAACACTTTTTTTCCCGAGGGCTGTTAGAGTCCTGACACTGCCCTGACACAGGATCTGATGACCTTAACTGTTGAGCTGCACTTTTGTTTAAACTTTTCTATTATTATTGTATTTTGCTGTTCAGTTTGCTTAAAGTTCCCCACAGGGAGAAATAAAATTACATTTTTTTTATTTTTTATTTGATTGATATGATTTGATTAGGACAGGCCTGTCCATGTGTGTGTATAAGAATGAGTCCTAGGAGTAGTACCTGGAAGGCAATGTCACACATGGTGTCCATCCACTCTTTGGCCGTGGCTCTCTCTGCACAGAACACGTGCGTCTTGTCGTTGGTCTCCACACAGAAGGCAGCCATGTTGTCTTTGGGGCAGTTCTCAGTGAGTGCGGGCAGGATGGAGATGCACTCAGACAGCCGGATGATCTTCTTGTCCAGTTTACGTGTCTTCTCATTTGACCCTGAGCCCGCTGAGAACCCGCCCCCAGACCCTGATGCCGAATCAAAGAACTCAAGCCGGGCAATGCCGTTCTGACTGGCAGGATAAAGGACGAACCAGTTCTTCTTCCATTTCTACAGACACAAAAAAGAGACATTAGATCATCAGGGAAGTACGATAAAAGTAAAAAAAAATTCCCCCATTAATCACATTTTAATCGAAAGGTTTACAGCTAACCTTCCAGTTTAAAGCCACAGCAAAGTAAAGTTAAAACTATACTTAAGCACATTCTTCATGGAGAAACATTTGTTTTATTGATGCTTTGCAGCGACATCACCCTGGGGGTGTTGTTCATGTATCTCTGTGGTGGAATGTTCAGCAGTGACGAAATGCACACATTAGCAATCACTGTCAAAAAAGAACTTGAGTACTAACTTGTGTAACAGAGCTTCACACAGAGAAGTACCTACAGTTAGAATCACACCCCCAGGGAATGTTAATGACATTAGGTGCAAAGAATCAATACCATACTTATAGCCAAAGGAAAGACATTTCAATGGAAACAAGGAGGAGGCCCTACTCCATGGCAAATAAGTGTCAGATTTGTAGAGATGCAAGGTGGTTAGGATGCATGCTTTTGTAAGTTTTTCAATGTAAAACACCTATTGTGCAAATTAAATGAGATTTGGTTCATGATGGTTGTTAAGTAACAGTTATGGAATTACATCTATGCATGTCACATCTGCTGCCCCTGTCCAACCAGCAAGTAAAATAATAAACCATCAAATTTGTCAAACTCTGGAAAACTGTGGGAAAATTTGCAAAACCTTAAATATAATGATATTTTACTATGGTTTAGGTAAATGTGTAGCCTAACCTGTCTAACCCATCATATGCTCTTTAATCTACATGGATTCTAGAGTGTTGTCACGTAAACGCAACCTACATACGGCTCTCTTCCTGCAGTTGTAGACCAATAAAGTGAATCATTTACTGCAATGTGGAGTAACCAAAACTATAAAAAATCCACTTCACTGTATCTCGTACCCTGCAACAGACATCCCCTCCCACTTGACCTTTGACCTGTGACCTCAATGTGGCTGAAGTGATGGGACTCCCTAAAAAACTTGCCATTTTGGCCATTTTATAACATTCTATTGCAACTGCCACTTAGGATTACTGGCTCTGCTCGCAAATGTTGATTTTTGACAATATATTTTTTTCACAGTCAAGTAAAGGTTAGGATCAGGGTTAGGTTTAGGAATAGGTTAGAGTTTGCGATAGATTTGCTACCCGGTCTCGGCAAAACTGAGCTGTACATTTTTAGACAGTTTTTAGATAAAATGATAAATAAATAAGGGTATTAATATCAGGGTATTAATATCAAAATACAGCACACAGCAGTTAGTTAGTTCTGACTGACATGGAGCTCTAAGCTGAGTAAAATGCCAAGAATTTAGGGAGTCCCCTGAGCTGGTGTAAATGCGTCCGTTATATCTAAAATGGCCATCATGTGCCTCCAGTCGCCTCATAGCAGAAATGGGGAAGTGGAAATATAGACAGGTACAAACACTTCATCTTTTCCCACACACGCTAGTTTGTATTCACACATAAGACCTGGGTTATTGTACTGGTTTCTTTTTTTTTTTTTTTTTTAGCATTGCAGGCAAAATTAATGTCTTCAAATAATTGCACTGAAAACAGATGCACTAGGTAAATTGGAATTAAACACTAAATCTGCTTTTTGCACCTAAACTGTGTATATTAATGTGTATATGTTTTATAGCATTCTCTGCTGAGTGAGTTCTGCCTCCAGTGGCCACTGCATTTCCAAGTACTATGTGACACCACACAGGGTTGTCCTGATGATATAATCACAATCTGGCTGCAGGGTTGGTGTTTGAAGTTTGGATAACTGTTAGACCAAACACACTGTTCTTTATACTCTTTATCCTCCAGACGCTCTTATACCCTCCTCCCCTCTCACTCTCGCTTTTGTCCTTTATGTACTGCTCAGTTTAGCAGCTCCATTTAAAATATGGTTGTGTAAGAAGTTTAGGTGTTTAGTCCTACTTAAAAACTGCATTACCCCATTTTAACTGCAAAAGGAAGAAGTAGGTGTTAAATATTTAGCTCTCACAAACCCGTTGGAACATTTGAAGATTTTATTTGCAAGTGCTATTTTAAGTCATTGAAGGATTGTTTGCTCTTTGTAAGGAAATATTTTCAAAACACAAATGCATGTTATTGAAATCAAAACATTCCATCCCTCCTTGATCAAATCCACTATACTTTTATCATTATTGATAACATCTGTAAAAGGAGTAATAAAAAGAAAAATATTTTTAGATTTTTTTTCAAAATGGAGGTACCTGTTTCTGCAGTTGCATTCTTCATTTGTTAATATCCACATGCATGAGCATCTAATAGCTTTAAACCAGTTTTAAGTGCAAATCCAGGAGCATTCACATTAGAGAGAAAACTGAAATCTTAATATTAAATTAATTCAGAAATCCTAGCATTTGAGACACCGTGGAGACACAGTGACGGCACCTGACACACAGGGACATTTCAGAACATGTTTGTAGAGATCTAAACTACATGGTTAGCCGCTTTTACATAGAATAAGACCTCACGGAGACACAGCAAGGCCATTTGAGACACAGGGACATTTCAGAAAAAAGTTTTGAGGGGTCTAAACTACAGGGTTAGCAGCTTTTACACAGAATAAGACCCCGTGAAGACACAGGAGGGGCATCTGAGACACAGGGACATTTCCGAAAAAAAAAATTTGAGGGGTCTAAACTATGGGGTAAGCAGCTTTTACACAGAGTAAGAGCCCATGGACATGCTGGAGTGATTATGTCTCTTGGCTGGTCTCTTGGCTCCTCCGGTGGCTGAAGGAACCAGGAAGTGTCTGGGGTGCGGGAAGTGTGGGAGGCCCTGCTGTAGGTATTTTCTAGCAGTGCAGCACTACTCCAAACTCTTGATTTACTTATGCTAAGGTAAATAACACGTGCCCAACAGTGCATATGGAATGCGGGATCAATAGGATGCTAGACCAGCTGGGTGATACAAGAATGTGTGGACAAGAAGATAACATCTATGATCTGGTCTTGTGATTAAAGCCACTTCTTATCTGTAGCCTCTATTCATCAAGGACCGTGTGACCCCCCACCCTAAGAGGGTCATAAAACAATCACATTGTTTGACTTTGCCTAAAGTTTCTTAACATGTGACAACATGCTGACCAGAAGAGGACCCGCCTCACACACACACACACACACACACACACACACACACACACACACATACATTGGGAGACCCTATAAAAGCTGTCAACTGTCAAGGCACATCTCAGGACTGTCCTCCTATCCTTTCCTAAGAGTCCGTTGCTTCATTGTTCACTTCACCTGTGTAGAACTCATTAAACCCTTCTGACTGTTTCAGTCTCTTTGTCCTCTGATGCTTACACCAGAAACGAACAATTCTTACACTGCTTATGTGCTTTATCTATTGCAATAAGCCTTTACAACAGTTATACTGTCTGGATTGGACCATTTGTATCTTGTCTGTAACCTACTGTATTTTATTATTTTTCCAGCCATAGAGTTCTCATTCACTTATTATTAGCATTCTAATTATTTTAAATGTATTAGTAAGAAAGTACTTTCAATACTTTAGTAATTTCTATACTTTTATTTTTATTTTCCACATTAGTACAAAGAAAAAGTACTCACAATAAATCTGGACCCCCAAAATTACTATTCCATCTGTCATTCATTGAAAGGTGAGTTAATATAATGATTATTCCAACACAAACAATCCTCTACATTTGATCCAGTGTTCCATGAGCCTGGATTATATAATACCTGAGGAGAATTGGAGGACCACAGTGCAGCTTTCTCTCATCTTGAGACTTAAAGAGTTTCATTATGCAAAAAACAAAAGCTAAATTGCCCGTTTGGAGCTTTCTGCCACTTTATAACATTCTCATCAAAAACATGCCTGAAAAGGTTTTACATGTCACCCCTGAAATTTAGTCAAAACAATACACTGAAACTTGACACTGAAAAAAAGAACACTTAGGTGGAAGCGGGCACGGTTCAGCAAAAGTTTTGTCCCCTCTGCCATTGCTGCTCTCAATAATATGTAATATTCTTTACTGTGTGCTGCCTGTCTTGTCTTGTGTGTGGTGAATGTGGTCAAAACACAATGTTTTTCTGTGTATTAACGGAGTTGTGGAAACAAATTTCCCCTCGGGGTCAATAAAGGTCTATCTATCTAAAAAACTTCACTAAGCTGAGGCAAAGTGCAGTAGTTTCATAAGGTGGATGCATGCTGATTGTGTTGTGATAGTGCTCTGAAGAGGGAGTGACTTAGCGTGGGGACAAAAAGTGAAACTAATAGAACATGTTAATACATTGTTTCCAGAGAATATAGCCTTTTGAAAGCACTAAAAAGGTAAGACGGTGATCTAAATATGTAAAGTGTTAGTAATTAATAACCCATAGAACTGAAATACTCCCTCTTTAAATAAGGCCAGTAAATAATGTGACTGGAGGATATGAAAAGACTTAAGTGTTGTGCAAATCTGTCAGTGAGCTGCTAATGTGTGAGTCATGCTGCAGAACATGTACTTGCAGGGCTGTGACATTAGCACAATCAAGGCACTGCGCTATGGACAATATCTGCTGTAGTTTTCATCTAAACCCACAAAGCTTCTGCTAATCCTTAAATACAGATATCACCATATCCAATTTTAGTGTTACAATAATTGTGAAAAGAAACAATGCAATTTATTAACAATTATTCATGGTCACTGAAACCCTAACTAAACGACATCTGAACTTTGTCTAGCTTGTTACAGTTTCTCAAGTTTGTGACCAGTTTAATGAAACTGAACTTTCTGAAAGAGAAAGTAAAGTAAAAAATTAAATAATAATAAATAAAAAAAATCCCCTAAAACAAAGAGCATGTTTTTTCATGTTTGGCCTCCACCTGCTTGTTTCCATGGAAATGTTGTTCCTTTAGGTATAATATTCCACAGAGTAGCATAAAACATACCTATCTCCGTGAAGAATGTTCTGAAATATGGTTTTAACTTTCTTTTTCCAGGGAATCATTCAGGTAACATTCCACCTCCATAAGGCCAGCCGGTTGTTTTAGAGCCTTGTGTATGCCAAACAGCGCTGCATAAACCCATATTATAGATCCATGCCAATCTGACATCTAGGCGATTTGTAGTGAGTGTGCATGTGCAGCAGGAGACAACAACAGCAGCGCCAACTTCGAACAAAAGTATTTAAAATAACTCACTTTTAGCGACAATTCATTGTTTGTAGCTTTGCATTTGCAATGATTAGATGTTAGTTAGAAATACAGGCAGCCATTTAATCAAATAGTGAGCTAGTTTCAGGGCTAGTTTGTGTAAAATGGAGGATCTGGATAGAGCAGTGGAGTGGCAGCGGCTGGGATAGCTAGGAGACGTGTGGTCTGTGACCTGTGCATTTATGAAGTGACAGCGTTAGTGGAGAAACAGGACTATTACACGTGTGTGGGGGAACGTGCTCTGTGCCTGCTCTGCTTCAGAGAAATACAGGGCATTTCTTCAGGAAATATGTGGTTTGCATCTGTGAGAGGTGAGTGTGAGCGCGTTGTTCTAACGCAGGGCTGTGTTTTAGGGGAGGTTTGTGACACATCAGACTGTATTATAAGAGCATCTGTTTGACCAGTGCACTGTTGCTGTTAGTATCTCTTCATGAATTGCATTACACATCTGTAGAGCTGTCATATGTCACTCATATGGTTTCTAGATTCAAAATGATAATTCCATAGATATGATAGTACTGAAGGCTTAGTTGCATGAATGGGGTGTAGGAGTAAGACAAATCTGTGAAGAAACAAATAGCCCTGTTTGAACAAACTGTGTCAAATACAGTCCAATATATACAAATACAAAATAACTATATAGGTCTAGACTCTAATTTGACTCTAAATGGGTCAGTGTGCATTTAATATGCAAAATAAATATACACATTTGCAGTTTGTGTAAAATATACTATTTAGTTTGTATAAAAGTGACATTATTAAATTGTCATCAACTAAATGTTGATGTCCACTCCAAGTCTGCTTGTCTACCCAAAAAAGTCAACGCACGCTACTGCTCAAATTAAATCAAAAAGACTTTATTTATCCCCAAGGGAAAATTCAAATTGTAGGTCTCTTCAAAACTTCATCTGCCATCGTAGATGAAGATGGTAAACTATTTCCTATAGTTAAACCAGCCCTCTCTATTAGTTTTCCTAGTCTCCAAAGATCTTTTTCTGAGACTGCCCCACCAATAGACTGCAGCATAAAAAACAGCGTTAGCCATTACTGCCTGATAAAAGATATCCAGCAGTTTATTGTTTACATTAAAAGGCCTTCGCTTTCTTAGAAAATATAGCTGGCTTTTGATTTCCTATAAAGTGCATTTGTATTTATGGACCAGTCAATCTTGTTGTCCAAATGCACCCCAAGTATTTATAGGTGGACACTATTTCGGTATCTTCCCCACTGACGGTCACAGTTTGAATTGAGGGTCACGCCTACTCAATGACCATCTCTTTGATTTTGGAGGTGTTTAGAATGAGACTGTTTTCTTGGCTCCATCTATAAAAGTTCTCTATAAGACTCCTGTATTCCTCTTCTTGTCCATTTTTGACTTCACTCCACCAACAGATTAATCAATTAATGACTAAAAGCCCTAATGTATTGCAGTCTGTATTGCTGGGTTTCAGATTACAGTATATCACATTCATTCAACATTCTTTAGTCTAATAATATTTAATACAGATGGAGGGAGCTACTATCAATATTGTTAAACAAAAACATGTCTCTCGTTCAAATCTGGGAGTATGAAATCTTCCCACTCTAGAATATGAAAACCAGCTGATACCAAAGCAGACACAAGATTTTTTTTTTTTTCAACCAGACAGTGTTATTTTTAAACATATTTTAACCAAATGGTGGAAATGTGCTGACTGGAGACTTCTAGATAAAGAATAAATACAATGTATATTCATTAATGAGAGGGCATTTTACTTCTATAGGGTATTAACTGCTAACACATGATATATTTATGTTACCATTTATTGTTTTGAAAATACCATATTCGTCGAAAGCAACATGAATTACAAGTTTCACTTTTGTTTTTAATGCTCTAAGACTCCCCTCTCTACTTAGTGTAGTCAGTTACTCCCCTTTCAGAGACACTGACTGTATTACAACACAATCAGAGTGCATCCTGCTACTGAAACTACTGCACATCGCATCATTTTGTGAAGTTGTGTACAGTTTTGTATCATGTTTTTGTACATTTATGCAGAATTGTTGTGCGGGAGCATGGATGATGTGGGCTTGTGGGCTGAGAATTGGACAGAATCTTACAGCTACATAAGGAGGGCTCAAATAGGGCCCGGGAGACATCCCTAAAATACTCATGAATAAACATGCATGGATGACATCTTTAAAATGTCTTTAGTCATGTGGTTTAGGGTCTCTTTATCTCAAATAGCTATAGGCGGAAACCTAGTGTCCCTATCTCCCCTCTTACTGCCCCATCCTGCCCTTGCATTAAGGCTTTATGAAAAATAGTTAATTATGGTAAAACCTAATGATATATTAGAATATATACAGTATCCACACAGTTGACTGTCATTAAATAAGTCTGAAAATTAAAAATCGATCCACCCCTCCCTGTTGTTACATTAGTTTAGTCCATTGCCCCGGCGGCGTGCACGTGGGTGCCAGAGCTGTACATTTGTGTCATTTTTCATGCCACAGAGACAGAAAATCTGTGAAAATGTTAAGCTAATGCCAATAAAGCTTCGGTGTATCATTCAGAAATTCAGTTTTGTTGCTTTATGTAAAACGTCACGTGTCACAGTAACGTCCAAACTGTTACAAAACTTTAACCACGCTCCATCTCACGTAAGTCTACAAGTTTTGGTTTAGAAATTTAGGACACAAAACCCGAGAGAAACGATGAGTTTACGCTTGATACATACAATATCTGTACTGATGCTTCTGGACAGTCAGTGTGACTGAATGTGACTGTGACTGAGATAAAACAAATACTGCAACTGAACAGCAGCTCAGGTCACAACACAAGGCACAACTGTCCCTTTAATGTTTGTGCAAAGCGCAGTGTATTTTCTTACCGGTAACAGAAGAAACTGCAGCCTCCGCACGTAAAGTTGAAACCAAACACATAATATGAACCAAACTCCGCCAAAAAACTCTCCTCGGTCTTTAGGTAAAGGTGTAATTCCAGGTAAATGTGGTGTATCCATGTGGAGCGCGTGCGTAAAGCTCCATAATGACCCCACAGGAAAATCTAAATCTAGTAAATTACCAAAACAAAAAGCACGTGCTCCGCAGCGCTGCATTTGCTCAGAAGGAGAACAACAAAAGTGAAATTTAAGCGCGTCCACAGCTTCAGCTTGTTATTAGTTATAACTAAACAGACTTCACATAGTCCCGAATTTTTAATAAAGAAATTATAGTCATAACGTGATTAAAGCTTGAATAATATTTTTGTTTAATATTTTCTATTAATTTACAGTTAAAAAAAAATAGTTGGAGCAGAAATGAGATGTAGTGCTTCTATTTAATCTTTAAATGGTTCTTTTTAACAATAGTTACTTGTATGTTATTGTGAATGTTAAACAAGCATCTCTTCTTCAGCTTTTTAGACTAATATCTGTGGGGAGAAGTCTGGATTATGGTCAGCCTCCATAATCTCCTCTATTAATGGGACACACTGGGTTCTGTGTTCTGTTAAAGTGTTTTAAAAACACCACATTTTTCCAAGTCTAAAAAAAGTTTAAAAAAAAACAAAAAACAAAATAATAATAGAAAGGCGTACGTGGAGTTGCGTGTTGAATTTGTTTCCATATTTTCACATTGTTCAATAGTATTTTGTACAGTTGCACACATAACTTATTTGTAAATAAATTAAACTGTTTACTGAATACCTTTTCATAGTTCAAATGACAAATATTCGCTAGTAGGCTAATAATAGTCTCATCATAATAACATGGTTATTGAATTTATGATTAAGTATCGTTACAATGACCTCGAAAGATAGTTCGAATTTCCATCAATTTATTGCCCCCCCCCCTAGAACAAACTGAGAGTTTCGCCCCTGCAAATAACGATTATTTGTATGGTTGTTTAGGCCTTATTATTTGTATGAATGGTCGCAGCAGTACTTCAGTACTTCCGTGGTGGATTGGTCTTGTAGCAGAAGAGGACTGTTGTGTTGCGTGTCACATGACCAGAACAGACAAAGCCTCCTCTCAAAGTACAGAGCTGCAGGATTAGCCCAGGCCTGATATGAACTTCTGCTTAACACATGTGCTTCTATCAGCTCCTATTCAGTCAGGGATGGGCAATATGCTGTTTGGTTGGTAAACAGTGCTGCAACTAACTAAACAAAGACATACTGTGCTTGTGTCTGCTATATACTAATAATCTATGACATCTGTGGATCACTATGGTATATTTCAAGTCACAATATTGATCTAAAATGACTTAAACAGCATTTGACAGATTAATATATTTTTCTAATTCTGACTTGGTTTGTTAAGATAGTGCCTGTGGTAAATATTCATCATAGTTTTACACCAGTTAAGCGGCAGTTTGCGTAGAAAAGTGGGGAAAAAAAGTTGTAAAATACAGGAAGTGAGCAGTGAGTTCCAAAACAGAATCTCTCTACCTATGTCATCAACTGTCAAATGTTTTTAAAAGTAAAAGACAGTATTGTGATGTTCAACACAAAATAATAGTACGGTATTTGTTTTTTATACCATGTGAACTTACACTAGTTCTGATAAAACTCAAGATTACACTGTTCAGGAAACGTCACATTTTTTCCAGTTATGTGTTTTGTTTTGGGTTTTTTCTGCATCGATACTTATTTAAATGAGTATCCAATTTTGATACTGGTTTAGTATCCATTAAACTAGTTCAAATGCACCGAGTTCTAAGATCTAGTCAGTTATGATAGAGGTGGATAGTTCTCTGTTACATTTAGTTGAGAAACTTTTAAAAGAAATTCTACTTTTACTCTTATTTGACTAAAAACAGTTTTGGTTCCTCTTTCCGCTGTAGTACATCTACAAATGACAAAAACTTTAGGTTGACTATGAAATTATTTGAACATTTGAGTTTCTTGCACCGCTCCTTCAGATATGATTTGGTTCTAATTTTTGTGTCCTTCCTTACCAGATGTTTTGCCCTTCCAATTACTTTTATCAAGAGTTACTCAATACTCTTACTTGAGTTCTAGTTTTAGAGTAATTTCCTGGAGGATTAACTTGGAAGTAACATTACTCTTACTTGAGTACAATCTTTGTTACCCACCTCTGGTCATAGAAACAATCAACATTCATTTAACAAAACAAGGGTATTGTCATTTATTTTTATTTGTCAAACTTTAACTATTGTGTGATTTTAAACAGGTTTTGGCCTTAGTTTACATTATGGTTATATCTATGTATGTCATATCTGCTGTCCATTCCGACCAGGAAGTAAAATGATAAAACTTCATCAAAATTGCAAAATTAGAGAAGACTCCACAAAACTTTTAGTAAAATCTTAAATACAATATAATGTTTTACAGAAATGAGTAGTCTATGCACGTTAATAAAAGAATCAAGTCAGCTGACTTCTGTGTTAAAAAACTGAGGTGCCCAACGGGAGCTGACGTCGTCATAAACGTCATCACCACAAAGCGCTGCATGCTGTTGGCACCTCTAATGGATAACCACAGATCACCCGAGCAGATTTTCTTTCATTTGTACCAAAATGACTACGCGACACTGCAATCCTACATGTACCAACGATTAAAATCAAATGGGAGAATGAAGTACAGAACAATGGATGTGTACCAATAGCGGTGATAACGGGGGTAGATCGGAACGTTTAGAATACAAGAACATAAAGATTTGGCAAACATGCACAAATCAGTCTGTCTGTCCGGGAGCTGCTGTTTTTGCCCCACAATAATTATTTCCTCAACACACGGACTCAGAAACATCTTATTTAAGGAGACAAAAGTTCAGTTTGACTGTGTATCAATGACAAATGTGAGCTTTGCCTGCAGTGCTCTTGTTGTTTAGCTAACTGTTACCTGGTTTTCTATTGTTTACTTGATTTTCTTGTTTTAGATTTCAGGTACAAATTATTATTATACTTTTATATTTGTTATTAGACTGTAGCAGCTCTTTCACATTTTAGATTTTTGAGTTTTGAGCTTTTACAGGAGAACATTGTTTTACTCACCTTTACACTCATATATGATTGGCGCTCACTAATAAACTTGAAAGGTTGTCATGCAGAATAGGTCTGTTTTAACTGATTCAAAACCAGAGAACTGTTCCACAATCTAACCTCACAAAACATTACCAATAATGTACTTCCTCTAAAGGTTACTTTTGATAGAACACCATTTCAGAATATTTTGATGACTAAAATAGTCTAGCAGCATTATATCCATATTTTTATTAGGGATGCGCCGATACGCGATACTACAGATACAAGGAAAGAAACTGAAACTATAATTTATTTATTTTAAACATAAATGGAAAATGTGATAAACAATGATCCAAATAAGTTTCGTAACTGTTATTTATCATTTAACGTAAACACAGAATAACTTTGAAAATATGGTGAGGTGTTTTGGGCCTACATATCCTTATTACACAAATCTGTAGACCAAAATGGGATATCAACTAAAGCGATGTCTTGGAATCTGATCCATCAAAATTTTCAATATTGGTGCCAATATCAGATACCAGTATTGCATCAGTCCAACCCTAATTTTTATGCTCATTTGTTGAGATCTATTTATTTATTTATAGACGCAATTTAATTTTATTTTTATATTTGTATATTTTTTCCTTTTTTTTTTTTTTTTTTTTTTTTTTTTTGCACTGTGTACGACATTTTATATTTATATTTATTCTTATTCTTTTAAATTTCTATTTAAAATTTCTATTCTGTGGTCGTGGGATCAGTGAACTAAGAGAATTTCCCCTCGGGGATCAATAAAAGCGATTCTGATTCTGATTTTAACACAAATATCCAGACAAAATTATAGCAGTCCATCCAAATTGTTCTAAATCACAACAAAAAGTGCAGAAATTTCACCATGCTTGTTTGGAAGACAACGCTGCTAATTTGTTTGGGGTTTTTTTTGGTGTTTTTTTTATCAACTCTTTTACAGCCAATTTAATTGATGCTTTGCAGTGACATCAGCCTGGGGGTGTTCTGCATGTAGTTCTATGGCGGAATTTTCAGCAGTCACCATGGTGACACAACGCACACATTAGCAAATATTTTAGTCTTTAAATTGTCTGAAAATTTAAAAAAAAAGTGTTTGATTTTCAACAAAAAGGTGAGAGTGACTAACTGCAAAACTGTTGGCTAATGCTAGCCAACTTGTGACTGTAATGTTATTGGAGTGGGACTTGTCTAACAGCACAAATCAGCTCAGCCGTGGTAGTTTCAGCTAAATCAATGCTTTATGGTGAGATTGTGTTAAAATAAAGCTCAGATTAAGCTCAATTTAAGTAACAGAGCTTCACACAGAGCAGTGTCTACAGTTAGCATCACCCTCCGGGAATGTTAGTGACATCAACTGCACAGTATAAATATATTTTGTTTATTATAGACTATTGCTGGGTTTCAGATGACATCACACAACATATAGGCCAATAATATTAAATATTAATGACATCAATATATCAGATGGGGGCAGCTACAATTAACATTGTTGAAATAAGTGTTGTCACGATACTAAACTTTCAAACTTGATTTTGACACTAAAAGTTCACTAGTTCTGATAAAACTCCAGATTAAACTGTTCAGGAAACATCACATTTTTTCCAGTTATGTGATTTTTTTTTGCATAAAAAGTATCTAATTTGATACTGATTTCAGTATCAATTATCTGATTTTTTGATACTTTTGAGAACCTAGTTCAAATGCAGATCTTTTACAGCGAGTTCTAAGATCTAGTCAGTTATGATAGAGGTGGATAGTACTCTGTTACATTTAGTTGAGTAACTTTTTAAAGAAATGCTACTTTTACTCTTACTTGACTAAAAACACTTTTGCTTCCTCTTTCTGATGCAAGTCTGCAAATGACAAAAACTTTAGGCTGACAATATGAAATTATTTGAACATTTTCTTGCACCGCTCCTTCAGATATGATTCAGTTAGTCTCATTTTTATGTCTATCCTTACCAGATTTTGTGCATTTCTTAATGTTTTGCCCTTCCAATTACATATTGAGAGTTACTCAATACTCTTACTTGAGTTGTAGTTTTATAGTAATTTCTTGGAGGACTACTTTGTACTTCCACTTGAATAATATTATTTGAAAGTAACATTACTCTTACTTGAGTACAACCCACCTCTGTTTATAAAAATGGTCACATTCTAGAATCAACTATGTCATTGTCTCAGATTTTCCCATTGATTACATTGTACTTTGCCAAGAAATACCCAAAAGACAAATGCAAAAATGTTTGACCTGATCATTTTTAGTAGTGACAAGACCCAAGAACTGTATTACAACACAAATCTGCTTTCAACTGTATTATTTTAATACTGTATTAAATATTTGTATTAAATAACATTGGCTTATATAATATTATGATGTCATCTGAAATCTACCAATACTTAATATTTTAAATTATCATCATCATTATATTATTATTATTATTATTATTATTATTATTATTATTATTATTATTATTATTATTATTATTATTAGTGGTAGTAGAAGTAGTAGTATATATGTATAAAAAGGTCATTTGCATTTGATGTTAAGAATGTGTGTTTATTGGTTAGGGCTGCAAGATGAATCAAAATCAAATTAAAAGCGTAATTTGAATGGATGCTATTAGCAAATCAAAAGGTTGCAATTTTTAGTGTTTACAACGTATGTAAAATAATCTTATTCTCAATGAAGAAATGTTATTTTCTTCAGTTTCATAAATTAGAAATTTGTGTAAGCTTAAATGGGGTCACAGCAACATTCTAACATGGCTTAAAGCTCACGTAAGTTTATTTCATATAATATAGGACCCTTAATATGTAAACTTTGAACAGAATCCTTTAAGTAAAACATAAATCACAAAACTAATCTCAACTGCAATGCTAATCAGAAACATCACAATTTTTTTTCCCCCCAAATGGTTTAGCCCCAGTATTGGCAACACAAACATTTTCCTTCTGCTTTTACTTTACTTTAAAGGTCCTATGTTACACAAAATTGACTCTTGTGAGCTTTTAACCATGTTATAATGTTGTTACCTCATCTACAACGTACCTGGAGTTGTTTGGTTTAATTCACACATGTTTGGGTAACCCTGTCTATATATCCAAAACTCAAAATACTCTGTTACAACTTGTGATGTCATGAACTAGTAGTTTTCAACTTAACAGATACCTTTTGTTGATTACACAATGGCAATTCCAGGGCTGAAATTATGCAATATATAATTATAATGTGAATTATATGTGAATATAATTATGTGATTCTAGTGAAGGTGCATGGAGTTTAAAAACACAGTGGAGCACTTCCTGTACTACCACATGACATCACAAGGTGAAACAGAGTGTTTTCAGTTCGAGAGAGGAACTCTAAGTCTAAATATGCATGATTTGTGTGTTAACCATATGAATGAAACAAAACACAACTCCAGGTTAGTGCTGGGCAATTAATCAAATTAATTCCATTAACTCTGTTTTTTAACAATTGATATTTTGAAAAAAATGCAAAATTGTAAAATTAAGGATTATTATAAAACAATACCTGACTTACTTACAGTTGCTTAAATGATAAAAATATGGTAACATTGAAAATGTTAAGAAAAGCTAGCAGTCACTGCTCTGACTTTGATTAAAATCATCCAGTCTGTGCAAAAAAAAAAAAAAAAAAAAAAAAAAAAAAAAAGAGAGAGAAATGAAATGGAGGAAATAGGCAGCTCTCCAACTCTCCTCTGCATACTTTGCATATAGCCTGCATTGTTGTGCATTATTACAGATTAAGTATAGGCCTATAGCCTATATATTTTCCAAAGCTTGTAACTACAATTGTGACAAAGCAAGAACTAAACCATGACTACAAAGTCAAGTTGAGTTGAATATTTTTACTCTTACTCCTACATACAGCGTAACAGTGCTTATGTACTGTATAACAGTATTCTTACTTGAGTAAAATTTTGGTTACTCTTCTAAGATGACAAAATCTTTACAATATGAAATGATATGAACATTTTTGTCTTGCACCGCTTCTTCAGATATGATTTGGTTTGTCTCATTTTTGTGTCTGTCCTGTGAAAATACCATATTTTGTGCTTTATTTAATTTGTTCAAATACTTACATTCAGTTTAATTACAATTCAGAAGTTATGTCTATATGGTTATTCTTACTGTAACCACTACCTTGTACTTCTACTTAAGTCATTTTGAAGTATTTTCCTCATACTTTAGTGATTTCTACCCACTCTACCCACCTCTGCTAGTAGCTATACATTTAGTAACTTCTGCATACAGTTTTGACAGTAGGTGAGTAGTTTGACGTTCCGTTTCCAATTGCTTGCATACTTTCCATGTACCGTGCGTAATCCTAACCGAGCACCCACCTTTCCAAACTTCTGATGCTGTACGTACAGCTGTCCCTCCTTTACGTGGGCGTCCATTCGGCGGAGTATCTTGCAGGAATAGGCGCTGGCTTAACTTGTCTGAAGAAAAAAATCCCAAATATAACAGGCTTACTTCTTCTCCCTGCGGCCCGTTCGAACCGACTCCGTTATCCAAACATCGGCCGCAGTCACTTATGAACGGTGGGGAGAAAGTGAAACATGGCGTTAAATTTTTAGCCAGTAAAGTCTGATGGAGTTAAAGCCAGTTGTCCCGTTACAGGGCTGGATATCGTACGCGTAAAGTTCTCTCTCTCTCTCTCTCTAAAAAATTCGTGGACAATTTTGAAATATAAAACAAAATCAAATTATGTTGTAGTGAGAAGTATTTGATGCTGAAAGCTCCGGTGTGGTAGCGGCCGTGTCCGCGCGCGTTTCCTCTTCCGTTTTTCTCCGCCTCCACGCACAAGCAGATCGTCTTGTGTAACTTCTCTTTTTGGTTCGGAGCGACCCAAACTTCTTCCTAGTACAACACTCACGTTACGGTCAAATTAATGTTTAATTTCTTTCTAGAGCTGACGGAAAAGCCAGATAGCGTGTGTGTTGCTGGCTGAACAAAAGTGAACTGATGGACGCGCTTCAAACTATGCTGTCGTGCGTTATTACACTATTACAATGCGGTATCGTGCGCCCTCTGCTGGTCTAATGCAACTCACACTGTATTCTCTGATTCAGTGATCTCCTTTACAGAGGTTATGAAAAAAAATTGTTTAAATGAGTAGCTAAACAAATAAGTTCTTTAATAATTGAGTTATTTACATGTAGCTCCATTGTCGTGTTATTTTTGTTTGATTGACAGCCAAGCAGTTTGTTTAGGGCTTGCCAAATAATTTTACCATTGCCTTTTGCACTTTCTATTACATTTATAAATAAGTTAGCTGTGGCCTGTCTTAGACTTGTTGTTACTTTATTATGCATATGAGAAACTCTCTCTGTCTATGATTAGACCTGTTTTCAGTGAACTGAACATTCAGAAGACGTGTGTTATATTTTAGGGACTTCCAGGACGTCGTGCTGCTTCTCCTGTATTTAACCTGCTCACCTGCTTCACTATCTGTAAGTGCGTAAGTAATTCTCTTTCAAAATCAATCTGAATCCAGATAGTCAGGTTTACAGTAGTTCATCTGTAGGCAATTCATACAAATTCTGTCAGTGTTTCATTATATAGTTTAGAGCAATTTCGCCAGCTGTTCACCACCTGATTTCATTTAGAACTGCCAGAGGTTTGGTTCATTTTAGGTGGAGACACTTTGGTCTCTTAACATAGCCTAGAAGCTTTCATGTGGAAATAACATTGTCCCCTCAGCTCCGAAGTCTGTTTTATTATTTAATTTGATTAACCTGCATCTATAGATTTACACTGCCTAGCCAAAAAAAAAGGTCACACACCCTAATATTTCGTTGGATTGCCGTTAGCTTTGATTACGGCACACATTATCTGTGGCATTGTTTCAATAGGCTTCTGCAATGTCACAAGATTTATTTCCATCCCGCGTTGCATTTATTTTTCACCAAGATCTTGCATTGATGATGGTCGAGTCTGACCGCAGCGCAAAGCCTCCTCTAGCACATCCCAAAGATTCTTAATGGGGTTAAGGTCTAGACTCTGTGGTGGCCAATTCATGTGTGAAAATGATGCTCCCTGAACTACTCTTTCACAATTTGAGCCCGATGAATCCTGGCATTGTCATCTTGGAATATGCCCGTGCCATCAGGGTAGAAAAAATGAATTGATGGAATAAACTGGTCATTCAGTGTATTCAGGTAGTACCTCATTCTTTGAGCACAGACTGTTGAACCTAGACCTGACCAACTGGAGGAGGCTCGTACCCATTTGCTTAGTTAAATCCAGGAGGTGACTTTTTTTTTGGCCAGGCAGTGTATATGGGACATTGTAACGTCAAAGGGCATTTTCTCAAAATGCATTCCCTCATATGAAGTATCACCCCTTAAAGTAGTATCTACAAACACCAAACTTTACAAACTTGTACTTAACAAGATTTTGACAAAACATACAGATTTGTTTATATCGACTCCAAGTCTGATTTATGACAGTTTTTAACTCCCAAAAAAATATAAATATAAATTTTTATTTTCAGTGAGATTTAGTTTACAATACTCAAATACTACATAAGATATCCAAAATCTCCTCTATCTATTTTTTTAGTATCTAATATGACCTCAAAATGAAGCAAGAAATGTAAACCTGGCTCATTCCATGTTTCCTATTTTGAATGTCTCAAATATGGTACATTTTTTGGCAGTTTTTACACATAAAACGCCTTATTCTTATATGAAAGTGGCATGATGAAAAACTGGGAATACTTCTTTTTCTTACATTTATGTGAGTAAACTACAACGCTAGGCAAGTTTATTTGTGTAGCACAATTTCGTACACAAAGTAATTCAAAGTGCTTTACAGAATAAGAAATACACTAAAATCACACAAATCAAAACATAAATAACCACAAATAATCATCATAAAATTAGCATGAAAAGAGAAGAGTGCAGAATAAAAACCTTTCAGTCATATGCACAGCTAAAGAGAACTGTTTTGAGCCTGGATTTAAACATTGTCAAACTAGAGGCCTGTCTTACATGTTCAGGAAGACTGTTCCAAGTTTTAGCCTGATAAAACTGAAATGCTGATTCTCCCTGTTTAGTCCTGACTCCAGGCACCAGCAGGAGGCCGGTCCCTGAAGTCCTCAGAGTGTAGGATGGTTCATATGGCACTAACATGTCGCAGATGTACTTTGGTGTAGGCCGTGGAGAGACTTGTACACAAGGACAACTGCGTTAAAGTCTATTTTGGGAGCAATAGGAAGCCAGTGCAGAGAGCTGAGCACAGGACGTATGTGCTTGTACTTCCTGGTTCTAGTCAGGACCCGAGCAGCTGCGTTCTGGATGTACTTTAGCTATCTTAAAGCTCATTTGGAGAGGCCAGTGAGCAGGCCGTTACAGTAGTCTAATCTATTGGAGAGAAATGCATGGATAAGTCTCGCCAAGTCTGGTTTTGGCAGTATACCCTTGATTTTTGCAATGTTTGTTAGATGGTAAAAAGCTGCAGATTTATTGACTGATTTGACTTCTGGATTCCTCCTTCTACTCTGACTCCAATTCACTTTTCTGTTGACTGTCTATTGAGTGTCGTCCCTCTCCATAACTGCTGATGTCAAGCTCATAATTTTGGTCTTAAAACATTCGTATTAACCTGCTCTACAAGATCCAAGATGTGAATAACAAACAAATCAGGTGCCTTCTTTTCCCGAGGTCGCTCCAGCTAGTGTTAGTAACAGGTTTGATTAACCCACTAGATGGCGCCATATGACTCCCATTTTCATTATTTCTACTGATACAGCTCTGTACATTTAAGTACACTGAAAATTGTATTTTATAAATATATACATTTTATATATTAATATATATTTTTTTTTATAAAATATATACCTATAAATTAGATGGCAACAAAATGCAACTGAAATAAGATAAATGTGAATGAAGCAAGTGACTCAAAAAATTCAAGCATCCAACCAAAGGTTTTTGATGCAATTTTTATGCTTAATTCACGTTCAGTGTGATTGGGGATTTACAGTATCGGCCTTTTTCATCTTCAGTGAGTTAGCCAGTTTTTGATTTAGCATGGCTAACAGCAGTGCTAGGCTACAGTGTATACAGTGATGTCCCAACTGAAATTCGCTAATTTCAATTTTGTTGACCTAGTTTATGGTAATTCCTTGGCCTAGCCACATAAAACATAAACTGACACAACATCTTGAGGCAAACTAAGATGAAACTATTCTATTATACATTGTGCGGGGGGGAAAAAGGATTTTGCATGGATGCAAATCTTTGCATTGATTTTTTTTCTCAATATCAATTTACATGGATTCATCTGAAAATGCAAGTCAGGCATTGTGAAAAAATCTGAGATTTGGAATTAAATTATTTGCATCAGTGAGACCTACTGACTCAATTGTTACCCTGTTAAATATTTTCCTGCAATAGGTTAACAGTTTTCCTTCTGAATAGTTGATTTTGCCAAATCCTGAAAAACCTTTAATTAATGCACAACACAGGTTGAGACTCTTGTCTTTGACAATATGAATGAAACAGTATTTTAACTTTCACACTTTTACATTATTCTTGGTCTCAAAAACATCAACATCAGTGCATAACAGTTGAAAATGGAAAATGTGTTATTCAGATATGCTCAAGATTCCAGATCTTCATTTACAAGAAATGATCTGATTGTTAAAACAAAAAGCTGACTTTTAATTAATACATTTTTGTATTGTACTTAAAAATGTAAATGTATGAATAAATACAGTGGGAGTTCTCTTCATAAAGTGTAGGCCTACAAGGTGACTGCAGCCAATTTGTCACAAGGAGTTGTGCAGAGTTGTATGATCTGCACAGCCTTAAAGTTAATATTAGGCAGTATATCGGCAATGTTGGCCTACCTAACTCGTTTTATGAATGTGATAATGAATGTATTGGCATGCCCATTTTCACAAAGATGAAATTATGACATTTTTGCAGCATTTATAGTACTTTGGCATGATTGAGCATTATTTTCTATGAAATTTGTCAAAATGAGTTTTATGGTTGGTTTTATAATACCTTGTGTTGTGAATTAAAGGTGCCATAAGAGATCAGTTGAAAACATACTCTCCATTTTGACTTAAGTCACTAAGATAGAAGACACATTTATTTTTAATGGCATTTTTTGACAGATTTTATAATTCATATAATAAAGTGAAAAAAACAACAACCCTGCTGTTCAAACTTATACATGAGGGCAGGCTATAATCATTTCTGTGAGAACCTTGGATGGTTGGTAAGAGAATTTTGGATGTTCCTTAGACTTGTTTCTATAGCAGCTTGAAGACCTAGGATGTTCGTCATACTCATCCCAATAGCAGATAGAGGATCTTGGATGTTCCTCAGACTTGTTCCTATAGCAACTAGAGGACGTTGGATGTTTTTCATACTTGTCCCACATACTTGTTCCGCAGATGCAGGACCTTGGATGGTCTTTTGACTTGAGACAGCCATAACACATTGTAAGGAAATATGTGTTAAACATTGTACTATGGTATAATGTTTTATCCCACCAGTCACAGTTGTGACCACCAAGTTTTCCAGCCTACATTCAGACTAAAATAAATAAAATATCCTGGGTTAAATTCAAATAACTATACCTTTTTATTTGAGAGAATTCTGGGTGTCATCTTCTTTTCAAGATGTAACTTCATAATCATAATCTCTGATCATGTGACAATTTACAGCAAATACACATACAGTACATTTCATCCTAACCCTGTATTCTTTCAGAAAATACAGAAATTAAATTGAAAAAATCTACAAATCTTTTTGGTGGTCACAATTATGACTGGTGAAATATGTGCAGTGAAAAAAGTGCAGTGAAAAAAGTGCAAGTAAAAGTTGGTTTAGAGCAGTGGTCCCCAACCATCGGGCCAAAGTAAAATTGTCAAACGTTGACCGGTCCGCGGTAAAAGGTTGGGGACCACTGGTTTAGAGCATTATGCTTCTCAAGTTGTGGGTGAGCATCCAAGCATAAATGCCATGGAAGAGCTCAGATCTTAACCTCCTAAGATCCGAGCTCTTCCATGGCATGCTTTATTAATTTATTTTTGTTATTTGGGCTGATTGGGACCTGATGAAGAGATATCTTTTTACATTATGTAGTTTCTGAGAAAAAATGATGTCCACATATGAGGACATCCGTTCTACGTTTTAATCATTTTACATTTACATTTTAGACAGACGGACGGAAGGACGGACAGACAGATATTCTGAACATTCTAAACTCTTAAAAGCATTCTAAACTGAACATTTTTACTGTTTTTGTGTGGCGTTCTTCTAAAAAAAATTGCATTGCATTGCGGCCTAGACAACCCAAAATGCGTTGTCCACCTATGAGGACGCCAGATCCTAGGATGTCCCATATTACACACAATTGACTTTTGTGAGGTTTTAGCCATGTTAGAATGTTGTTGCTTTGTTGAATTGTTACCTACACAAAAACATACCTGGAGTTATGTTTTGTTTCATTCATACTATTTATACTAACTTTGTATTTTATACTAACTTTGTATTTTATGTGTGGTGGGATTTTACATCTTGCCATAGGGACTACAGTTGGAAACTAGCTGTATAGCTAATACTGGTGCATTTACAAAAATGTTGATTAATGTGCATTGTCCCTATTCAAAAAAATACATGTTTGAGTAACCCTTTATTATTTGTCTGTCTACATCTCCAAAGTTCAAAATGCTCTGTTCCACCTTGTGATGTCAGGTAGTGGTAGTTTTCAAGTTAACAGCTACCCTTTACCTTTTGTTCAGTAGAGACTGGCATTCCCAGGTCTGAAATCATCCAAATGATTCTATAGTAAAGGTGTATAGAGTTTAAACACACACTAGAGCACCTGCATTTCCACATGACATCACAAGGTAGAACAGAGTGTTTTCTGTTTGACAGAATAACTAAATATACAGGATAGGTATGTTTTGATAGGGAAACAGCAGTATAACATAGACCAGAAAATGGTGTAATATGGGTCCTTTCAGCAAATATGTAAATTTATTAACAGTGAATTCCACGATGACATTGTAAATTGAAATTTCTAAGGACAAAGAGTAACTCAAGTGAAAGGGGGTATTTCTTGCGCTCCTGAGTTAGTAAGGCACACCGTTTTGTTAGTAAGTTGCACTATCGAGTTATAAAGTTAGTAAGCAAGTAGCAAGTTAGTAAGATTCATGCGTGCATCTGTTGTACAAGGTTACTGTCCAGCAGCGGGAGTGAAGGGGGTAATCAAGATGAGCTCATATTTACCAGGATATGACGACAAATGAGCAAACTGAGCTTTATTTCAACCTCGGACTTTATTACAGGGACAGGGGTCAGTAAAAAATCCATAAAATTGATTAATCTAATTTGAAGTTCAAATGAGTTTGTTTGGAAGAAAATCAATCTTATTTCCCCAACTTTATTGCATTGTTCTGCAGTCTACAGTCATCAGCTATGTGTTTAATGCAGCCCCAACACTATTCAAATTAGTTTATTTTATCTCATTCATAAAAATGAGATTTCCCCCAATAGCCAATGGGTTAAATATGATCACTTCTCAATATAATATTGCTTTTATGCTACTATTTTCTACAGTTTGCAGTACATTTTTAGGGAAGAATGGTGAAAAATCATAATTTGAATCAAAAATCAAATTTTTTGATGAAAAAAAATCAACAGTCAACAAGCAAAAATCACCCACCCCTAAAAGGTAATTTAGCGACAGTCACTTCCACAGCTCTGGACCTATAGTGAAGGCGACTCTTTATTTGGAATGCTTTTATTTATTTGCCTTTAACTTAAAGGTTAAATATTACGACAAAATCCTTTCAAGCTTGACATTTTATTTGTTCTGCAGCTTTGTAAATATTGGGTTGTATGTCTTTTGGCTGTCACTTTTTCATTCAATATATGGCGCCAGCCACTTAAACCTCTGTGTCTGTATTATTACACTGCTCTCCCACCTCCCAGAGAGCCGCTACATTCTTCTGGTCTAGCCCAACCCAAAACCAAAATCTATCTACAAATTCTCTCCTTTCTTAGTGGCATGCCCCACGTGTGTGCTACACAACACACTGTTGCAAATAAGCAGTTCATGAGGTCAAATGAAACAGGCATTTTTTTGCTTTAGAACAAAGTGTGTGATAGAAGCATTCACCAGTGGCCCATATATATGGTCTTCCATGCTAAGGTATCTGCTAAAATTGTGTTAGCCAGTACGGGGATCTATCCCCCCACAATGATATTTACAGCACTATGCTCTAACCATGTGAGCTAACCGACCATGTGTTAGGTGTCTTGCATAGTTGTCTTTGCTTTTTCTACTAATGTTTGAGAAGGCTAGTGACTGGCGAAGACATGTTAATGCCTCAAAAGTCCTAAGTGAAGTCTTTAAATTGATGTAGCACAAGGCTTAAATGTAGGCTGAAATTTGTTGGTGACACACTGTTGCATTTACCTCACAAATAAACAGTTCATGAGACCAATTGAAAATGGTTGGTTTTGCTTTAGGGCAAGTTTCACTGTTTACTGAATGCTAATCTGGGATCTCTAAACCTACACTGGACAGTATGGGGACTGAACCTGCAACCTTAGGTTCAGTCTCTAACCATCTGAGCTAACCAGCCAACTTGCTTTCAAGTCTTGCATGAACCACCTTCTGTCTTAAAGAGTTAGTAGGTTTGAAATAGACCATGATTTCATGCTGTCTGAAAATGTTCTGAAGTTTTTTCACACACACACACACACCAGCTGCGTAGGGAATGATTACCTTGTCTCCCAGGTTCAGGTTCTCTGTTGTCTTGTTTGTTTAGCTTTCTTAGATCTATTGAAGGCCCATTTCGGATATCCACAAGCAGAGAGGGCTTTCTGCACGTTTTGTTCTTTCAATTCTCTCATCTGTGCTTGCAGGAACCACTTGTGCCTTGTGTTGTTATGCTCAAATAACTCAAGTTTGTGCTGCAGTGGATGGCGTGAATCAAAAAGCAGGTATTGGTTGGTATGAATGGAAGACTATCTGGAGTCACCGGGCTTCTCCTATAGTTGCTATACAATCTAAGAAGGCCGATTTGTTCTCCTTTGCCTCTTGCTGTCTGAAACTGATGTTCAGATCCATGGCAATAATATGCGCATTTAAGGGTTCCAGATCTTGAATTTTGATTTTAGTCCAGTTGTCATCCACGTATCACGTATCAAATAAACCAAAGGAAGACAATACAACAGCAGTTCCATGTGTGCTGGTCTTGTATTAAAAATGTACATGAAGGTGCCACTGATGTTCCTGCACTGTTTTCAAGGCCGAGCCCACTGTGAGGAGACAAGAGCAGATGAGATTAGTGTGAACACAGCTGTTGGGGTGTAGCTGTAGTCGTGTAGTGTGGGGGTGTTGTGAGGAGGTGTAATGTGGAGGTGTAGCTGTGGGGGTGTAGTGTAGAGGTGTAGCTGGGGGGCGTAGGGTAGAGGTGTAGTGTAGAGTTGTAGATGTGGAAGTGTAGCTGTGGGGGTGTAGCTGTAGAGATGTAGCGTGGAGGTGTAGCTGTGGGGTTATAGTGTAGAGATCTAGATGTGGGGGTGTAGTGTATAGGTGCAGAGTGGAGGTGTAGTCTATAGTCTATAGATGTGGGGGTGTAGTGTATAGGTTTAGATGTGGGAGTATCATTTAGAGGTGCTGATGTGGGAGTGTAGCTGCATAGGTGCAGAGTGGAGGTGTAGTCTATAGTGGAGTGGAGTGGAGGTGTAGTCTATAGTATATAGATGTGGGGGTGTAGTGTAGAGGTGTTCCTGTGGGAATGTAGCTGCATGGGTGTAGTGTGGAGGTGTAGTATGGAGGTGTAGATGAGGGGGCTTACATCATACGTGTAGCTGTTCAGGTACTGGGACAATAGAGGCTTGGTGCTGGGCTTTGGGCTGGAGGATGTGACGTGGTACACTCTGATGGAGAGCCTTGCATTCACTGGAAGTGGTGGAGGAGTTGGAAGAGGTGGAAGAGGTAGAGGAGGAGGAGAGGGAAGCATCTGGAAGCAGCTACTTGGGCTTATCCACACACCACTGCTACAGATCAGTGTTGAAAGTATCTTAGTTACTAATATTTAATTACTTTCAATTAACTTAGAAATGTTTCTGTGAAAATACTTAAATTAATAGTTAAAAAATAGTTTCTTAGTTACTTAGCCTATTTTCTCACAATTCAATACACATCTCAATACATGGGTCAATACATTTTAGGTCTTAAAAAAAAAAGAAAAAAAAGATGATTATGAGCAAAATCTAAACATGGATATTAACATGAAACATCCCGTTTCAATAAATTACAGCACAAAGTAGTCTATAAGTGATGCGTCTTAGTTGATTTGCTTCTGTAATTTACAGCCCTGAATTTTATTCAATGAAAATAAGAATTGTGCTTTTATAAGGAGAACAGTTTCTATATTCTGCTCTCAATTAGGCTGGTCAGGAAATCCACTATCA
Organism: Periophthalmus modestus; assembly: GCA_019594935.1. NCBI lineage: Eukaryota > Metazoa > Chordata > Actinopteri > Gobiiformes > Gobiidae > Periophthalmus > Periophthalmus modestus. The sequence goes on from JAIEZT010000107.1 coordinate 8,924,623, forward strand.
GACTTTTCTATTAAGTACATTTGATGATTTATTTTGATTTTTTATTTTTATTTTGTTATGTTTAGTGGAATTAAACACCAAATCCACTTTTGCTGCTACGAAACCGTGTACAGTATATGGCATTTTAAAAGCATTATTTGCTTCTTCATTATTTTTGGCAACAAGTGCAAAGTTGTTTTTTTTGACCAGCTTTCTGGTCAAAAACACTTAAATCTAAGTGTGAGCTATCTTCAGTGGCCTCTGCAATTTTCAGTAGTTGGTGACATCACACAGGACTGCCTTAATTACAGCCAGGTTTTTGTGATGACAAACACCTGTTTAGAGCTGCCAAACACCAATTTAGCATCTCTATCTGAAATGTGGTCTGTAGCCCTTTACAAACAGCATACCCGGGTAATCTCTGGGTGCTGTCCCCGACTCTTCTTCTGCTCTGTCCTTTATTATCAGATCAACAGCATGGTTTAAAGATCCTATATTACTCAAAATTGACTCTTGTGAGCTTTAAGTCATGTTAGAAAGTTGTTACCTCATCAAAAACAAACATATCTGGAGTTGTGTTTTGTTTCATTTTCATATATTTGTGTAACCCTTTATTATTAGTCTGTCTACATCTCCAAAGCTCCAAATACTTTGTTCCACCTTGTGATGCCAAGAAGCAGTAGTTTTCAAGTTTACAACAGCTACTTTTTAAATTTTTTGTTCAGTAGAGAAGGGCAATTCCAGAGCTATAAGTATCTAAATGATTCGAGTGAAGATGTATGGCATGTAAAAACACAGTTAAGCACTTCCTCTATTATCACATGATATCAGTGTTTTCTGTTTGAGAGAAGAACTCAGCCTAAATATGTAGTATTTGTGTTTTAAACGTGTAAATGAAACAAAACACAACAACAACAAAACAATATTATGATATAGATCAGAAAATAGCTCAATATGGGCCTTTAAAGTTCAGATAAGGGTAAATAATGTTTTAGGTTAAGATTAGGCAGTAGTGACTGTGGTTTAGGTTTGGATTCGTCTCCAGGAAATACATTTTAGCCAATGTAATGTCCTCAAAAAGTATGGAAACATGTCTGCATGTGTGTGTCCATGTGCATGTGTGTGCACATCCATGCGCATATGTGTGTGCATGGTGTGTGTGCATGTCATATACTGCATATATGAATGGACATAGCTAAAGTGCTGGTGCAATCCACATAGGAAGTGATTATGGGCACACTTCCAGCTCCATCCACTCTGGCTCCAATTCACTTTACACTGAAAAATTGTCACCCCCCTCTCTGTAACTGCTGCAGTGAACTTTGTTATTTTGGTCTAAAAAAAATTTTGTATTAACCCGCTCTAAATGATCCTGGTATTTTTATTTCGCTCTTCGTCCATAAATCAACATACGAATATTAATAACAGACAAATCAGGTGCCTTCTTTCCCTGAGCTCACTCCCGCTAGCATTAGCAACAGGTTTGTTTCTGTGCTAAAACGGTGTGATGCGGACAGGAAGAGGTGTTGCCCCACTAACTGCTAGTCTCGATGAGCTTCATTTGACTGGAGCCGAACACGATGGGTGACGTCACTTTATTAGTCCACTTCTTTATACAGTCTATGGTGCATGTGTGTGTGTCTGCGTGTGTGTACATTCTCACCTGGAGCACTGCAGTATTCTGGTTCCTGCAGAGCTCAGAGCCTTCCTTAAGGGCTGCCACTGCTCAAAGCTCTCCCCTTCAGCACCTCCAACACACAACATACAGTGAGAGGTAGAGGCAGAGGTACAGACAGTGAGAGGTACAGGCAGAGGTATGCCGATGACATTAGAACATTCTAAAGTTTTATAATGAGAGGTAACATTATATGTATCAATGGCAAGTAAGGACATTTTCTTATGTAAAAGCTCAAAACACATCTAAAATATGAAAGAGCTGCTACACTTTAATAATAAATATGAAAGTTTACTCTGCTAAATATTTAGTTTGTACCTGACATCTAAAACAAGAAAATCTGTAAAAAGTAGTAACAAAAAAAAAAGTAAAACTGTAAACAGGGACACTGCAGGCTACACACACATGTATCACTGATACAGACTTTGGGATCAAAAACAGTTTAACTCTCCTTTCTTTTCTGAGGTGTTGCATGCCCCAGTTGTGCAGGCATGCCCAGCACAACACAGCAACAACAGAAAAACTACTTTCACTGTACATTTTATTGTGTAAAGCTAAATTGAAGGAAAAAAAGCTCCATGGACAAAATGAGGCTAAAAAATCTAAAGAAACACAATTTGTCTGTTATGCTACCCATACTTCTGCCACAGTGCCAAACAGTCAGAATGTTGCGGTAAGAGGTCTGACAAATGTCCATTCTTCTAAAATAAGATATTAGAAAGTATGTGTTACCTGTCATTTGTTTGGAGAACAGTGGAATCCCGAGCAGATGTTCTAGTCCGGCTGTTCTGTAAACTGACTGAAGGAAATTGTCACAGCAGGCCATGCCAACATGGGAGGAGACTACGATCACGCCTGGACAACACAAGACATACTGTTTAGAAAAAAACAGAACAAGCCCGCTAGCCAGACATCACAGTCTACTGTCTTTCTTTGACAGAATGCAGCGTCACGCTGATGTGCATTAGTCCTTACCCAAATGTGCATTAATCACTCAAAATACAACTGTGAGTTAGTTAATAATGTGGGAAAAACTTGCCTGTCCCTTGTACATGTTTGTTTGGTCACAAATGGTCCATGTGTTTTGTCAAAGTGAAGAGAAAACCAACCAAATGAGGTTAAAAGCTCAGGGACAGTCCATCCTCCTCCTTTAAAGAGAGCATTACCCTTTTTCATCTTTTGTGATCCATGCACGTTTTTGTAATCTAGATGGTTTGCAGTACAATCCTGTCCAAGGCTTAGCCCAAGGCTTAGTCACCCATGCTCCTGCACAGCAAATTTTAATTTTTCCAATTTTCCGAAAGCATGATACTAAACAAAACTCTACAACTTCACGATCCTGAGTAGTGTAGTAGTTTTAGTAGTGGGATGCAAGCTGATTGTGTTGTGATAGTAGAGGGAGTGACTTAGCGCGGGGAGCAGGTGGGAGGGGGTGGGGGTGTAGGTGTGTGAAAGTTTTGGCTAAATAAACTCACCCTGTGGCTGTGATTGGTTCTCTATATTACAAACTCCACCGCTTGTATGTGATTAATTTGGTGGGAAATACCAAGGAAATCAAACATATTCTACAGAGGTACAGGTGCAGCAGCAACAACCTGGACCTCAACGCCCAGAAGACAGAGCAGATGATTATGGACTTCAGGAAAGTCACAGCCCCCCTGCCTCCCCTCGCCTTGACCGACTCCCCCATCACCACTGTGGACTCTTTTCGCTTCCTGGGCACCTGCATCACCCAGGTCCTCAAGTGGGAGGCAGACCATCAGCTCCCTCATCAAGAAAGCCCAGCAGAGGATGTACTTTCTGTGGAAGCTGAGGAAAGCCAAGCTTCCGGTCCAGTTGATGGTGCAGTTCTACACGGCCATCATTGAGTCCATCCTCACCTCCTCCATCACTGTGTGGTTCGCTGGGACCACTGACAGGGACAGACAGAGACTGCAGCGCATTGTGCGCTCTGCTGAGAAGGTGATTGGCTGCAGCCTTCCATCTCTCCAGGACCTGTACGCCTCCAGGACTCGGGGGCGAGCAGGTCGTATAGCAGCTGACACTTCTCACCCTGGACATGGACTATTTCAGCCACTTCCCTCTGGCAGGAGGCTACAGTCCATCAGGACCAGAACCTCTCGTCATAAGAACAATTTCTTTCCCTCTGCTGTTTCTCTCATGAACACTTCATAAACCTGCACTAAACTGGACACTTTATTGGTGACTAAAACCAATAAAGTGTCTAAATAATGTTGCACTGTTGTTGTTGTTGTTTTGATGCTACTATTTATTTTTTTTTTTCTACCTCCTGCATGCCCTTATTTGTATTTGTATTTCTTCAGTGTGGTTTTTTTGTGTGTTGTTGTATGTCGCACTTTATCACCGAAGTAAGTTCCTAATCTGTGAGCTCTGCTCACGGACAATGGCAATAAAACTTCTTCTGATTCTGATTCAGAGAAACACCAAACACAGCATGTGGCTTGTCAGACTACAAGTTTAGCTCAGTATGACTTTAAATTTAATATGTCAGATTAAAATACTACACACACTAAATATATTGACAATTTTTTATTTACTTAAAGTTTGTCATTTTACTTCCTGATTGGACACAGGTAGCAGATCTGACACATGTAATGTAGATGTATTTACAACACAACACAACACAACTAAGGCCAAAAGTCTAAAATTCACAAAAGTAATGATTTCACCTTTATTTTGCTAATACGGACCTATTATCTAAATCTTTTTTCAGAGTGTTTATCCATGTCATAATTGTTTCTCTTCTCATTTAACCTCTTGAAGTTGTATTTAGAGTGATTCATATATGTTTGAGAAGTTTATTCTCCTGCATTCAAGATGTCATTGCTCCAATCTACCACTGTTTTCACCACAACTTTTACACACCCACTGTGACTTCGTTCTCCACTTTACTTTTCCTAATCTGTGATACACGTAGGATTCGGCATCATTGCTTAATGATTTTGGTTCAGATGATAGCAATTTTAGATTAATATTGCAATTTACAACATAATGATCCATGATTATAACTATAACTATATAGAGGACACAAGCACAATATATTTATGTTTTAAACTGTGAGATTTCACCGTTCCTTCCTGTATTTTTGCATCTTCTGAACAGTTGTTCCCCCACAAACTAATGCAAAACAATAAATATTTGCCACAGGTACTATCCAACCAAACCAAATAATAATGAATGTGGCCATCCCAGCTTGTCAAAGCCTGATCTCAGAAGGTAAGCAGGGCCTGGTTAGTACTTGGATAGGAGACTGCTGGGAAAATCAAGTGCCACAGTGGGACGTTGATGGCAAAAACTGTTGTTGTGTCCTTGGGCAAGACACTTCTCCCATATGAATATGTTGTGTGTGTGTGTGTGTGTGTGTGTGTGTGTGTGTGTGTGTGTGTGTGTGTGTGTGTGTGTGTGTGTGTGTGTGTGTGTGTCTGTTGGTGTTGGTTGGAGGGGCCAATGGGGCAGATTGGCAGCCTCACCGTCAGTCTGTCCCAGGGCACCTGTGTTAGTAGTTGTAGCTTACCACCACTGACTGAGGAGTGAATGAATAATGCACTGTAAAGCGCTTTGGGTATCTTGAAAGACACTATATAAATCCAATGGTTAATTAATTGATAATTAGAAAATCATGAAAAACATAAATAAGTCATATAGTAGTGAAGACATACCCTCTTCCACTAGGCCCTGTGTGGAGCTTGCTGCTTCGGCCTCTCTCGGCATCTGTTCTGAACCGTCCACTTCAACACAAGAGAATACGGTCAGCTCCGTAGACCAGTTTTTTGAAAAAGTTCCATATTGTTACATTACAGTACCTTGTGCTCCGATTAAATATGTGAGCTGGCCCCGGTCCCCCACACCCAGCAGGGGCCCGGTGTGTATACTCTCTGAGGTCCTCTGCGGTTGTATCACAGCTTTCAGCATGGCAGTGGGAGTAGAGGGTTGTGTGTTGCTGACTTGGAAGGAGCTATAATTGTAGTTGGAGCTCCTGCTGAAGTTTTGGGAGAAGACAGACCAGGGGACAGGTAGTGCTGTGGGCACCCCACTAGGGGGCAGCTCACCTCTGCTTCTCACAGTGGGCTGAAGCAGGTGGGGGCTGAACTGCACAAAGTCGCTCTGATACGTGGTCAGGAAGACAGGGCTGGACGACTGAGGAAAGACGCAAGCAAGACAGAATTTAAAAGTCCTATATTATACAAAATTGACTCTTGTGAGCTTTAAGCCATGTTATATTGCTGTTACCTCTTCAAAAACATATTCTAAGTTGTCTTTTGTTTCATTCACACATTTGTAGTAAAAGACAAAGGTAAAATCTGTCAACTGGACAAGAAGTTGTAGGAATGAAGACATTTCACTCCTCATCCAAGCCGCTTCTGCTGGTGGACACTGTCTTATACCAATCTGAAGGGAGGAGCTAACTATACTGAAACTGGAAACAGCTATTGTTTACACTTTCTATATGTAGGCTAGTTGTATTGAGCTACACTCAATAGCACTGTCCCTGAGTCATACTTCATACTACAGCTTATTCATCCAACTCTTAATAGATGCTTTCACACCTATTGGCATCCTGGCTAGCTCTATTGCTCTCTTTGTTTCCTTTGTTTGCTTTGGAACTGAGGATGAAGATATAGATGGGGGAAAGATGATGTCTAAGGCCCCCATTCCTGTTCAAGGAACAAAAATTGCCTCTTTAACTCACCTCTCAAACCATTTCTTTTCTCTGGGTAAGAAATACCTTACTATCTTCAAAGGAGTGGTTAGTGGCTTTGAGATGGAGATGTACAGCAGACTGGGGTCCAGACTGGGACCCTGTCTTGCAACAGTGTTGGTATTTTGTCTTATAGAGTGGCCGTTTAGTTTCTCCAATGTACATTGCTTTGTTTATGGCTCGGGGTATTGTCCCTTGGCTGAACCAGTTTCTGTCTTAAAGCGTTTGTAGGTCTGAAATAGACCGGAATTTCATACTCTCTGAAATTTCAGACATACCAGCTGTGTAAGGAATAGTTACACCTTTCCTTTTAGGTTCAGATTCCCTGCTGCCTTAAGGTCCTATTCCTTGAACAGGATTGGGGCCTTAGACATAATCTTTCCACCATTTTTAACTCCATCCTCAGACCCAAAGCAAACAAAGGAAGCAAAGAGAACAATAAAGCTAGCCAAGATGCCAGTAGGTGTGAAAGCACCCATTAAGAGTTGAATAAATATGCTAAGTATGACTCAGGGACAGCTCAATACACCTAGCCTAAACACAGAAACTGTAAACAATAGCTGTTTCCAGTTTCAGTGTAGTTAGATCCTCCCTTGAGATATATATAAGGTAGTGTCCAACAGCAATCTGACCTAAACTGAAGAAGCGGTTTGGATGAGCAGCGAAACGTCTTCATTCCTACAACTTTTTGTCTAGTTCACAGATTTTACTTTTGCTTCTTACTATAGATCGGACCTGGACGAGATTACACAGACATTCACATATTTGAATAACCCTTTATTAAGTCTGTCTACATCTACAAAGCTCAAAATGATCTGTTCCCCCTTGATGATGATGTCATGAAGTTTTAAAGTTAACTGCTACCATTTAACTTTTGCACAGTGGAGAAATTATCCAAATTATTTTACTGAAGGTGTATATCTTACTGTGTCACTCGTGTAAGTCTACAAGTGACAAAAGCTTTATGTTAATTTGTGGTTCCTACACCAATCCTTCAGACATGACTTAGTCTGTTTTTTCTTTCTTTGAGTACCACATTTTGTGCATTATTTAAAGTTTTGTTTACAGTGAAGTTTACATTAACTTCAAATTATAAATCAGATGTTACTTCCCGACAGTTACTCTTTAAGTTACTTACGTGGTGGTGCTTGAGTGGTACTTTTACCAAATACTTTTTTTACTCTTACTTGAGAAATTTCCTGGACCACTACTTTGTACTTCTACATGAGTAATATTATTTTGAAGTAACATTTTGGCTACTCTACCCCATCCTCTGACTAGGACTGAGGACTACTAATAGTAGATGCAGCGACTGATGCTTATGCAACTCGTTTAGTTTGAGATGATTTTTTTTTTTAACATTAATGTACCATCTGTGCTCAGGCTACCCTATCAGATTGGGTCTACAAATATCATATTTTAACTTAAAAAATCTTAAAAAGTGCATTTTTATCACTGTCTATTGTATCAAACATTATCACTAGCTAAACGTACATTTACTACCAGTCATATTCTTTAGTTTCCGTTTTGGTTGATTAAAAAATATAAATAAAAAAAAAAAAGTAATATTTTAGTCATCTAGCAAAAAAACAAAAAAAAAAAAAAAAAACAACAACCAATAAATAGAGATAATGTATTTTTTTTTAAAAGAAAAAGACAATAAATATTGTTGCCACATCATCAAAATGCGAATTGTACACAAGTCAATATTCGATATGGCAGGCTGAGCATACTACACCAGAGGCAGTCTCCTGTATTTTTTCTTATAGTGTTTAGCATTAGCCTTCAAAAAGCACAAATTATAAACCATCCACAGGCATCAGGTATCCACTGGTATCAACACATCAACCAGCATTTGCACAATGTCAGAGCCTCGTTAAAAGTCGTCATTGAAGGTGTAAACCATTTGGCATTTTATAATAATTAGCATGCAAAAGTGACTCCGGAGCCAATAGCTGACCAACTTTCAATTGAGATTTCTGTATTGTATGGTTCTGGTAAACACCTAGTGAGCACTAAACATCCTCTTTTATGACTGATGAAGACACTAGAAAAAAACATAAATATCATGAAATATATACATGTTCTATACTTTAATATGGGGATTGGCTTCACCATGACCATGACCATAGGTGAGGGTAGGAACGCGGATTGACCAGTAAATCGAGAGCTTTGCCTTTCTACTCAGCTCCTTCTTTACCACAACTGTCCGATACATTGACTGCATCACTGCAGACTCTGCACCGATCCGCCTGTCAATCTCACACACCATCCTTCCCTCACTCATGAACAAGACCCCAACATACTTGAACTCCTCCACTTGGGGCAAGGACTCTCCCCCCACCTGGAGAGGGCAAGCCAACTTTTTCCGGTTGAGAACCATGGTCTCGGATTTGGAGGTGCTGATTTTCATCCTATTTACGTTCCTACCCTCACCTATGGTCATGAGCTTGGTTAATGACTGAAAAGACAAGAACACGGATACAAGCAGTCGAAATTAGTTTCCTCCACAGGGTGGCTAGGCGCTCCCTTAGAGACAGGGTGAGGAGCTCAGTCACATGGGAGGCGCTCAGAGTAGAGCCTCTACATCAAGAGGAGCCAGTTGAGGTGGCTCGGATTTCTATTTCGGATGCCTTCTGGGCACCTCCCTAGGGTTGTGTTCCAGGCACGTCCCACCGGGAGGAGGCCCTGGGGAAGACCCAGGACACGCTGGAGGGACTATGTCTCTCGGTTGGCATGGGAACGCCTCGGGATCCTCCCGGAAGAGCTGGAGGAAATGTGTCTGGAGAGGGAAGTCTGGGCCTCCCGGCTGAAATTGCCACCTCTGTGACCCAGCCCCGGATAAAGCGGAAGAAACTGGATGGATGACTTCACCATTCATTTGTATGTGAGGGAATGTCCAATTTGACGTAAGTCAAAGTATTGAATAGTTAAGTGATCAAGTTGTAGCAACAGGCAGGGATAGCAAATTACATGTCTATGGATGTCTATGAATGTCTATGCGTGGAAAGCTCCCAAAATTACTAAAATGCATTACAACTTGACTTTGGCATTTCTGGTACCATTCAAGCCAAAACATTCTAAATGCAACTGTGCAGCCTATGTTAGTAGGTTTGTGAGTACCTGCAGTAGTGTGGCCTGGTCCTGCGCATGTCTCGGGGGCCTCAGGGGGTCTCTCAGGGGGTCTCTCAGGGGGTCGCTCTGTGTCATCGAGAGGGGGCAACAGTACAGCATGGTCTGGGAACTGTGTTCAGACTTGGCCTTGCTTCAACCCAGCTCTAGAATTCTCCACTGCCTGGTCACCTGGCTTGTTATGAATCAAACTCTACATGCATCTGGATCATTGTACTACAAAAGGTACTAGAGAGATTGTGGCCATGGTAACCTGTAGTAACAAATGCCCAGTCCCAGCGGACGCGAGTGTAGAATTTTACTCAAGAACGTAGACGTAGACCAGGAATTTTTTAATATAAATTTTCCAAATAATATGTTGATAATTCGGCTTTTTATATTTGCTCCCATAGTATTGGAGTGGTTGGGTGTATTTGTGACTACCTAGTTGACCTTTTGGGTTTTTAAATTCAAAGAACATGTGGGGGACTGTTGGATTGTGTTAAATGAGCTGTTCCTTTTTTCCTGTTTCCATGGAGACCTCAAAAGAACTATGCATCTCTGAAGTCCTAGGCCAAATGTATCAAACTCAGGCCCGGGGGCCAGATTGTGGCGGTGTAATTATTTTTGGCATGTGAAATCATACCAAATGTGCAGCAGAGCTGACTCGCTGGTATATAGTGCATCCACTAATACAGAATGCTTTGCTAGTACGCTGGTGTATAGTTGAGACCGACAAATGCCCCTTCTTTTTTGTTGACTCATTAGCAACCAAGCTACTAGTCACCTCAGCCAAATTAATTACTACAGAGAGAAACATTATTTATTTTATGACCGTCTGGTGATGGCTGGACCCTAGATGCCCTCCTGACCATCCGGTGATGGCTGGACCCTAGATCGCCTCCTGATCGTCCAGTGATGGCTGGACCCTAGATCGCCTCCTGATTGTCCAGTGATGGCCGAACTCTAGATCGCCCTGCCCGAATGGACTCTGGCCCTACAGACTTGAACTGGATGCGCCTTAGTCCTGGACACATCTATAGCCTGTCCGTCCATGGGAGTGGATCTCTCCTTCACTGTGGTTCTCCTCGAGGTTTCTCCTTTTCCCAATGGGTTTTTGGAGTTTTTCCTTGCCGAGGAGGAGGGTCTAAGGACAGGGGATGTTCTGGAACAATTTGCTTGTCTGTTTCTAATTTGCTTGACTGTTTCTGTTTCACTGTTGATTTTCTAATTCTGTTGGTTAATCAACTCTCATGTTCAGCCCTAAGAGGCGACTGCTGTCGTGATTTTGGGCTCTACAAAAATAAATTGAATTGAATTGAATTGAATTTATTTATTTATTTAAATAAGAAATTAATACTATTGATGTGTCTTTTATTTCAAATTTAATTTGTCTCTGTTTGTAATATGAAGCTTGAGTTGTTCTAGATTTTGTGTTTAAGCGAAACTAAAGTTTCTATATGAAAAGATTAAACATTACATATCAGGTGCAGTCAGTTTTTCAATAAATATTGAGTTTGGCCAGTGAATTTGTTTCAGTTTTTCATTTTGGCCCACTGTGAATTTGAGTTTGACACCCCTGTCCTAGACTTTTTTTTAGACCAAATGTGTTTTTTTACACCAAATGTGGTTTCACACCTGCCTGACACCCAGAATACACACTTCCGCCATCCTTTACGAAGATGCGAGTCTGGTTAACTAGTCAACAGCGAATCATCACATTTTCAAATAGGTGTGACTGATGGTTTAGCCAATTGGGGACATGCATGGTCCGTCTGTATCAGAAAAAATAAAGGAAAAAAAAATATTACCGGGGGCTGAAAAACATTGCCGATTTCTGCAGAATCAATGAGTGAATCCATAAATAAAATGTTAATCTGAGGTGATATCAATTTGATTTTATTAATTAAACATAGGTGAACTATTTATCTATTTATTATCAATTTGTACTTTATCTAATACCCATATTGTACCAAATTGATGTGAACCATTATAAAAAATAATAATAATAAAAAAAACATTTTAGGTAATTTAAGTAATACAACTTTTCCTGTTTTAGGTCAATTAGGATTACCAAAATTATTTTTATTTGCTAAATGCCAGAATAATAAGAGAAAGATTTTTGTAGGAGTCAGCTCAATGGCAAGAATAAGACCCAGGCAATAAACAGCTACACCCTGCCAGTAATCAGATATCCAGCAAGAATCATAAGTTGGCCAAAGGAGGAGATACAGACCACAGATGTTAAGACCTGAAAGCTCCTGATCATTCATATATATATATATATATATATATATATATATATATATATATATATATATATACACACACACACACATACATATATAACACATATGTACATATACATATATATACACACACACATATATATATATATATATATACATATGTATGTACACACATATATATATACACACACACACATATATATATATTACACACATATACCACACACACATATATATACACACATATATATATGTGTATATGTGTGTATGTATGTATGTATGTATGTATGTATGTATGTATGTATATATATATATATATATATATATATATATATATATATATATATATATATATATATATATATATATATATATATATATATATATATATATATATATATATATATATATATATATATATATATATATATATATTTATTTTTTTTTTTCCCACAAATTTTCCAAGTGAAAATTCCCATGGGAAATTTACCATAAATTTTTCGCCTCTTTCAGCCCTACTTTTGAGTGTCACTGCTGTGTCGCAACGGAATTAGGAATATGACTGTAAAATCATTCTCTGGAGTTTATGACTGGTCTAAAGGCTAGGCCTGCTGTAATCCTGTTATTTTATGGTCCAAGAGAATGCTGGTGTGAATGGTAGTGTGATTGGTGGGGTGACTGGAGGTGAATGTAATTGTAGATTTTATAATATTGATTTAATTAAATAATATTCATCTTTGTACCTATAATATACAACTTTTTTAATAAGTCCATTCTATTTTATATTTTAAATCTGCATGGCTGGAACCATCCAAAAAATAAGTCAGAAAGTCTAGACAAGCTCACTTCGTAATGTTTTTTCCTTTAGTGGTTTGTCAGTGCCTCTAACTCCTTAGCACTTTAATTATTCATTGATAATGAGTTGACTGTGACTTTTTACTTTTAATCTCATCATGTCTCTTAACTCTGATTCTTTTTATGTATGTAATGTTTGAATGTGAACTGCTATTTCCCTTAGGTTTAGTATTCCCTCATCTGTCCTAAATCATGAAATTACGGTTTTCTGTTGCAGGTAACAGTATCTACTTCCGCAAAAGGACGGCCTTTCGTTAGTGGCTTGTGCTTTTCTTCCATATTTTGGATGTTTCAGCATACAACTCCTGCATGATTTGTTCTGAAATGGATCCTCACAGATCCTACAAAAGGACTTATGGTAGCTCTTATCCAAAGGCACAAGTCACCTCAGTCAGACAATGAAAAACATCCAGAACAGTTTTCTTCTTTGTTCAGGGCTTGATATGATGAGTTTTTGAGCTTTGAGTTGGTGTATGAAGTGTTTTGCAGTGTTTCTTCTGGTCAGTTCAGTTTACATACTTCAGAATATAAAATTGATCGCATTATATTGCCATCTATATAAATACTCCCTTGTGTTGTTTGGTTCTAGCACATAACTTAAAGATTTGGTAACAAATTATTTTTGACACACTTATTGGCTCTTTTTATGTAAACATTATGAAAATGCAAACATTGTAAAAAACATGAATTTTCTTCAGACAAATAATTAAATACAGCTCAATAAAAGATGTGCAACATTTGGCTAAAAAACACAGAATTGACTCATTGCAACTCACTGTGACTTCTTGTAATCAAAGCCTCCAACCTTCACTCTCAAATTGTGCCTACTGAAAGTATGTTTGATGATGAATTCTGAAGACACACAGAATTCTACCCAAAAGGCAGGCATAATTTACATGCTCAAAATGCATCTTACTGACTATTCAAACATTTATTACATAAAAGAAAGTTGTCGTCATCGAAACTGTCTACCTGCTAAAATTATATACTTGAAGAATACGTATTCTGAATTATTTATATTGTTATTGGGCTTTAAACATGCTCTTGAGCACCTTTGCTTTGGAATTTCATGTTTTAGAACTTCAAATGATGAATCGAAGCCATGTTTCTACAGACACACTCCCCATGGACTTAAAAACAGCCTTCAGACTTTTAATGTTATAGATGGAAATTTAGCATACTATGTATCCTTTAACAAAAATGTCAATGACCATTTTAGTCTTGCCACTGTCATTTGTACTGGAATGCTATACAGACAGCATAGGGAAATGTGATGTAACCCATCTTTGAACCAGTGCCTCAAGGCAACCTGTCCTGTGCCCAGGGGCCCCTCTCCACCTGTCACCCAAAAGCTTACAACCCGAGGTGATCCCAAATACTTTTTGCTTAACACTGTTAATTTGCTTAATGTTAACTGATTGCTTGGAAATGTCAATTGTAAAAACTAAAGTTAAAGCAATGTTTTTTGTGCATTTATTACACTGACATGGGTGATTTAGCCTGCCAATAGGCTACAAACTCTGCATATTAGTTAAAGGACACCATGTTTTCGCCATCTTATCCATTTCACATCATTTAAACTGTCGGTATCAGTAAACGTTACAGGTACAGGGCTTTACAATAAAGTCTATTTTTCACAAATATCTACAGTCCTTTTTTGATGATATAAGGTGAAAAGTCAACCAGATGTCCAGATTTTGTGAAATCTACATGATCTATCCTCTTTAAAAATCACACCCGTACCAGGTAAGGGTCACTAAAGTATATATCTGATTAGTTTTAAGATAAATCATTGTCTAAAATGTTATTTAATGACAAAAAAAACTCCAAAAGTGATTTGGTACCATTCATTCTAATTCACCATTGTCAATATGGTGTTCTATAATTGAGTGATCCGCTGACACAGCCACAGTATGGTCCATTAGGGTTCCAATCTGTCCTGTCCCTGGTCACACGATTCAGCGCTCTCTTCTCATTGGCTGCTGCTGAAGGCATGTCTGTAGAAGACTTTAACATTGGCCGAGTAGTCCATTCTGATTGAGGCCCCCAGTGCCTGAGCACCCAGACTGGCCCCGCCCAGAGCTGAGGATTGCTGCAAGGTCAGGAGGCTGTAACCATGGAAACGACCTCTGAACTGCTCACATGCTGCTGCCTCACACAGCACCTCAGTAAAACCTGGACAGAGGAGTCAAGTTCAAGCAGTCTGCCTAGCAATACTGTTCTGATAGTTTTCACTGTAGATTTAAATTCTGACAGGGAGGCAAAAGTAGTGAAAGAACTGGTTTTAATGTGGAGGGTATCTTACTTTTGTGGGGTATTAACTGCTAACACATATTTAAATCACCATGTTACATTTTATTGTTTTGAAAATTCTGTATTTGCCCAAAATAACATGTTAGCGTGTTTAATAAGTTTTGGTTTTGATGCTCTGAGTCCCCCCTCTGTGCATCTCGCTAATGAAATTACTGCACATCGCATCAGGTTTGCCAAGTTGCAGTGTCCAGCTTTGTATCAGGTTTTTGTATATTTGAGGAGAACTGCCGTGTGAGAGCATGGATGACGTAGGCATGTGTGCTCAGCATTGCACAGAATCTTCCAACTAACTATAAAGAGGGTTCGAATAGGGGCCAGGAGAGATTGTTAAATTACTCAAATATGCATGGATGACATCTAAAACATCTTCAGGCATGTTTTTGATGAGGGAACAACATACCCTGGTAGAAATCTTTAAAAAATATATGTAAAATATATGTTTTTTAAATTGCATAATACCCCTTCTTTAATAGGAGATGATGTTAGGCACGTGGCTATTTTTAATGAAGGCAAATTGCAGATGTTAAGATTTTACTGCACAAAATACAGAAATACAGCCCACAATGACTTACATTTTATCTACAGATGTAGTATACTTTGACAAAAATTATACTTTTGTGTAGCTCGAATACAATTTTGCGCCTAGAAATTAGCATTTTTCCCCCATTCTTTGTAATATACCTGACATTTATACCCTGCAAATTAAAAATAATTTCTTATTTTTTGTATATAAAACATTTTCTTATCTGAAATGTTGGGTTAACGTGGAACCGTTTAAAGCTGCAATACAGGTCAAGAATTTTCCCATTAACTATCAAAGCAGCAGCATCAGTAGTGGTAGCAGCTTTAGCAGCAACAGTAGCAGTAATAGTGGTAGCAGCGGTAATGGCAGCAGTGGCCTCAGAAGTAAGAGTAGTAGTAGTAGTAGTAGCAATAGTAGTAGTAGCAATTACAGCAGCAAGAGTAATAGCAGCAGCAGTACCTGGTCTTAGTAGCTCCCAACTCCTCCACACTGACCCCTCACACAAGATGGGCAGGCCTACAGGTCCAGTCAGCAGGCTCTGTCAGAACAGCGCAGGGAGTAACTCCAATAAGAGTAATGTTACTTCAAAATAATTATACTCAAGCAGAAGTACAAAGCAGTGATGCAAGTAAGGGTAAAAAAGTATAGACAAAAAAATGAGACTAAATCACATTTGAAGGAGTGGCACAAGAAACAAAAATGTTCAAATAATTTCATACTGTCGAGATAAAACTTTTGTCACTTGTAGACTTACTAACAGTGGGAAGAGTAACCACAACTTTTACTCAAGTTAGAGTGCTGTTACTTCAATAAAGTAGGTTAATTAGTTACTCAAATAAACATAAACGTGAAGCCTGAGAAATATGCAGAACAAAGCCTGTACCATTATTGTGTTATTCATAATACTGTACAATACATAATTCTGTTGTGCATAAAAAAGGATTTTCTTGTTTACAGAAACTGGTAGACAGTTTTGGTGTTGGAGATAGACCACATGTTTTAAACAATGAGATATAAATAAGGGACTAGATAGATTGTTACTGTGGTAACCTATAGATGAGCACCTGACTTTAATATTTATCACTTGGTATTGCCAATTGTGCTGTGTGCTAACTGCTAAGAAGTCACTTTTAGCATAACAGTGAGTTACTTTCACTTTCATCAATATGGACATGCTATACCTCTTTTAAAAGCTCTCTATTCAGTCACTAAATTAGTTTGTCAATTACAATAATTTACAGTGCATGCATAAGAAATTAATTGCCAGCGCCACTTAGCAATGCTGGCATGCTATTATCGTATCCTACTAACACAAGCATTACTCTGATATCCTCTGTGATCTATAAAAACCTTTAAAAGTCCTACTATACGTATTACTTTTTATAGTTCACAGTGATCAAAGATAAGCTTAATCTGCATAATAGTTAATGCTCTTTATGGTCATCTCTGCTCAGTGTGCACTGCTCAGCTCAGAGGTGAGTTGTGAGTGTTAAATAAGCAGCACAGTTACAGTGGTATCGGCAGCTCACTGACGAGTACGAGTACTGGCACCAGGTATAGGATTGAATAGGCTACAAAGTTGCAGTTGTTTAGGGGAAAAATGGTGCCAACCAGATGCATCAATGGAAAGTGAAAGAAAAGCCGATGAGGTTTTGGGCACAATTTTAGGCCTAAATTTACTTGCGTGTAAGTGTGTTTCTTAAAACTTCGCAGCACAAGTGAATAGGAAAACACAGTTTAAAAGTGAGTTGCCATGTTTGCAATGGAAAGTTAAGTCCCCTCCCCGGACAAAATCCCAAACTTTTAGGGAGTCCCCTCATCCCACAGCCAGGCCCATCTCACCTCAGCCACTGCAGGCAGGACGGCCACCACATGTTTAGCCAGAACCTTCCCCGCTTCTAGGAACACGTGTTTACACAGTTCATCCCCCGCCAGGGCACCTGCACACATACACACAAACATATTGGGTTTACTTACTTCTTGGGGACCTCCCCTTGACGTCTGTGCTTCCATTTCCTGGAGAGTCACCCTAGCACGGACATGGGCAAGCTACGGCCCCAGGAGCCACACACAGCCCTTTGGGCTTATTAATCCGGCCCGCCGAACATGACCAAATTATATTAAAATAGGCTTGTTCAAAGCTTTTCTGCTGTGTTTATTTAACAGAAAATTTAATTAATTAATTATTAATTTAATTAATGCATTTAGAAAGCAATTTGTACAATGAGCCTTGCATATTCATGCTTTGGGCATGAACTCAGCCTGTTTGAGGGGTCTGAAGCAGACTCTCAGGGATAGTGGTCTGGCCCTCAGGGCACTCTAGCTTCAACAGCACAGCGAGATGATTGGACAAAAGAGAATGCAGACTTGGGTAAAAGCAAGATGGCAAAAAGCAGATAAAAACAGAAAATAATAAATTCTCACCAAATGTTGACTTGATCTTGCGATAAACCACCGTATTTCCAGTGATGTAATTTACATGTTGAGCAGACACGCTTTACAAAACAAAGCTAGCGCATGTTAGCAACAGCCATCTCCCTTTCACAAAAGCTGTATTTTGTAGGGATAATTGTCTGCTTTCACAACATGAACTTTTGCTTTTTTCAATTTTCAGAGCTCTTACAACGTTGTAAAATTTATCCTGGCCCTTCTCTAACCTCCGGTAGCTCTGCTTTAGCCGCATTGCTCTGCTTGGTCAGGACTGATCAGATGTTTCTGTTGAGAGGTGGGGAGAAATACAGAATATAGAAATACAGAAGAAATACTTTTTGGCATCATGCATCCATCTTTGGTTCATCCTCAGATCTTATTATACTTCCATGCCCTGGACCCATAGCATAGACACAGAACTCGGCAAGAGGCGGCCCACCATACTGACACATGCCAAGGCAGCCCCACCTAACTGGGCCTGACAAGGTGCTAAACTCACCCACGCCAAAATGACCCACACCAAGGCAGCCCCACCAAACTCTCCCGTGCCAAGACAACAAACTCACTTGCACCAAGGCGCCAAACTCTCATGCGCCAAGGCACAAAATTTACCCGCACCAAGGCAGCCCCAAGCATAACATGAAATTATAATGTTTTACAATAATTATTAATTGCTATAAATTCTCACTTAAGTGCCTGGGCGAAAGAGCTGATCAAGATCTTTTCAATCCCAGCTCCAGCTGATGCCCACTGGTGACACTGGACAAGACACCAGTATTGCCTCAAGCGTCCATGTAAGCTGGTTAATGACTGTGCATGTAAGTGTGTGTTTTGAAACCCACCTTCGGACAGCTTCTTGCAGAAACCAGCGAAAAAGGACTTCTGGAAGTGTGTGTAGAGGTGTGGCAACATGCCCATCAATTCGCTTACCTAGACACAGCACAGGCGTGAAACTCTCATTCAGAAATAACTATAAACAGCAGTGCTTTTGAGGAGCTCACCCCAAAGTACTCCTTCATAGCTTTCCAGATATGTGTGATGTCATGAGGGGGTGGGGCCAGGTTGTCTTTGGCATCAAACACAGTCTTCACAGCCAGATGTGAAATCCAATACCCTTAAGGCAAACGCACAAAGAAATCTGGATTATTTCATTTTCTGGAAATCTGTGGACATGGTGGAGTGTAAACGTGCAATATATTACATCATATTTTGCATTTAAAGATAACTAGAGGGTTTAGATTTTAAATCATTGTTTAGCACAAAAATAGGTTGCATTTATATGATATCAGCACATTGTAGAATCCTTCTAGTTTACACTGAGCTAGAGGACAGGTCAGAATTGGCTCTGTGCACAACGGTAGCCGGCTAGTCCAATCAGAGGGACAATCAGCGCAGCGATTTCCCAAGTCATGCTAAAATCAATAAATCCTGAGAGCTGTAGGTGGATGACACTGATGTGTTAAAACAGGATTTATTGATTTTAGCATGACTTGGCAACAACCTCAGACATTACATTACACCGGAAATAGTCACGCTGTCTCTGTTTGGAACTAGCTGACTACTGTTGTGCACAAAGACAACTCTATGGTGGAATTTGCTGTTTAACTGCTGTCAGATTGCAGATTTCTTGACCTAGTTTAAGGTTCATATCTCTGTAAAATCCAAGGATTTCATCCCTATACCTAATGGCAGTCAGGGTGCCATTATCTAACCTGTAAAGATCTGTGCGTCCTTCCAGAGATATGCCTCCCCAGGCCATCACTGACCCACCACCAAATCGGTCATGCTCAATGATGTTGCAGGCAGCATGACGTTTTCCGCGACGCCTCCAGACCCTATCACGTCTGTCGCATGTGTTCTGGTTGAACCTGCTCTCATCGGTGAAGAGCACAGGACACCAGTGGCGCAATTGCCATTTCTGGTGGTCTATGGCAAATGCCAATCAAGCTCTATCGTGCTGGAATGTGAGCACAGGGGCCACTACAGAATGTCGGGCCCTCAGGCCACCCTCATGGAGTCTGTTTCTGACTGTTTGGGCAGAAATATTCACACCAGTGGCCCGCTGGAGGTCATTCTGTAGGGCTCTGGCAGTGCTCATCCTGTTCCTCCTTGCACAAAGGAGCAGATACCGATTCTGCCGAGGGTTTGAGGACATTCTACGACCCTGCCCAGCTCTCCTAGAGTAACTACCTGTCTCTTGGAATCTAGTCCATGCTCTTGAGATTGTGCTGGGAGACACCGCAAACCTTCTTGCAATGGCACGTACTGATGTGCCATCCTGGAGGACTTGGACCACTTGTGCAACCTCTGCAGCATCCAGGTGCCGCACCATGATATCAAAAATGTTGATCCAAGTCAAAGGAAAAAGTTAGTCAGTAAAAAAATCTGCCGGAAGAGATAAGGAGGGAAAAATACCAGTGGCATCAACCTGGAAAACCATTCCGGTTTTGGGGGCTATCTTAGTGTTGCCCCTCTAGTGTACCTGTTGTTTATTTCATTAACAAAAAAGCAGCTGAAACTGATTAACAACTCCTTATGCATCTTAACTGAGCATATCAATATCCCAGAAGTTTGATTGATAGGTTGCTATACTCTGATGAGTGTTCCTCTATTAAAATAAATACACTGCTCAAAAAGGTTTATTTCATATATAGGTCACATCTGAATACAGGTATCCGGAAAATACAGTAGTTAGTGCTACTTAGTTTAAGGCTTATTTTAATTTGAAAGCTGAAAAATTTAGAGAAATTAATCATTTAAATTTACTACTTCTAAAATAGGGCTTGATAAGCAGTATTGATGAGAAAGTATAGACAAACCTTTTACAACAGAAACATGCAGAAGAGAGAGAGAGTACCTGAGCCCTCATCGCCCATCATGTGACCCCATCCTCCACAGCCCACTGTAGAGCTGCCAGGGTTCACCAGCTTACAGTTAGAGCCAGTGCCGGAGATGAGCACTACGCCACCTGCAAACACACACAAAGGCCAAAACTTAGTAAGTCTGTACAAGGTTTGTACAATACTTATGGTTCACTTTTATTTTGTTAAATGTTCCCATTCCTAAACTTCCCCGACATTTTGATGGATGTTTGATGCTGATGACATAGGTAGAGGTATTTTGTTTTAAAACTAATCGCTACTTCCCGTATTTTTGTACTTATACTTTAATATTTACCACAAGCACCAGCCCACCAAACTAAGTAATAATAACTTTGTTGCAATTTAACCATAGTCACGACTTGCCAAAGGTTAATCTAAACATTAACTTATATTTTAAGGCATACCTGAACTGTAAACCAGGTTGTTGAAGGATTTACCTCATCAGGACGAGATTGTTGTCCCCATAAAGTCAAGTGTGAGTCCCCATGGTGTCATAAATACCCGAGCACACACACATAGTCTTTGCCCTTTGAGATGACACATAGATGATGATATGACTAATCTCATGTCCCTTAGTACGTTTCAAACCTTTAGTTTTCATAACATGCCATCAGCGCCATTCACACATACTTCCCAGTAAATTCCCAGAACACCCAGCAGTGACCCTCATTCGCACATGTCCCAGACGCAGAACATTGCTGGATCTCCGTTATGTACGACAGGTTAGACCACTTATTTCCCTTAAACATAATTAACATCAATATATTTTAAGATTTTAGTTTTTCACTATAATTTTACTTATATTCAAGGGATGGAAGATTGCTCAAACGTTCATTCTCCAATAAAATTATCTTAATTGTTGATATGTGTAGGAGCAGCAGCGTCACAACAGCTAAATAAAATCCGTAGCATGTTATGGTAATCTGCATCTATCTTTTGGATGACATTTATGGTCACGTCAGCTACCACTGAGCACCGCAGTTTTCTAACACAAAAGTCAGCTGACTTCTATCTTTTATGAAGTCATTGTAGATCACTATTGTGATTTAAAATGTCCAAATTATAACATAATGATCCACATGTATAGTACTCAATTTTGTTACTTAAGTAAAAGCACAGTTACTTGGGCAAAAGTACATTCTTTAAGTACTTTTAAGTACTGTGCTGAAAGAATAAAAAGTAAAAGTATTTTGTGTAGAGATTTTTGTGTGTTTGAGATCTAATAAAACTTCAAATGTAGTGATTTTCGTAAAGATTCATGCAGAAGTTTGTTCGGAAACAACGAAATAGTTTTTTTTTTTTTTCTAGCCATTTAAATTATTATATTCTTGTTTGCCTAACTTATGAACTTGATTAAAAAAATACAAATAAACCGGCAAGTCTCAAACAATCATAAAAAATACTTTTCAGTCCAGTTCAAAAATGTTATGGAGTGAAAAGAACAGATATCTGCTCTTAAATGTAGTGAAGAAAAAGTAAAAAGCAGCCACTTTAAAATTTACTTGAGTACAGTTCTTTGCTACTTTTACTTTGTTATATAGTTACAATCTACAGTGGTGAAACATAACAGACAAAAGCACAATAGGTCTTCTTTAAATGAATTTTGAAATACCTTCCTTGTGTGTAAATTTTCCCTGCATTTTGAATGTAATTTTCTGTGTAGATAACATAGGTAGAGGGAATTTTGTCTTTAGAACTCAGACTTGTCTCCTGTACTTCTCACTTCTCTCTCTTTTTTTTTTCCTAAAGTCATTTAGCCTAGAACCCAACCACAAATTGTAACCAAGGGTAGTACTGGCAATTTTCTGGATTTATTCACAAATAATCCTTCCCTGCATATTCCTGATCATTTACATACTGCAAATATGGCTGTGTATCACAAGATCAAGTCAGCATCTGGTGAGAAACTATTATTTTATGTTTATATCTGTTTTGTGCCATCTTAATGATGATCATTTATCCAAGAAATGTCACGCGCACCGCTGCTGGCATACTGCTGGTCCTCCAATGACTGCATGGATGTTGTTGTGTGCCGCTGTTGATCTGTGTTGATACCCTTGTAGCACTAGTGTTTTTATAGGTGTCCTACGCCTTGTGGTGGTGCCGGCCTATGTTATGCCTTGGGATGTGTCTTGCTAGTCCCAAAAGCAGCCTGAGCTGTTTGTAATTGAAATGCTCCCCAGCTGAGGGTGCCACCTCCCCAAATGTTCCACACCAAGGTGGCCCCAAGCAAACCATGCCAGTGGAAATGAGGCTATAGAACCCCCTGAGCCATGGTAAGTAAACATAAAAAACAAGAACTAACAATCTCACTCTCTTAAAATAAAAGTACATTTTAGACCCCCAGCAAAAATGATCAACTCATGAACCAAAAGCATCTCAAAGGAACAGAACAGAAACACGGTTTAGTTAGATCACATTCAATTAACAGTCCAATGTGATTCATAAAGAGCCTTAAGTAGCATGGCTGATGTTCTCTTTTTGGTTAGGTAGTCTGCAAGTTGCTCTCTGTTTTTGACCACAACACCTGTTGAGCCTTTATAGTTTCAATCAGTTCTTTAATGGAACTGTTTTTTAAGCACAGTCTTTTTTTCAGTAACAAAGTTGGTAGACTTTATCAACAAAACAGAAGTTATCAGTGACACAGATTATTGGTACAGGGTGATCCGTCCCACCAGCATTAAGCTTAGAAAACAATGTTGAAAGAGAAATGGCATTGTCAATTCCCTCTGGCAATGCTAGTGTGTCACCTGCAAGTGTGCTTCTGACAACTCTCTTGTCAGAAGCACACTTGCATTGGACATTTCTCTGCCATTACCATGAAATGGGAGAGAAATGTCCAATCAAAACAATAACGTGACCACCTTGAATTCCCCCATCTAACAGATGCATCAGTAAAAGTAAAAATCTTTGAGTTACTGTTACTTTTAAGTTGAGGCTGTTTGAGATTTAGTGCCAAGCGACTTGCATTAAACATGACATTGGGTCTGCTTTGTCTGGCGACCCACAAAAACTGCTCTATCTTAGATATGAGCTGCTCTCTTTTATTAAATGTTGAATACATATCTCTTGGTGTATTTGTATCTTTTTTCCCCAAAGTAACTAAATGTCCATCCACATAAGAATCAGAACAGAGAAAAAATAAATAAAATGGTTATATTTATCCAATGATTTGTACTATAAAGTTATTTTCTATTTAACTTTGCAATCTTATTCTTTTTTTTTACTCAAAATCGCTGAATTTTTACGTTTACTGTTGAAATCCTGAGAAGAGACGCACGAACGGCCGGTGCCTGACTGTGCTGTACACTCAGCAGTGACAGCTGCTGTGAAAAGGCGCCAGGTGAGGCATGCAGTTACCTTGCCTCATGTTAGGGGGCACTCGTGAGCCCAGGGATTCTTGTAACTCCCGCTGAATAGGGGCCGCAAACTACAATTTAGAGTTAGCAAGTCAACTTTAGCAATTCACTTTTTTCTTCTTGTCTGGCCCTACTTTTTAAATGGAGGAAGATTACATATTAAAGCTTAAGCAGTTTTCTAAACTGGACTTTCGGACGAAGCAGGAGGTTATAATTAAAGGAAGACCAACGCTAAAGGAGCCAAATGGTCGCTCTTTTCAAACAGAGTGGTACGAAATGGTAAGAAATTTAATGACTTCAATCCACTGAAAATTGGGGAACCAGAATAAGGATTCAAAAAAACTATACAAAACCAGCTTGCTTTTAATTTCATACTATTAGAGATATTTCATACGGGCTCTGGGACTTTTATTTTGAAATTCTTTTTTATTCTGGCCCCAAGTCACTTGCTGGGAGAGAAATTGACACGGGGCCAAATGTACCGACACCTGGTTTATATGTTTGTAAATCTTTGATTGTGATGACATCAGTGCCTCACCAGCCACGAACCTCACCGCACATCACTGAATCAGAATCAGAAGACTTTTATTGCCATTGTCAGTGAACTTTCTTTGGTGATAAAGTGCAACATGAAAACTATCCTGAGATTTACGACCAACATTAAACTTTGGCCTGGCATGAGGTATAACAGTCATTGTAAATATCCGTGTAGTACCCCAAATGAAATTGTCAACAAGACAAGCTAATACATCAGTTACATTTTTGTCCTCATCTAACCAGTAGAAAACTGCAGGCTCAACTTTAGATATGACAGTTCCTGGTTCAATCATTATGTTTTTCACTCTTATACCAATAGAGTGAGGCATCAGCTAAACCATACACACATTTTCTCAGTTTCCAAAGCATTTCTTGGTCTCAGAAGGAGGCATTTTATGTCTATGGAATGAAGTTGCCAAGTCAAGAGACTCAGAATCACAGGTTGGAGAGTCCTTCTGTAACACAGTTACAGTCCTTTTGCTCCTGAAATCCCCATGTAACAAGCCTGGTTAATCTTTTGTTACTAATCCACTGACTCTTTTAGAATGTGTCGAGTGGAGATCAACTTTTGGTTGTTGCCCTTAATTACCTCAAGCACGTCATTTTGTATCTAGGTTTCCAGGTTTATTTCGGTGGTCTTGGCTTTATCAAATGGCACGTCCTTGACTGTGTCAACTCCAGGGGCCTGAACCTGAAGATCCTTCAAATGCAACAAAATCAACTGCTTCACTGTTACCTGCCTCCTTAGCAGGCTCAAGCAGCTCTACGGTGCACCAGTTTTTATATTTTCCTAATTGCTAATTGTGATCAAAAAGGTCCGCAATTACCGTAATTTCATGGCTATAAGGCGCGGTTAAAAGTTGCGAACATCGCGGGAGCGATGGATGACAGACGGCAAACACGCCACGCCGGGCGAGTTAAGCCACAATTTGTGAATGGATTGTGGATGCTTGGGCTAACGGTGCGACTTTTGTATGTGTTAAATGCAGAAAAAGCACCAAAAAAAAAGCACCCGTAACTGAAGCTGCGCCTTATAATCCGGTGCGCCTTATACTTGTGAAAATATGGTAATTGTTTGTGGCATTTTTTAATAATCGTGATCATCATACAAGACTATAGTCACCTTCACGGCACCAGATTGCCTCATTTTTCCGGTTTCAATACAATGTTCAGATGTTATGGGCTCGACACACGGGGAGCGACTAATGACAGTGTGCAGCGACACTCATTGCATGGGCTTTAAAATGGAACACACGGGTCGCGACTAAAGGCAGCTTGTCACGTCGCGCTCTGTTCCAGAGTGGATCACGAGCCTCCTACACATCTGATTGGCTGTTTATTTGGAAGGAATTTTGAGGTTGCAATAGCGGGGGATGGGGAAAAAGACGCTAAAATTAAATCTCAGAAAGTTTTGCTTTATTTGACTGAAATATTACTTACTATTGGTTGCACTTCACAAAACAAAAAAAGCGATCCTGGGTCCACCCTATTCTGCAAACAATAAAATAACATGGTGAATACCATCATATAATAAAAGGACCTTAAGGAAGATCCTGAGAAATTCCGGGCATATTTTCATCTTAGCTCAGAACTGTTCTCCCAACTTCTCATCAAGGTAACCCCCAAGATAGAGAAGGTTCACACAAAAATGAGGGAGGCAATTAGTCCAGAGGAACGACTTGCCATTTGTTTGAGGTAAGCATTTGTCTGTCTGTCTGTCTATCTTAATCTATTATCTTTAATAATAATAATAATAGTTTATTAGGGTATTGTATTGTATAACTGAATTATTATTATTATAATTATCATAAGTTACATATAGGCCTAGTAATATTTACTATAAACATTGGCATTAGGTGTACTCTTGCATCTCTTTGGCTCATTAATTAAACTCTCACTGATTGGCTGTTGTGTAGGCGACAGCGATAAAAGTAGAACATTTTTCAACTTTCATTAATCGTGTCACAGGCCCGTGTGTGTACGTCGAAATGCATGAGCGCGAGGTTTTCACGTGCACTACTTTCGCTTGTTGCGGAGATGAGAGAGACTAGCGATTTTCAGTGTCGCAAAGGTACCATTGGAAATAAATGGAGAGCAAGCGCCGTCGCTGCCCGTGTGTCGAGCCCATTAGTCTGGTGTTTGCCCACGAGAGTGCCCTCTATCATAACAATGAAACTTGTTAGCTTCTGTGCCTATTCTGAATTGGGGACTGTTCTTAACCTCAGTCCTCATCATGGATAGTTGGCAGGCAGTGGATCTGGATCACACGCCACACATTTATATCCTCCACTCAAGAAGGTGAAGTCTGATGTGATCAGAGTCAGATTAGGCAAGCTACCAATCTGCAGAGCCTACTGAAAAAAGTTGCAGCTCCGAGGGCAAACACGAGCAACTTGCATGCACATTTCCAAGACAACCATCCTGCACTGTTGAGTCGAACTTGAGCCGAAAATATTCATCGTAAGTAACATACCATGTGAGATAAACTATTGAATGTAGTCTGTTAGTTTGGATTTGTATGAATAATGGAAGGTGTCTGTATCGATTTGCTATCGCCAAGTAGAGCTGAGTTCTAAAAGGGACTCCTCCATCAATACATAAAATTCCATGTAAAAACACAGGGACAATTTATAACATCTTTTTAAAA
The DNA here is from genome assembly GCA_019594935.1 of Periophthalmus modestus. Taxonomy (NCBI): domain Eukaryota; kingdom Metazoa; phylum Chordata; class Actinopteri; order Gobiiformes; family Gobiidae; genus Periophthalmus; species Periophthalmus modestus. The sequence goes on from JAIEZT010000107.1 coordinate 8,951,903, forward strand.
ATTCATTTAACAAAATAAAGGTGGACGTGCCAACGGCCAGACAGCCGCTAACACGGAAATGAATTGACTTGGCGTTTTAGATCAATGGTGTGATTTAAAATGCAAACTATAACATAATGATCCATGGGTGTCATAGATCAGTGGTCCCCAACCACGGGGCTGGGGATTGGTACCGCATTTGCTACCGGGCTGCACAAAACCAGTAAATAATTTATCAGTGACCGCATCTTCTCCTACGTAACTTTCACCCATCCCTCATAACCCACTAATAAGCTCAACCGTAGACATATAATGAAAATCCTGATAGGAAATCGCCACAGAAATCCATTTGATATAATGACAAGTATATTATATCTGTGCTCGATATGCTCTTGTCCTCTGCGATGATGTATCACATATAACGCATCAGACAAAAGTAGACCCACAAGCTAGTGAAAATGAGCCAAAATCAAAAGTCTTTGGAGAGCTTTTTTGCAAAGGGGAAAAGACCAACTGTGGAACCAGAAGAGTAGCCTATGACCTCCAAGAAAAAGAAAACTAAACTTAACAAAAAGCTAACGAGGCAACGAAACCTACAAAACTGCTTTGGCACATGGAGACTAAGTACCTGGATTAAAAGACAAGCCTTTAGAGGTTTTTGAAAGAAACAAACGTGAACAAGAAAGATAGAAAGAAGAAACATGTGCAGGGCTCCCACTGAATAAGCGGTATAGTGAGAATTTTTATGCACTTAATTTATTTTTGCCATATTTATGTGTGATGCGTAGATGGCTGGTCCATGAAAGTAAAACCTACATTATTCCGGTTCGTGGTGCAAAAAAGTTTGGGGACCCCTGTCATAGATTATAATAATATAGCAGACATAAGCACAATATTTCACAGTTGTGGCCCTTATTTACAGTATACTTGTCCGCATGTCCATGTCCAACCAGGAAGTAATACTATAAACCACCAAAATGATCACACTAGAGAAACCAAGAAGTCAATATATGCAAAAATATACCTCCTCGCATACAAGCAGTTAGCACCACACCCCTAAAGTTCTCCAGAGGACAGAGGAAGAAAGTCTGACCCTTGTCACTTGCTGTGGCAATGGCTCCCACGGCGTCTGTGGTAATCAGGTAATGCTGGCTGAGGCTGGGGAAGCGCTCCTTCATGTCCTGGATGAGTTTGTCTATGGCCTCCTTCTGCTCGCCTCCACTCAGAGACATGCCCTGCACGCACACGCGCACGCGCACACACACACACACACACACACACACACACACACACACACACACACACACACACACACACACACACACACAACAGCTAAGGACAGTACTAGTATACATAAATAAGACAATAACAATGATAATATTATTCAGATAGCGGAACCATGCAAGTTTTTCTCATTATCAAGGACAGGCTATACCTCATGTGAAAGTTCAGAACCTCCAGAATTCACTCACTGAACTGTAGAGGCTGCACTAACTCTGAATAATGATTGGTTGTAGGTGCTGGGGTTTAGGTAGTGACAATGCAAATCAGAGAGAGTCCTTCAAAGTTTAAATCAACTTGATTTCAGCATAGAAACTGGCAACCCAAGAGAGGCTTGTGTGACTGTATGCAATTCTGCTTTCTGATTGGATAATCATTTATCATAATGTACACAACCTGTTCACCATATCCAATGGTTTTGTAACCAAGGATAAATCATTAGAATTGTAATCAAAAAGCTGTATTTGATTTAAACATGTTTACATTGTATCTGGGGATACAGATAGGTCATGTTTATGAAATTTTAAATCAAAATCTTACATACAGTTGAAGTTAATATGTCTCATTTAAATTTCACAGACCATTTACTGTGCATTTTTGGAGCTCATTGTTATCTTGTGAATCCCCAAAAATATTGCGATATTGTTTGAGTCACCCCCCCTCAAAGGGAGGGGAGCCCACATCTCGACAGTTGTAGAAACTGTTACCAGGGAGCGCAGGGGCATGTTGGGGTCCATTCCGGCTTCAATCTTGGCCTTCTGCACCATCTCGTGAATAACCTGGATGCACTTGTCTGCACCCACCAACTGCACAGACAGAGGGAGCAGGGACATGACTAGCTCTACCTTTGTAACATTCATCTGGTCTTCAAGTATGATAGGTAATTTCTTATTTTCTTTTAATCATATAATACATGAGATGGATTAACTGTCAAGATCTTAGCGGTGACATGTTATATATCAGCTGTTGTTACTTCCAGTATGTGTGGTCAGGCTGACAGACCTGACAGGTTGCTCAGAATGACCATGCCTCCTTGAAACCAACAAGTTCCAATCACAGGCTGTATGAAGAATTGTCGGTGGGAGTGTGACTAATAGCGTTCGGCTTCAGCCAAATGAGGCTCATCAATCTAGCAGTTATAAGGACGAATTTAGAGCCGAGATCCATTTTTGAAATTACAGCCAAAACCGGTGACAGTTTTGAAGATGGTTCGCAGTTAGCTTCTCTTTTTTTTTTTTTTTTTTTTTTTAAATCAGACAACTTATAAGTGAGCTGTATTTACTTTGTATATCTTCTACATGTTTCGGCTGCTAACTATCATGACTGACTCTGTGCTCTCTTCTACGGCCTGTTGGACTTTCACTAAGTTTACATGCACAGAGAACTCAAAGTGTGCTAAACAACCAAATTCAAATTCAGATTGTCTTTGACCTGCTTTAGACTAGGGTCTGATAGATTTTGGAGCAAAGACCTGAATAGCAGCAAACAGGTGCTATAAAGCCTTCACGTGCTTCTAGTAATTTAACATTAGCACTGAAACTTTGCTGCTATATTTACCAATAAAACGTATTATCTATCATACATATAACCACACTTTCAGCAGAAATAGATAAAGCATCTTGTTTATGATGAGCATTTAATTGGTTGGATAACAAACAAACAAGTTATTTGCTCTCCACAGCATAAACACATTGAAACTCATTTTCACTTTAACATAGTGGGGCAGACCAAAACACAACAACATCTGGTAGTTCAGAGTGGAAGAACTGTAGTTTGTCATCACTGCTGATCTTAGTGAGTAAGAGTCTAAACGCATGACTAATATTTTCCTGACCATTTCTTACCCCATGCAGTTGAACACCTCTCCTAGCGTGCACCCAATCTAAAACAGAATGCTTTACATGAAGTGGGCATCTGTGTAAGTAGTGGCTTCTCCAGATATGTTATTGATACTTTGCAGCTGATGTCATCAACATTTCCTGTGCATTTTTTTCCTACAGTTTTCAGACTGTTTAAACTTTTTTGGCAGTGTTTGCTAATGTGTACACCATGTCACCATGATTTTCGTAGTGTCTATGGAAAAGCCCTGTATGTGAACGCACCCAGTGGTTACTGCAGGGTCCCAGGGTCTGAGACAAGATCCGACCATCTCCAGAGACAAGCAGAGCCACCGAGTGACTGCCTCCCCTGCATACAAGCAAAACAGAGTGTCAGAGTGCATATGACAGAGTAGACTACTCATTTCACGAAAACATAGTTAACACTATTATACTTAAGAGGGTGTAATACATAAAATCAATTTGCAGCCCTTCTACCATGTTATAATGTTGTTCCCTCATCAAAGAGCCTGGAGAGGTTTTAGATGTCATCCATGCATGTTTGAGTATTTCAGATCTCTTCTGGGCCCTATTCAAACCCTCCTTATGGTTATCTGTAAGATTCTGTCCACTGCTCAGTCCACAAGCATATGTCACCCATGCTCCCACTAGGCATGGGGTGATATTGAAATTTGGTGTCACAATTATCATTGCTAAAATAATTGCAATTAACGATTATATTATCATGATAATTATTGTTGCTGACAGTTTAAAAATGTTCTGGATATGAATAATTACATTTTATAATAATAATATAATATAATAATATAATATAATAATAATTACATTTTTTATATTATGAATAGAATTATGAATCCATATTTAAGCTACTGTTAAAGTATTGTACTTTGTTATATGCGAAAACAATTATTATTGTCAACCCTTTTATCACGATAACCTATATTATCGTTTATTGTTCCTTCCCTAGTTCCCACACTACACTTCTCCATGTCCAAAAATCTGATACAAAATTACACACAGCAACTTGACAAACGTGATGGAGGGAGGACTCAAAGCGGCAAATATAGCATTTTAAAAACAATAAAGGGTAACATGGTGATCTAAATAAGTTATGTGTTAGCAGTTATTAGCTCATAGAAGTAAAAAAGTTCATAATTTTACTTTCTGGTTGGACATGGGCAGCAAATGTGACATATGTAGAGATAATTCCTTAACTGTTACCTAGCAAACATAATGTAAACAAGGGACAAAACTTGAAATGCAGAATAGTTATAATTAGAATAATACACATAAATGACAGCAACTTTATTTAGTTAAATGAAGGTTGAAACTGTGATAAAATGTCTTAAAATGTCTTCCTAATGCTCAAACATTATGAGACTGTCTGGGCTGACTACAAACAGTAAACTGTCTCATTACATTGATTTATTTCTCAGTAACAGGAAATTGGCTGAACCAACATTTGGCATCAAATATTCGATCCAGCATTTTTTTCAGTATTGTCACCAATCAGTACAAGTATCAGACCTGTATTTTAGATGGAATTTTTCATGTTGATGACATATGTAGAGATATTATGTTTTAGAACTCAACATTGCAATCTGTCAACTTGACAAAAAGTTGCAGGAGTGAAGATGTTTTGCTTCTCATCCAAGCCGCTTCTTCAGTTCTGGTCACATTGCTGGTGGACACTGCCTTATATGAAGGGAGAAGCTAACTATACTGAAACTGGAAACAGCTTTTCTTTACAGTTTCTGTATGTAGGCTAGGTCTATTTATTGAAATTATTGAACAGTACCCCACCCTGGTTTAGACCTTTACAAACTAGTTCTGAAATACATGGGAGACATGTATTTGTTTAGCAGTTCAGGTTTCTCAAATGTTAATGCTCCTTGAGTTGTTGACTGACTAAAAACTACATCACCATTTGAAATCTCTGTATTTGTCACAAAACAGATATTGAATGAATGAATGAATAAAATGTATTTTGTTTCCAATTTTCAAACATTTTGGCCGGCATGCTTACAGTTTATAATGTCATAAACGAATAAAATAGATTTGGTTTCGAGATTTAATGGGTGGCTCAAATTAATCCGGGTTCTCCTAGGCATCATTTTATACAGTAGCACAAACGGTCTCTTTAGATACCGATAACGAACAGAACTGTAAAGATTCCGAAAATCAGGATGTGTGCAGGGACAGTTTACCACCGAGACGGATCACGGACCGGGAAGTGAGCGAACTCTGAGATTTCCATAAACCGCGCGGAAAGTCCAGTCAACTGTCAGTCTAGGCCATGGCCAAGGCTCAGACAGCAATACCCAGAACCTCGGCATTGGAATAACTGAAAAGTCTTACCCTTCTACTCCGCCGAATACCTCTTCCATTTTACACTTCCTGTTTTGGTCCCCCGCTGACGACAGCTCACGAGTTTGTGAGGCCAAAGCGCGGTGTGTGAGTCTCCGTGCGTCACCACGTGACTCCTGGGTCGCCCTTGCACTGCCCCGGTTTTTTGTCGAAATCTGCTTGCCTGCCGAGAAATGCATCCCCTTTGAGAACATCTCCCCTTTAATCGCTACGTATGATAGACTTTCCTAATAATATATTATATTATAATGGGTTTTTTTTTTTACAGTCTATGCTACATATTCACAACGTGGGCAGTTTTTTTTTTTTTTTGGTTTTTTTTTGGGCGGCAAATTATTTAAATAATTAATTATTTAATTATTTAAATAATTAGCTAAAACTGCATTTTACTTTTATGACGAACGAATATTTGTCGATATAGTTTATAGGTTAGAGTTAATTCGTTATCTTACACATTATGCTGAAATTACGGTTAAAGATAATGCGAATTATTGCAATATCATTCAGTTTCGTCTATATACAGAAGACCCGAATGCTCTGCTCTTTAGTTTGACCTACCTTATAGTCTGCGTATTGATTGACAGATTAATATCATGCAAAAAAAAATAAATAAATAAATAATCGGTTGAAATCTCACCAAGACTGTCTATGAATCCCACCAGGAAAACATGGAGTAAACCCCTGCCGAAATATGCACCTCCTGCCATATTTAAATACACGTTAGTCCTACCTACTTTACAGTATTTTCGGCAGGCAGAACTTGGTATAACATTATTTTAATAGATTCATGACCTATGCTTGGGACTCGGAAGAGGGGCGGGATCCACATCAGTCTGGGCCAATCCCTCTCGAGTGTGGATCACAGGCTGCTCTGCGATTGGCGAGCCTTCGGAACAGAACCTGCTGCAGTTTATCCACAAACCAACAGAGGGCGATAATTACAGCATTTATTATAACACTGCTGACGTTACATGTACGCTCCAAATCTGACTATTTATCAGATTTTTGAAGTTATATCATTAACATGACATGTAAATAGCTAAATCATCTGATTTCTTTCTGATCAACGTCCCTCTTATTACTCAATGTATTGATTTACATTTGATTTTTGTAAGGTCCAGAAACCAGATTACTCCCATTTTGGTGTGCATGTGGACAAGGTCTAAAATTGTCTAAAATGTTGCTGTGAATGAATTAACATGCTGTGACAATACCTAAACATTAAATAAAATGTACAACATTACACTCAAAACTGCGAAAAACTGCAAAAGAGCAAAAGTTTGAAGTTGATCATTTAACTTCCTGGTTGGACATGCGCAGTGTATGTGACCTGCAGAGGTAATTCCATTAGAACTACGCTGTAAACATAAGAGAAATAACGTCCTTGCATTTTGGATGGAATTTTTAGTATTTATGTTAACAAAGGTTTCTTCCAGAACTGCCATGTGACTACTATCCAACCAAATTAAGTAATTAGAAAAAACTGCACTTGAAATGTGTTTTGGTTTTATAGATCCAAAGTAAAAGAGATAGTCACATAGATAAGTAACTCACAGACTGTTTTGTCTTTAACAACTTTATTGATATTTTTTTCATGGTTTTATTGTAATGAAATTCATACTCTGTGTCTCTGGACCTCGGACTCTTGGGTCACTAACAAAACTAAATCACAAAATGATTCCATGTTGTACATATCCACCTGGCGGACATTCCTATTGGCTTCACCAGGGGTCGCTCAGCAGCTTCAGGAGGTTCTGCTCTGTGTGCTCACTCCAACTCCCACTGCAAACGCTGAGTGCATCTTTGAGCAAAATTAACCACTCAGCACCATTAACTAAAAATATAGACTTTAACTTTACCCAAAAAATGTGACAACTTTACAACCTACAGATGACCGTACAGACAAGCTGTGTCTGATTTACAGGAGGCAGGTCGAACTGTTCCAGCCCAATCAAAGCTCAAAAGCTCAGCAGAGTGTCCTGGAAAGTGCTGAAGGACTCCGGGTTACTGTACCAGCAGACACACACACCTCGTCCTCCAAAACATGAGGAAACTAAGCCAGGAGAGTCTGAAAACCTGATCAGATACGGATTCTTGGTTGGATACTGGAAACACCAAGTGATCTCTGCGGAGCACACTACAGAGCTCCAAACCCAAACACTACCCCTGTCAAGTCCTAAGTCCATGGCCCCACAACCTGCCAAACCTGAAACCCACTGACCCCACAATCTGCCAGACATCCACCTGAGCCCATAATGCATCTGCAGCTGTATTCCATGATTCGAGCTGTGGCCGGGTGCTTGTGTTAGGTTTGGAGCTCTGCCTGTGTGCCGCCTGTGAGCAGAGCAGGGCACACACAGAACCCAAAGGCTCCTCTAAAATACTCTCTGACAGTCTGTGCTGGAGACCATAGTCTGACGTGGGCTTGTGTCTGAGAACTCCCTGACATCATGCCACTGGTAGCTGCCTTAGTTTAAAGGAGACGTAGAGTTCTGTGTGCCCTGTCTGCTAAAGGATGAGCTAGAGCCCTCACCAGGGCGGTGCTGGTAATACTCCCCCCACCCCTGACCCCAACACCCCTCAATTTACAAGAAAATAACAGAAAATAAAAAGAGGAAAAAAACAGAAAGAGCAGTCCCTCCACCCCCCGCCTGGGCTCACACGCCCCCGTGTGGTCAGTGAGTGCGGCATAGCCGACAGAGTCTCTGAGAATATGACAGTGAGAGTGCACGTGTATGTGTGTGTGTATGTGTGTATGTGTGTGCACGTGTGCGGCTCCACGGGGGTGAGGGGGACTTCTAGTACTTCTTCCCTGGGACAAACTCCTTGGCTTCAGGATTCAACACACTCTTCCTCTGCAGAGACAGAGACGGTGTTAGACATGGTTCCATTCTTAGGCTTGGCGCCAATGTTAAAGCCAATATTAGGAAGCACTTACTGCCACCTCCTCTGGGCTGCAGTGCTGCTCGCTCACTGACAGCCCATTGAGCTGCTGCTGTAGCTGGCCCACTCCTGCGTTGTTGAGGTCACGTGAGGGAATGAACCAGTCCTTGTCTTCCTCCTCCAACATCTCCTGGAAACAACGCTCCAAGAACTCCTGCTCCAACAGCTCCTCTTCCACCTGAGGACCAAACGCACACACATACACACATTTGGTTTCAGATGTTTTGTGGGGACAACTGCTAGATAAATAAGCTCCAACAGCGAGCAAAGATATTTGTTATCATTTATTGTAGTGCATATTTTGTCATGCGTGACCCAAGTACAAAGATGTGTCTCATGTATACACTGGACGAGTGGAGGTGTGGCATTAGACATTAAAAGGTCAGAAGAGCCCTTACACTGACATGACTGATGTTTACCATCTCCACGTTCTGCACAAGTTATGCCAAATTATGCCAACAGTGCTGTCCAGGACTTAAGAAGCTTTCACACTGCCACTGGTTAAGTCAGGGATGTACAAACTATGGCCCAGTGGCCAAATGCGGCACTCAGACTAATTTTTGTTGGCCCTCAGGCCTCCTGCTGAATTGGCCCAAATGATCATCGGTACTTCTACCACAATTACTGCATGAATGTTCCAAGCCTTATTAAAAGCACAGTAGCTTTGTCAAAGCTGTCTTAAATGCATCCATCTGAATGCTTCATTGTACCAATCCGTGGCCCTCTGCTTCCAATATATTTCAATACAAGTACCTTGTTGCAAAAAGTTTGCACCCCCACGTTAGGTCAATGTAAAAGAGGTTTTGAGAGCGGTGCGCTTGGGTCACTGTAAACCCAACAGCCACCCACTCTGAAGCACTCCTGCTTTCAGTGTACAGTCTGTGGTCAAAGGGTTAGGGGTGAATCATGTGTGTTGCATGTGAACAAGGGTCAATCCAACAGTGAAATAAACAGAACCAAATCTAGTGCACACTTATCCTCAGAATGCATGGAGATGGTGAAAAATACCTCAGATCGATATGAAACCAAAGTCAATATGAAATCAAAATAAATGGTAGCCCCCTTGCCCCTGGGGGGAGAGGCCTGATGACATCATGGTGACCAAGCCCTTGGTGTAGAGGCCTGATGAAATCATTGATGACATCACAGTGACCCACCTGTCTGTTGTACTCCTCCTCGTTCTCCATCCACATGTACTCAGCAAAGGGGTTGGCGTCATTGCCATCTCCCGCATGCCCATTGGCCACTGGCTCTTTACCCTCCTTCCCCGGGCCACCGCCTCCTGGTGTCTTGGCCACCTCTGGACCGCTCATCTCAGCTGGTTCTGCATCACAATAACACAACACAGGTAATTTGATGAACCCAGCATCATGGGTCTTTAACTAATAAGCACAAACTAAAAAAAAATCTTATTTGATCTTCTGGCCTAACCTGCAGGATACACCAACTTTTACACAAAATAAGAGAATAGAACTCCAGTTTACAGAAATAATTTCACATTTTAAAACATTTTACATTGACTTAGTGCAGTACTTGTCCTTAGGTCTGTGGGATATGGCAAAAAAGCATCACAATTTGGTCAATTGTGATTTTTTTCTTGCTAAAAATAACCTAAACAGCTTTCAATAACAATTCCAATAACATAAAACAGAGCTGACTTTTATTGTAATTTAAAAGACAAGCATTTGTCTCTGTGCTCCACATGCTTTTCCTGATACTGGATTGGCTAGAGACCTGTACCCTGGAAGAACCAGAGTTACATCTTGCATTCTTTCCTTGGTGGGCGAGCAGAGCCCACCTCTCTGTATTTGCCCCCTGTGGGCAAATATTTGATATTTTTGATTAGTCGAAGCGTCACAACACCACACCGTCACAACAAGCAGAAAAATCAAACTTTTATTACATCCAGTTGAGAGAATAACACAGATATCTTGCCTGTTCACAAACGCAAATTTTAACTTTTTTGTGAGAAACTGTATTTATGCTCAAATAGGCCCAAACCTTAAGGCTGCTGTGTGATTGATCCGCCAACCAGAAGCTGGGTCATGATGCTCCCTGTGAGTACAGAACTTTTCTCTGCTTAAATCACAACAGCCACACTCAGTCCCTCTCCCCTCAGTGGAAGTATCAATGGCAGTGCTGTCACTCAGCTCTATGTGAGCAAACTTTCACTTTTTCATATGAAAAGAGTTTAGTCCAGCCTCACTGCGCAGCATACAGTTGACAGGACTAAGATCAAAGTTAGGACTACAGAGGATTTACAGAAAGACAAAGGCTATATAGCGTTACATTGAATTAAAATACAAAACAAATGTTAAACATTGTAGGGATTTACAATCAGCTAAAAAAAAAAAAAAAAAAAAAAAAAAAAAAAAAGCGATAGGCCTATAGACACAAAAAATGGTGGGGATATCCAAATGTTTTTCTGCTTTAAAGAGCAACAGTCACTTGTCCTTTCTAATAGAACTACATTTAAAAGTATGCTGGCAAAATCTTGTGCTGAACAGTACTGAAGTGTCATGACGATACTGACATTTAATTTTAAAATATCGGCTTTGGATACTGAGGAAAAGGCTTGAGACCTATGGTTTGATAGCATAATATTAGAAAGGTTCTTTTTCACAGAACGTACATAAAATAATAGTTGTCTCTTTACTATTAACATGCGTTCAACTTTGTGATAGAAATCAAGACTATTCAAAAACATTATCAGTATCATTTTGTCCTTTGTGTGATTTCTTCTATAGTAATACAACAACACTAATGCATTAGTCTTGTATAGAGCCCTTATCCAAAAACTCAAAGTTGCTTTACAATGTCGTGTATTATTCAATCACTCCACGCTCGGTGGTGGTAACATACCATTGAAGCCACAGCTGCCATGAGGGAGACTGATGGAAGCGAGGCTGCCAATCTGCATCACTGGCCCAACCCTCAATTTCTGAGATCTGATGAGAGCAGTCTTTGACAAAGTTTGGCCACAATTGAGTACAATATCCATTTTTAAAATTTTTTCATCCATCATTCAAACAATACAACCTACACACAAGAACACATTTCAGACTCTTAAAACATTAATTCAACTAATATATTTTTTTAAAATATATATTTCTATTTTTCAAATAATTTCTGTGTAATTTAGAGGGGCTTTGGCCCAGTATACAGCATGGTTGCTAGGTAACAGTGGAATACATGGAAATTCCAACATACTTGAAAAATTGAAAAAAAGTCTGATGTCATGATTTCCAATCAGGAAGTCAAATTATAAACCATAAAAATGCCAAACTGGGAAATCTTCAGCTAAATACAACGTTAAAATTGGGCAAAGCCTGCTACACACTACAGGGCTTTTCAGTCTTAAATAATTTTTTAATGTGAGACAAAAAGTGCACTTCTATTTTAGATGCAAGTCAAAACTTATTTGTGGAATGTGGTACAATTGTTCAGATAAATGCTTTTAATGCACAGAAGGCTGTTAATAAATTACACAGGAAGTGACTATTGCTAATCCACAGCAGCTTCACCCTGATCCTCGCTGCGTGGATGTAAACAGACACACGTGAGGAATTACTCTGGCCTTTTTACTTTTTAAGGAACACTTCAAAGTGAATAGCGCGGTTTTGTAGAGCGGATGTCATTGCAGAGGGCAAATTCTAATGGCTAATATGGATGAGAATGCTGCAGTTTAACAAGAGATGAATAATATTGTCATCTAATTATTTTAGCCAATCACCTAATTATTTTCACAATTTCCTGAGTTTATATCTTATGCCTATGTGTCTGTCACTCCATCTGCCTTTGACGCTCTGTTTTATTGGCTGATGTCGTGGTGGTGATGGCAGTCACTCAGAATTGACACCACACACGAGGAGCAGCACAGCAACTTAAAAATCACATACAAGGATCCAAAGTTGGGTCACGCCTCCGAGAAGTCAGGGAGAAGCAAACTGGTTCCTAAATTGGTTAAATTGTCCTGTAGTGTGTGGTGGACTTTACAAAAAGGAGTAGTCTGTCATGTGCTGAAGTTAACATAGTAAACAATGGCCATTTCCTTAAGTCCCTTCTAGGGACAGATTATTAGCAAATTAGCCATGGCTATAAATGTTGTGGTATGTTACATGTCTAATGTTCACACTTGTCCCCATCAGATAAATGGTCATTATAAAGCTTGGACATGCAGCCATAAACATTGAGCTAATATTTTTGATGTTTTGGTGATTTTAGATGGTCATTCACCAGTTCTCCCTTTATGCTGTTCATGGATCCAAAACACACTCCTCCTGTTAGTCATTCTCTGTCAGGCTCAAGAGTGACTGAAATGTAGAATTAACCAATCACAATGAAGAGTGAACTAGTTTCACAAGACTACTGAGTCTACATGAATTGTGATTAAATCGAAATAGTCATCTGGCTTTTTTAGATTTTTTTTTTTTTTTTTTGCACATCACTCACTTCTAGTCATTTATTCACACTTTTAGATCTAACTCATACAGCTTTTTAAGGGCACTTCACATTTTGCCTTTTAAAATTGTATGCAGAAAATCAATGCATGGAAGCACAGATTGCTACACAAAATTAGGACTGCACAAATGAATAACAATATTTTTGTTTTTGATCAAAAATGTGCTGTCAAAACTACAAACCATTACTTATGTAAATTAAACTCAATTTAACTGCCAGTTTTCCAATATGTATATGGTGTAGTAACTTTAATGAGGAGCCTAGAGAGGGTAGACAGGTGCTGGTGCATGTGTGTGGGGAACACGGACTCTGCTCTCACACAGCAGTAGAGGCACCGATCAGCTCTGGAGATGGGATAAACACGTGGCATTACTGTTCACCTGTCGGCTTCAACAAGTTTGTTTTGGTCAAGTCAAATGAAGTTTGGATGGTCTGCTCCTTTACACTGCGGGACATTTGTGCACATCTGTGTTCTGTTGGTCACATCTGAGTTGTGAAGAGTCAGTGCGCTGGCCCATTCAAAGGCACGGGTCATTTGAGAAACAGTTTGCGTTCCGAGACACAGCATCATCCTTTACGCCCGCACTACAAAGTCTGATATCACATACCGCGGCTCTACGCTCAGATGAACGCATTCGTAATCAGAACACATTATGTAATGTCAGAGGACTGCACGTAACGTAACTGGGCTCCGCCGTGGCTTCCAGCCGCACTGCTCTGCAGCTAGCGGGCTAACCCAGGTGCGCCTGTAGGCCCACCTGCTCCTCCATGCTAAATGGATTGAACGGCTTTGGCCGAGGTAATGCTAAGTGGCTAGTTTGCTTACGGCGTCTGCAAATAGTCCGTTATTGGACAGGCCCAAAGTAGAGCGATCATAGCAACAATAACAAAGGCAGTAAGACCAAGGACGTAAAGCTGGATTTGATGACGCCAGTCCAAACTGAGCACACGTACATCTGGAACACGTTTAAACATTACACTGTTGTATTATGTCGCGCTCTGGAGCAGAGTGCAAGGCGCCAGAATGTGACCGAACTGCACTTGTGATGGATGCTCCAGACAAACAAAGTGTACACGGAGTTAGCCGCTGCTACAGCTACAGCATGGCAGCATCCCCGGAGCAGCTCGGCAAAACAAGCTCCCTCCCGGGGATTAGCGCTGCTCTAACCCGTTCTAAGGCCGCAGACACACGGCCATACACGCGCACGAACCTGGCATGGTGTCTCCGTGCTCTTTGAGACCGTCCCGGCGCTCACGAACTGTGGAAATACTCCTCGGACAGACACACTCGTCGTTCCCAGTGAAGGCTCGTCTGTGGCCGATGCAACGTAGCTCTCTTTAGCTCGCCTCGTTAGCCACCGAGTGCTAACGTTAGAGAGCTCAGTCACGTGGGCTGGGCCGCGTTCATGCCCACTCTGAGTGTGGGAATGTATACTACACAACACACAGGTTTAAACCAGTGTCTTCAGCAGGATGTCTAGTAGTGCGCCAGACATTGCATTTCGGAATAATTAATGTAAAATGGCCTACACGCATTTATTCTGGTACGACAAGATACAAAAACAAGGAAAACAAGCCCCCTGTAAGTCTTTGCGGACATGTAGCCATACGGTAGTAGGTTACAGTGAGGTTACATCATTACAATGATATAAAAACGGAGCAGGAGTGACGCTCTTAAATGCATCTCTTGAACAAACATCCGAAGACCCTGCCCCCTGCACACACGCACGCACACACGCACACACACGCTTGCACACACACACACACACAAGCAGACTCTCGTGCTGCACAGGGCATGGTGCACTGGCCCAGGACCTAGAGAGGAGTCGCCTGCGTGGCCACGCTCTTCCGAGACTAGATCCGCATGTTTCAACACGCATAATCATCAGTTATGACAAAATGACACTGTACAACAACGCGTAGTGTAATAGGACCGCCAATAGTCCGATGCGACTTTGGTGATGTCTTTTTGATATGCCATAAGCCTTATAATCACGTGTCTTAATGTTATTTACTGACCTGTTTGTCTAGGCACATGCCCAAATCATTAACTCAACGTGAAATGAGAGAGTAGCTTGGTGTCTCTGTAAATAAGTTATCAACATTTTATACACGTTAGATTTCCCAGCGTTTGGGGCAAAGTGAGCTTCTTTTGCTCCAACAATACGGACTCACCACTCAACTTCAAGTGCAAACGGGGACGAAGCAGCTGTCCGGGAAGTGGTCTTTTCCTTATTCAAACACCATAGAATCCTGTAGCGAGGTTCGGCCCACAAAGTGCACCGGCGCCCAAGCCAGGGACGTGTGCGCTCGAGTCAAAAACGTGAAGAAAAGCGATAGTTCCGTGACAAAACCTGCGAAAGGGTCACGTTTGTGGTGGTCGCGTTTGTCCAGTTGTACACAGCTGTCATTGGTGGGTTTACACGTCAGTCAAGAGCGTTGTGGTTTTTTATTGGCAAAGCCCGCCCCATCCTCTCCATTCACTTAAGTAAACAGAACGAGCCCTTTTTGCGTGAACCCCTTCATATCCACATGAGATGATGGAGATTTGGGTTCAGTGGCTCTAGTGTTCCTTTTATGATACATTTACAGTAGCCAAAATTGTACTCAAGTAAAGGTAATTATACTTCAAAATACTCAAGTACAAAGTAGTGGCCCATGAAATTACTCAAGTAAGAGTAAAAAAGTAAGTTGGAAAACTAGCCTACTTCTAGTGAGATTAACTTAAAAGTAACTATTGGGACATAACATCTTATTTATAATAAAAGTTGATTTAAATTGAAAGCCAAAACATTAACTCATGCACAAAATCTATTATTTTCAAAGGATAGACAAAAACAAGATAAACAAAATTATATCTGATGGAGTGGTGCTAAAAACACAAATGCTCAAATCATTTCATATTGTCAACATAAAGATTTTGTTAGTTGTACTTACTCACAGTGGGAAGAGTAACCACAAGTTTTACTCACCTAAGAGTACTGTTACTTCAATATACATATTACATTATAAGTGGAAGTAAAAGTATGGTGCCCAAAAAATCTATTAAAAAAGTACAATTTCTTGAGAAAGTTCCTCAACTGAGTGCTACCATTCTGTGTTTATGAGTCTACTCAACACTGCAAATTCGTACTTGAGTAAAGCAAAGTATAGTTGCTTGTCTAAAAGTTTACTCAAGAAGGCCTACAATAAGTAAAAGTAAAAATATTTTACATCAGTAATTTACTCAATACTTGATAAATAAACATGAATTAGGTTGTTTTAACCACAATTAGCATAGGCCTATACTCTCTGGAGTAATTGACAGATGGATTAGTCAATCGGGGACTTACAAAAATATCACAGGTTTCTGCAGAATGAATAAGCAAAGCACTAAAGTCTGTTACTCACTGATTGATCACTGATGGGTGACCAATGAGCTCCTTCCTGTCACATGTGTCATTGAAAAAAATTGTACTTGTACTTCTATAGAAGTACAAAGTAGTGGTCCAAGAAATTTCTCAAGTAAGAGTACTCAAGTATTTGAGAACATTACTAGCCTACTCAAGTAAGAGTAACTTAAAAAGTAACTGTCAGAATATAACATCTGTTTTATAATTAAAATTTAATGTAATTTGAAGAAGCAGATATTAAATACAGTAATGCACAAAATCTGGTATCTCCAAAGGATAGACACAAAAATGAGACAAACTAAATCATATCTGAAGGAGTGGTGCAAGAAACACAAATGTTTAAATCATTTCGTATTATCCACATAAACTTTTGTCACTTGTAGACTTACTCACGGTGGGAAGAGGAACCACAACTTTTATTCAAGTAAGAGTACTGTTACTTCAATAAAATTATTACTCAAGTAGATGTAAAAGTATGTTGCTAGAAAAATTACTCTCAGAAGTACAATTTCTTTAAAATGTTACTCAGGTAAATGTAACTGAGTAAATGTAACTGTGTGCGACCCATCTCTGGTATTAAAATACAGGAAAATATCAGTCTAGATTTGCCAGGCAAGCGATGCAGTGCTGTAATGTGTTTGTATAGATGAGCAGAGACCATAGACTGTATAAAGAAGTGGACTAAGTGAGTGTGACGTGAACCATAGCATTCGGTTCCAGTCAAATGAAGCTCACCAAGGCTGGCGGTCACAGGGGCGAATTTGGAGCCGAGTTCCATATTTGGAATTCCAATCACATGTATCATAAAAACCAAAGAGCCAATCTGGAGCAAGGCTGTTGAAGGTAATGCCATCCACCCACACCACTGGTATCCTGCTAGCGGGAGTGGCTTCGGAGAGAGAAGGTGCCTCATTTGTCTGTTATTAATGTTCATATGTATCATGTAGAGCTAGTTAATAGGAACATTTTAAGACCAAAATGACATCAGCAGTTACGAAGAGAGGGGCAACAGTTTCTCAATATAGACTGAATTAGAGCCAGAGTCGTTGGAGCCGGAAGCACACCTATACTCACTTCGTATTTGGAACTGCAAGCAGGTTAGCTATGTTAATTTACATATTCAAGCCATGTCCCAATTCAACAAATAGACTCTTCGTCGGATGCGCTAAAGGGCACGTATGTAACTTCCAGCATGACAAGGCCTGTCCCATTTCATGCACCCAATGAATGCAACCAACAAATGTGCCCTGCGTTTCCATGGAGATCGGTCATGAACAAAGCGTGAATCCGAGCACACTTTGCACACTGCTATATCCTATCATGCACTGTACGTTACTTCTACAGGAGAAACAAGGTATATTTTCTTAAAAGTTATGTAATACTAGCTACAATAGGGAAAAAATCACCTCAAACATTATATTTCTCTATTGATATTCAAAGGGAAAGTTGCAACGGTTGCGACAATGACACCATGACTCTTCTTCAATTAAATAATAAAACAAATTATTTCAGTGTCCATTTTACACATTTAGGTCACGAGTCAGCAGCCGTCACAGTTGCTAGGCAGCTTAACGTAAGCTAGGTGAAGTAGGCGCAAAGACCTGTCCCGTTTCGGCACAGCCTTTGTGGCCAACGGAGGCTACACGGAGGAGTACCCTTCGTCGGCTGTGTACTTCGACAGCTGTTCAGGAAATTTTATCCACTTATTTCGTTTTTTAGTATTGGCTCAATAAGGGCTCATATTATGTTGTTTTCAGATCTATGTTATAATGTTGTTTCTTATCAAAAGCATAGCAAGCATGGAGTTGTGTTTTGTTTCTTTCACACATGTTTAATTTCAGCCTTGGATTGAAAATCTCTACTGAGAAAAAAGTAAAAGGTAGCTGTCAACTTGAAAACTACCTCTTTATGACATCACAAGGTGTTACAGAGCATTTTGAACTTTGGAGATGTAAACAGATTAATAATAAAGGATTACTGAAATGTGTAAATGAAACAACTCCAGATATGTTTTTGATCAGATGACAATATTCTAACATGGCTCAAAGACACATGTGTCACAGTTTGGTATGGGACCCAGAAGCAGATCACAGAAACATAGTTAAAATTATTTATTTACAGTTAATTAAGCGGATGGGCTGGCAGCCAGGCTGTTGAGCAGGACAGGCAGGCAGGCCAGGGAGACAGGATCTGAGCACAAGAGAAAATACTTTCAAAGAGGAATCCAAAAAATATCAAAAGAGTCAAGTGACAAACTATTAACTAGTAGTGTTGATCAAACAAACTGGCAAGGAGTGGCTGTCGAGCTGCTCTTCTATGGGAGGCAGATTGTAGATGGAAGCCAGGTGTGTAGTTAGTAGCCACGCCCAGACAGGAGGAGACAAATGACAGAGGATGTACAAGACCTTTAAATCATTATCAAGTTTTGATACGAGTTTTAGTATCTTTTCGTATCTGATTTTCTATACTTTTGACAACCTTTCAAATATACCCAAAGTGCTTTATATTGCATTATTCCTTCACTTGCTGGTGGTAAGTTACTTCTGTAGCCAGACGGACAGAAGTGAGTCTGTCATTCTACGCAATCTGCCCCTCCAACCACCAACACTTGCACATACACTACATTCAAACTAGGCAATGTGGGTGAAGTGGCTGGTCAAGGTATTTGGTTATATGCAGTAATAGTAGTAGTAATAGCACATGTAATAGGTTATATGCAATAGTAGTAGTAGTAGTAGTAGCAGTAGTGTTAGGGAAAGTAAGTGTTGTCCTAACGCTGAGACAGGAGAAGTTTACCATCAGTCCGGGACCCGGTAACTTGAATACTCAACACTGTGCATTAGTATTTGCTATTAAAGCCTCACTATGATTCCACACAAGGAGGTTTAAGGAACTAAGAAGGACCTCTTGGAGGCAAGTTGGCCAAGATAAATTCAGAAGTGCATAGCAGACCGTTTCTGTGAGACGAGTTGACCAAGGAAACTGATAATGTTAAAGAAGGACAAATTCTGTAACAGTTGGCACCATAGCTAACTACAGAGAAATGTCAACAATGAACTGGAGGTGTCCTTGTTAAGACTATGCAGGGGATGCAAAATTCCAGTAGTAATAGTAATAGGAGTAGTAGCATGTGTAGTAGGTTATATGCAGTACTATTAGTAGTAGTAGTGGTAGTAGCAGTAGAAGTAAAATGTGTAGTAGGTTAGTAACAGTGGGCATTATAGGTTATTTGCAGTATTAGGAGTGGCTATTGTAAAACAATAGTATAAGATAAGATAGTAAACCTTCATTTTTCCCACAATTGGAGAAATTATAGTGTTGCAATGAAAAGTGCAAGAACAGGTAATCAAAATGGAGATCAACAACACAGTAGGTCTTTATATGAATGACCAAAATGTAACACATGTGACAAAACCGTGTATTGATATATCGTCTTGTCCCGCTGTTACTCTTTGATTTATGTGCTCTTGCTGTGTTTGGTCATGTGACCATGACTGGCCAATTAGCATTGTAAACATCAGATTGTTCACCTCACTGAATGGCCATTCATTCACTCAGTGTAATTTGTTTGTCTTTTTGTCTACTCCTAATACATGGTACCATCAGAAGCAACTGTCCAGTCTCTGACTTCTCTCTCCCTAAGCCATACTTAGACTTCTGGTATTGTATAACATGGACTCATACAGTGCTTATTACTATTCTATGCCGTGTATGTGCTACAGAAATTTCACATCATCTCATAATAAGAAATAAATAAATAAATGCCGCAGTCTGTTTTCTATCAGCAGGGGGCAGTAAAATGAGCCCTTCTGTCTACATGGTCTGCTACACACCACAGAGACAATGTTTGTGATGTCATTTGTATTTAAAGCTACACTGCGTCACTTTTCTGGTGGAGGGTCTGCTTGTCTCCACGGAGATGTCATTGCTTTTCAGGAATGGTTTGATATGTAAAATTAGTCAATTCTCCACCCCCCGCCTTTTTCTTTCTCTCTTTATTTCTCTCTTTCTTCTCTCTTTCTCTCTTCTCTCTCTCCTTTCTTTCTGTAATACCTCCCTTGTGTACTATACATCCAATCCACAACCTCCTCACCTCCTCACCCCCTCACACTGGGGCCCCTGGCGGCTGCAGAGGGGCCCTCAAACATGGCCATATCTGCAGTAATCTGAGCCATGCCCCAGCCTATGTTATACCCCAGTATACTTTTGGACAGTATACACATTACTCTGCTTGTGTACAAGTGTTAAATCGATGTGTTTTAACAGTAGTTCTGGATGGTCCGATACTGATATTATGGCCTGCTGCTGTGGCCCGATAACTTCTGTTTACCAATATCGATATTTACAAGGCAGCAAGGACCACAAGTTGAAGTAAAAATCACTATATACAGTAGAAGGCAATAAAAAAGAATGTCCTGAAACAGGGTCCGAGGTCCACTCACGGCAAGGAGCAGGGCGGACGGGGCAGTCCCTGGACGGAGAGCTATGTCCAGCGGAGCTGCGCCGGTCCAGACAAGGGCGAGGAGGCACAATGAGGTCCCTGGGCGGAGTACGGTGTCCAGTGGAGCTACATCGGCCCTGATAAAAACAAGGACATGAGGAGGTCCCAGGACGGAAGACTGTGTCCAGCGGAGCTACAATAGTCCAGAAGAGGGGTAGCAGACACGTTAAGGTCCCCGGACGGAAGATAATGTCCAGCAGAGCAACAACAGTCCATAGTCGGAGCGAACAGGTCGGGACAGGACAAGACAGGACCAGGTGGGGAGCGGAGAACAGGCAGGTAAGCAGGGTAGGCAGGCGGGAAACTCAAGCCATGTTCTGTTGGCCCCGAGTCTGCTTGGTCCATGGATGGCCAGATTGTTCTGTCAGGATGAGGGGTGAGAAGCGGACCAAAAGATGTGGGACTCGGGGCAAGTTTAAGGTTGTTTATTGATAGAACAAGACACAAGACAAGTGACGGGAGAACATACGAGGAGCTGGGTGCAGGTCAAGGTCCAGAGGTGCAGGGATCAACGAGACAGGAACAAAAGCCGGTACCGGGAGACAGGGTAGGGAATCGGGAGTCCAGGGAGGCAGGGTGCTAAACCGGAACACGAGCAGGAACACAGGCAGGACACGAGCAGGACATGAGCAGAACAACAGGCAGACGAACACGAGCAGGACACCAGGCAGACGAATAGTGAGGTGAACAAGCAGACGATCTCGCACTGAGAGGAGAGTCCTGGCTCCTCTTATCCTCCCGCAGGTGGTGTTGATTGCCCTGATGGGAAGCGGGTGTGTGCGGGAGGAGCCAGGAACTCCGCCCAGTTCCAGAGACAGGCAGGTGAGGGAGGGGCAGAGCAGACACAGGAGGGAGGAGCAGGCAGGGATCATGACAATGCTGTAGTAGTAGGTGTAGTAAGTTATATTTAGTACTAATAATAGAATTTGTAGCAGCTTATATGCAGTAGCAGTAGTAGGCGTAGTTGGTTATATGCAGCAGTAGGTGTAGTTGGTTAGATATAATGATAGTAATAGGTGTAGTTGGTTAGAAGTAGTAGTAGCCTGTATGCAGTATGTAGTAGGTGTAGTAAGATATACTGAGTTGTAGTATAATTTGTAGTAGCTTCTATGTAGTAGCACTAGCATGTGTAGGTTATATGCAGTAGCGGCAGTAGGGGTAGTAGATTGAATGCAGTAGTAGTTGTAGCTTGTGTAATCTTTTATCTGCAGTGGTGTGTACTCTGGGCCGAGTTTCCGTCTCCCAGACCCAGCACTCGTCTCAGTGTGGACTGAGGCGGCGCCGGGACCACTTCCTGTCACCTGACTCTTGACTTCCTGTGGACTTCCTGTGTGTGAGACAGCGCTCCTTTGTGGCCTGACAATACAGAGCCACTGCAGACCCATGGGGCATTCTGTGTGGACGCCTTAACCCTGGTATTTCACCTTTGCAACTTAAAGGCCCCATATTGTGCTTTTTTTTTTTTTTATCTATGTCATAATGTTGTTTCCTCATCAAAAACATACCCGGGTTGTGTTTTGTTTCATTCACAAGCACAAACGCACACATTTAATACGCAAACTCTGCATATTTAGTTCTTCTCTCAAACAGAATCATCTTATGATGTCATGTGGTAATACAGGAAGTGCTCTGTGTTTTAAACTCTATATACTTTCATTATAATCAATTGGATAATTTGTGTCTGGTGAACCGACTAGAATCTCTTTGGGTGGAGTCTTCCGGCATTAAAGTGTTGTTCAGCCCACTATCCACTCAGCCAACTACAATGGAATGGCTGTCTGAAATCCCCATTGTTTCTCTACACATTTTTGAAATATGACATCATTTTTTGCTGTATATGAGAACATGTGTTGTAAAAGTGCACGAGGCATACATGTATTGCTACTTTTCAACTGCTGTAGTGATGTGACATCTATTGACTAGGTTAGTAGATTTGTCATTTCCATTTAGTGATGTGGCATCCGTTGGTTCTACACACCACCCACTGCATTTTTAAATTAGCCTGGATTGTTCTACAGTATTGCATTGAATTTCTCTATCTTGCATTGATCATCTTCCTGATTTTTTAAATTCAGTTACATGGATCTGACCTGTGACTTGACCTAGTAGTGTGACTTGCTTATCTCCAGTGTTGTCATGATATTAAAATTTCAATGCTAAGGAATAGACTCAATACTCAGTACTCAATAATGGTTCAGATACCACAATGATAATAAAAAGCACTCTTCTTCAGGTTAATTTCTGCATTCTGAATGGGACTTTTTTTTTGTCATTGATACTTGCTCAAATGAGTACTTAGTTTTGATCTAGTTTTCGATCTAATTTCGTTTTAGTGTTGACTAGCAGTGACATGTGGTGAGGTTCATGGCTGGTGAGGCACTGATGTCATCACAATCAGATTTACAAACATGTAAACCAGGTGTCAGTACATTTGGCCCCGGGACAATGTCTCTCCCAGTAAGTGAGTTGGGGAGAGAATAAAAAAGAATTTTTAAAAAAAAAGTTCCGAAGTCCGTATGAAATAGCTCTAATAGTATGAAAAAAAGGCAAGTTGTTTTTGTATTGTTTTTTATCTTTATTCTGGTTCCCCGATTTTCAGTGGATTAAAGTCATTAAATTCTTTTTTGTACCACTCTGTTTGAAAAGGGCGAATCTTTCGTCTTGTAGTCTGGAGCAAACCATTTAGCTCAGACATGTCAGACTCAGGCCCGCGTGCCAAATTTGGCCTTCGATATAATTGTATTTGGCCCACGAGACCATATCAAATATGCATTAGAGCTGGCCCACCAGCTGCCGTACCAGTATGGCGCATGCACCACTAATACTACGAATCCCAGAATGCTTTCCAAATGTGTTGATGCTGACCCCCAACACTTCTGTTGACACTTATTAGCATCTGCTAACTGTCGCCTCACTCAAATTTAATCCACCCCTTCTGAAAAACATGCAGTTATTGTTGTGAAATGTTTTCAGTGAATATTTAGTTTGGCCCGCGACTTAGTCCCAGTTTTTAATTTTGGCCCTCTGTGAATTTGAGTTTGAAACTCTGATTTAGCTCCTTTAGCGTTAGTCTTCCTTTAATTATAACCTCCTGCTTCAACAGAAAGTCCAGTTTAGAAAACTGCTTGAGCTTTAATATGTAATCTTCCACCATTTAAAAAGTAGAGCCAGACATGAAGAAAAAAGTGAACGGATTGCTAAACTTGATTTGCTAACTCTAAATTGTAGCTTGCTGTCACTATTCTTGTGGCCCCTATTCTACGGGAGTTGCAAGAATCCCTGGGCTCATGAGTGCCCCTTACCATGAGGCCAGGTAACTACGTGCCTCACCTGACGCCTTTTCACAGCTGCTTAAAGCAGCAGCTACAGCACATTCAGTCCATGGTGAGGAACAAACGGCCGGTGCCTCTCTGTACCTCTCTTCTCAGTATTTCAACGGCAAACATAAAAATTCAGCGATTTTTAATAAAAAATATTTAAAATTGCAAAGTTAAATAGAAAATAACTTCATAGTACAAATAATTGGATAAATATAACCATTAATACATTTTTTTCTCCGTGATGACAGGTGAGGCACGGCCTCACCTACCCCCCCTGACTGCACGTCACTGTTGATCTGTTGATTTTCGATACTTTTGACAACCCTTCTCCATAGAGATGACACTGGAGCATTCTTGGAAAAGTAATAAAATTCCAAGCAACAGACCCCCCAAAAGTCACACGTTGCACCTAAATATATATATATATATATATATATATATATATATATATATATATATATATATATATATATATATATATATATATATATATATATATATATATATATATATATATATATATATATATATATATATATAAAAGTGCATGAGTGCAGTTTCCAGTACATTTTCAGTACATTTCTAGTACCTGATGACTGGGTTTAGCAGAGGTAGTAGGTAGTAGTAGAAGTATTTTACTAGGGTTAGGCAGAAAAATTCAACTGGCAGAGAAGTGAGTACATAAAAATCTGGACGTGGACAAATTTGTTGTAAAAATCGAATACAGATGTGGGGGGTGGGTATAGAAGGGATCGCTCTGGGAGACGTACCAGGTAATGGCTTCCAGACCCTCTTTGTACCCCCATGACAGGGGCTCTAAAGCATTTTAAACCGATTTTATAATGTTCTTTCTGCTTTCTCACATATTTCAATACTCTGGCATATAGAACTAGCAAAGAGCTTCAAAGCAGTTTTTAGTCTCATGGAAACTACTTAGAGAAGACATATTGTGCTCTAAAATGGCTTAAAGGGCCTATATTAAAACTGAGTGAAGATGTTTTGCTGCTCATCCAAGCCACTTCTTCAGGTCCAGTCAGATTACAGGTGGACACTGCCTTATAATCTGACCAGAACTAAAGATGCGGCTTGGATGAGCAATGAAATATCTCCTACAACTCCAGTTGACAAATTTATATTTTTCTTTTACTATCCATGTTATAATATTGTTTCCTCATGAAAAACATATCTGGAGTTGTGTTTTGTTTCATCCACAAATGTTTAACACATGAATCCAGCATGTTTAGGCTGAGCTCTTTTCTCAGACTGGAAACACTCTGTTCCACCTTGTGATGTCATGTGGTAACGCAAAAAGTGCTTCACTCTGTTTTTAAACCCCATACATCTTCACTAGAATCATTTGGATAATTTCAGCCTTGGAATTACCCATCTCTACAGAACTAAAGGTAAAAGAAACTGTTGACTATTGCTTCATGACATCACACATCACAAGGTGGAGCAGAGCATTTTGAGCTTTGGAAATGTAGACTAATAATAAAGGGTTACTCAAACGTGTGAATGACACAAAACACAACTCCAGGTATGTTTATGTGTGCTAACAACATTATAACTTGGCTCATGAGAGTCAGTTTTGTGTAACGTGAGATCTTCAATAAAAGAAACAGGTCCATTGACTTCAATGTCAGAAAATTGTGGTGCATAATGGGACCTGACATTGCTGTAAATGTTATCACAACAAAGCGCCGCATGCTGTCAGCCCCTCCTCCTAGTTGCTCATCCAATAATGAGAGGCATTTAAAAAAAAATTGTACCAAAATGACTACGGGATGCTGCTTATTCCTACGCGTATCATCAATTACTACAATAACTCAGTTTTACATTTTTTTGACCACAAAGCTGTACCTTAAGTAAGCACTACTGTTCCTGTTTGAGTAATTGTATATTATTAGTCTGTCTGCATCTTCAAAGCTCAAAATGCTCTGTTACAAGTTTTCAAGTTACCTTTTACCTTTTTTTTTTTTTTACCCTTTACCTTTAGTTCAGTAGAGATTGGCTATTCCAGGGCTGAAATCATCCAAATGATTTTAGTGAAGGTGTATGGAGTTTAAAAACACATTAGAGCACTTCCTTATTTACCAAATGACATCACAAGCTGGAATACAGTGTTTTCTGTTTCAGAGAAGAAGCATGCAGGATTTGTGTGTTAAACATGTATGAATGTAACAATATAAAACTCTGGTTATATTTATGATGATCAAACATTATAACATAGATCAGAAAACAGCTTAATATGGGCTCTTTAAAATATCTTTAGAAAGTTATTGTAATATATTGTTGTGTGTCATATGAATGAAGTGCACAATCAAGTGTCAAATGCTCTGTCTGTGATGGAGGGTTTTTTTTGTGTCCACCACAGACATATACTCATGCCACACGTTGAACCCATACATGAGCCCTACAATGTACTACGTGGACCTGGGTTGGATGCTACAGTATAACTGCCTCAAAACAAGATTTTTCCCCAAGGACCATAGGGACAGTATAGCCAAAGGCTTAAAGGAATTCCTCAACTCATGAAGTCTTCCAAAGACAAAACAAGAGTGTGTGACGACAGAGAGCAGATGTTATGAAGGCCATTGCACTGTGGACCAGGCTTTCATGCTTCAGACATTGCCTGCACATCGCAATAGGTAAGTTATTATAACATTATATGTAAAGAATGGTACCCACACATGTTTTGGATCATTAACGTTTAATATTTATTTTAACTTACAGTCTGAGGCTAGATATGATCTGTTCTGGTTTAAGTCCTTTTGTAGCCTCTATTCATTTTACCCCCTGGACTTATTGTTTTACATAATACTAATAATAATTTTGGTAACTTTCCAGTAGATCAATACACTGAGGTGATACCTTATGTGGAAAATTGGGAAACCACTGTTGTTGCTCAGTAAATAAGTAGTAAATAAATTACTAGATGATAAATATTGTGCTTCCTTCTGCATTATTCAAACTTGTATGCATGTTTTCGTGCATATAAATACAAATATTCATTAAATGCACTTAACTGTCATATATTCCAAACTGCTTGTTTGCTATAAATAATAGCAATCGAGCAGTTCATGCTTCTTTCAGAAAGAAGCATGAAGGACCCAAGGAGCAGTTGGAGAGGGCAAGTTGTTGCTTTTGGCCACTCTCCAGAATGGCCAAAAACAACTGGGCCTACCACAAAAAAAAAAAAAAAAAAAAAACTGACTGTTGCGCAAGCTAGAGAATGATCCAGCAGCTCCTTGAACAAGAACAGGCTATAGCACAAGTTTTAGCTGCTGATAAAACCATAAGACATCTAATGCTGACATGGCAAGACACAGAGGTGCTTGACTGGGTCAGCACTGCATTGAGTCCACTGCTAGAGTTCACAGATGCATTTTCTGCTGAAGAAAGTATGACCATTTCATGTGTTAAGCCTGTACTTCAAATTTTCAACAATGACCTGTTAAAAGTAGAAGAGAGTGACACTAAAGCTCAGCAATACTTGACTAAGAAAAGCTACAGTCACAGAGAGACATGTAAACATGGCTTCTCTCCTGATCCATGCTTTTGTATAGAATATCTCAGTGACAGTGAGAGTGAAGCCATCAAAGTCCAAGTTATTAGTGAACTGGAGCATCTTTTGTCAAAGCAGGGTACTTGTCCTCAGGAGCAGATCAGAGTCATTGAGCTGCTAAAAAGCCAAACAGAACCTTGAAACTTTTTGAAAGGAGCAGTTGGTGATCTAACTACAGAAAGGTTGCTGTCTGGGCTAACAGCTATGTGAATTGTCCACCAGTAGACAGTGGTTGTGATCAAATTTCCCCACATCTGCAAGTTAGCCAGAAAATACTTCTTCTATCCTTTCACTAGCTCTACATCTGACAGGTTGTTTAGCACAGGTGGAACTGTAGTAACTTGTCAAAGGTCAATCCTTAAGCCCTCAACTGTGAGCATGTTGGTGTTTCTGACAAAGAATCTTAAAACTTGAACAAATGTAGATAATGTCTACCTCCATGTTCAATAGCATTATTCATCCACATAATTTTTTTTTTATGATTACTCAAGAGTTTGTGCAGTTTTATCATATGATTTATTTATTTTCACACTGCTCTACTTTAGTAGATACATGTTTATGCTCAGGATTTGTTAGCATATTTTTTTAATTATTATTTTAAATGGCTTTTGATTAAACAAACTGTATTTGTATTTGCAAAAATAAAGTATTTTGTATAGCGTTAATTATATTGGATCGTAAAGTCTATGGTCACATCACGTCTACATAAACACAAGTTTGTACTAATACAATTTTTTGGCCATATCGCCCTGCTCTAGTGCCAGGACGGGGGAGGGCTGATGTGTGCTGTCAATCATGTGGGTCCCAGTGTGTGAAATCTGAGCTGCTCTTTGGGAACAAAACAAACCTAAGGCACAGCACCAGAACCAGACCTGTGTGTTCCAAGTGTTCTATGGGGAGAAAGTGGGAGAGGGGAAGG
Source organism: Periophthalmus modestus (assembly GCA_019594935.1). Lineage (NCBI taxonomy): Eukaryota > Metazoa > Chordata > Actinopteri > Gobiiformes > Gobiidae > Periophthalmus > Periophthalmus modestus. The sequence continues at coordinate 8,980,469 of JAIEZT010000107.1, forward strand.
GGCCAAGAGCAGAAAAATGGTATATATATGTGTGTGTGTGTGTGTGTGTGTGTGTGTGTGTGTGTGTGTGTGTGTGTGTGTGTGTGTGTGTGTGTGTGTGTGTGTGTGTGTGTGTGTGTGTGTGTGTGTGTGTGTGTGTGTGTGTGTGTGTGTAGAGGACTTAAAAAGTTTTCTACCATGTTATAACTAGTAATTGGCTCCTTTTTGGATTTGTGCTCTTCAAAAAGCTGCTCTTTTTCTATTTATTTATGGGGCAGAAACTAATGTGAGAACTCAATTTACCTACAAACTAATCATAGAAATAAATGACCAAGACCCGGATGTGTTCAAAATGGTTCAAACTGAGTGTGGGAGTGTTTACCCTTTGTGGGAGTGTTTACCCTTTGAAATAATAAAAATCTAAATAAAACTTTGCACTACAATAATAATAATAATTTAAAAACAAATTGTTATTGCAATGCCGACAGATTTTGACTGATACAACTGATTCTTGTGTCAGTTCAAGATTCACCAGTCTAAAAATGCATGCAAATTGGTTGGTTGATCTCTTTTTAAAAATGAGATCAACCAAGACCACATTAAGGAACCGTTCAAAAGAGCTGACTCATTCATGAACGTTACATCACTAGTTCTAACTTTGTTTCCCTCACCAAAAACATGTCTAACGAAGTTTTAAATGCCATCCATGCATGTTTCAGTAATTTAATGATCTCTCCCAGTCCCCTTATGGTTAGCTATAAGATTCTGTGTAATGCTCATCCCACAATTGACTCCACAAGGAGTACAAGCCTGTACAAGGCTCCTCTCACAGGTCTATGTCAACCATGCTCCCACACAACAATTCTAGATAAATATGCAAAAACACAGTGCACCACAGCTTCACAGATCTAATGTGATGTGCAGTAGTTTCATTAGCAGAATGCAATTGACATGCATTCTGCTAATGAAACTAATTTACTTGCATCAGATTTGTGAAATTGTAGCGTATTGTTTTTGTCCTACTTTTGTACATCTGTGGAAAATTACCGTGCAGAGGCATGGGTGATGTAGGTTTATGTGTGGAGCCTTGTGCAGGCTTGTACTCCTAACCATGAGGAGGGTTTTAATGAGGGAACAACATTATAACATGGTAGAAAGCTCCAAATAGTCAATTTTGCATTATACCCACTATGCAAGGTCCATGCAAGGTCCATGTCCCTTGTTTATGAGCAGCAGTGATAAACATCACTACTAGTATTGAATAGTGTATATTGCACATAATGATGAAGTAACACTAAATAGAAATATACTATAAAGAGTTATCAATACTTGACTTTGGTCATCTGTCTGTCTGTGCTGGTGTCATGAGTTTGGTGCCTCCTCGCTCCTGCATCTTGTGTTTCCCCTCCATTTTGTCCCTCTATGTCCTTGCCTGTCTGTGTGCAGCTGGGTAGAGCCTGTCACACCTGGTGCTTATCAGACACGCTACTCACCTGCTGCAGTACAAAAGACCTGTCGCTTCCTTGAGTCTTCACCAGATCGTCAGTTTACCTTCTGTGGTACAAACCTTTTGCTGAGTTTATTGAAAATGTTCTATTTTTTGAAATTATACCTGCTAACACTTACCTCTCCATTAATTCCATCTCCAGATCCAGTGCCTCAATTTGCCCTGCTCCAGCCCCAGACAATCTACTTATCTTTTTGGTCAAATTAATTGTGCAATGTGTCTTGTATCTACTTAAGGGTTTGGCTCAGTATTACAACAGTCGGAGTAGAAACGGTTTGGAAACATGTGATGTTAGTCCTGATACTGTCTGGTTCAGCACATATTTTAAGCAGGTTACTTGCAGATTGCCTGTTACTAATATCTGATCTACTACACACTACAAGTGTCTGATCTACAAGTGTCTGATTTACTCTCAGTAAAAGGGTCTGTTCTACAAGTGTCTGATCTACTCTCACTACAAGTATCTGATCTGCTCACACTACAAGTGACTGATCTATAATTGTCTGATCTGTTCTCACTACTAGTGTCTGATCTACAAGTGTCTGATCTACAAGTGTTGGATCTACTCTAACCACAAGTGTCTGATCTACTGTAACCACCAGAGTCTGATCTACAAGTGTCTGATCTACTCTCACTACTAGTGTTTGATCTACAAGTGTCTGATCTACTCTCACTACTAGTGTCTGACCTACAAGTGTCTGATCTACTCTAACCATAAGTGTCTGATCTACTCTTACTACAAGCGCCTGATCTACAAGTGTCTCACCTACTCTTGTTATAAGTGTCTGATCTACTCTGAATGGAAGTGTCTGATCTGGTCTCACTACAAGTGTTTGATTTACAAGTGTCCAAACTGCAAGTGTCTAAACTATTCTCATTACAAGTGTCTGACCTACTCTCACTTCAAATGTCTGATCTACAAGTGTCAACGGGTGCCTGATCTACTCTCATTACAAGTGTCTTAACTACTATCACTGCAAGTGTCTGATCTACTCTTGTTACAAGTGTCTAATCTATGCTGAATACAAGTTTCTGATCTTATCTCACTACAAGTGTTTGATCTACTCACACTGCAAGTGTTTGATCTAGTCTCGTTACAAGTGTCTGTTCTGCTTTCACTACAATGTTGGATCTACTCTCATTACAATGCCTGACCTACTCTCATTACAAGTGTCTGATCTTCTCTTGTTACAAGTGTCTGATCTACTCTCATTACAAGTGTCTGATCTACTCTCATTACAAGTGTCTGATCTACTCTCATCACAAGTGTCTGATCTACTCTCATTACGAGTGTCTGATCTACTCTCTTTACAAGTGTCTGGTCTACTCTCGTTACAAGTGTCTGATCTTCTCTTGTTACAAGTGTCTGATCTACTCTCGTTACAAGTGTTTGATCTACTCTCGTTACAAGTGTCTGATCTACTCTCATTACAAGTGTCTGATCTACTCTCATCACAAGTGTCTGATCTACTCTCATTACGAGTGTCTGATCTACTCTCTTTACAAGTGCCTGGTCTACTCTCGTTACAAGTGTCTGATCTTCTCTTGTTACAAGTGTCTGATCTACTCTCGTTACAAGTGTTTGATCTACTCTCGTTACAAGTGTCTGATCTACTCTCATTACAAGTATCTGATCTACTCTCACTACAAGTCTCTGACATACTTTTACTATAATTATTTGATCTACTCTCTTTACAAGTGTCTGATCGACAAATGTCTGATCTAATCTCACTACAAGTTCTGATCTACCATCACTACAAGTATCTGTTCTGCTCTTATTACAAGTGGAACAACACACAGATTAATATCAGATTTCAAATCCTACCTGGATTATTTTTGGTAAATTTAAAACTAGGTATAGTCAGTGTCTGGAGGGATTGCCCAATAAACACTAGGTTGAAGATATGTTGGCCTGACTAGTCTGACGTCACAGCTGAAGGATATCTCACTAAATATTAGATTTAGGGACTTGTAATTATTTTTTTTTAAAGTCCATTTATTTTTTGTAAGTACAAACTGGTTGAAATTCTTCCCAGAATGGTTGATTGGACTGAAATTTTGTGATTTACAGCTTTTCATTCATGTTTCACTTTCCCCAGAGCTTCACAGTCGCTTTTATCAGATGGTGGACCCTTGGACTCTTATGAGGTTTAAAGACCTGTAGTAGATTGATGCCTCATGAACCATGACTCCCAGACTACTTTCTTCAGGGATCTTGTTCATTATATCTCCATGGCTGAGCAGTGGTCCTCCTCCCTGCTCCTTCTTATCAGACTGTGGAAAGGCAGTCAGTGGACCACAGACACAGATCAAAGTAGGAGAGGAAGAGCATTTACGCACAGGAGAAGAGGAGCGCTTACACACAGATCAACCTAGAACAGGAGGAGTGGAAGTCCTGGGGCATCCTGACTCCTGTAATGTACACTGGACTGAGATAACCCAATTACATTATTTTAGACACAAATTCATTTACCAGAGTCTCTACATGCCTAACCTTAACCTAAACTCTAACCTTAAAGTAAACTCTGGCTTTAACCGAAATCATAACTTTAACTCAAACCTGAACCTAAACCCTAACCTTAACCTAAATCCAAACCTTAACTTATTTTAAGTCATATGTCAACTTAAAACCATGTTGTTGATCTAATAATAAAGGATTATATCATCGACCTGATTTTTGTCCCCATACGTGAAGCAGGTCCCCATAATGTGAATGTGTACAGATTTAAGTCCTCACACTGCGATAAATACCACATGATTGATTTCATATTCTAGAAAGTGATGATGTCATCCTCTCAGATGGGGGACAAGAGCCAGTTTTATAGGCAAATAATAACATAATGAGTGTGCTAGTCCATTACTGGAGATTTTCCCCTCTTTTCTGTAGTACAGAACACTTATTGTATGTTTATGAATTAATATTTTTTCTTTGAAGAGTTGAAAAGTAATATGTACATTACATCTTATATACTGTTTATGCATGGGACACTGGAACAGAAGAGGATGGAAGGGTACCTGTTACACTGAGATATAGGAGGATGAGAGGGCATCTAATACACGGGGATAAAAGAGAATGGGAGGGCATCTGACATACAGAAATAAAGGGGAAGGGGAGGGTATCTGACAAATATCTAGGTGCTGTAGTTCTGTCTGAAGTGTTGTGTCTCCGCACTGCTGCTGCATTATTTTGACTAAATGAAGGCATGTACTGTTTTTAAACACATTTCAATGCAAAAGTTATTAAATATTGCATTGTTTCCTCATATAGTGCAGCCCTTTTTCCAAAATAATAAATGAAATAGTCAAGTACAGACAAAAACAGTGGTGTAAAGCTATTTATTCAAAAAGTTGCTGAAGTTCAAGGGCCTGTATCTGACTTATTTTTTTCATATATTCGAGCAAAATGTGTCTTTCCCTAGTACAGATATACTTTATAAGCAGCTCTGGAGTGGTATATAATTAGGATGCTTTGAATACATAAGGTGAGTGAGGAATCACTTTGGACCACTATAATGTTTTTAGGACAGTAAAAATCAGGTACAGTGCCTTTAAAATGATTTAGATGTAACTCATAACCTCCCTCAGCTCTTGGGCCCTCCCTCTGTCATTCCCCTTTCCCTCTGCCCCCTCCCCTTGGGCCCTTTCCACTCCCTCGGCCCCTCCCTCTCTGACCGCTGTGGGCTGTGACGGCTCTCACTCTCACATTCCAGTGTTGAGTGAACTCAGCTCTTGCAGAGCGAGGCCATCCAGAGAGGTAACAGAGTCAGTAGAAAACAAGAACCAGAGGAGTACCAAAGTAGAGCCAGAGGAGAGAACCAGAGGAGAGCCAAAAGAGAGGAGACACAGAGAAAAGCCGGAGAAGAACCAGAGGAGAGACAGTGGAGACCCAGAACCAGAGGAGAGCCAGAGGAGTACCAGAGAAGAACCTGAGCCAGAGGAGAGACAAAGCAGAACCAGGGGAGAGACAGAGGAGAACCATAATTAGAGGAGAGCCAGAGGAGAACTAGAACCAGAGGAGTAACAGAGGAGAGCCAGAGGAGAGACAGAAGAGAGTCAGAATCAGAAGAGAGCCAGAGGAGATCCAGAGGAAAACTAGAACCAGAGGAGTGATAGGGGAGAACCAGAGGAGAGACAGGGGAGAATCAGAATCAGAGGAGAGCCAGAGGAGTACCAGAGGAGAACGAGAAGAGAAACAAAGGAGAACCAGAGGAGATACAGAGGAGAACCAGAGTCAGAGGAGAGCCAGAGGACAGCCAGAGGAGAGCCAGAAAATAACCAGAGGAGAGGCAGAGGAGAACCAGAACCAGAGGAGAGACAGTGGAAAGCCAGAGAAAAAACAGAGGAGAGCCAAAGAAGAACCAGAGGAGAACTACAGGAAAACCAGAGGAGAACAAGGAGAGCTGGAAGAAAGGCGAGCCACAGGAGAACCAGAGAAGAACCACATGAGAACCAGAGAAGAGCCAGAAGAGAGATAGAGAAGAGCCAGAGAAGAACCAGAGGAAAGCCAGAGGGGAGCTAGAGGAGAGCCAGGGGACAACCAGAATCAGAGGAGAGCCAGAGGAGAATCAGAACCAGAGGAGAGCCAGAGAAGAACCAGAACCAGAGAAGAGCCAGAGGAGAATCAGAGCAGAGCCAGAGAAGAATCAGAGAAGAACCACACGAGAACTAGAGGAGGGCCATAAGAGACCCAGAGGAGCCCCAGAGAAAAGCCAGAAGAGAACCAGAGGACTTCAGAGAGACAGGTTTGGGAAGGATTCTTCTAGGAGTGATTCGCAGCTGGATGTTTCCTTCTTTCTAACAAGGGATTTCTGTGAAGACTTCTCCCATATCCACTCTCTCTTTCTGCAGAGGAGGAGCCCACACTTTGGATCATTGCTGCTTAGATTCAGACAACAGCAAACATCTTACAGCAGGATTTGAAGTACTAAATTTGAGGTAAGTGACACTTTCATACCTTATTTTTGGCTTTTTCAGACAACATGACAACATTCTCTAGTCCAGTATTTTAAACAGGAGATGGAGATCAGTATACCATAAGCCTACACAGCTGTTATGTGCAGCATGTACAGAGGTGGGTAGAGAAAAAAAACAAAACGTCAGTCAGTTTTCTTGACTTGAATCAGAACAGCTGTAAGACCACATAGACTAGTACACATCCATGGACCACTATGGAGCCGAACCTACCTGGACGACTAAGGGATCACACAGAAATAAGGCCACATGGTAATATAAAAACTACTGAAATAAAGTAAAACTTTTACTGAAGTAAATATGACTCAAGTTGGAATAATATGTATGCTGCTAGAAAAGTACTCTGAAAAGTACAAATTCTTTAAAAATTTACTTGAATAAATGTAAATGAGTATTACCCACCTCTGTGCATATGTAAAATGGCAAATGCAGCTGTTGAAGTTTGGATTTGTTTAACAGTTAAATAAGCAGAGTGTGAGGAATCTGTGTGTTTTGGAAGTGGTGTGATGACATCATGACCATCCAATCAAGAGCCAGCGTTTGAACGGGGTTAGGGCAGGAGCTGAGGCGTGTGAGGGCTGAGTGTAAGCAGGCTGTGCAGCCGTAAAGGGCCCCGCTAGTCACCAGGAGGGACAAAGAGCATGACAGCCAGGTTCTGCATTATCTTTTAAGTTTAAAATTTAAAACTCGATTTCGATACCAAAGAACAGAGTTGATATTCAATACTGATTCCGATACCACAATGATAATAAAAACACTCTTTCTTTAGACAATAAAATGTGATTTTCAGTTTTGATACTAGTTTTAGTACTCATTAATATTTGATTTTTAAAATATTGAAGATAATCAGTGCTAAATAATCACTTTACAAAGCCCTGCTGGATGACAATAAAGTGTATCTCTAAGATATTTTATAAGCACTTACATAAATATATACTGACATAATGAGATAGTCCTTTACTGAAGATTTCCCTCTATTTTTGTAGTACAGAACTTTTATTTCATGTTTATATTTTTCTCCAAACCACTGAAAATGGGAGGGCATTGAACAAACAGAGATACAGAAGCATAGGAGGGCATCTGACACACAGAGATACAGGAGGACGGGAGGGCATCTGACACACAGGGACACGGGAGAATAGGACAGCCTCTGACCCACAGGGACACAGGAGGATGGGAGGGCATCTGGCACAGGCCTGTCTAGGTACTGTAAGTCTGTCTGAAGTGTTGTGTCTCCTCACAGCTGCAGGGACCATGGCCGAAGCACCTCTGGACCCGTCCAAGCTGCACCTCCACAGTGAGCTCCTTTATACACCTCCACACCTCCATCAAACCTGTGGTAATGAACACAGTACTTGTCTTTTAAGAGTCTATATTACACTCTTTTCTGATCTGTTATGTTGTTTCTTCACCACAAACATACCAGGAGTTGTGTTTTGCTTTATTCATACATTTTTAACACAGAAATCCTGCATATTTAGTTTGTGTCTCAAACTGAAAACACTGAAAAATCTGTTCCTCCTTGTGATGTCATGATGTGGGACTACAGGAAAGACTCCGCTGCATTTTTAAACTTGCCTATGCCTTCACTAGAGTAATTTGTATAATTTGCAGCTCTGGAATTGTCAGACTTGTTTAGTTTTCTTGTAACTTCTTAGCTTTTCAGTACACCAGAGGCTTCTCTAGACTTTTGTGGCAATCACAACTGAACAAAATGTTATTTATTTTTATATTTTTAAGGCAACAATTTAGGACTGCACAGGAAAAAAAGCAGGCTAAAATTACTAGTTAGCTTTCAAACTACCATTTAATGACATTGCATATTGAGCTTCAGAGATGTAGACAGACTAATAATCCAGGATTACTCTGAGATGTGTGACTGAAACAAAACACATCTCCAGGTATGTTTTTGAGACAGTAACAGTTATAACATGGTTTAAAGCTTACAAGAGTAAATTTTGCGAAATATAGGGCCTTTAAAATAATACTCAGTGCAGTTCATCTTTTTAAACTTTTTAAACCCCTGTGTTTCAGATGACCTCTCGGTGCCCTCCTCTCCTGCCACTGTGCGGAGTGAGTGTGGCATCACCCCCCTGACGCCCACGCCTTCTCCGGTACCCCACTTTTCCACTGGCACCCTCCCCAATAACACCCAGTCATACAGTAATGTCCTTGCTATCATGGTGGTAACACACTCCCCACTAACACCCTTGCTGTCATGGTAAAGTGCTTCCCGGTAATGCCCTAGCTGTCGTGGTAATGTGCTCCCCAGTAACACTCCTCCCCCTTTCCTATAAAACACACTTTCCTGCTAAGAATTTTAACCTTTTAAAGTTTACCCCTCTGTCCATGATGTAAGTTGTAAGTTATAACTGTGTGTGTGTGTGTGTGTGTGTGTGTGTGTGTGCATGCTTGCGTGCGTGCGTGGTATTGTGCAGAGGGTGGCGGTGCGACCCAAAATGGCCTCTCTGTTCTCAGTGGTGGTGGCCATAGACTTTGGAACCACCTCCAGTGGCTACGCTTTCAGCTTTACCCACTCAGAAGCCATCCATGTCATGAAGTAAGGCTTTCTATTTACTGTGATCATACTCTAGTCTTGATTAAATCCTAGTTATGTTCTAGTGTAGTCCGAGTTTAGTCTTTGTTTAGTGTTGGTCTAGTCCTGGCTTAGTCCCGTTTTAACCCTGGCCTAGTCTTGGTCATGTTTAGTTCTGGTTTTGTCCTGGTCTTGGTTTAATCCTGATTTAGTCCTGGTTTAGTCTTGGTATAGTCCTGGTTTCGTCCTGGTTTAGTCATGGTTTAGTCCTGGTTTAGTCCTGGTTTAGTCCTGGTGTAGTCCAGGCCTAGACTTGGTCAAGCCAAAAATAGTCTTGGTAGAGTCCTTTTTTAGTTCTTGTCTAGTCCTAGTTTAGTCCTGGCTTAGGCCTAGACTAGTCCTGGTTTAGTCCTGGTCTACTTTTACTGTAATCCTGGTTTACATGGATGAGACCCATTTGTTAATGATGACTGATGACTGACTTTGTGTCCAATGGGAGCAGGCGCTGGGAGGGCGGGGACCCCGGAGTAGCCAATCAGAAGAGCCCCACATGCTTGCTGCTGACCCCTGACCTCCGCTTCCACAGTTTTGGCTTCTCGGCACGGGACTTTTACCATGACCTAGACCCAGATGAGGCACAGCACTGGCTTTACTTCGACAAGTTCAAGATGAAGATTCACAGCACCAGTGTGAGTGTGTCAGGGGTATTAGACACATGACAGGTTTTGGCCAGATTTTGACAGAAATTGGTATTGTTGTAAATATAAATTATAGTTTTACACTGACCAAAAGCAGTTTGTGAAGAAAAGTTGAAAATATGTTGAAAATTACAGGAATTGGAGAGTTCTATATCAGAGAGTTCCATATTGATGACATCACAGTAGGGAGAATTCTTTTCAAAGCAACACATTTTCTCAGATATTTTAAACATTATTTCAACAAAATAATGGTGTTTTCTTATATTTTTATTTGTCAAATTATAATTTCAGTGCACATCATAGGAGTTTTGCCCCTGTATACAACAGTGTTGCTAGGTAACATATGATTATGGTTATTATGGTTATGAAATTCCCTAGTGTGCTGTCATGATTTCTAACCAGAAAGTAAAATTTGAAACCTAAAAAAATAGCTAAACTGAGAAAAAATGTGAACATTTTTAGTAAAATCGTAAATATAAAGTTCTTAACTATGTTGTAGTAAAATCAGTAGTTTAAGATGTAAAACTAAAGTCTCTAGACTAAAGTGTAGTTCAACAGGTAGGAGTCATCAGATCCTGTGTCAGGGCAGTTTGCAGGCGATACGCGCCCTTAGGACAAAAGTGTCCCTTTTCTATGTCCTGCAGCATCACAGTAGTTTCCAGTGGAAGCCGAGTAAGGTCTGGAGACACAACACAAAAGCCTCTTCTAAGCCTCTCTCTCACTCCACTCGGTTGTTTCACTTGGTGATGAGATGGGACATTCCCTCAAATTGTTTGCTCTGGAACATCTTCTGTTTTATATTCGACTGCAGACCTAAACAGCACACTGAATTTTGCCCCATCATATTATGAACAAGTAGCTGTTAGCAAATGTAAAACTGCCCCCTCAACACAATACTGTCACACCATTTGTTCAATATGCCTTGACTGTAACCAGAGATGGGTAGTACTTGAGTCACTTTTTAAAGAAATTGTACTTTTTAAATTGTACTTTTTTCCTAACAGCTTCCCTTACTCCTGCTTGAGCTATATTTTTTATTGAAACAACGGTACTCTAACTTGAGTAAAAGTTGTGGTTATTCTTCCCAATATGAGTAAATCTACAAGTGACTAATGCTTTATGTTGCCAATATGAAATGATTTGAACATTTGTATTTCTTCCCCCGCTCCTTTAAATATAATTTTAGTTATTCTAATTTGTGTGCATATCCTGTGAAAATACCAAATGTTATACGACAGTTACTCTTTATGTTATTTTTACTTGGGTAGTACTTTTGCAAAACACTTTTTTCTCTTACTTAAGTAATATGACTTTGAAGAAACATTACACTTACTTCTGTACAATGTTTGGCCACTCTACCACCTGTGACTGTAACCATGAACTAAAGAAAATGTCATCGCCTCAGAGGTCACCAACTGAGCGAGGGACAGGGAACGTCAAGCCCCTGAGAAAAATGCCTACTTAGAAGGAAGTAGGCGGGAAGCAGGAAGTACAACAGGAAGTACATCAGGAACTAGAGTGAGATTGATTAAGTGGACATCCGCAGGTCCAACAATCCAACAATCAGACTCTGCTTTATTTGCCGGTTGCCTAGTGACTGGCAAGGACACAAAGCTTTATTCTGGAGTTTAGATAAGCCTTAAAGAAAAGGTATTTTACTTCTATGGGGTATTAACTGCTAACACGTAACACATTTCGGTCACCATGTTACCTTTTATTGTTTTGAAAATGCTATATTCACCAAAACCAACGTATTAATATGTTTAATAAGTTTCACTTTTGTTTTGGATGCTCTCAGTTCACCCTCTCTTTGCTCTTCATGCTATGTTACTCTCCCTTCATAGCGCACAATCAGCGTGTATCCCATTATTGAAACTACTGTACATTGTATCAGGTTTGTGAAATTGTAGTATCTTTTTTGTATAATTTTTAAAATTATTATTATTTTTTTATATTTATGGACAATTGTAGTGCAAGAGCCTTGTGGGATGAGCATTGGACAGAATGTTACAGCGAACTGTTACGAGGGAAGAGAGCTAAAATACTCAAAATAACATAGCATGCATGACATCTCAAACCTCTTTAGGCATGTTTTTGATTAGAGACATTATAACATGGTAGCAAGTTCTAAAATGTTAAAGCTACATTATGCAACTTTTGAGTAGACTTTGTTTTCCTCCCATGTGTATAGTAAGAACTGTGCTGTACACTGTCTGCATCTAATTATAAAACATCTTGTTGATCACAAACTCATAAGAAAGAGCCATGTGAGTTCCTATATGACTCTTTAGGATGAGAGTTGATTGGCTGCATGTTTGTGGTCCACCCTGCTTGACTTTGTGTGAAGGCAAAACTATACCCAAAAAATTAACTAACAATGTGCCAAATTTTTGTAAGAGCCACGAACCACTTGTGAGTGATTTAAATACTTACTTTCTTCTTTCTTGGTTTGAGAATCAGGTAGGCTTATCCCAGATTTAAAGTGGGACAAAATACCTAAACTCCACCACTACATTTCAAATGGGGCTGCTATACTGGGCAGTACCTGGAGGACTAAAGGGGAGAGTGAGCACGGAGGAGGGGCAGGGTCTGGAACCTTAAGGAACAGTGTGATTGGTCTAACAGCTATCCACAATTCAAAGTCCACCCCTGTAACCAGGTGACTGTATTCAGAAACACCTGGATGTAATCAGGGCAGTCTTTCATGATGTCACCAATTACATAAAATTGCAGAGGCCACTGAGGTACATTTGCAACTTTCTGGTCCAAACGCCCAAATATAAGTCTGAGCGTTTCGACCAGAAAGTTGCAAATGTACTTAGTTTGTACTAAAATTTCCCCTTCCCAAAAATGAGAAGAACAGTAGATAATGCTATTAAAACACCATGTACACAGTAAATCCAATCAGAATTAGAAAAAGTTATACTGTCATTGTCAATGAATAAAATTCACAAACCAGGAACAATGAACAATAATATTGATAAAACAAAAAGGCATGCATAAACAGTGAGATTTTAGATCAAAATAGACTTGGACTGAATATAAATGCTAAACATAACAGTGCAAAACTATGAGTGAAAATAAATGTATTGTTGAAGCTATGTGATTACTGTTACATAATGTTTGTGGTGTCTGGTCTCCTTTCAGGACCTCTCCATGGAGACAGAGCTCGAGGCGGTCAATGGCCGAAAAGTCCGAGCCATCGAGGTGTTCGCCCACGCTCTGCGTTTCTTTAGAGAGCACGCCCTAAAGGTGACCAGACCCACCTAAACCCACACACATGCTATGCTTTCTCTGAAGACACACCCCAAAAGTTACACCCACTCACACACCTATACACACATGCCCTGCACTTCTTCAGAGAGTGTGCCTTACAGGTGACCTCACCCACCTACAACCACCTACCCCCACCTACCCCCACCTACACACACCTACACCCACCTACACCCACCTACACACACCTACACACACCTATACATACAAACAGACGAGACACACACGCCCTGCGCTTCTTCAAACAGCTAAAGGTGACACTCACACACCTACACACACACACACACACACACACACACACACACACACACACACACACACACACACACACACCCCCTATATACACACACATGGCATGTGCTTCAGAAAGCACACCGTAAAGGTGAGACTGTCACACCCTCCACCCTAACCACATACACACACATCTACACCCACAGACACACATACTTTTTCAGGGGGCACGCCTTAAAGGTTAGACCGCCACTCCCACCTACACTTTCATACCTACCACACACAGCCACACATGCTCTGCACTTTTTCAGAGAACACAACCTCAAGGTGCAAGTGTGGGTGGAGATTTGTGTGGGTGTGTGTATGTTGTGCCTCCATGCTTTTAGGGGACACTACATTGACTTCCACTCATTTCTTGGAGACCGATCCTAACCTTAACCTAAAGCCTATTTAAACCCATAACTGAACCTTGAACCATTTTATTGACCTAATAATAAAGGATTTACCTTATGTCCCCATAAGAGAGGCAGGTCCTCATGATGTGAGTGTGTATAGTCCCCACACTGTGAGAAATCCCAGCACAGAGAGATGATGATAATAATAAGAGTTGTGTGTATGCAGGAGGTGAAGGAGCAGTCTTCGTCGGTGCTGGAGGGAGAGGATATCCGCTGGGTCATCACTGTACCAGCCGTGTGGAGACAACCAGCCAAACAGTTCATGAGAGAGGCTGCCTACCTGGTACATCACCTACGTGCACGCACGCACTAAACCCTAAACCCTAAACCCTAAACCCTATTAAAGAGTTATACTGCGGGAGCTCATTTTTCACTGGATTTGTAGAGAAGTGAAAAATGTAACATAAAAATTTAGAAGTTTAAAATCTAACAGTTTTTACAGGGACTATAATCTGTTTCTATGGCGCACAGATTGCCTAAGTTAAGTCGGCCATCCTATGACCTGAAGATTGGCGGTTCAAATCCCACTCAACGTAAATCCCTTTGGTTGAGTGGACCGTTCCATTGACCACAGGTTGGCGGTGCGATTCCAGCTCCTACAGATGAATATTCTCATGATGTCATTTGGCCAGACACTTAAACTACCATTTACCAATCACACCTACAGATGTCTGGAGACACACACACACACACACACACATCCCCTGTCCCTCACCCTTGTACTGTGGTGATGATGTCATGAGGAGTGGACAATAAGGAGACCGGCAAGCAAACAGGAAGACCTCCGAGCCCCCGCCCTACCCACACTAGAGGATTATGCAGGACTTTTTAAAATCTTTTATTCATCTCATCAATTTAACTGTCTGAAGGCATTTTATCTGAAAAGGCCTAAACTACAGGGTTAACTAATTTTACTCAGAATAACACCCCATGAAAACCCAGGGCGGGCATCTGACACAGGAAGGGCATCTGACATATAGGCGAGGCTAATGTCTCCGGACTGTCCCCTCTGACCCTGTCCCCTCTGTGTCCTCAGGCGGGGCTAGTGTCTCTGGACTGTCCGGAGCAGCTGCTGATCGCTCTGGAGCCTGAGGCTGCGTCCATCTACTGTCGCAAGCTCCGCCTCCACCAGGTGATTGACTTGAGCACTCAGCCCATCCCCAACGGCCTGGGTGTGGACGAGTCTCATCCCTTTGACTCCAGCTTCAGACAAGGTACATCCACATTAGCCTGTAGGTCTATAGTCCACCTGCCAATCAAACTACCAACTATTGTTAGATTGTCAGATTAAAGGTGCACTATCAGTCAATCAATTTCACTTTATCTGTCTCTGAGGGGCAATGAACTACAATTATAACAAAAAGCTCAAACTTTGGTTTGAGCTTTTTGAGCAACTTGAACTTGCTCCAAAAAAAGGCAGTGCAGCTTATCAGATTCAGTGTTAGGGCAGTTTGAGGAGAGTAGCAGCTCTCAGGACAAAAGTGCCCCTCCCACTTACAAAATGTAGCCCACATCAGTAACACTTAATCATAATTAGACTTATAAATACATTGAAGAACATGCATTTTACTATGAGTGGAATTGCTATTGTCAGCTTTACCATGACTGCAAAATTCCACTCTGAGTTGTGAAAAGCTTTTATAAATTTATCCTGGTGAATAAAAATTAAAATGTGTAGAAAGCATAAGGTAAGTGAGGAATAACTTTGGATCACTGCAGACCATTTAAAATGAACTACTTCTGTTTTGCACATTTTTAAGACAGTAAAACTCAGGTACAGTGCCTTTAATGCCATGCCTTCATTTGGCCTTATAGAGTTTGCAGGGTTAAACTTGTAGCTGAGCACAAGCCTGAAACAAAGAGCGATTCGAAGCTCATGTGAAATGTGATCCATAAGTCCAAATGTGCTGGTCCAGGGGCTGTAATTGGAACAAGGTGCAGGCAGTGGAGCAGTGATTTCACCCTGTCACCACAAGCACACACATGTTGGGTTTCCATGCTTTGTGGGGACATTACATTGGCCTCCATTCATTTTTTAGAGAATGGTTCTAACTTTAACCATAGTCACTACATGCCTAAACACAGCACCATCATTTCAACATTTTTCTTTGCTCTTTCCCCTAAATAGCTTCCAGGCCTGCTCTCCCTCTCTCCCTAGTTAATTATGTTAAAGAGGGGGTATTACACGTCTATGGGGTCTCCTAACACATAACATATTTAGATCACCATGTTACCTATTATTGCACTCATTTTGACACTCTGAGTATCCCCTCCCTTTGTTCTGTGTGCTAAGTGTTTTGTGTCATACTTTTGTATATTTATGAAGAATGGGAGAATGGGTGAGGAAGGCTTACAGCTAACTTTAAGGTTTGAACAGGGCCCAGGGCAGATTGCTAGATTACTCAAACATACATGAATGACATATACAATCTCTTTTGGCACGTTTTTGATGGTGGAATAATGTTATAACGTGATTGAAAGCTCCACAAAATGTTGCATAATACCCCCTCTATAAGGTTAGAATCAGTCTCCAGTCAATATAATGTCCCTAAGAAGCATGGAAACCCAATGAGTGTGTGTGTATGGATTATTACATGTTTGCATGTGTGTGTATGTATTTTAACATGTACATGTGCGTTTCAGCGCGGGAGCAGCTGAGGCGGTCCAGGCACAGCAGGACTTTTGTGGTGGAGAGTGGGACTGGAGATCTTTGGTCCGAGCTTCAGACCGGTCAGTACCACAGACACGCACACACACGACATGATGTCCCATTTATTTATTATTGTTATAATTTGGTGTTTTTGTTCTCAATACAATTATCCAATCCGAAAGCAGAATGAGCCCCATATAAGTCTCTCATTTGCCAGTTTAAATGCTGAAATCCAGTTAGTTTAAACTTAAAAGGACTCTCTCTAATCTGAGTCATCACTACCTAAACCCCAGCACCTGCAGCCAAACATTAATCAGTTATAGTGCAGCCTCTGCAGCCCAGTGACTGAATTGTAGAGGTTCTGAGCTTTCAGTTGTGATTGTAGAACATGTAGTTTAACACGGTAGGAGCACAGGCGATATGCCATCCTAGTCTCTCAGATCCTCCCTCCTCTCAGACCTACACTTGTGCTCTGTCAGAGAATTCACACAGGCCTCTCCATACCTGGGTCATTTCTGTAATCTGTCCCTATCTATCTTCTGCTGTACTGTACACACAGATACTACTAGGGGGCACACACGAGCAGCGTAGGGAGACGTTGCCGCTGTGCACACATTGTTTATGTTCAGACAGGAAGTGTAGAGGAAAGCTCACGTTTCACTCACACACAGGCTTTGTTATGAAGGTGCCTGCTTTAGTGAACACAAGGTGTTAGTTTTAATTTACAGTTAAAATTTAGTTCATTTCAAGTTCATAGACATTGTAGTATTGTACTTTCATCTCACAGTAAGAATGTCTTGGGCTCGATTTTCAGACAATTTGGGGCCTTTCTGGGTGGAGTTTGCATGTTCCCCCTGTGTCTGACTAGGTTTCCCCCATCAACCCACAACATGCACAAAAACTCAAATCCTCCAACTAAGGTAGTTCTGCACAAGACTAGCTCAACATCTGGAGATGGGTCCCACTACTCCTGACAAGTTTAACTCTATAGCACGGGTAAAATGCAGGTTTAATTCAGTGAAGGATGGGTCAAATGCAGGCGTAACCCAGAGACACTGAAGGATGGGTCAAAGGCAATTTAAACCCAGAGATATTTAAGAATGGATCAAATGCAGGTTTGACCCAGTGACATCGAAAGATGGGTCAAATGTGTTTCTTAACTCAGAGACACTGACGAGTGAGTCAAATGCAGGTTTAACCCACAGACACTGAAGGATGGGTCAAATGCAGCCTTATCCCGGTTATAGTTTCAGATATGCCGTTTACATTCGCTCAGAGAAACAGGATACTCATATCCCTGTATGCATGAGGTATCACAAGTATCCTGGATATTTAGAGTGGTAACTATGGCAACTATGGCGCAGATATGGCAAGAAGTTAAATATGTCGGCAACTTTGCTAACATAAGGCTTTTAGTATGTTCCTAATGACAAAAAAAATATACATTCAAATAAGAACATTAGACTGTGACGCGCTAAGAACTGTTGAAAAATAGTTCTACTGTGCCAGTTTAGTTCAAGAGTAACACAGACAGCCACAGAAGTTAACCTGGATTTAAAATGCCGCTGTATTAAACAGTAGACTACCGTATTTTGTTGGTATTATAACGTATACAGGTATACAATAGGTCTACAATATTATTACTTTAAACGTCCTGGTAGAAGTTTGAGTTGTTTTGGGGAAGTTGCTGTTCCTACCATATTTGTTACTTTAGTTCGCACATGCTCAGTACAGTATCAGTTTTGATAAATCACTGTGCCTACATGCCACAGTATCACAGATACTATTGAAATACTCCAGTGAGAGTATCCATATTTCTCATAATCGGGATACTGGCTGATGCTGAAATCACAATACTGCGGTTTACATGGACACACACAAAACCAGGATACTTGAAAAAACCCGATCACAACCAGCATACTCAAGCGCATGTAAAAGCATACAATGAAGGACTGGTCAAATGCAGGTTTAACGCAGAGACACTGAACGGTGGGTCAAATGCAGAGGACACATCTCCCTACTGGGACAATAAAGTGCACCTTATCCCAGGGGAATCCCAAACTTTTTAGGCCAAAAAACCCTAAATCGAAATCTCCACTGCTGATTTGAAGCTTGTATTAATTTGAAGGAGCAGGACACATCATATATAAGTTTAATCGTATTTATTTGACCCAATTTCACCAAAAATATAATGTGTTATAATTTAAAAAGTAGATTTTAAAATAATTTGCAACCCCCAGCTCATGTCCGCATCTCCACATTAGGAACCAATGCCTTTTCTTAACTCTGAAGAAAAATACCATGAAAGAATAAAACCAGTGCTAAAAAAAAACAGACCAAGACTATAGCTCCTTAATATCTGGAGGTTCGTGTACCACAGGTTGAGAAACATGCCTAACTGAAAACAGGCAAGACGCTTGGTACTGGGGAGGCAGTATCTCACCTGACTCAAGAGACAGTTTGAAACCTGCTCTCTCTTGTACATACTGTTATATCCTTGGGCAAAACACTTCTCTGCCTTGACTCCAATCTGTGTACTCTGTTGTGTGAATGGGCGAGTGGTGCTTTGGTGTATAGTGAGGTCTCGTAGGTATTGCTGTATTGAAGATGATTGCATGTGGAGACCTAATGCCTTGTCCTTCCATAGGTGACCGCTATGTGGTGGCCGACTGCGGAGGCGGGACTGTGGACCTGACCGTGCATCAGATTGAACAGCCTCAGGGCACGCTGAAGGAGCTCTACAAGGCATCAGGTACTGTACCCAACCATAGCATGTCTGCACCAGTACACTTTTAAAGTAGGGGTATTATGCAAAAATAACTTTTTGTTCCATTTTATAACGTTTTTCCCTCATCAACAACATGTTTAAATGTTTTATGTCATCCATGCATGTTTGACACTGCATGCATGGATGACGTGCACTATTTGACAGGCCCTCCATACAGTTAACACTCCTGTCCAATGATCAGCACACAAGTCGACGTAATCCTACCTCCCACACGGCCATTTCTTATAGATATACAATAGCAGATACAAGACAATATAGTGACTTGGCACAGAGTTAAAAACAACTCTGTTTTCAACAAATCTAGTATTTTCAAACAATTAAAGGTAAGATGGTGATGTAAATATAGTTGAAACCAGAAGTGCACATACACAAATTAAAAAGCACATAGGCTTTTTTTTCCCCTCACTAGCTGACATGAAGTCAGACTGAACTTTTCCTGTTTTAGGTCAATTAGGATTACCAAAATTATTTATATTTGCTAAATCCCAGAATAATCAGAGAAAGATTTTTGTAGACAATGTTTCATTACTTTATTCAAAGTCAGAAGTTTAGATACATTTCATTAGTATTTAGTACCATTGCCTTTGACTTTAGGACTTGGGTCAAACCTTTTGGACCTTCCACAAGCTTCTCACAATAGTTGGCAGGAATTTTGGCCCATTCCTCCAGACAGAACAGGTGTATCTGGGCCAAGTTTGTAGGCCGCCATGCCTTTTCAGGTCATCTCATAAATGTTCAGTAGGACTGAAATCAGGGCTTTGTGATGGCCATTCCAAAACATTGACTTTGTATCCAGTTTGGTAGTATGCTTCAGGTCATTGTCCATCTGGAAGACCCATTTCTGCCCAAGCTTTAACCTTCTGCCTTGATGTCTAATGCTCTTTTCTCATGATGCCATCTATTTTGTGAAGTGCACCAGTCCCTCCTGTCGCAAAACAACCCCACAGCATGATGTTGCATAATGATTTCACAGTTGGGATGGAGTTTTCAGGGTTGCAAGCCTCCTCTTTTTGTCCTCCAATAGTAACAATGCTCATTAAGGCCAAACATTTCAATTTTAGATTCATCAGACCACTGGACATGTCTCCAGAAATGAAGGTCTTTATCCCTGTGCATTTGCAAACTGTAATCTGGCTTTTTTATGTTTCTTTTGGAGTAATGGCTTCTTCTTAGCAGAGTGGCCTTTCAGCCCATGTCGCTACAGTACTCGTTTCACTGTGGATAATGACACACTCTTTCCAGCTTCAGCCAGCATCTTCACAAGGTCTTTTGCTTTTGTTCTTGGGTTGATATGCACATTTTTGGACCGGATCATCTCTGGGACACAGAACCCATCTCCTTCCTGAGCTGGACATTCCCCTGGTGTTTATACTTGCATATATGATTGTCTGAACAGATGAATGTGGCACCTTCAGGCATGTGGAAATTGCAAGGATGAGCCAGACTTGCAAGTCCACAATTCTCTTCCTGATATCTTGGCTGATTTCTTTTGACTTTCCCAATGATTTTCTCATCTCCTGATCTCATTATTTTAGCATTTAGCAAATAGAAATTATTTTGGCAATCCTAATTGACCTAAAACAGGAAAAGTTTAGTCTGACTTCATGTCAGACAGTGGGAAAAAAAGGGCATGTGTCTTTTTATATAGTGTATGTAAACTTCTGGTTTCCACTGTATGTAATTTGTTAATAATTAATATCTCATAGAAGTGTAATACCACCATTTTAAAGCTTCAGTAGGCACTTTTCAGAATATCACCTGGCTAGTTCTGGTTGCCTCCAAAATGCAGATCTTCAGAAGAGAGATAAATTAAATGCCATATTGTGTAACATTTCATGCAAACTATCACAACTTCATGGAGATAAGCCAGCAAACAATCCACCATAAAAATTACAAAGTGTACGTCTCTTAACTCTGTAGCTCTCACAAATCCATTGGTACATTGTTAATGTCCATATCCATTAACTTTCCGGCACGTGCGCAACTTTAGAGCAAGTTTTTTTTCAGACACAAAAGTGAAACTGCCCAAGCGCAGCCTATCATAGCACAATTTTCGGTTCCTTTATTATTAGTGCAGCGGCCAAATTTTGTCACTGGGTATTGCTTTTACAATGTACTCTTGGGGAAAACACAAGATTTACTGATTTACAAAATAAGTCTGGTACTCTGCTTTACATCTGTGTGCAGGAGGTCCATATGGAGCTGTGGGGGTGGACATGGCATTTGAGTCGATGCTGTGTCAAATCTTTGGAGAAGACTTCATCCAGAGCTTCCGAGCCAAGCGTCCTGCAGCCTGGGTGGACCTGAGCATCGCCTTTGAGGCCCGCAAACGCACAGCTGCTCCGGGACGCACCAATGCTCTCAACATCAGTCTGCCCTTCTCCTTCATCGACTACTACAAGAGGCACCGCGGACACAGTGTGGAGGCTGCACTCAGGAGGACCAGGTACCAGGGGGAAGACGGGGAAAGGACCTGACTTAAGACGTGGCACAATAACACCATCATATATCATGATAAATGTGATAACATGTTCTGAAATGCATGGGATTCTTGGATTAGTTTATCAGTTTAGATTAGAGCTAAGATTGTTATTTTTGCCCCTGTTTAAAATGTGCCCTGTGAGCTGAATGGTGACACACTCTTACACTGGCCACGTGTCCTGTGTATGAACAGTCTGAACATGGTGAAGTGGTCATCGCAGGGCATGCTGCGGCTCACTCAGGAGGCTATGCATGAGCTCTTCCAGCCTACCATCCTCAGCATCGTCAGACACATAGGTAAGAGACACTGCTCTACAAATACAAGGGGGTTTAGAGGGTTGATCTGAATTGTGTGAAGGCTTTCTCCTTCTCTTAAACCAACCACGAATGCTACATTCATTTTCACCCAAGACATGTCCATCTGTTAGCATCATGTAAAAAAAAAAATTGCATGTTTTTTCCATCTGGTTTCACTTCCACTGTTACCAACAGAAGGTGCAGATATTACAGTCTTCATATTCAACCCAACCTAACACAACATTACGTGAAAAAAATTTCTTTGAATAACCCCTCATGTCTCTTCCCTCCCCACCACCAGAGGAACTGATGAATCGACCCGAGGTGCAGGGCGTGCGCTTCCTCTTTCTGGTGGGTGGGTTTGCTGAGTCTGCCATGCTACAGAGGGCCATCCAGAGGTCTGTGGGGCGTAGCTGTCGCGTCATCATCCCACATGATGTGGGGCTGACTATCCTGAAGGGGGCGGTGCTGTTTGGCCTGGACCCCAGTGTGGTGAGGGTGCGCCGCTGCCCCCTCACCTATGGGGTGGGGGTGCTCAATCGCTTTGTGGAGGGGCGACACCCGCGGGACAAGCTGCTGCTCAAGGATGGCCGCGAGTGGTGCACGGACATCCTGGACCGCTTTGTCTCTGTCGACCAATCAGTGGCTCTGGGAGAGGTGGTGAGGCGGAGCTACACACCAGCACGCGCTGGCCAACGTAAGATCATCATCAACATCTACTGCAGCTGCTCAGATGACGTGGTGTATGTGACGGACCCCGGGGTAAGGAAGTGTGGCACCATCACACTGGATCTGCCCCAGCCCCTGCCTGGCCCCGGGACCACAGGGTCCAGTGCAGGGGGCCCGCCACAGCGCAGGGAGATCAGGGCCTCAATGCAGTTTGGAGACACAGAGATCAAGGTGACCGCTGTGGATGTCATGTCCAACCGTTCAGTGCGGGCATCTGTGGACTTCCTGTCCAACTGAACATGAAACAGTGCTCACAGGACACACACAAGACACACAGTCCTTCAGAGGACAGTCCTGCTGAAGAGTATACAGTCCTACAGAATGCTCAACATCAGCAGTTAGCTCTGAGCACTTCAGCAGGGCACCAGTGAGTGCCCCCAACAGTTGAACTGTCCTTAGGCAGTGAACAGACTGAACAAAATGATGCTAAACACACTGTGCACACTCCATCCTCTGCTTTCTTACCAACTGAGTGCCTTCTTGTGACTATATCATTTCCTCTTTGGTCCTCCTCTAGGGCCTAAGCCTCATGTTTCCTGGCAGGTCTATCCTTCTGCATATATGCATTGCAATCTCCCACTAAAATGTACACTTGCAATTAGTTTTTGAATTTATAATTTCCAGGACATATCCTGGACCTGGAAAGACTTGTATAACTGAGATTCTTGGGGTTTATCTGATGAACTCAGGCAGACTTGCTTGCTTGGGCAGCTATAGTAAAAGGCTAGTCTCGCCACAAGACTAAATAGTATACACCACTTAGTGGTCATATGCTGAACTGAAAGTTAAATTTTAAAATGCTGGAAATTGTCAGTGTCTAGTTAAAATGATGTAATACAAACATACTCATGTGTCATATATAGATCTTATTTACTGTGAGAACAGAATAAAGATTTTCTGTCCCCTTAAGAGCTGCACCTGTCTTATGAGCTGGACAATAAGGGCGCACACACAAGAGCACGGTTTGAGCTGTTACTTTATTAATGACACTGGTCCAATAAATACTTGTACACAGCAGAAGAACAGGTACCTCTGACCTGTCCTCCTCCTCTGAACACAATTCAGTGTCTGAGCAGAACACCATACAGAAGACTGTACAGAGGACAGAACAAACCGGAGCTGCTGCACTGGAGAATCTGGTGTAAACAGCCCAATGGTGCCCCGACAACAGTAAAAAACAGGAAATGTCCACTACAGTCCACTCCACATTACACGGGAGTGACTTTTGACCCCTCAGTGTGCGTGAGGTCTGCCGCGGCCGCGGCCCCTCCCCCCTCCCATGGGTGGCCCATCTACACTGCTGCGCGGGTTCTTGATGGTCTCGTCCACAGACAGTATGAGGCAGGCGGCTTCAGAGGCCGCGGTCAGGGCATTGATGCGCACAATGGACGGCTCCCACACACACGCCACAAAGTTATCAGCGATGTCCTCGTTGTTGATGTCCACGCCGTACCACATTCCGCCCTGACACACACAGATCAGTCAGGTGACAAACCATCAAGCGCACAGAGTAAAAGTTCACAAATGGATTGGGTTCTGCTTTTTGTTTAGCATCTTTTCAATGCATTATTATTTATCTCTTCTACATTTTATGCTCAATTTCCCTTGAATCATTTTAGATGCTACATGGAAACATTATGAGCATGATGATAATGTGTGTGTGTGTGTGTACCTGTGTGTGTTTCACTCTGAGCTTGTTAGTATGTACCTGTGTGTGCTTGGCTCTGAGCATGTTTATATTGGCGTGTACCTGTGTATGCTTGGCTCTGAGCTTGTTAGCATGTACCTGTGCAAATTTGGCTTTGAGCGTGATGTTAGCATGTACCTGTGCGTGCTTGGCCCGGAGTTTGTTGAGGATGTTGGTGGCATCGAAGCCTGCATTGTCGCACAGCTGTCTGGGGATGATCTCCAGAGCTTTGGCATATGCTCCAATCAGCAGCTGCTGTTTTCCCGGGATGGTCCTGGAGTAGTCCCGTAAATACTTTGACAGCTCCATCTCAATGGCCCCTCCACCAGCGACGATTGAGTCATTCTGCCACATACACGCAAGCTTAAACCTGGTACACTATTACGGAGGGTGCAAACGTGAGGGGACTGACCTTGATGGCGCGGCGTACGATCATGATGGCGTCGTGCAAGGAGCGCTCTGTCTCCTCTGTGAACTGCTCGGCTCCTCCTCTCAGGATGATTGTGCATGTCTTGGCTTTGGGGCAGCCCTTAAAGAAGTTATATCTATGAACAGAGAGGCCAGTTAGGTTTAACATTTCAGTGTTTTCTGTTCTAGGTGAATCCCAAATTGTGCAGGTAGGCCCTCACCTCTCCCCTCCGACCTGCACCTCCTCAAAAAGCTCGCACAGTCCCAGGACGTCATCGGTCATGTTTCCCACAGATGTCTGGATGGAGCCGCCACAGGCCTGTGACAGCACACATGAGGTTAACAGGTGCTGATAGCCTGGTGGCCTCTTTTTGCAACTGCTACTGTCAGAGTCTGACCTTAAAATGTTTGTATTAACACCATTTTGTCCCCAAATGAAGATATGAACATTAATAAGCTTTCACAACAGATTGATTGACATTGATCGTCCCAAGCTACCCGCTCCTGCCAAAGCATCAGTGCAGGTCAGAAGTGGCAAGTACACTGAACAGCCTCACTCCTGATTGGCTCTCAAATATGGTCCCTGGTTGAAGATTAGCTGCTATAACTGCTAGCCTCGATTGGCTTCGTTTGCGAACCCCCGGGTCACGCCCCCTCAGTTCTCGGCTCATTCCAAATTGTTCAGATCATAGCTCCTAACTCCTTTACCTTTGGAGCTATGTCATGGGGTCAACCATAAGAGTTCTAGGCAGATAGGCAAAGGAGCTTCAGTTGCATTCCAACCATCCAAGCCAATGACGGGAACAACAAGAAGTCAAATGACCCTATAGCTGTTAAATAAAAAAACTACCAACACCTACAAAATGGACTACAATAAGTGCTCCTCATTATCCTCTACTGCACTGATTTAAATGAAAATTTCAACATGACTGTACTTAAAGGACCTGAATGTTTGCACTTGAGAGATGCTGGTGTTTGGGAGAAAAAAACAAAAAGGCTCTGCAATAAAACTGTACAATCTATGATTGAAAAGTTTAAACATGAACCATCTCCAACATCCTCACATAAGCACATGCACAGAATGCAATAATCTTCAGACTCACCATCAACTGGAGTCTCTGCTCTGTCACAGCAAATATTCCACCAAATCCGGCTCTTTAGTCTAACTACATGAGCAGTACACGGGGCTCAGAGCTCCATCAGTAGAGTTTATGCAAATAAGCCATTAGGCTTTAAATTTAATTTCTATAAGCTCTTCCCCTACGTCATTAAGTAGTCTACAGATAAACTTTGTGAAGCTGCAATGAGTCGAAAAGCTTCATTTTCGTTCTTATAAAGTTGGGTTTATCCAGTTAGTTGTTTTGTATAATGTCTGATTCAATGAAACTTTTACTGCATTACAAAGTCTTCGTGCAGAGATCAGCCGTGTTCCGATGTGTTTGGGGAAAATGTGCACTGTATGGTTGGATGCCTGATAACTCCTTATTGCTGGTTAGGAAGCTCCTGAGGTTACTATGCTAAAAGAGCTATGAAAGCAAGCATATAGAATCCTTTTCCTATCTCCTTCCTAACTCAGCAGACTATTCGAACAGTTCTTATCATGGCAGACAGTGATGCACAACAGGTTTTGGCTAAAGGAGCAAGGAGCTATGTGAACATTTTTCCATCATACAGTCTATGCACAGTACACACAGGGTTAACACTCACACGTGCTGACAGAGTTTAACTAACACGCACAGAGACCTACCATCATGGTGCGTTTGAGGTCCTCCTCCTGCACGCGGCCTGCACAGAACAGGTCTCTGTCAGCAAAGTACTGCGTGGCCACGTCTCCAATGGGCAGCTTGGACAGCACCACTTTGGCACCAGACTGATAGATCTTCTCCAGTTTGTCATACAGGATGTTCCACTCTGCATCTACAATGGCCTGGTATTCCTGACACATGCATGGATACAAGATTTAGACCACAAATACTCTAGTGCAAACTTTGTCAAATGATATTTGATGGTGTAAGTTGCTGTCAACAAGAGCATTTACATCACAACATAGAAAGATGTGCGATTATACCCGATATATTTTTTGGAGCCTATTGAGTCAAAATGGAAATGGAAGAGTGTTAAAAATGTGGAAACATTGTATTGACACTCTTAACTTGAGTGGCTACAGTGGTCTGCCATGCCATGAACTAAATCGTTAATTTTACTGCATACAAACATCTTCCTGTAAAATACGTTTTGTTATTATTTTTACAAAAGTGAACAGTTAATTTGTGATCTTTAAGTTATTCGTGAGTCATGCTATGGACTATGAAAGCTAAATATTGGTACAGTATCGGCAAATATCAGTTGCTGGCCACAGCAGTAGGCCAAATATCAGCCCATCTCTAGAAAGAAAACCCCCTGCAATATTTCATGTTGAGTTATATTACATTAATTATCCATTTAATTAAATTATTTAAAACTCAAACAGTTTCTAAAGGTTAGGGCATCGCCGCTCAAGGGCACTTAGGCCAAGGTACCTCCACAGATTTGACTCTGACTTCTGCGTTGTCCTTCTCGGCCTTCAGCTCCAGCTCCACATTGAGCAGAGCAATCTTTGGGTTCTCATAGCGTTTGGGCTGCATCTCAAAGCCAGCATACGAGAAGGTCTTCTTGAAGGCAACTCCAAGCACCAGTTGGGAGTCCTGTCACATACAGAGTCACATGAATACTCATGTTTAATACTGGACTTAGGACTTTTAGTGCTGGTCATACCTCCAGACCTCCTCCCTGAACTTTCTTAATGCCGATCATCTTGAGTGGCAGCAGCTCGTCTAGAGACATAACAGCGTCTACCACCATCTTGGAGAAGAAGTCCTTCTGTCCGGCGATGAGCTTGGAGTTGAGAGCTGTGGCTGCACACTTCTCCAGCAGCTGCCTCTGCTCCCTGCACAGTACAGAGGTCAGACCAATGAGGTTCTCAGCTTCACACCAATCAGAAATAAGAGGCCAACATTTAGCTACGGACTACCGAAACTTTGGAACAGGATTTTGGAAGAGTTTTGAAAGAGCAATCAACTTTTGGAGGTGAAATTGTTTTTCCCTCAAATATATTGGCCATCTGATCACACACAAATCAGTATCTCTGACGTTGTAATACCTATGCTTTCCCAGACATTTAAAGTGAATGACAGGTCAGACTACTGATTTCACATTAAAAATAGTTCAGTTATATTACATTAAGTTTAATTTACTTATTCATTTTACATTCTTGCTGGACAAGGGCAGCTGATGTGAGGCAATTCCTTAACTTATCTAGCTCACTTAATTTACACAATACTTTTAATATATGACTAAAATAAATTGACATCCCCTTTATTTTGTTATGTCCTTTAAATAATTAAATAAAATGTCACTATATTTTGGATAGGAAATTGTGTACTGACAGAGGTATTTTAGAACTCCAGTAAACAGCTTTTCTTTTAAAAAAGGTGCCACTTGACTTGATGTAACACAATGCTAACAAATGAATAATTAGAAACCATAAAAACCTGTCATATGCTTTTAAATGTGTAACCTCAGTTAGATTTTTACTACCTTTGTAGCTAGTGTTCATGCCTCAATAATTCACTACCAACTTATTCATATAAACCGTTTTATGTTTCTGTTTCCTGGTTATTCAGATTTAAAAAAATATATCCCCAATGCTGATTTACTAAAGAACAGCAGAATCCGTACTGTTTGTCATCCTTCTTGACCGACACCGCAATCTCCCTGATCTTGCTGACTGCCAGGCCTGTGGCAGTGCGGAAGGCTCTGATGATGGTCTGAGGGTGCAGCCCCTCCTCCACATACGCCTTCAGCTGCTTCAGGAACTCAGCGGCCAGGAGGGTGACTGAGGTGGTGCCATCACCCACCTGTATACGAACACACACACAGATTCATGTTGACAAGGACAAGAAAACTACAGGGATCACAGGGACTAAGCTTTTGGACTTTACTGGCACTTCAGTGATTATGTTTTATTCTTTTATCCTTTCATACATTGTACAATTCATTCAAAACCATATAATTATTCATGGGAAACTTGTTTACACTCAACCTGGAAATGACTTTTTCACAATATAAAGTCCATTGACATTATATTTTAATCGTGTGTTAGATTAACCGGTCACAGGTCCAGGGTGATCAAGTATAGGATACAGAGCTTTGTGGATGTTTAAGGATGTTTTTCAGAAAGTAAAGTACCTTAACCATAAAGAGACAGTATACACCCTGAGCTCTGACTGGTTTAAAAAAAAAGGTAGTACAATCACAACTGAACCTGGGTTTGCCACGTTACTGATTGCACTGATTGAATATTAAATCCCAAACAATTATAATGAAAACACCACCTTTTACCATCAGAGACTTATAAAAGCCTACATGATTTTTTGTAATAAAAGTTATGGTTCATAGTTAAAACAATTAGGGGTTTTTTGGTGATCAAATTTCTTGATTAATCATTTTAGCCCTAGTCTAACCTCTGCATCCTGCGAGCGGGCGATGTCCACCAGGGTCTTGGCGGCCGGGTGCACCACGTCCAGCAGCTTGAGGATGGTGGCTCCGTCGTTGGAGATGGTGGCCTTGCCTGAACAAACAACAACACTTTATTACTGTGGCCGCCATCTCCTACAGATTTCCCATAATGCTTCACTGCTCGGGCTCACCTCGATCGTCCACCATCAGCTTGTCCATGCCGCGGGGCCCCAGGGTGGTTCTCACTGCCTCAGCAATCACCTACACATGATTCATTTATTTGATTTTTGTGCAGGAATCACAACAACATAACAGGAATAACTACTTTTTAAGTGAACTTCAACAGCCTATATAAACTGGGTTTCCAATGGGCAGCCCATGGGCCCACGCCAGACCCTGAGAGGATTCAGATCGGCTTGCGAGACCCAAACCCTGATTTGAATGCAACACATCTGATACATTATTACTGAGAGATTCACTGAAATTGATCAAGTTGAGTCTCGATGAATAATATTAGGCATAATACCTAGTGTGCTCTACTAGTGCAAAGGAGTGCATATATACCCCTTTCTTTGCATACAGTCCTCAGTCAGGGTTGCACACTTTACCAAATCGAACACGCTGGGAGCAAGCATAAATTCGATTTATATTTGTTTGTGTTGTATGTAAAACGCAGTTAAAACAAACACAAACCATAGAAGTAATAAATGCACATTTTAGGTTTTTATTTTCAATCAAACTTTATAAAGTAGTAATACATTTACTACAGCTACAATGAGTCAGTTTGATCATGTGACTTTGCATTTCACAAACGGTAAAATTTGGATTTAATCGACTACCTACAAAAGAGCAACCTGTTGTGTGTTTACTTGTTCACAACTTTTCATAGAGTAATATACGGCGCATAAGAGGGAGGCCAGCGCAGATTTAGTGTGCAATTATTCTGATGGGAAAGACAAGGACCACACTGTCTAAAAAGGGACTACAGTTTGTCCGAAAGGAGTAAGAAAGTCCATTCAACAGTCATGAAGCAATACTAACGCTGCAAAATGAGAAGCTTATTTCAATAAGTTATGCAGTCATTCTTTCACATTGTCAGGACGACGGTTCCATGAAAAACTACTGGAGTACACAAGTTAAAGGAGAACTAAGTAACTTTTAGCAATAAAGCTCCCCCTACTCCATTATGAAAATACACCACTGCTAAACAGACTATTGAAAAAAGGCAGAATCAGATAAAAAAAACCCAAAACATTTAATATTGTCAACACTTCGTGCTGATGACATAGGTAGATGGATTCGGGTTTAAAACTCAGTTTTACATCAGTTAAGTAGCTGACTGTCAAGAACAGGAAGTAATACTTTGATAAATATTTACCATAGGTACTATTCCACCAAACCAAGTCATAGAAAAACATGAGAACCTGTCATGTGTACTTAATAATATTTTACCATCACAGGAACTTACAAAGGTAAAAATGTTGCTTAGTTTTGCTTTAAAAAGGCTCTTGAGGTCAGAAAGTAGGGCTGGGCAAGGAAAAAAAAAAATCCCATATTTATCATTTTCAATTTTTGATCTTATTTCATTCAGTCTTTTTATGAACAAAATTTAAATGGCATCAAATATTGATTTTATGAACAAAAATAATAAAGACTTTTAATTAGTGCCATTTAACACAAAAAATAAAATGTCATCCCAAAAAATCTGAACTCTGCACCAAACCATATACTTTTACTGACAAAGCATTGGCTATGGACCTCTCATCCAAGCTCAAAATCTCAAAAACCTCAACCATATCATTGATGACTAGACATAACTGATTCACGATCTCGTCATCTTTCCATTAATTGCTGAGCCCCCATCAGTAGTACATAGACATACAATTAGGCCGTGTCCCAATTCGCAAAATGCACACCCTTCAAAGTACCCGGCCGAAAACGTATAATCCTCAGTGTAGCCGCCGTCTTGCCGAAATGGGACAGGCCTACACCACAGACCGTACTTCCACCGCTGTCTGTGCACATACGTTACGTACGTTACATACGTTATTTTTAATTCTATATTATTATATAATAGAAGAAGTGTCTAAGTGTCGTCATCGCTGCCATTTATTTCTGTTTAGATTGAATGAAGTAAGGAATTAATATTTCTCTTTGAATATCAATAGGCAAATATAAGGTTCGAGGTGTTTTTTCCCCCAATTGTAGCTACTACATAACTTTAACAAAATATACCTTGTTATACCATTCATAGTCTATAAAGCAAAGAACACTTAGTTTTTGTTTTTTTTTTTATAAAGTGGGATATATCAGTTTAACGATTCGGTATTTGGGCCAGGTTTAAGTTGATCTGTGGTTAAACCACTTTATTACCAGTAGAGGGCGCCGTTTACCTTTTATGCCGTGCCAGTTCATTTTATTATTCTAAAGGTATTTTCTAGCATTGCAGGGCTACATCAAACTGATATCTTAATGTCTTTCTCTCGATCTATCCATACACACACACATCCGAGGACTCTCTTCTGACCTTTCCGGAGAATCCGTTGCTTCATTGTTCACTTTATCTGTGTGGAACTCATTAAACTCTTCCGACTTTATGTTTCAGTCTCTTGGTCCTCTTTGACGCTTACACCAGAAACAAATATTCTTACTTTATTCTTATTATTGCAATAATAATTTCTAATAATAATAATGACGTATTCTTTTTATTATTACTATTATTATTGTTATTTGGGAATAACTGCACATTCCTTTATTCAGTGTAACTTCTTTTCTTTCCCCAATCCAGCCCAGAAGAATGTACTGCAAAATACACTTGTGTCAGAGCTGGAAAGGTTTTTAATCCTCAAACACACTGTACAGATCTTCATTCAGATGTAACAGTTTCATGTTGCTCTGTTGTAGGTGACGTAAACCAGTGTGATTCGAACGTGTATTGCGTAGCGGACTCCATTTTCTTCTATTTTTTGCGTAAGAGTGGTGCATGATGGGATATAGCAGTGCGCAGAGTGTGCATGCACGCACGCTTCGGCTACAGTCGATCTCCATGGAAACGCAGGGGAAATTTTCATCCTCACTCATCAGGTGTGTTGAAATGGGACAGCACTTGTCGCGCCGGAAATTACGTAATGCCCTTTGACGCACATTTCGAACGGTGATTTTAAGGGCATTTTGGTGAATTTGGACACGGACTTTGAATGTCTATGGATGTAGTAACACCAATAGTAGCAGTAGTAGCAATGGTGGTGGTAATGGCAGTAGTAGTAGCGGAAGAATGCAGTACCTGGCAGGCGCTGATGTTGCTGATGAGCTGGGGGACACCCTGGGAGGTGTCTGTCCCCTCCTTCAGCAGGATCACTGGTGTGGGCTGTACACAAAACCATCACATTCATTTTTAGAATTTTCTTTCAGATACATTATTTAACAGAATATTTTATGATTTATGGTTTCTAGGTCTATGGAATTCAAATCTAATAGTCTGCTTCCTAAAATTCCTATAATTTTCCTTCATGGGCATCATAATAAACAATAGGATTACAGCCAAACATTTTTATATTACTCTTTAAAGTCCAAAAACTATAAAACAAGTAGGCCACAGTATACATTTAATCTGTCCCATGCAGTAGTCATTTCTCACAAAACATTTAAAGCATACAAATAATCAGTAACACCTGTATTATTAAAGGGTCCATATTATGCCGTTTCCTGATCTGTTATAATCTTGTTTCCTCTTCACAAACATACCTGGAGTTTTGTTTTGTTTCATACATACATGTTTAACACAAAATCTCTGCATATTTAGGCTGAGCTGTTCTCTCAAACACTGTTCCACCTTGTGATACCATGTGGTAATGCAGAAGTGCTCCACTGTATTTTGAAATTCTATACACCTTCACATGAATCATTTAGATAATTTCAGTCCTCGAATTGCCAATCTGTAGAACCTGTGGAACAGAATCTGTAGAATCTGTGGAACAGAGTATAGTTTAATAATACAGATTACCCAAATTCCTCCAGGTATGTTTGCGAGGAGGTAACAGTATTATAACATTAACTTAAGTTCTTGAGTCCATTTTGTGTAATATATGACCTTAAAATAAACCTGCTGTGAATGGATAAACATACTAGGACTACAACCAGGAACGAACCAAGTCCAATCTGGACAGACCCAGTCTAAACTAGGAGTAAAGAGGGTCAGAATAAGGTGGGCTATGTCACACAGGTCTAAACCCAGAGCAAAGCAGATAAACAGGGATTAAACCAGGTCTAATATAGGACTAATAAATGACTTTCATAAACTTCCGTGTGTGACCACTAGAGCCTGATGATGACCACAGCCCTGCCCCAGTGCCTCTGATGGGATGCTTTTAATTGCCCGAGTCGCAGCTGTTAAACACTACTCAAACAATTAATTTTATTCGCAAAAAATACCTCCATGTGAAGCATTTAGATCAAGAACAATTTCTACGTACAATATTCAGGCAAGATTAGCGCTTTTTAAAGAATAGGCTGATAGAACACTAACACGCTAACCCAACACTTTTACACACTAATTTGCAATAAACATGTTACATTATATGGAGAAACTGCGAAGAGTAGCCCATGATAAATGACGTGCATGCTCGCAATACAGCCGGCTTTGTATACACCCATTGACTCTACAGCAGCACTATGCTAGCACAAACCGGCGGATAATAAACCACTTTTACGGGTGATTGGAGCTAAATATGGCCGAGTGTGGATGGAGCAGGGCCCGATGAATCACCGGGGACATGTTTGACGGTGACCGATGAAAGACAGCGGGAGGATGGCTCGGGATAACGGAACAGACAAGGGATAAATGCTAGCTCACTCACCATCATCTTTGCAGCAGTTCCTTCGAGAAGCTTTCTGCCGGCGTGCGTCCCACAATGCTTTGCGCGAGCAGGGGCGGTGTTCAAGAGTGCACAGTGAGTCACCTCCGCACCGCTTAATTCAAAACTACTCATGATACAAATATATTTTCATGTTAAAGAAATATCATGCGCAGAGGTGAGAGGTTAGAGTAGCCAAACGTTGTACTCAAGTAAGGGTAACGTTACTCCAAAATAATATTACTCAAGTAGAAGTACAAAGTAGTGGTCCAATATATATTACGCACGTAACTTAGAGTAGGCTAATTGTGGCACATAAAAGCTGTTTTATAGGCTAGTTAGAGTTAATGTAATCTGAAAGACTAAAGATTATTATGCACTGTTTTCAAAGGATAGACACAAATGAGACAAATCATATCTGAAGGAGCCGTGTGTGATAAAATAGTTTCACTTTTATTGTTTATGCTGACAGAGAAAACGTTGAACTTTGTACCAATTTTTGTTTCAGGTGGAGAGGCCATAGATGTATGTACATAGCCTGCTAGCTGCTGCATTCCAAATATGAAGTGAACATGGGCGTGCTTCCGGCCCCATCTACTCTGGCACCAATTCATGTCCCAGAGCGGGGCTCCCCAATCACCGGGCCAGGGCCCAAAAGCGGGCTGTGGGCAATTTTAGTACTGGGCCCCTTAAGGTAAATATGATAAATTTTTAATAGAAGTTTTATTCACTTTTTAGTCTACCAGCATTTATAATTGTTTTACCCTGAAAATATATTGCAAATTAAGCTGCTAAACAACAACCCCCCTTCCACTGATATAAAAAAAACAAATTGTCATTTTTATTATCCTAGAGGAAGGTTAGAGGGACCGGCCTGGACATCACCTTGAAATGCCTTTAGAATAAGTTGGTTTATTGTGTAACTTAAAGTGGTAGTATCTAAATATGGAGGTAGAAGGCCAACTATATGATTCAATGGAAATATAAAGTTAAAACAATACTTTGAAACATTCTCCATGGAGATAGCTTTATTCCAGTGACATGCAGTCAGGGGAGCCAGGTGAGGCCGTGCCTCACCTGCCTCAGAAGAACAGAAAAAGTTAATGAAATTGTTATATTTATCCAATAATTTGTACTATAAAGTTTATTTTCTATTTAACTTTGCAATTTTAATTATTTTGTATTAAAAATTGCAGAATTTTTACGTTTACCGTTGAAATCCTGAGAAGAGACGTGCGGAGAAACATCGGCCATTCGTGCCTCACCATGGACTGACTGTGCTGTAGCTCAGCAGTGACAGCTGCTGCTTTAAGTGGCTGCGAAAAAGCGCCGGGTGAGGCACGTAGTTACCTGGCCTCATGGTAGGGCCACTTGTAAGCCCAAGGATTCTTGCAACTCCCGCAGAATAGGGGCTGCAGAATAGTGACTGCAGAATAGTGGCAGCAAGCTACAGTTTAGAGTTAGCAAATCAGGTTTAGCAGTCCGTTCACTTTTTTCTTCTTGTTTGACTTTACTTTTTAAATGGAGGAAGATTGCATCACAAAGCTCAAGCAGTTTTCTAAACTGGCCTTTCGGTCGAAGCAGGAGGTTATAATTAAAGGAAGACCAACGCTAAAGGAGAGGTGCTCCAGACTACGGGACGAAAGACTTTTCAAACAGAGTGGTACGAAATAGTAAGAAATTTAATAACTTCAATCCATTGAAAATTTGGGAACCAGAATATGGATAAAAAACAATACAGAACCAGCTTGCTTTTTATTTCATACTATTAGAGCTATTTCATACGGACTTCGGGACTTTTATTTTGAAATTATTTTTTATTCTGGCCCTAAATCACTTAATGTGCTGACACCTGGTTTACATGTTTAGAAATCTGATTGTGATGACATCAGTGCCTCACCGGCCATGAACCTCACCGCATGTCAGTGCTTTAAACCACGTTTTATGGCAATACCATGGAATATTATATATATTTTTTTCAGTCCAATAAAAACATCCATGATGGTGGGAAAAACATATTTTTGGTCAAACAGCCTATTTTTTCTATTTTGATGTCATCAGTTACCCCTTTGTTGTTTTTTTAAAGACTCCATTTTTCACTTCACAGTTTACCAGCGCTGTAGCTCAGGTAGCATTAGCAGTCAACTCATAAACAAATCAATGCAGGGTCTGTGACAGTCTAAGGGTCATTGAAATTTAAAAAATGCGGGCGCTACTAGAATAAAGTCGTAGCCTAATTTTATGAGAATAAAGTGACACTTAGGGATGGGCGAAATGAAATGAGATCTTGAGATCTGTACCGAACAAAAGTGAGCATTCCCAATGGAGACTCAAACGGAAGCATGCATCATGAACAAGGCGATCACGTGATGAGATCTCATCCAGAGCAGGTGACGTCAGAGAGGTTCTCAGAATCAGAATCAGAATCAGAAGAAGTTTTATTGCCATTGTCCGTGAGCAGAGCTCACAGACTAGGAACTTACTTCGGTGATAAAGTGCGACATACAACAACACACACGCAAAAAAACACAATAAATAAATACAAATAAGGGCATGCAGGAGGTAGAAATATATACAATAGTAGAAATATATACAATAGTGGCATCAAAAACAACAACAACAGTGCAACATGGGTTATTAAAGTGACCAGTGTTATGAAGTGTCCAGTTTAGTGCAGGTTTATGAAGTGTTCATGAGGGAAACAGCAGAGGGGAAGAAACTGTTCTTATGACTAGAGGTTCTGGTCCTGATGGACCGTAGCCTCCTGCCAGAGGGAAGTGGCTGAAATAGTCCATGTCCAGGGAGAGAAGTGTCAGCTGCTATAGGACCTGCTCACCCCCGAGTCCTGGAGGCGTACAGGTCCTGGAGAGATGGAAGGCTGCAGCCAATCACCTTCTCAGCAGAGCGCACAATGCGCTGCAGTCTCTGTCTGTCCCTGGCAGTGGCCCCAGCGAACCACACAGTGATGGAGGAGGTGAGGATGGACTCGATGATGGCCGTGTAGAACTGCACCATCATCTGGACCGGCAGCTTGGCTTTCCTCAGCTGCCGCAGGAACTACATCCTCTGCTGGGCTTCTTATCAGCAGTTTGAATTTGCAGCGCCACTCGTGGGTTGTTGTCGGCGTTTATAGGAGTTAGCGAGTTAGTAAGTTTGTCAGTTAGTGAATTGGTGAGTTATAAGTAGGTGAGTAAGTTGGTCAAGTAGTGAGTTACTGTTACCGTCCTTGATTGCCTTGAGATGTAAGCAAAAGGCTATATGTTTAACATTTCAAAGTGCACTTGGTGTCTGGGCCGGATGCAAGCGGCCGAAACGAGTTTCCTCCGCAGAGTGGCTGGGCGCACCCTTAGAGACAGGGTGAGGAGCTCAGTCACACGGGAGGAGCTCGGAGTAGAGCCGCTGCTCCTTCACGTCGAGAGGAACCAGCTGAGGTGGCTCGGGCATCTGCTTAGGATGCCTCCTGGACGCCTCCCTAGGGAGGTGTTCTGGGCATGTCCCACCGGGAGGAGGCCTCGAGGAAGACCCAGGACACGCTGGAGGGACTATGTCTCTCGGCTGGCCTGGGAACGCCTTGGGGTCCCACCGGAGGAGCTGGAGGACGTGTCTGGGGTGAGGGAAGTCTGGGAGTCCCTGCTTAGACTGCTGCCCCCGCGACCCGGCCCCGGATAAGCGGAAGAAAATGGATGGATGGATGGACTTGGTGTCTGGGTTTGACTAAATGTGGGTCTTTTTTTTGTTACAACTCACACTGGAACTGTGGCACTTTTGAGATGAGCACCTGCTAGTTTCAGTACTATTTAGTGTGTTGAGAAATCAAATCCATTTACAGATGCAGTCATCAAGAAGGAAATCCTCCACAATGTGGGAACACTTCGTAGTGTCTGGCCATAATAAGGTGTGAATGAATTAAATGAATGGCTTTCTTAAGTTTAACGATCTTACAAATCAGAAAAAAGACTGAGGCACTCAAAAAGTACATATTTATTGAAAATGAATTGAAAATGTATTGAGATATTGACCCCTTAACTTCATTTGACCATGAGCTGATTAATGATGCTTTATGCATACTTGCACCTTTTAATCAGGCAACTGAGGAGTTATCTGCAGAAAAGAGAGTTTCTGCGTCCAAGGTAATTCCAATGATGAACATGGTGCACCAAGCTCTAGCATCCAGAGCTCTTACAGTGACCCACCCCATTGCCAGACAGCTGGGAGAGAACATGGTGCGGAGGATGCGAGAGCATATTTCTAAAATAGAGACATTAAGTATTTTGACCATACCAACCCTGCTTGACCCTCGATTGACACAAATTGGCTTTTTGAGCCATAACAAAGCTCAGGAGGCAGTTAACAGATTGAAAAATGAATGTGTGATTCTTCTGAGGAATGCTGCTACTCCTCCTGAGCCAGAGCCTCAACTCACTCCCCTGGATCTGTCTTCAAATTCAAGTAAGTGTGTGTATGATTTTCTTTTATTTGCAATATTTAACTTAACTGTTGCTGTTTTTAGATGACATTTAGCATAAGCTTGGCGAAAATGTTAACAACAGTAGAAGAACAAACAGCTTTGTAGCAGATGCAACCATTGAAGTAGACCGTTACCTTGCTGAAGTTCCAATACCGAGAAGCGAGGATTCATTAATGTACTGGACCAAATCAAAAGTGCTATACCTAACCCTGTATAATCTTTCCAAAAGTTTCCTCTGCTCCTCAGCATCCTCTGTTCCTTGTGAGAGAATATTCTCAAAAGCTGGAGACATTCTTTTTAAAAAAACCCAAAACGTCTCAGTCCAAAAACCCTTGAAAAAATTGTATTTTTAAATTAAAATCAATGAAACAGAATTGTGTGACATGTTTTATTATTTTTAGAATAATTTTATATACAGGCCTTTACAAATATCCAAAGTGTTAGTTGAAATAACTAAGGCTAATACACAGCTCAAATGTTGTAATGTATGCAAAGTAACAGCAGATGGCAGCAAGATGAGACCTCATTACTGTACCACATTTTGAATCATTTGGCTGTGAGATCTCATCATCTCATAAGATCTCATTTCCCCCATCACTAGTCACAATCTGCATAAAGAATTCGGGATCAGGGACTGAAACCAGTTTTAGCTAAACTCTGCACATCTGGAGAGTGTAAAACCGGACAACGAATAAAATCAACCTTTTTTAACTACATTTTCTTGAACGCAGCTTTTTATGACGTCATGCCCCTTCGCTAAATATGTCTTTGTGATTGGTAAACAGAATTTACGCTCCTCCCCATATAGTTCGCTTCAAATGCTCACCTGGAACATCCGCAGCTGGGCAGAGCCACCAGTTCTTAGCCATCCGCCTACACACCGCGGTACTCCTCGTTGCAAAACAAGCGCATCCCCGTTCAACAGAAACGCGCGGAACTGAATCTGTGAGCAAGTCTGTGGCGGGAGAGACTCTGTAGGATACACAAAAACTGCGAAAATAGCACCGAAAGTATTTAAAGCGCAGATCTGACCCCGCCTGAACAGACCCGTTGGCTCCGGAGATGGACGAGGACTTCGGAGTGTACGCGGTATTTGGAGTGAGCGGACCTCCGCAGAGGCTTATCTGGTGAGGCACTGCCACTTTTCATTCAGTCCTTGTGCATGTTGGGTGCAATCACCACATGTGTTTTTATTGTAATTGTTCAGAGGAACCTTCTCTGCAACGTTTATAACAAGAATCCTCATTTCTCAGTATAATATTTGCAGCAGCACGATCTCATTCATAAATCATGAATAAACCCTCATTATTGTTATTTCCTAGTTTAGGATTTGTACTTCCCAAGAGCTGAATGTTACTGTTTATTTCGTTAGTGGCGGGCTGAACCACGTTGCTCATTTCAAGATACAGTGAGCAGTATGTGTCTGCACTGGCTATTTTGACAAAAAAACGAGTACTATCGAGTAATTTATGTGTTAATGCTATTATTTCGCTGAACTTCAGTTGGCCTGTATAATCCTGGTCCACAAGTATGTGGACAGTGTCCCAAGTGTGGTTATTTATTTTTTTTACCAAACGTTATTTCAGTAAGTTATATTATCTATATAGCCTATTCAGTGCAGGCTCTCAGCTTCAATTTGCTATTGCTTCAACTTGCTCTTCTCTGTATGCATTGCATCAACTGCAAGCATTGTTTGTAACGGTTTGATTGCATTGTCCCTGCCAAATAAATAAAATTTTATTTAGGAGATGCAGGTCTTTAAAATGAAGCTGCCTCTTCGGGGGTTCAAAAGTCATGTGGCATGAAGGACAAAAACGCATTGATAGCCTGTCAGAGACGTCAGAGCTCTCAACAGTTCCAATGAGGAGGACACTCGGACTCTGGTCCAGGCCAGGCAGACTGACTGAGGGTACTATGTGGTTTCCTTGTATTACTGTTTTTCTGTTCAACCTCCTTGTACGTCTGCACCTCAGCTGGGTGTCTTGGCTTTGATTTCAAATGTTTGTTGACATCAGTATCAAAATGTGTGTGTCACATCTATCAAAATATTTCTGGACAGAAACGCAACACCATGTTGACTATGGGCTTGTGGGCATTATTCTATTACTTTATGGATTTGACCTAACTGCATTCTAGTAGCTACATTAATAAGTGTACTTTTATCTTATATCTTAATTTTTGGATCAATATGCACCAAAGTCTTGTTAAGCCATTTTGAAATTAAAAGGTAGAATATTGACACTTTTGGTTAGCATCTACAAAATACTGCAATAAATATTATAACGTTTTGGATATCGTTACATTCGTAAATTATAAGCAGCCAAAGCCTATTTGGGGGCAATACAAATATGATTCCATCCCTCCTTGATTACAGTGACTCCCATTATTTTCAGTGATAATACCTGACATAAACATAAACCTACTGTGTACAGATTAGTGGTCCTCACCTATCATTCCTGCTCCTGTCTTCCATTACCTCACCTGTCTTTCTTGCTCCTGTCTCTCCTTCTCCTGTCTTTCAGCGCTGATGGGTCCTCCAGAGTGAGCGTTGCAGTGCCGACATGTGTCCAGCAGGTGGTGCTGTTCAGCAGTGGACCGTGGGGGGAGCGGCTCTGTGTGAACGCGGAGCTGGAGGATGCTGCACGGGTCCCCATCACCATTGGCAAACTCACGCCCTACAACAAGTGGGTCACTGGACCATTCTTTTTTTAGTATTTTGGCGATCTCTCCCGGGCACTATTTGAATCTTTACAGTTATAGAAGTGTAATATATACTTTTAAGTCTACAACAAAACAAAAGGTTTATGTTGACAATATGATATGATTTGAACATTTGTTTTTCTTTGTACTGCTCCTTCAGATATGATTTAGTGTTTATACCATTTATCTTTTAAAAATGCCAGGTTTTGTGCTTTTTCTAATGTTTTGTCCTTATACTTACATTAACTTAAAAGTATAAAAGTGGCACCCAGTTACACTTATAATTACTCTTACTGGTGTAGTAGTTTCCTGATGCTTGAGTATTATTACTATTACCATATTTTCTGGACTATAAGTCGCACCAGCAAAAAAATGCGTAATAATGAAGAAAAAAACATACAAGTCGCATTTTTGCGGGAAATTTATTTTACAAAATCCGAGACCAAGAACAGACATTTACCTTTAAAAGCAAGTTATAATAATAACAATAAAATAGAGAACAACAGGCTGAATAGTAGTACAGCACATGAGCATAACGCATAGACAACGATCTGAATACGTGTTAGTTAATCAGATATGCTAAAGTAACATATGTGGCTTGTCCATAAACACGAGAGACACGAGAGTTCTTTTCACTAATGTTTACTGTGGTCTTACTTCTTCATCAAAGTTCACACCGTCGAACTAGCAAACACATGAAATATAACAAGCTCTGGCTCATATTACATATACACACAAAATTGCACATGAACGCATGGAAAATGTACATGTCACTTTCACCTGCTAGTAAACAAACTGGTGAACCGAAAACTTTATATTTTACTCTTGTTTCTTAAGTAGTGCTCTTCAGTAGGCTGAACTGGAAAACAGGAAGTAGTTTCCGTGACTAAACTAAACTTATGATACACTAAACATTTACAATATTGTTCCAAATGAAAACTTATCATCTTTTGTGTGGTCTTATAAATTAATAAATGAAATAAATAAGGGAAAATTACATATGAAATGTACAAAAGAAAACAGTCAAGTAAATTTACTTAAAGGTATTGAAAACCCAACACAACATCTAGTGGTCAAAGTCAACTGTAACATGTAAAATCAACTGTTACATAACACATTTATTCAACTACATGAAGCATAGACAACAAACTGAATACGTGTCTGGTATGTTAACATAAGATAGAAACAAGTCAACAAGTTTACTCTTAATCTCACTTCAAATCACTAAATCCACTGAACTCTTCATCCTTGGTATTGC
This sequence comes from Periophthalmus modestus, assembly GCA_019594935.1. Lineage (NCBI taxonomy): Eukaryota > Metazoa > Chordata > Actinopteri > Gobiiformes > Gobiidae > Periophthalmus > Periophthalmus modestus. The sequence continues at coordinate 9,022,935 of JAIEZT010000107.1, forward strand.
TTCTGAACAACTCCGCCTGCTGTGGAAGTAGATGAAGTGCAGCTTCCGCGTGGCCTCGCGCAATTGTCAGCGTGGCAATAACGAAGATGCAAAATGATTTTTTTAATTTAACATATTAGTCATATTAGTAGTATGTAATCGGTGATAACATTTGCTTGCACAAATTATAAAAATGGACAAAATCATAATTTTACAAGCCTTGACATGAATGAATAAATTATTAATTAAATTATTATTATTATTAAAATGGACACAAAACCAGTTTTAACGTCTAAAATATATTTGTACTCAAAAATCTATTTTCATCAATGTCATTTGGTAAAACCAAGTTAACCCTATTGTGTCGGATGTTGGATGTTGGATATCGCTGCCGATAGAGCGCGGTTACGGACTTTCCATTACCGTAACCCCGCAACCAATTGTGCTGTCATGTAAATTCAAACCAGAGGCATAGGGCTCTTTAAATATTTTATTGTCATTACGGTAATCTGCTTACATTGTCCCTCAAAGATGACCAATTGCGGGGATTCTCTCAGTCAGTTATTTGATGCATCAAAGGAAAAATAAGATATATATGTATATGTAAAATAGAGGAAGTTGTGTGAAAAAGGCAGTACATGCTGATACTTCCTTTAACATGATTTTTATGGCTAAAAAAAGAATAAAAGTCTAGGCAAGCTATAGTGGTCTATACCAGTGATCCCCAACCACTGGGCCAGGGACCGGTACCGGTCCATTACGCATTTGCCACAAAAGCAGTAAATTTATCAGCGATCCCAATTTTCTCCGACGCGACGTAACTTTCGCCTGTCCCTCATGACATGCGAATAAGCTTGTCCGTAGATATATAATGAAAATCCTGATTGGAAATCACCACAGAAATCCATTTGATATAATGGTGAGTGTATTATATTTGTGCTAGATCTGCTCTTGTCTTCCACGATGACGTATCACGTGTAACGCATCAGACATGTTGGCCAAAATTAGACCAACAAGCTAGTGAAAATGAGCCAAAAACTAAAGTCTTTGGAGAGCTTTTTTCCAAAGGGGAAAAGGCTAACTGAGGAGCCAGAAGAGGAGCCTATGACCTCTAAGCAAAAGAAAGCTAAATTTAACAGACAATACCAGGAGTCATACTTAAAATATGGGGTTGTCGCTACAGGTGACTCTCACGCGCCGAGTCCGCTCTGTGTAATATGCGGGAAAAGTGAACAAGGCGATGAAACCTCCGAAACTGCTTTGGCACACAGGAGATTAAGCATCCTGGATTAAAAGATAAACCTTTAGAGTTTTTTGAAAGAAACAAATGTCAACAAGAAGGAAGGAAGAAACCAGTGCAGGGCTCCCACTGATTCAGCGGTATAGTGAGTTGTATTTTTTATGCACTTAACTTATTTTTGCCATATTTTTCTGCCACATGTAGATGGCCGGTCCATGAAATAAAACCTAAACTATTCCGGTCCGTGGTGCAAAAAAGGTTGGGGACCACTGGTCTATACTGTACTCAGTCCTTAAAGGGTTAAACGGCCATTTTGGACAATAATCTGGTGTCTTTGATGACATCACTCTGAGGACCCTGGAGGACTCTAAAGTGGACACAAGTTTGAGATGTGGATTCTTAGCTTTTACTGCTGACACAAATGCCACAATTTTTTTGATTTTTATTTTTTATTTATTTATTTATTTTTTTTACAAGGGGCATATACTAAATGATAAAATATATACTTAAATATACCAGAAAATCTACACATTTCATATGCCATTATATTTTAATTTTTTTGAGCATTTGAAAATTTCTAAATGTTACTGACCCGTATATGCTGTTGCAGGTGCCTGTCATGGGAGCAGTGGGAGGAGGACACATGGACAGACTCGGTCACACTCAGACTGTCTGTGGAGGGGGCAGCTCTGGTAAGTTCCAACAACACTACACTATAATACTGACCAGTGCATTGAGAATAGGGGAGGGGATACAGTCTGAACAGAAGGAAGGCACAGCATGATCACACATTATAAAGGACACAAAGTGCTCATTGTTGATATTACAATGTTGGAACTGGTTTACCCCATTCTGAAACTGTGTAAAGTCTAACTTGTTCCAAGCACTCGCAAATTATTTGGCACATCACTTGCCTGAGCAGCCAGTCCCTACCATCGGACCATAGAGCATGACAAACCTTCATCCTAACTTGGGATGGTCCAACCACAGCCGCTAATTTGTATTACGTGTCAAATGCAGATCTCCTCTTTTAAAAAATCTCGTATAATTCAGAACAAAATGTATAACTTGTTTTACCTGAGATAAAAAGAGATTCCATAGACATCTGCTGTTTCACAGTCTTTTGGGTTATAACAGCGATCCCTCTTGAGTAACTTACTTAGAGTTGTATTTCGCTTTATTCATGTTTGTTCATGTATGTTGTTCCTGTATTGTATTGTCTTATATTTTAAAGCTTCAGTGCAAAGAAAATTCTTGTTTTCACCTACAAAGTTCTTCTTTAAAAATAAATAAGAAGGCTGACTCGATCCATCTCTCCTCAGGGTAAACCCCACTGCTCAGAGCCTGAGCAGGTCTTCACTGTGAAGGAGTACACCCCTAAGGTAAGATCTGAGTAGTACTGTGTGAGGATGTCAATAGGACTCACATCATGTGAATATTCAGACTGAGGGAGAAGGACAAAAGTACCACCATCTCATTTCTCTCCATGTTTAGGACATTCAGGTCTATACACCAAAAACATAAACCTTTTAGGGCAGTGAATAGTGAACTTTCAGAAACTAGTTGAGTTACCTCTTTAACACTATATAAGAAATATTAAGTGTACATGAATTGTGATTAAATCGAAATAGTCATCTCATGATATACATTTTTTGTCCATTTTTGTTTAGTTAGAAGTAATGGATCTTAAGTCTTGGTCAGCACTACTTTAGCTGGGGGGTTTAACCTATGGCACATTTTTTGGGTTGATGGTGGAACCCAGACTATCGTAAAGTATTCCACTGGTTTGTCCTAGGTCTCAGCTGTGCCCCCCACAGCCTGTGGCATGAGTGGTAAAAGGAAGAGAGACCAGGACCAGGAGGGGAGCAGTGGGGCTGGAGAGGAGAACATCTGCCCCAACAAAGCCCTGGTGACCCCAATGAGGAAGGCCCGGGGCCAGCCCAAAGGGGGACTCAAGCTGTTCATCAACGCACCAGACGGGGGCAATGGTGAGAACTCAAGTCACACAAAGCATCACAACGTTTCAAATTTTTAGAATGAGTGGCAACATTGTATGTGTTAATGGAAAAATTTATTACATTTTATTCTGTAAAGGCACATCTGAAATGTAACCAAGCTGCTACAATCTAATAACGGATACAAAAGTCTATAACTCTCTTAAATATTTAGTTTGTACCTGGCATCTAAAACTAGAAAATCAAGTAAACAGTAGAAAACCAATGAACAGTTAAAGAACAGGGACACTGCAGGCTACATGCACATTTATCACTATGCAGACTTTAGATCACACAGTCGAACTGAACCTTTCTCTCCTTAAGATATTTGAGTTGAGATTCATTGTTGTGGGGCGAGTTGAAGTGTCTTTTATCTCCCCCTAACGTTGACAAACAAGCCAGCAATTCTCTGTCACAACAACAGACTACTTTCAGTTTCTATTTTACTGTATAAAGCCAATTTGATCTGAACAGAAATGTCTTCATGGACAAAAATTAGGCCAAAAAAGCAAAAAAAAACCCAAACATTTTGTCACTTATGCTGCCCACAGCTCTGCCTCAGAGCCTCTTAGTTGGAATGTACGGCATTTTTCAAATAAGGTTATGTCAGTGCATAGCCTCTATATGCACATTATATATTATATATTATATATAATAATTATATTATATATATTATTATACATACCATTTGATACTTTGCAGTGACATCACACAGGGGGTGTTATACATGCATGTCTATGGTGGAATGTTCACCAGTTACCAGGGAGACATAATGCACACATTAGGAAACACAGACGGTAGTCTGAAAACGCAAGAAAAAATACAAAATGGTGACCTTGATTAACTGAAAAACTGTTGGCTAATCTTGGCTAGCTTGTGACTGTAATTTTATATGTGAGAGACTTGTTTAAGCGCATAAATCATTTCACCTGTTGCAGTTCCAACCAAGTCAGCTCTTTCTGGCCAGATTGAGTTCAAATAGAGCTCAGATTAAGTTTAACTTGAGTAACAGAGCTTCTAACAGAGTAGTGCTTTCAGTTAGTTTCACACCTCCAGGAAATGTTGGTGACATTGGTTGTAAAGTATTAATAGTGGTTATGCACCGACATAATTTTACTCAAATAATCCCCCTCAACATTTCTGTAATGAGGTGCTGGGAAAGGAACCTAAACTTGTGACCTCAGAAAGGGACTGTATTTACAATTACGCTCCTGTTAACAATTTCAACTGTTGATGAGGCAGAACTACAAGTGGCACAACAGACAAAATGTGTTTCTCTGCTTTATATTGCCTCAATTTTATCCATGGAGCTATTGCCCCCACAATATTATTTCCTCAACTCATGGCCTCAGAAACATCAAGTTCAGTTCAACTGTGTTTGAGATCTCATACTCTGTATCAGTGATAAATGCACGTAGTCTGCAGTGTCCCTCTTGTTTAGCTGTTAACTGGTTATCTACTACGATTTACTTGATTTTGTTGTTTTAGATGCCAGGTACAAACAAAATATTTAGTACTTGTAGACTTTTGCAATTGTTGTTCAATTGTAGCAGCTCTGTCACATTTTAGATTTAGTGTTTTGAGCTTTTACGGAAGAAAACTCACTGTTGACACTCACATACTTTTGACGCTCACTAACAAAAGTTCCAAAGTTTGTGATCTTGTCTGCATAACCTCTATACTCACATTTACCATTTGAATAGATGCCGTTTGCATCTCTGTTTCTATGGTAACCTGATGTGCCAGCTCCTCATACTGTACTTTCTGTTGATGCAGAAGAGTCTGAGGCTCACTGCTAATAATTTCTTTATTTATTTCTGTTCTCAGTCATTTGTTTGAACATTGCATAATGCCATGTTTGGTATGTTTGATATGGACTGACCATGCCGTTCTCTTAATTGGTCACCTGTCAATCACAGCCATCAGAACTCTAGGAATAACAAGGTCCAGACTATCCATCTCAAGTAAAAAATGCGTGGGATTCTTGGATTAGTTTGTCATATTTCAGTCTTCTCTCATGCTTCTGGATGTGTGTTAAAGGTGCACTGTGAACTAGACAGACCAATATATCTGGCCAATATTTTAACTTTTTAGTGTATTGCATAGAGAAGACATATTGCGCTTGCGTCAACTATATAGTTATAAACTATGACTCCTGTGAGTCATTATGTTGTAATTTGGACATTTTAAAGGACCTATATTACACCATTTTCTGATCCATGTCATAATGTTTTGTCATCAAAACATCCCTGGAGTTGTGTGAATGAATCAAAATTCAACTCCAGGTATGTTTTTGATGAGGTGTCTTAAAGCTGACAATTATCCATTTTATTAAAATATTCGACCTTTTAAATCACATGTAAACCCCATCACAACAAAGAGCCCCATGCTGTCGGCCCCTCCTATGGGTAGCAGCAGTAGACACTATGAAATAACAGATTTTCTTTTATACCATTTGTGCCAAATTAAGAGGGGAGAACAAGTTTATTTTGCATAATGGTTATCCTTTAAATCTCCTGAAGGGACTGATATAGTTTTGACTGATTAGCTGACTAATAAAAAGACATTTGGAATTATTTGAACATGACGACTCACAACTCTTTTGTTTGGTTTGATGTAAAATAGGGTTGTGTGTAAGATTGTGGCAATTTCAAATTGTATAATTTGGGTAAAATTACCACTCTCATTCCTGTCTGCTGTTTCGACTTGTGATGAGACGGGACCCCTGCCATATTTGGTGTAGAAAGTGTGTTGTATTGGTGTAAAAAGTCTAGCATTTCAGAGCATAGCTATCTCCAAACAGGGTTGCCATGGATACAGGAAAAATGCACAGCTAAAATATTATTATTATTATTATTATTTATTTATTTTTTTTAACAGAAGTCCAGAAAGCTGTGGTTAAAACCCCTCCAAATCTATCCAGGACCAAGAACCGACAGACCAGGACCCCGACACAGCCTGGTGAGCCTGTTGCCCCCTCTGACTACATGGACATGGATTGGGTGAACCTGACCTTGATATAACAGTATGTTTGTGCATTTCAGCCTCTCTGGTCAGTCCCTCCAGCCGCTGGGGGCACACTCTGAGCCCAATTGACCCGCACACAGCCATCCTGATTGGAGGGCAGGGGAACAGGATGCACTTCTGTAAGGACCCCATGTGGAAGTTCTGCACCGGTCAGTACTGTCCCATCACCACATGCCCCCCAAGCCCAGGCCTAGGCCCACTCAGGAGATATGGCTGAGGTGTCCTATATTAGGCATTACTCACACTTTTAACTAGGGCTGTAAGATTATTTAAATTTGAATTTCTTCAGTTTCCTGAATCAATTGGCAAATCTCAAAGGCTGGAGTTTTTAAAGTACCATAATTTCCTTCACACACAAGAAAATAGTCTTATTCTGTCTAAAGACATGTACAAGAATATTTTGTATTTTTGTGTTGGTTTGTCAGTTAATTTCTTCTTTGTTTTAGTAGATTCTCCTGGACATGTTTTAAAATATGAATTTTGAACAGAATCCTATTATTAAAACATAAATCACAAATCTAATCTCAATCATAATGTTTCACTTTTTTGAGACACTCAACACAGAATGCTTTTTAACTTGTACCAAATTTGTATTCTTTAGTCATGTGACCTAGTAGTGAAGCTGCAACGATTAAGTCAACCAAATTAAAAAATCATCCAAATTATATTTTGGTAATCGTTATCTGGACTGTACAGAGAAAAATACTTTTTATACCTCTAACACTGAAGATCAGTTGGTGGAATCAGTTTTTTCGGTACATCAAGAAATGCTTGTGTGGTCATTAATAATGTTTATGATATAAATAATATTTATGCTGAATAAACGTTTCTGATATGAAAGACATGAAAGACAGACAAGGATCAAACTATTTCATATTTTTTCAGTGATATAAATATTCACCATTTTGAAACCTTCAGTCTTCATATTTCAACCTGTATTTAGTTTTCAACGTGTGCAATATAAATTATTGTTAAAATATTGGTTCATTGCAGCCCTACCAGCCACTACCCTCTGTTCCCACTGAGCTGATTCACTGACATGTTGCTCCAGTCTAAAGTGCTGTATTCTCCCTGTGTGTCTTACCCAGAGGACAGGAGCTGGGTGCACGCAGAGACCCTGGCTGAGGGTCCCACCCCTGAGGCTCGGATGGGACACACAGCCGTCTATGACCCTGACTCCCAACGGATCTTTGTGTTTGGAGGCTCCAAGAACAAAACATGGTTCAATGACGTGCACATCCTGGACACGTGCAGCTGGAGGTGGACTATGGTGGAGGTACGCTTTCTCCAGCACTGCTACACACTTGGGCTTTCACATGTGGGATTGTGGCAGGGGTGCTAGTGACCAAAATAAGATGCCATAGAATCAACATAGAATTTTGAGTAACTATATGGTTTTGAGGGATGTCAGACATGCCTTGGAAAAATGTCCAATTTGAGTTAACGGATTCCAAGTTATTCCATGTAATAATTGGGCATTTTAGAGTAGGGATGGGATGATATTAAAATTTAGACTCACGATTATCGTGACCAAAATAATTGCGATTGACGATATTATTGCGAAAATTATTCATTTGAAACTCTACAGGAATGTACATGTACTTCTGCGTCACCCACACAAACAGTCTACACATCAAATGAAAGCTACAGCGTTTGTCTTTTCGTATATATGCAAACAATTTTCACCTGAAATCACCACAGCGCTGACAGAAAAGCCAAAAATGCAGATTTGGACTTCACTCACCTTTGAGGCTCTGGTTCTGTCAAACATCAACATATTCCACAAAGTTAGACTCATTCGTTTGGCACAGGTCCAGAGAATATAATCCAGTCAAGAAATCATGTCCACAAAATAAATTAGATCCTCCATGTCCAATCTGCTGCAGGAAAGTATTACACATGCGAAATCTGGTCCGTCACTTTTTGGCATTTCTTTGGTCGATTTCAGGCACATTCTAGGCGCTGTTTTGCTTCTAAACATGATAAAATGGACAAAATGGACAAAACGGACAAAACAAAGGAAGTACGCGATTGAGGCCACTGTGGATGTTTGTACAAGTTAAACTAGAGGTATCTCTGACCTGAAGCGGTTCGTGACAAAGAGTGAAGATGACTGGACTCAGGAGTAGAGGACCTTATTTTTGGTTGTATTGAATGCTGTTCTCGGTTGGTAAGCGTGGTTTATTCTGCTATTGACATGATTGTAGGTAAATGTATATCGTGTGTGTCTGTAAAATGCTGTTTAGCTAACTACACACAACACAATTTACATTCAATAGTTTGTCACTTTCAATGAATATTTTCAGCTCAAGTTTGTCAAACAATGCAGGATGTTTGTCTCGTAAATGCGCGTGCAAGATGCTCGTGTTTTGCCCTCGGACCCGCAACTTTTTTTCTGCAGACTCTGCCACCAGAACAGGCACAGACAAGTGTCATAGCTATGACAGAGGCCCCGCTGGTGAGCAAATACCAAAACTATCATCTAAACCAGGGGTCGGCAACCTTTTAACACCCAAAGAGCCATTTGTGCCCAGTTTCCACGGGGAAAAAAAGCACTGGGAGCCACAAATATTTTTTTATGTCTAAAATAAAGATAAAACTGTATATATTGTTTGTTTTTTGTTTTTTTAGTCTTTCGCTTTGCGTAAACAACTAGTGTGCTTATTACAGGGCTCCCCAACCTTTTTATAAAAAATACAACTCACCATAACAGCTGAATTAGAGGAGCCCTGCGCTTTTCTGTGATGAGTTGGTTACATCGAGGAGTTACGGGAAACAATGACTCCCGCAGTGTGTTTATGTCCAGTCTGCTTCGTAATTTCTTTCAAAAAACTCTAAAGGCTTATCTTTTAATCCAGGTGCTTAGTCTCCATGTGCCAAAGCAGTTTTGAAGGTTTCATTGCCTCGTTCGCTTTTCCCGTATATCACGCAGAACGGACTCGGCGCGTGAGAATCACCTGTAGCAACAAACCCGTATTTTAAGTAGGACTCATGGTGTTGTCTGTTAAATTTTGCTTTCTTTTTCTTGGAGGTCTTTTGTTTTTGTCTCATTTTCACGAGCTTGTGGCTCTACTTTGGGGCGACATGTCTGATGTGTTATATACATCATCGTGGAGACGAGAGCAGATCCAGCACAGATATAATAAACTCGCCGTTATATCAAATCAATTTATGAGGCCATTTCCTATCAGGATTTTGATAATATATCTATGGACAAACTTATGTGTCATGAGGGACGGGAGAAAGTTATTTTGAAGAAGATGCGGTTGCAGATTAATTTACTGTTTTCGTGCGGCCCGGTAGCAAATGTGTAACGGACCAGAACCGGGCTCCAGCCTGGTGGTGGGGATCACTGGTTTATGAAATCCGTGGCCGTGTCCCAATTCACCAAATGCACCGTTCGATGTACTGCTCAAAGTGCGGGTCGAAGTACCGCCCGACTTAAATGCGCCGTTCAAATGACACTTTGGTGAATTGGGACACTGCACATGTAGTGCTACAGATCCTCCTGCTCCTGAACCTCTTCACAGCGTGTGTGTCTGTGAGCTGTGTGTGTGAGGCGTGAGCGCTGTTTGTTTTTAACATAGTTCCGTGAGTGTGACGCTTATTTTGAGCGACGAAGAATATGAAAATATAATTTTATTTTAATATTACAACATTACAATAAGTTTCCAATTAAAAAAAATAATTAACACAAATAAAACACACTTCAATTAAATACTCATAATTTATTTTCCCAAGCCGCAGAGCCGCAGTATAAGGCTGAAAGAGCCGCGGGTTGCCGACCCCCGATCTAAACGTTGTATTGAAACCAGAAACATGAGGCAGTCTGGTGCTGTAAAGACGATTATAATCGTGATCACGATTATGAAAATATGCCATGAACGATTAATTGAGGACCATTTTTATCGCAATTAACGATATTATCGTATATCGTCCCATCCCTATTTTAGAGTGTGTTGCACAAACTCCTGAAGAAAAAATAAAGACAAAAAACACAAAAGAGACTATTGCAAAATCCCCACTGCCACATGCGATGACATTGACCATATTTACACTTAACTTGTCATTTGATAACATTTTAGTCAGAGGTGGTCTGTAACTAATAAAATTTATTTGAGCACTGTATTTCAGTAGAGTACAGATGATCAAAATCTGTTGTACGCAACTGAATTATGACTTTGACTCTACGGCATTTGAAAGACAAATATCATTTTAAAAAATATTTTTTTACTTGACTACATTTCTAAAAGCTTGGTGTGTGCAGATTTGCTGGTACAGACTCACAACAAAACACATCCAGTTTAGGGCTCGTTAACAATACCAGCAACTCTATCAGGCTTTGAGTTGGCTTATTGCTTTTTTTTTTTTTAGATGGTACATATACAAAATATAGGCCAATGTAATCCTTGTTTGCTAATAACCCATTGCCTATGTCTTTTCTTTTTAATCTACTCTATTTTTGTATATTTGTAGCTGCAAATCATTCACAACACTTATTTAAAAGTGCTTTCAATACTTAAGTAATTTCTAAAGTGATAGTTCAATACTTTAACTTGAGTAATTGTGCCCCAGCAACTTTTTTTTTTAAACACCATAAGTATGCCTCGACTCAAAAGGTTTGGGAAAACATAGATCTATACAATATTCACTACCATTCAAAATCTAAAATAACTCAAAATATGTTTTAGATTGTCGATTCTTCAAACTAGCCTTTACCCTTTGCTTTGATCACTGCTTTGCACACTCTTGGCATTATACTAATGAACTCTGACATGGCACAGCTGTGAAGTGAGAACCATTTCATCATGAAGCTCATTGAGAGAAGGCCAAGACTTTGCAGCACTGTTGACAAAGCAAATGTCTTCAGTTTGTATCTGCAATGTAGCAAGTACTTAACATATAGAAAAAAACATTTGAATGAGAAAGTGTGTCCAAACTTGACAAGTGACTGGCTATCCAAGTCTCTAAAACAACCATTTTGATTTTTTTTTATTTTATTTTATTTTTTTTTATACAATATCCCATCCCCATCTCTATATTGTGGTATTAAATACATTTAATGCTGGTCTATAGGTATGATATGATAAGGTGTTTCCAGCTGCAGTAACAATGCGTGTGTCCTTCAGGCCCAGGGAAAGGTGCCTCCGCTGGCATACCACAGCTGCACCCTGTTCAGAGGAGAGCTGTGGGTGCTGGGGGGCGTGTTCCCTAGGCCCCACCCACAGCCCGATGGGTGCAGTGACGCCCTCTACATCTTTGACCCCCAGCTATCCATCTGGTACCAGCCCATCGTCACTGGGGATAAGCCTGCCCCGCGCTCTGGGTAAGACACACCCCCTGCCCCCTCTTTGGGTAAGACATGCCCCTCACTCTGGATAAGACCTGTTCACTTAGGCTGTGCAAAAACTGGAAAGCTCGATAAACCATGATCTAAACTTTGGCTGTAGACCTGTCCCTCAAAATGTGCTTGCTTAGCAATGAGATCGCCCAATCATGTGGCAGCACGTGATAGTGAAGAGGCGTTAACCCTCTCTTTAAGTTAAGGTGAAAGCTCTGAGTCAGGGCCACAGCGTGTCTCTTTATATCTCCTCCTGTGTCCTTGAGTTTTACTTTTACTCTTTTTGTTTCCTTTCACAAGTCTGTAGTGTTGCCCCCACTTCCCTGGTGCAGTCACCTGGAGTGCCTAATCAAGACTAGACTTGCTCTTTTTCTAGTCCAGGATTAGTCTTGGTTTAACCTTGGTCTAGTCCTGGTCTTGTCTTGCTTTGAACCCTTCCTCTCTGGTGCAGACACTCGGCGTGCCTGATGCAGCAGAGGAGTCTGTATGTGTTTGGAGGCTGGGACACTCCGCTCTGCTTTGATGACATGCACATGTTAGACCTGGGTAAGGAACAGCCCTCTCTTGTCACCTCATCCCCTCTGCTCTCCCTCTCTCCTAATCCCTCACCTGTCTCCCTCAATGTTCACCGCTCTGCTTCAACAACATGTACATGTTAGACCTGGGTAAGACAACTCTACTGACATCCTCTCTCCCTCTCTTTACCCCTCACCTCTTCTCCTCTCTCCTGACTTCTTTACCTCACTCCACTCCCCTCATCTATCCCCCACTCCAGATATCCCACCTCTGTCACCTCTCTCCGCACACTCTCACCCTCACAACTTACCCCACACCTCTCACCTCACCACTACCACACACTCTGTCCCTCTCTTCTCACTTCCTTTCCCTCTCCTCATCTGCTCATATAACTCTGCTTACTTGTGTGTGTTTCAGGGCTGATGGAATTCTCAGCAGTCAGCACATATGGGAAAGCCCCATCCCCACGCAGGTCTACTCTAAACAAATGCACAATACATATCATGGATTTAAACTGAGCTGGAGGTCTAATGATAATTTGTTCTGTTCAAGTGTCAAAATGGCTGCATTGTCACGTAAGGCCGTATATTACACAAACTGGATTCTTGTAAGCTTTTAAGCCATGTTAGAATGTCGTTACCTCCTCAAAAACATACCTGGAGTTGTGTTAAGTTTCATTCACACGTTTGAGTAATCTTGTCTACACCTCCAAAGCACAAAATGCTCTGTTCCACCTCGTGATGTCATGTAGAGGTAGTTTATTTTCACGTTAACAGCCACCTTTTGCCTTTAGTTCAGTAGAGATTGGAAATTCCAAAGCTGAAATCATCCAAATGGTTATAGTTAAGGTGAATGAAATTTAAAAATACAGTGGAGCACTTCCACTGTATTGCTACATGACATTACATGGTGGAACAGAGTGTTTTCAGCTTGAGAGAAGAATATTGCCAAAATTTGAAGGGTTTGTGTGTTAAACATGTGAAAGAAACAAAACACAACTCCTGGTGTTTTTGGAGCGGAACGACGTTTTAATGTAGATCAGATAAATATCACAAAATATGGGCCCTTAGATAAGATCTATAAAATTAATATGTCAAATGTGCTGGTACAATAAGATGATTTCCTATTTAACAATTTCTTTTCAAATTAAAGGCTCGACGATGATAATACTCATGGGTTTCAGCTTCTGATATATGCAGCATTTAACATTTTGAGGATTGTTTTCCATTCAAAAGCTATAATATTTGGTTTTAAATTGTAAAATTAGCACAGTTGCCATAGCATTTATGTGATGTCACTCACTACTCTGACTTTGGTTGCTACCAGGCCCAGTGGTATCCAGCCTCATTTACTATTGATACTTTGCAGTGACATCATGCTGGGGATGTTTTGCGTGTGTGTCTATGGTGGAATGTTCAGCAGTTACCAGAGACACGATGGACACATTAGCAATGACAAAGCAAAGTGTTTAGATACAAAAAAAAAACATACAAAAATGAATTTAAACAAAACATTTTCAGGAGCCTATGATCAATGAGTGTTCGTGGTTCTGGTTGGGTGTTTGATTTTCAGCAAAAAGGTCAGAGTAACTAAGTGAAAACCTTAATGCTGCTAATGCTAGCTAGCTTGTGACTGTAATGTTATTTGAGAGAGACTTGTTTTAGAGCACAAATCAACTCACCTGTAGTAGTCCCAGCTAAGTCAGTTCTTAATGGTCTGATTGGTAAAATAAAGCTTAGATTAAGTCTAACTTGAGTAACAGAGCTTCAGGCAGCGCTTTGTCTTCAGCCAGCATAGCACCCCAAAGGAATGTTGATAACATCAGCTGCAAAGTATCAATAATAACATTTTGGTGATTTTTAAATAAATGTGCTTTGAAATTGTAATCTATACAGTCTGTGAAGTTTGGTCATCCTCTTGAGATCATGATGATGGAAGAGGTAAATGTGTTTATCTTTAGGCATAAATGATCAAATATATTTCCTCATTTTGCACCTGGCAGTAGTGTTGCCATGATATGAACATTTCAAACTATATTTCGATTTTTCGATCTATGTTTTTTTTTGCTAAAGAATAGACTTGATACTCTATACCAATTCCGATACCACAATAACTGGGTTTCCAACCATTTTAAATTAGATTTCGAAAATTTCCATCAAAAAACGTCATTATCCCTGTTTCCATCCAAGCGTTCAATCACATAACTGGTTGTTGGTCACCTGGTTATGGGAGCTGCTGTCTTCTGAGTCATGGCACTGCTAATCCTAGAGAGGGCCCACCGTGCCCATTCTGATTGGTTTGCCTTGGCCAGAGACGCACTTTCTCTGTTATTGAGGTCGTTTTCACACTGCTACTAGTTAGGTCGACGCAAAAGAGCATTCGCTCTGGGAACAGTGCGCTTGGGCCAGTATGAACCCGACAGTCACATTCTGGACGAGTAAACGGCCGGACGTGAGTCCTTAAAACAGGAGGTCTCGGAGCGGTGTGAAAGCGGCAGACGCCGTCCGCGATGACAGTAAAACTGCTTGGAATTGGGCAAAAAGGTGCTCAGACCATGTATATTTTTATGACTGGGCGCTCCAGAGCTACTGTTTGACACGTTCGTCTGAGAGAATTTGGATCGACTTAATATCAGCGACAGTCTCCTCCTGCGTCTGTCTGCGCAGGTGAACGTGGGTCTGTCTGTGTCGTTCCAAAAGCTTTTCCTCCGCCACTAGCACGCATAGTCTTCACGATGTATTTAGCCACAGGTAGAAGAAAAGAGCACTGTGTATAGGGGAAGCGAGCGCGTATTCATGGGGTTCTGTCTGCTTGACGCGCGTTGTTATAGAAACAAGTTCGGCGATCAGCTTTTTGATACTTTTCACAACCACAGTTGGCATTTAACAGATCATATGCTGTTGTTACAGTTGGCATGGCAGTGCCGTGCTCTCCGACTCCAAGTTCCTGATCCACGGAGGCTACAATGGAAACCAAGCGCTCAGTGATGCCTTCATCTTTGACACTGGTAAAAGCTTTCTATCAAATAATGCCTCTACTCACTCAACATGCAGTGTTGGGAACTACCTGAATACATGTACCAAAAATACATTTTCAGAATACAAATTTTGAGTAACAAATACTTTCATTTGTACCAGAATATGGTTACTCAATACGACGGCATCTAAGTGCCACTTAAAAAAAAATAATTCTACGGGCGTTACAAGAATAAAGTCGTAGCATTTCGATATTAAAGTAGTAATTTTACGAGAATAAAGTCAAAGCCAGAAAAAGTCGTAAAATTACGATAATCATTATCGTAATTTTATGACTTTATTATCGTAATTTTACGACTTTAAGTCGTAAAATTACAATAATAAAGTCGTAATTTTGCATCCATAGATGAAGCTTTGATCTCCAGCAAATGCGTCGCAGGCGTGTGAATCCATGTTCTCATTCTGTTTATGCCAAATTTTGCCTCTACCATCTGAATGTCTCAACAGAAATCGAGACTCATCAGACTAGGCAACATTTTGGCACCAATTTTGGTGAGCTTGTGCAAATTGTAGCCTCTTTTTCCTATTTGTAGTGGAGATGAGTGGTACCCGGTGGGGTCTTCTGCTGTTGTAGCCCATCCGCCTCAAGGTTGTGCATGTTGTGGCTTCACAAATGCTTTGCTGCATTCCTCGGTTGTAACAAGTGGTTATTTCGGTCAACGTTGCTCTTCTATCAGCTTGAATCACTCAGCCCATTCTCCTCTGACCTCTAGCATCAACAAGGCATTTTTGTCCGCAGGACTGCCGCATACTGGATGTTTTTCCCTTTTCACACCATTCTTTGTAAACCCTACAAATGGTTGTGCGTGAAAATCCCAGTAACTGAGCAGATTGTGAAATCCTCAGACCGGCCCGTCTGGCACCAACAACCATGCCACGCTCAAAATTGCTTAAATCACCTTTCTTTCCCATTCTGACATTCAGTTTTGGAGTTCAGGGGATTGTCTTGACCAGAACCACACCCCTAAATGGATTGAAGCAACTGCCATGTGATTGGTTGATTAGATAATTGCATTAAGGAGAAATTGAACAGGTGTTCCTAATAATCCTTTAGGTGAGTGTATATTTATGCTTGTTTTGGGGCGTGGCTGGTCGCAGTATAAATAGGTTGCCCGTCTATGGCGCGCTCTCTTGCGTGCTTGCTCTTGCTCGTGCTCACTGCGCACCACCTCATCTGCCACACCTGGGGCACGCTCCTCGGCTCTGACTCCTGCTCGGTGCAGGTTGCACCAGGCCTGTTAGCTGCAGTTAGATTTGACCTGGTGCGACCTGCTGTCCTGTTTTCGCCTTTTGTTTGATCAGGATAGTTTGGGGATGGCTTTGGTTTCAGGTTAGTGATGTCATCTGTGTAAACCCTCAGTCGTCCAGGTCTGATCCATAGCAAAAGATGAAGTTAGTGATGTCAGCACAGGCCCTGTACGGGGTTGGTCCGGTGCCGCATCCTTTTGTAATGTTTGGCTCATCAGGTCCACCTTTCTGTTGTTGGTTTGTTTTGGGGCACGGCAGGGGGTTTTGGGCATTTTAAAATAAATTTAAATTAATTTAAAATAAACTATTTAACTTTTCATATCCCGTTTGACTCCCGTTTCCTCTTAAATATGTTTGATCCATCCGGGTCGTAACAACCTGGATCCGCCCGGAGTCTTTGCGGACACTCTCCAACACGAGTCACTGTGCGGACACAGTAATCCGCATTTACTATTGGATCGCTGTTGGTAACGTGCCTCCATCCACATAATGTGAGACTGAAGCATCAATACAGCAATGCAAACGCTTCAGTTTATCATGACTCCAAATGCCACCGTGCGTTTGGCCCTTATGCTGTACTGTCTCTACCCCATTTGGATCTAATATTTTCAGTAAAATTCAATCAGTTTCTTGAGAAACAACAAATCCTCTCTGAATAGCTCTATGGTGTAACCACCGATCCCCCTGCAACCGACCACTTCAGACAGTTCCTCTTCCTCTCCATAACGCATAACATACTAGTCTACTCATTCACGCACAGGAGCCTATATTCTTATAAAATTACGACCCTATTCTAATAAAATTCCGACTTTATTCTCGTAATTTTACGGCATAATTCTCGTTGTACTTTGACTTTATTCCCGTAAAGTTTTTCTGGCTTCGACTTTATTCTCGTAAAATGACGACTTTAATGTCGAAATGCTACGACTTTATTCTCGTTGCGCCCGCAGAATTAATTTTTTTTTAAGTGGCACTTATATGCCGTCGTAACTCAGAATATAGTTACTTTACTCAAATTAAAGGAATACATCACAGTATTTGATCATGCATGCAATTTGCATCAAGATGATAAAGAAGTAACAGTATAAATAGTAGTATTAGTATTTGTAATACTAGTATCTTCTGTGTAGACACAAACACCTGGACAGAGGTAGCCCTTCCAGAACTCTGCCTCCCCAGAGCCGGACACTCCATCATAACCATGGAATCTATCCGCTGCCCTCAGGATCAGGACCAAGACCCATTGCAGGAGGCCAGGGCTCTTCTGGTGTTTGGGGGAGGGGACAATGAGGGTACGTTCTACAGCGACCTGACCACAGTGAGCGTGGACAGACTGCTCGCTACACTCTGATGCTAGCACACGTTAACGCATGCTACAGCTACTATTTATATTCTTTTAAATCGTCTTTTTGATATATGGTTATTTTATGATGCAAATTTTATAATGTTTTAGTGTGGCATTAAACTTGTAAAAAAAAACAAACTAAATGTGTCTGATGGTTGTATCCGAAATTTGTGCTTGCTTGACAAAAGTTCTACATATTTTTAGATGTTCATTTTAGCAAATCCTACAAAATATTTTTATAGATGTAATTAGTACAGTTGTAACTTTTGTAAATGCCAGGATGTGCCATTGGTAAAATTGAGGAAGAACAATAAAATGTTTTTTATTTTTCTCAATGTAAATTTGGCAGGATTTTGTTATCAAGAAATACATTTTTAAAAACATAGAATTGCTTGGAATTTTCCAACTAAAAAGCAACCCGTGGCTCCGGAGCCACGTGCGGCTTTTTCGTCCTTATACTGTGGCTCTGCATGGCTTGGGAAAATAAATAATAAGTATTTAATTGAAGTGTATTTTATTTGTGCTCAAAATAAGTGTCACACTCGCGGAAGACGATATACCCACCAAAGCGGCGTGCATTTATTGAGAAATATGAATTAGAAGTCCTGTCGATCTTCAGATCCACATGCGTACGTGAGCAGCAATCCTCCATCACGAACTGTGTTAAAAACAAACACCGCACACACCTCAGACGACAGCTTACAGTCCTGCGTAAAGATGAAAGTGACTTCGTGCAACCCCGATTTGCAGTGTCAGTGTGCACAGAGGTTCAGGAGCATAAGTCTCTGTAGTACTTCATGGATTGAATAAGAAACACACTATAGTTATTTATATAAAGCGTAAAGGTAAAAAAAATGCACAATATATATGGTGTTATCTTCATTTTAGATCAAAGTATTTGTGACTCCCAGTGTGTTTTTTTTTTCTGTGGAAACCAGGTCCAAATGGCTCTTTAAGTGTTTTTTTGTTTGTTTATTTCACTTAAAAACTGAGAAAAATATACATGAGTAATTTTGGCCAAAGGAGTTTGATTTTAACGTGTTTAGATCACTGTGTTGCCTTTTATTGCTTTGAAAATCCTATACATGCATTTTAAAATGTTCAGGTGCTCCCTGCACTAAGTCACTCCCCATTCAGAGAGCTATCCCGTTACAATAAGCATGTATCCTGCTAATGAAACTACTGCACATTTCATCAGGTTTGTGAAGTTGTAGTGTATAATTGCTGTGTGAGGGGAATGGGCCGGTTTTGGACAGCCATGTACAAAATCATACTGCTAACTGTAAGAAGGGTTTAAGTAGGGCCCAGGAGAGATCATTAGATTGTTCAAACATGCATAGATGACATCTGAAACCACTTCAGATGATTTTGATGAGAGAACGTTATAACATGTTAGAAGGCTCAAAAAAGTAAATTCTGCAGAATTCCTCCTCTTTAAAGTCCACACTCTTCTCAGGACTTGAGATCATTTCCACCCTCAAATGTCTCTACACATAATCCAGTCCGGCTTTAGTGAATGGTCGAAACTTTCATATGGCAGAATATGATGATATCATACTTCCAGTTGAAAAGCGCATTTAAATATCCAAAAGGAAAATTCACAAACGTTTAAACTGATTATTTTGATTAGACCCTTAAACTGATTAAGCATCATACCAGAAATTATACCTTCTCCATAAATGTTTGAGGCTGTTGGAATGTTGTGACGTTACCTGAAACCCAATCATATGGCTCAGGTCTGATCAGGTCTGACCCTAGGCCCGCACAGACCACAGCTGACCACAGGAAGTGACCTGAAGTGATTGGTGTACGCTCACCTGATGTCCAAAGGAGGAAGAGGTAGTAACCTAAGCCCGGCACAGGGTATGGCAGACAGCTGCAGGTGAGGACATTAAGATAAGATAAGCCTTTATTAGTCCCACAGTGGGGAAATTCCAGCATTGCACCGCACACATAGAGAACAGGCACACATAGAGAACAGAAGAAACAGGGTAATAGATAAATAGTTAGAAATAATTTAAGAAATGGACTCAAAAATAAAACTCTAATATACACATATATATACATATAGATATACAAAGTGAAAGTGATAAAGTGACTTGAGTATTGCACATGGGTTTGGTTAAGTATGGCTGAATGACACATGTTCAGTGTTAACAGTGTTCATTGTATAGTCTGACAGCAGCAGGAAGGAAAGACCTGCGGAACCTCTCCTTCACACAGCGAGGGTGAATCAGTCTGTCACTGAAGCTGCTCTCCAGGGCAGACAGAGCGTCCTGCAGGGGGTGAGACTCATGGTCCAGCATAGAGATGACCTTAGCCAGGACCCTCCTGTCCCCCACCTCCTGCACTGAGTCCAGACAGCCCAGGACGGAGCTGGACTTCTTGATGACCTTGTCCAGCTTCTTCCTCTCCCTCTCTGTGATGCTGCTGTTCCAGCAGACCACACCGTACAGGATGGCTGATGCCACCACAGAGTCATAGAAGGTCTTCAAGAGTGGCCCTCTCACTCCAAAAGACCTGAGTCTCCATTGTGAGAACTCCTTCAAGACATTTAAATGTCCCTGACAAGCTCTAACCCTAGCATTTTAGATCAATCTTTAAACAAGGACTAGATAACTTGATTAATTCATAAAGTTTAAAGGAGAACTACCAAACCAGGACTACTAAATGAAAATTACTCAACCACAATTACTTAACCAGGACTTAACTAGAACTATTAAACCAGAGAGCATAAGTACAGAAAGAATATAGATTGAGCTGTAGATGGAGAGCTTTACCTTTGACTAATGATGGGACTTTCAGCTAGTGATGGGTAAATGATACCTCAGTGTGTGTATCACACTTTTCCCCTTGTGTGTCGAGACTATCACGCTGTGTTGGTAAGTGTATGGGCTCTAGCTAGTGTTTAAAAAATGTACTGCAGCTACACTACAAAAGAAACACATTGTAATGAGTTTGCATAACTAAGTGCAAGATATTACTTTTTCCATGTGAACATAACAATTGGGCCTATGTTCAATAATCTCTATATGAAATTAGAGTGAATATTCCTGTTCTGATTAACTGTGTGTGTCATGAGTGCTTGAGGATTTTTAAACATTTTTATTAAGAAAAATTAGTTTTTGAAGCATGTTTGGGCTCAAACGATTTATCCTCTTGGAAACAATTTCTCCAGCTTCAGAGAAAATTGGCAATCTTTATTTATAATTACAATGCATCGATTTAGGGCCTCTTTTCTAAAAGCTTGAAGTAAAAAGGAAAGGTGTTTGATTTTGATTATTATTAGCCTCCATAATAATTAGTGACTAATTACAAAATAAAAAATCCACCAGTGTGTATTCCTGGTGTATTTGGTTCTCTTTCATGGCGAGCTCTATGATGCTGGAGCATTGATAATGTTCCGGTTGCATAGGACAACTCCGCTCGAGCATTGACGACATTTCGCCTGTGGGTCATAAAAATATATATAAAATATTTTGTCTGCCGTGGAAACGGGAATGGAATACAAATGACCTTATCAGGTGTTATGAGATCAAAATGATCCCACACGGAAATAACTTTTTCTTTCTTGGAGGGTCCATAGTGACGAACGGCGTCGTAGCAACAAGTGGCTCGATCTGTGCAGGATCCTGAAGTAGAACTGGCGCCTCAACGACACGTGACACAATGTGATACACTGCGACACAGTCACTGTGTCAGTCACGTGACTTTTCTTAAAGCGATACGCTCAGTGACACAGCTCGGCTGAGGCATCGCTTTCAGCGCATGATAGGTGTATTGGTGCCTCGACTCGTTTAGACCATCACTTCTGAGTGTTCAGCGCTCTTACATGGTTTGACAAGCGCTAAACTGCTACAGTATAAAACATGCACCAATATTTCTGAAAAATGTTGGGTAATGCGGAGTATTGTATGACGTTAGTGGTGATTTTGGTGACTTTTGGCGACTTTTGGCATTTGTTTCATTTTCGATGGCATCTACAAATGGAAAAAAGCGATCCATGGTTTGGGATCACACAAAACTTCTATTTCTTAATAAAAATATGTGATATATAAATTGTTGTTTTTTTATGTTCAAAATAGAATATATACTATTTATGATTTCTAATAAAATAGAAAATAGAGTTTTAGGTTTCCAAATCATGGGGTGTGTGCTGGTTTGCAATGGTTAACTTTGTCCACTAGAGGTCAGTGTTTCTCCGAGGCCTCAGACACGTCGAACCATTTGAGACAATATTGCGACTGAGGTGTCAATGCTTCACGAGGCTCCATTCGCCCATCCCTAGTTTTCAGTGGAATAGTGTTTTTAAAAAATGTTGAACTTAACTCCTGTATCTTGTGTCCAGGTGTTAAAGAGGTGCCAGGGGAAACGAGCTCCCTTCAAATAGGTTCCGGGGCAGGACAAGATGGGAAATGTGTGGGAGAGACATGCTGGGCATTTTTAATGGTTTAGGGATTTTAAGTAGGTTTGGTGTTGGTTTTAGGGTTTATTTGTGTGTATATATGTATAAAGTTTATATGGTGTATTGGTTTGTTTATTTTTTATGAAGGTTAGAGTAAAGAGCTAATGTTATCTTTTTTTAAAACACCCTTGGTATTTAACAGTACTTGCAGTAGCAGTTGGTGGAATAGTATAAAAGCCGCCTAAACGCTCATTCTCTGTTCTGCTGCTGGAAGAGACGCTGCTCCTCCGTTGCACATCGCACTTTGCACTTTAAAGATTGAAGAAAAGAAATAAAAAATTGTGGGCCACACCCGTGCTGCTGTCTTCTGTCCACATCCTAACGCTAACGGCCAGCCTACGTTACACTGATCTATATCATGATGTTCTTTCGTCATTAAAAACAGGCCTGGATTTGTTTTTTGTTTCATTCACAGGTTTAACACACAAATCCGAAGGTTGGGGGTTTGAACCCCGCTCTCGACATAAACATCACCACAGGATGGCAGTGTGATTCCAGCTCCCACAGATGAATGCTGTTATGTCCTTGAGCAAGACATTTCCCCATCTCGCTCCCAGTGTCTGTGTACGTTGGTGTATGTGTGGATAGGCGAGTGGTTCCTTGATGTAAAGCGTTTTTAGTGCCTTGAAGGTGGAAAAACGCTAGATAAATTGTTTTACCATTTACCAAATCCTGCACATTTACGCTGAGTTCTTTTCAAACTGAAAAAAACAGTCTGTTCCACCAGGTGATGTCATGTGGTAATACAGGAAGTGCTCCACTGTCTTTAAACTCCATACACCTTTAATAGAATCATTTGGTTAAATTCAGGTGTGGAATTGCAAATCTCTGCTGAACAAAAGATAAAAGATAGCTGTTAACTTGAAAGTGATGCTTCATCATAAGGTGGAACAAAGCATTTTATAGCTAAAAGCTCACCAGAGTCAATTTTGCGTAATATAGGACTTTTAAGTAACAACACAGAATACTTGTTCCACTGGAGCAGGCCTGCGTCGCTCATGGTGCCACTGTCCTTGTTCTGCCCACACTGTGAGTCACACGCTGCAGACTCTTCAGATCCACACACAAATCACACACTTTATATTCACTGTCCATCCTTTATACCATATATTCACCATCCCTCCTCTGTACCATATAAACACTCCCCTTCCTCTGTAGCATATATATTTGCCGTCCCTCCTCTGTACCATATATTCGCTGTCCCTCCCCAAATGTTGTCCACACAAGAAAGACAGAACATTTTGTTTTCAATCAACTTTACATAAGATATGTATCTATATTAGTATTAAGGCCACAGAAATGTATATAAAAAATAAATCTAAGGTGAAAACGTTGCAAAATGTTTTATATGTAGTGTAAAATATTATTAGAGGAGCCCTGTGTGATCGCATCAGACAGAACATAGATTTTGGGAATGGCTGTATTAGACTGCTTGCCATGACAGTAATGATTATGCTTGTACGAGGGGTAACAGTTGCCCCTCCTACTCTGTCGTGTTTATTTCCCTGCTTTATGAGAAATAGCAATATACAAACATGGCCTGTAGGTGGCAACACAAGCACTATAGTTTCTTAGCAACGGGGTCTGGGTCACTGAAAGGCAAACATGAGGTTGGTAAAGAAGCATTTGAGATCCACAGTAGCACACCGCAGAGTGTCTAGGCCTGTCACTATAACTACTAGGCCTATATCGACTTAGATAGATGAAACAATATGGTTATATTTTGGAGCTCTATTAGCCTATTTGCCTATTTATCGTGTTGTTTTAAGATTTTAAGATTTGATCTGTAGAAAGTATGAATAAGTATCTTCTATGGCTAATTATTACTCGTTCATTTTGCTATTTATTTGTTGCAGCTCATGACACTTAATGATGCTGTTTATTTCAATAATGGTATAGTGGAATTATCTTTATTTTATTGTTATTGTGTCAGTGACAAAGTATTATCGCATTACATATCTGCAGTGTTGGGAATAACAGAGTTAAACTATAACGGCGTTACTAACGGCGTAGTTTTTTCACTAACAGAGTAATCTAACTAATTACTTTTCCCAGCGTCCCAACGCCGTTACCGTTACTGACAGTAAAATATGGCGCATTACTATTAATTCAGTTCACTCTGCTCTTCATCAGAGCATCCCTCAGACAAGGGAGCTGCAGCACTGTTGTGTTTCTTTGTTGAAAGAGGAGGCACGGGGTGAGATAATACGCTTGTTTGAGATGAGCGAGGCGGGCGCAGATAATCTCGCGAGAGCAAGGCCGACGCAGGCCATGTCTCAATTAACCAAAGTGCCCTTAAATGCGCCGCTCGAACGGGGCATTTAAGTCGGGCGGTATTTCGACCCGCACTTCGAACAGTACATGGAACAGTGCATCTGGCGAATTGGGACACGGCCGCAATTTCTGAGCGAGGCGAGCGCAGCAGCTCTCCACCGACTACGGCCGCCTGCATCGACTACAAACGCTTAATGCATGATGGGAAATGATGTCCTGTCCACACGTGCATTGACAGCTGATTGGGTCCGAGTTGAGTTTTGATCAGAAACGTGACGTCTTGACGCACGGCGCCTCCTCCTCCAACTTTATATAAACTACTGCCACATATTTGATATGGACATATGTTTTAAATGTGACTGAAAGTGTCAAGGCTGTTGTCAGATGTGGATCACTTGTAAACAAATACAATATAATTACAATCTGTTAAAGTGAAATAAATGTTAAAGGTTCACATCTGTTGTGTTTTTATTGTTTTAACAAAATAAGTAACGGCATAGTTACTTTGCCTAGAAACTAGTTACTTCTCCCAAAAATTAAGATGGAGATGGTAACTCAGTTACTTTTTGGGAGAAGTAACTTGTAATTATAACTAATTACAATTTTGAAGTAAGATGCCCAACACTGCATATCTGTAACAATATACCGTGCTTTGAAATGTATTATTGTGACAGGCCTAAGTGTGTCTGCTGTGTTGGTCTTTGGATTGTTCCTTTGGCACCGGGTCCTGGGTCAGGGTGAACACAGGGTCTTTAGTGGGTAGTGTAGTGTGGGCCCGGGTGAGAATGTTGTGTCAGTGAGGCGTTGTAGTCTTAAGGCCATTATTTGCTGACAACCAAACATGGATGTCACGTCAGTATCCGTGCCGCACGTTTAATGCACAAAAAGTGACTCCGCACAAAAAGTGGAGCAGTGGTGACCGCATCAGGTAAACCCATGATTACATGGGTAAACCTCAGTAAACCTGGCGCTGCACCTGCCTTCGCCAACCTGAGGAATGGCGCTGAGCCGTCAGGGCTCGGAGGGAGCCGACTACAGCCGAGCGCAACCGAACCCCTCCTCTCAGCCCTCTCCAGTCGTGGTGCAGCAGCCATGTTGCCGTGAGCCTGTTCCGGTATCAGGCAGGATCGTGCGCATAGTCTGTAATCGGGCGCAGCTCCTCGCCCTTCTCCGCGACAGGCACCGTCACCAACAAACGCACTTCGCGATAATGGAGTTTACGATCCCCTGAATGTCCCTTCGGTCGTCGAGTCACGGACATAACGGCGCTCGGTGTACCGAAAGGACGGACTGGTACGCCGCCACACTGCAGTGCAGCACTGGTGAACGACCTTATTCCAAGCACGCCACACAGGCACGCCACACAGGCACGCCAGAGGAAGAGCCGGTGCTTTCCGTGGATCCAGTTGGAGGTTGGCTGTGGTAGTTCCTGCTGTGGCCGCCACACACACACAGGCTCTTCTGCAGCTCGGAGCAGCACCGTGCGTTAGCCACACTGGCTAATTACGACCGGGACACAACTTCCAACTAAAGTCCGATCCGGGCTCTATCGCGGGATCCGTGGGCTCTACGGGACACATTTTGGATACACTCTCCGGGATTGTTGTGTGTGGATTGCTCTGTTGGATTTGGAAGGTCGAGGGCTGACCGGGAACAACTTTGGCCTGAAAAGTTTGGATTAGAGCTGATTTTACGACCAAAATGCGATTTTTGCGCCTTTTCAGAAAAACTTCCACGTAAAGACAGTTTACGGAGGCACCAGTGTGTCCGTTTGTGAGATTTGGTCGTGTCCGTTGTTTTGGGACGGGGTTTAGCTTCCTCACTTGGTTAGCATGCTAGCCTAATTGAACCGTGTCTTGTTGAAAAGAACCATTAACACTGCCCAACTTTTCCTGAAGCTAGCCGCAGCGGCTAAGGCCGAGCGTCGCCTCCCCGTGCGCAGAGCTCCACTTTGACCATAATACATGCCCAGCGGAGCTCAGCTTCTCCCACACGGGAACTCAGAGTAGCAGCCGTGTATTTAGTCTTCTCCTGTCGCTGACAAACATGGGACGTGGACTTGCTGCTAGCTAGTGTCGCTAGCTGGCCACAGGCTAGCCGCTGATGTGGGCTCTGCCGTAGATCACAGTCTACTTGTTGATTCTGCTAGCGGGCTAGCACGGAACATCCGCTGGAGGATTTAACCGCCACAGAGAAGGTTTTAAATGTGCTCCAGAGACTGAGGAGTGTGTGTTTCATGGTTCATTTCTCTCTTTGGAATTCCAAAGTCATTCAACATGTCAACAAGGCCTCCATTGGTGCAAGTCATTGAAAACTCTGCTGGACAGGTAAGCGACTCTTAAAGCAGCTTCTCATTTGTTCTGGTTTGGCTGCTGCGTGCGTGCGTGCGTGCGTGTGGCGCGGGCGTGTGTGTGTGTGTGTGTGTGTGTGCGCGCGCGCGTGTGTACATGTGCGTGTAGGTTCATACAGTTGTGAAGACATTTTGAGCATATTCCGTTCCCATTTCAGAGACGATGTTGACCTCTTGCTTAAATAGTCAGGGCCTTCAGCGTCGTAAAGAAAACATACGGCCTGGTTCACTCTTTATCAGTGTTATCTCTGAGCTGGACAAAGTTCCTGGATCATAAAGTTGCAGTAGCTGAGTAATGCTGAGGTTGTGACGGTGGTATGAGAAACCTGCGGTGTGAGTGGAGTGGCAGGGGAAAGACCAAACTAAACCACTTGTATATTTGCATTCAGAAACTACATGAGCTAGGCCCTCTCACACAGAACTTGATTTTAATCACTCTGTATTGTCATTCGGAATAGTTAAAAACCTCGTATTTGATATGTTCTTGAGGGTTATATTTTCTCTCTGAGCAGCGCATTGTGAAAAAGCAGCTTGAGTCTAGTTTTACTTGGTTGTCATGATTTACTGAGTCTAATGCCATTACCAAAGGCTTCCTGTTCCTGCCCTCCAGTTGAAGCATTGTGCTGTCAGGTGTGTTCACCGTGACGTGCCTCTGACAGGTGAGGGAGGTGTGGAGAGCCTGGGCTCAGCACTGTCCACTGGCTTGTGGCACCAGGAGGGCAGGACCTTGTTTAGACAGACTAATGCAGAGGGAAGAGTACTTCATGAGACGTCACAGTAGCACAATAACTTATGGAAAAGCAATACAACAATATAAATGAAGTGGAACAATACTCAGACCAGGATTAAACCATCTAAAATCAAACGTTACTGGGGCTGGGCATCACTAAAAGGTACAGTACCTGGGGAAAGTTTGGAATATTGCATCCCTACGTACTACTGATACTGAAAAAAAAAAATTAGCATCGTTGTCACAATGCTAAAACTTCAATGCTAAGGAACAAGCTTGAATAGGCTATTCAAGGAACAGAATAACAAATTATAAAGTCAGAATAACAAATTATAAAGTTTGATGTATTGCTTACTATAGACAATAATATTGAACGCCACTGACACAATAACCCTAAAGCAGGATTCCCCCCAAAAATATTCTGTACAGTATTGTTAATGAACAAGAGCTGCAATAAATAAATTTATAATAAATAAAATATTGACTTCCAAAAATAATTCCGTTTATTGTGTCCTGAACAGTAATTGATACAGTAAGTAATTATCCTGACAGGCCTAGGCTCGATACCAATTTCGATACCACAATGATGAAAACAAAAAAAATTTGAGAGTAGAATGTTATTTTCTTTACAAAATAATAGTGATTTCTTTTAAGTTACCATGTGGGTATTTATTGTAAAACTTTTCAAAAAGTCAAATTGTGTCATGTTAATGGGATTTTTTCAGTATTATTACACTGATACTAATATCTGATTTTCAATACTTTTGACAACCCTACTGGTGAGTCCTGAGGGAGAGTGCTACCACAAATGCTTTTTCCTCAAAGAAATGGTATTTAATGGAAACTCTTGTGTGTTGGCCCAATTCTGTCTTATTTAGGTGGATTGTTTATTTGTTGTTTTTTTGTTTTGTTTATATGCAGTACTGTCTTGTTAGCTTAGCCTCTGATGTTTGTCATTATAGCAGAGTTTCAAAATAAAATACAACTATTAGCTTAAATTAGGGTCCTTTGCTCTGGACCTGAGCTCTCTGCCCCCCTTTGCTTTGTGTGCTGTTGCTATCAGTCATCCACACACAAAGTGAGGAGTGAGGGGTCACCACAGGCCTGCCAAAGGGTCTCTGTGTTAAAGGTCGCACAGGCACAAAAGGTCTGCTCCTGTCCCCTTGGCCCACTCCGCTTCCCCCCACACTGGTCCCCTGCCACACTCCACATTATAGCCATACCTCAGTATCGAAATCAAGTTTGAAATTTTTGTACTACTACCACTACTACTGCTGAGGAGTAGACTTGATACTCAATACCAATTCCGATACCATGGTGAGAATTAAAAAAAATATTTATTTAGACAATAGAATGTGATTTTCAACATTAAATCATACTTTCTTTTATATTATCATATGGCTTTATATCTGTGTAATCCCTCGTTCGACCAGGTAGGTTCCATAGTGGTCCATGGCTGTATTTCCGGTCTGTGTGGTCTTATACTTGTTTTTGATACAGCTCAAGATCATTGTAAAGCTATTCAGGAAAGGTTTGTTCTGTTCCTGTAAAGTTGAGTTTTTCACAAATGAGTATCTAGTTTTGATACTAGTTTTAGTATTGATTTAGTATTTGATTTTCAATACTTTTGACAACCCTACACCTTAGTCACACATAACTGATTGCACACATACAGGCCCGGTCCAGCCCACTGACCACAGGGTTAATGGTTACACCTCCACAGGTGTTTGTCCGGTCCAGTGGATCACTGGACTGTATTGCAGTTGCGAATCAATTTACCATGTATGTTGTAATTATAACATTCTGTTCGAATTTCACATTTTAAACACTTCCAGAAGAATTGACAAAAGACTGAAATCTGAACTGACAAACTAATACAATAATCACATTTCAGAACATGTTTGTACAGATCTAAACTACAGGGTTACCAGTTTTTATGCAGAATAACCCAGGAGTTTTTTGTTTGTGGAGAAAATTGTTGTACTTCAAAAATGGAAAAATGGTAGCCTTTGTGATTTGCTAATTGTGTCCATTCAAATTGTGATCCCTAACATACATAAAAAGCGACTTATCCATAATGTTCTCCATTAGTAGCTTGTAGTTGTTTTCACTAATACAAGTACAGTTATATAAAAGTTGTTTAAACATCTAACTTATGAATAACATTAAAATATTAAGTATTAATATCCATAACATTTTCAAATGGTTGGCAGCTTTAATTATTATTGTGATATTAACATTAATCTCAATTATTTTGGACATGATAATCCTGATGCCAAATTTCAGTATCGTAAGAAAACGTGACAACACAGCAGCGTGAAAACAGCAGAGGTTTGAAACAGATTTTTTGTAGAACAAACGGCCTTATGTTGAAAGATTGCTCCATGCTCTGCCTGGTGCTTGATAGTAGCCGGGCTTAACGTGAGTCGGCTCCACCGCGGCTGGAGCACAGTTTAGCCATCATAGCAACAAGCTGCTTCAGGTGACACTGAAAAATAAACTATATCAACAGTAAAAATCTACTTTTGAAATCAGGACCAAATTGTACTTATGATTTCAAGATACATATGTGGATGATAATGATAAAGATATCTCAGTTTCTTTTAATAATCCCAGATATGATGTTGCTTTCCAGTTCATTTTAAACTATTTGCAGTGGTCCAAAGTTACCTCACTTATCTTATGCACTCTGAGCATCCTAATTGGCTAAAATTATTAAAAAATACTATTAGACCTGTTTACTGTTTTTAAATATGACTGTAAAGAGGCAGAATAACAGTAAATGCAGCCAAAAAAGCCCCCCAAAAAACAACCCAACAAGAGCGCCAAACCTAACTTTTATGAGAGATGAAAATTTACAATGAATTTTTACATCACTAAATATATCAGCTGCTGTATGCTCCTCCAATCGCCCTTAAAATCAGTCAGGCCCTACTTTATGCCCAAACTTTTTTGAATTCTCCCATGTGTTGCATACAATGTGCACCCTCAACTGAGTTCCACTGTTTAAAAATAATCTAATCTCAGCATCATTGCAATGCATTTTTTATGCGCCACTTTTGCCAAGCTATATCTATAACAAATGGTTTCTATGATCAGCCCAAATAAAGTCACACTTGGTTCATTTGAGCGTGATAACATTCAACTAGAATGGACAATATCCTAAACTCATCTCGTCTCATCAGTGTGTGTTGGGCCAGTTCAGACCCCAAGTAAAGCCTGGAGCACAGAAGAAAAGGACTGGACTGCTGGAGACATGGGCTTTATCTGGATGTTTGTTTGTTTGTCGGAGTGGCCCAAGCTAGAGGAAATGCATGGAGGAAGGAGGAAATGAGGAGCAGTGTGGTCCCTCACCTGTTTCTACTCTGCTCTGCTGTGCTGTCATTCTCTATGTTTACATGCACAGGGACATCCAAATGTGCTAAACAACCAAATTCAAATCGTCTTTGTCACAAAACCTTGCTCCAGTCTGAATCAGGTCAAAGAACCAATAGGTGCAAATGGGCTACACAATGTTCAGATGCTTGTGGAAAGTTAGTATAAGCACTAAAATTTGCAGCTAAAATTACTAATAAAAACGAGTATCT
The DNA here is from genome assembly GCA_019594935.1 of Periophthalmus modestus. Lineage (NCBI taxonomy): Eukaryota > Metazoa > Chordata > Actinopteri > Gobiiformes > Gobiidae > Periophthalmus > Periophthalmus modestus. Next base: position 9,054,066 of record JAIEZT010000107.1, read on the forward strand.
TGTATAGCCACAATTTTGGCAGAAATGGATATGTGACATCACATTTACGGTGAACATTTGATTTTCAGACAGACATTTACTCTCCACAGCACAAATAAACTCATTGAAGCTCTGGTAAGATTCATTTTCACTTTAACGCAGTGGACCAAAACATAAGAACATCCGCTCAGTGGATGCTCAATTAAGAGACTGTAGTTTGTCATCACTGCTGATCTTAAACAAGTGAGTAAACATCCAAACATGTATCTACATGCAGCAGGTATCCAACTACCATACATTTCAGACTATTGAGCACAACTAAATATAGGCTACACCAGCTAAATTTTAAAAGAAAATCTATTTTGTACATGTATAGGCCACACTCGAATATAAGTCGCATGTTACAAATATATTGTAATATATTGTATATTTACACAGAAAGATGGTCCATGGAGGTCTTTTTGAGTTTTAATTTTAATTTAAGAAACGCTTTTTTTCAAACTGTGAAAATCAGCAATACTGCACCAACACGCCATGCTGCCACCTCCAACATCGCACAATCGATTCACTGATGCCAAGTTTACGTGCAGTGGCTCTATTTTCTTCTTTGATAGTCAGATCGATTGTCTTTAACTGAAAAGCTGCATCATATGTATTTCTTCGTGTCTTTTCCATGGTGAGGGTGTGTGCATGCGCAAAATTACAGTTCAAAATCAAAAGTAGTGTATTCTCCAGCACATAATCTTTCCCCACGTCTGTATTACTTTTGCGTTTACTGTAAGACAGTGCCCCTCCGGTGGCCGTTAGCCAGTAAAAATCTATTAATTAGCCACACCGTTGTATAGGCTGCAGGGCTTAAAGTGTGGGAAAAACGAAGCCGCTTATAGTCTGAAATTTACATTAAGTATTGGCTTCTCCAGATGTGTTATTGAGAGTCAGTTCACAACACTTCGTCCTTAGTTCCCGGGTTTACCTGCGTTTGGATACATTGGTTTAAATTGGATTAGGCCATGTCCTTATATTTATATATATATATATATAATATTGTCATTGTGATACCTGATTGAATGCACAGTGTATTCAACGTTTTTAACATTACCTTCTGACCTGTCACCTGGAATGGTGTCAACAACTGCTTTTTAATAAAAACCGAAACAACAAAAATCAAAGGACACTATAACACAATATGAATGCATGTTGGGAGCTACATAAGTTACAGCTATATGGAGCTACTTAGTAACAAGTTTCACAAACATACATACGATAAATATCAATCATTGTTAAGGGCACCATGATAAAGTTAAAGATCCTCGACTTGCTAGTCGTATTTCTAAGTGTGCGGCTGTAATCAGGACGCAGAGGTCAAAGGTCAGCCTGGGATGTGGCTCTCAATCAAACAGGTCCAAAGGAGACCCAACACGTGATTACAACTGATAAAACCCAACTCTCATTCATCACTATTGTAACAGTAACCATGGATTCATTGTTCAACTCATTCAAAATTCTCATCTAGAGAGATTTCTCATCTAGAGAGATTTCTTTTTAAGAGAAGGAATAATCATGACAAAGGAACAAAGGCATAAGAACTACGATTGGTATTGGCCATAATGCACAACTATAAATAGATTCAACCACATCCATTTCCTTCCCTATTCTGTTGCGCATTAAGGTTCATCTTACACATGTAGGCTTTACTTTTGCTCACTTCACTCATGCCATCCTATAATTACAGCTGCACACTCGGAAATACAACTACCAAGGTGTGGTTCTTTAACTTAATTATGGTGCCCCTGCGGTATCATTCTCAAATGCTTCTGAGTCTTGTATTAGTTTAGCTGTTCAGATTTTAATATTTATCATCTTGTGAACTAGCAGTGGACCATATTGACAACAATACTTTTCTTAGACTATTCCAGTCATATTTTTGTAATATTTATAATTATATATTTTGTTGCGGTCAAAGAATTTTTGATAACTTGTGTTGTGTGTGACAAATTAGACCTATTATCATACATGTAAATTGGGGTTATACATGAAAAATGGCTATATAATACAGCTTGGCATGAGTGACAGACAAGTACGTGTGCATGCATCAGAAAAAGCATTTTCAGTTCAGTAAATGACCAGTTACGAGGATATATTATTGTTATGGTATAATACTGTCCTGCACTAAACTCATATGGGACAGAACGCTTGAGGACACTTGTCAGCTCAGGTTATCAAGTGCTGAGTGTTCTTTTAGTGCTGTCCAATGAGTGGATTTGCATTCATGTCTGCCGCTCCTTTAGTAAGTAACATATAAAGCCCATACACCCACTGTAAACCTCTGTCTGCTAAATTGCATCTACTAAATCGCATTGCCACGTTACAAAATTTTCTCAATTTTGATTCTAAGGATAAACTCGATACTGATTCCAATACCATGATGATAATAAGAAATAGTCTCTTATTTAGACAATAGAATGTGATTTTCAACATTAAGTGGTACTTTCTTTTACCATTTTGAGTTATTTGTGTAATCCCTCAGTTGTCGAGGTAGGTTCCATGGCTTGTGACCCCAGCTCTTTGGGACAACGGATCAAAATTAGCCTTTGGCTATAATCTGGTGTGTTTACATTCATGTCATATCATGTCTGTTCATTAACATGCATTGTGCCAATCAAATAAATAAATAGTGGACATGGGTGTATACTAGTCTATTCTATGTGGTCTTATACTTGTTCTGATACAGCTCAAAATCATTCTAAAGCTGCTCAAATACCTGCTCAAATGAGTAATGCATTTCTATCTTTTATTATCAACTGACTTCTGGTACTTTTGACAACCCTACTACAGATTAACAAGTTCACAAAATCTTGAAACAAATTGCAAATCAAAGCCTGCAAAACAAAACATGGAACACAAAACTGAGATGTTTTTCCCAAATCAGCTGTTCTTTCAAACCCCTGAGCCTGGAAAAGGAGAAAACCCGCATGAGAGCAGAGATTCCCAGGACCTACCTCTGCTGTGGCTGTGGAGCGCACAGGCCAGAGAGAGCAGAGCAGGGCTTAGATTGGCTGTGCGGAGCATGAGTCATTAGGATCTGCTGCACATGCCCAGTGTGGCAAAGAGGGAAGCGTCCTCTGAGCAGTCGCTAGGCAGAAGAGCTGGAGACGACGGGAGTGAGAGGGGCCTAGCAACAGGAGTAGTCAGCCCTCAGCACACACATACTACCTGTAGACTGCTCACAGTAGCAAAATGATTGATCATATTCAAACTACTTTATACCACTGACATAATAACCCTAAATTAGGAGGATCCCAGCGAACATTTAAAGTGTTGTAATAAATATCAGTTAGCCGATATACTGGGCAAATATTTGCACTGTTTTGTAGGAATGCCGAATAATATCGGTCACAATAATCAATGGCCAATAATGGCAATTATGAGGTAATAATTATAATTCCGATTGTTTAAAAAAATGGATAATTTAACCCGATAATTAGAAGCCCAAAATACACTGATTCAGCTGCTTTTCCTTCAAGGTTTTCTCCATTATAGCGCTCACCCTGCCCCTCGCTCCAGCAGTACACACGTAGCTGCCCCAGGTCGGAGCCAGAGAGAGCAGAGGATACATGTTTACATATAAGGGCTTCTTTTATGTTTGAAAGAAATGTTTTTCGGCTTTGTACCAGCCCCTCAACACGGGAGAAGGGATATAGCCCATATTGGTTGATCTCTACTTCAGTCACCACATTTTGACCCCTATTTGGTTAAAAAAATAAATAAATAATAAATGCTGACCGGTCGACTCACAAGAGTCAATATATCAGATTATCAACAATATTGTAAATGCTGTTCTATACAGTTTGCAATGGTCCAAAGTTATTCTTCACTTACCTTATGCATTCAGAGTATCTTAATTATTCACTGCAATGAGTCTATAAGCATTTTTCACGCAGAACATAGTTTCACTGTCACGGGGGAAGCTAACATTTGGCATGCTAACATGCACAAATAAAACAATTTATAATTGGATGTAGACGCACACACACACACACAGGACATATTTTTACCTCAAGACGTACATGTAATATATCTGTACTGGGGCAAGACATATTCTGCTGAAATGCATGGGAAAAATTCAGGTGCAGAACATTTAATATTGAATAATACATAAAGGCTACAAAGTGAAGCATCTAATTTTATCACTAATCTGAAGTGAGGACAAATAAGATACCAAGACTTGGAATTAACTTAGCATTTTCATATTGTTTCCTTGCTAGGGTCATGAGTGTAGCCAGCACATTTGTTCAGCTGTACAAGAAATGGCTGCATGCATTGTAAGTTGGATGTTGCTATTCTTGAGTAGTGAAGTTAGCTTGGGCTGTGACAGTGTTTGTGCAGCCACTGAGAGTAAACAGGCCCGTCCGGTCGGCCCGCTCTGGGTGTGGAGCCTCCACGAGTATAGCCTGGGACAGGAGCTTGCGTCACAAGCCTCCAGCTATACGAGTGTAACCTTGGACGGAAGCTTGGTAAAGGCCTCCAACCGTACAAGTGTAGTCTGGGATGGGAGCTTGTGTCACAGTCCTCCAACTGTGCGAGTGTCGCCTGGGACAGGAGCTCGTGTTACAGGCTTATGTGAACTTAAAGGCACTGTACCTGATTTTTACTGTTTTAAAAATGTGAAAACATGTTTGGCAGTGGTTCAAACCACGATGAGTTTATAAGCACTTTTCACAACTTTCAGAGAAAGAATTTTACCATGACTGTAAACAACAACAATTAACTAAATTTGTATCAATGAGGAGATGTGAGATTGAATATTAGTTGGCAGGGCCTGATTTTTCTATGACCAACAGTGAATTTCCGAAATGGATAAGTGTTTACTTGTTTGATTCTAGGGCTGCTAGATTATAATAATAATAATGCCATATACTTGTAATTCGCTTTACAGGTTTGTCAAAGCCTCTCAAAGCACTACACTATAGTCATTATTCATTCACTTCCACACTTGGTGATGGTAAGCTACTATTGTAGCCACAGCTGCCCTGGGGCAGACTGACGGAAGCGAGGCTGCCAATCTGCACCATCGGCCCCTCCGACTACCACCAATCATTCACGCACACACACCACTTTCATACTAGGCAATGTGGTTGAAGTGTTTTGCCTAAGGGCACAATGACAGAATTTGGTCCGAGCAGGATTCGATTCTCTGACCTTCGGGTTGGGGGACCAACACTCTAATGATGTACATTTTTAGAATTAACTGTTTGTAAACGAGATTAGTGTTGGCTTCAGAAAGAGCTTTACCCATATTATAACGTCCTCTGTCTGGATTGTGTGTTGGAGTTGGATAATCGGCTGATCTGTACTGCTGGTGTTAGCACTGTGCTCTTCACAGGTTTTATCATATAATATACCTGTTATTCCTCCAGGGCTGGGGCCATATGGAACACAGTATTGATCAATCTCAAGAGGGGGGGTGTACTTTATGTATGTCTATTGAGGAATATTCAACAGTTACCATGGTGACGCAATACAGGCACTAGCACACACTGCAAAATAAATTTTAAAATTTAAGTCTGAAAACTCCAAAAAAAAATACAGAATGGATTTAAACAACACCTGTGATCAATACAAGCATTCATGGTCCTGTTTAGGCATTTGATTTTCAACGGATGAGTGACTAACTAAAAAACTATTAATGCTAGCTAGCTTGTGACTGTAATTTTATTTGAGATTTGTTCAACAATTAAACAAATAAGATTATTTAGAATACAAGGCAATCGATGGCTGTTAAGTTCTGGGCTGATTTTGATTATTTTTGCCAAATTATAACATTTTTATTTACCATAAACTCACCCCAAACCCCTTTTTTACCACAAATCTATGAGAGCTGTGTTTTGTGCAACTATCTCTTCATATTTAAGTGTTAATATAAAGCTTTCTGTTTATTTTTTTAGGCAGCAGATTGACCAAAACTAAATATCGGCCTATGGAGGAGATTTAAGGCCAATGCTCTAAAAATTCCAAATATTGGTCCGATATATCGGCCAACCATTATTCTTAATGGTCAGATTGTGTTAAAACAAAGTCTAACTTCAGTAACACAGGTTTAGACAGAGTAGTGCCTCAGGTAGCATCACTTCCCCAGGGAATGTTGATGACATCAGCTGCAAAGTATCAGTAGTCGTAGAAGAGATTTTCTTAGTCAGTCGACTAAAATGTTGTGTGGTGTGGCGTTGTTAAAATTAATAGAATCTACTATGTGCACAGAGAAGTAAACTGTAGGCAGATTAAACTGTCCAGTCACTCCTAAACTTCAACTAACTCATTCCATGTATTCTCCTGCCTGTAATTCATGTAATAAAAAGATGAGTTAATTCATAAAAGATGTGTTCCACTAAAACAGCCCGGTGTGGAGAATTTTCTGAAATGGAATTCTTTTGTTAATTTGGCATTTCATATTTAAGTCTTTTTATGAATTCTTCTGGACATGTTTAAAATGTGAACTTTGAACAGAAACCTATTATTAAAAGCAAGGGCAATGCTTGGCAGAAAAATCACAATTGGCTATTTTTACTACATCATTCGGCTCTAGACTGAAGGGCAGGGGCTTGGTCGACAGCCCTGTCTAGAGCCTGGACACATGAGAGGGGAGCAAGCTGGTCTGTGCCATGTTTGTCACACCAAACAAGGAGCAGTCGTCACACCAGGGTGCTGAGGCTCCGGCTAAAAACTTCCCAACACTCCATCACTACCTGTATATTACCTCTTCTGTTTGAGTCAAGGCCTACGTTTTGTTTCTCTGTAGATAGTTTGCACTGTCAAATCAGTAGCTCACCATTCAAAACCATTTCATTTGTAGGTGATTAATCATGATCTCATGATCAATTAATTTTGTTTTGTCAATCAGCTTGTGTGTGTGTGTTTTTTTTTAAGGAACATGGTCTATATTTTTATTTTATTAAGTATGGTACAGTGCATATTGATTAACATGCATTGGTCCAGCATGTTAAGGTGCCAGAGTTATCCTTGCTGGCCAAAGTTCAGATTTTGGAGGAATAAACCGTTTTTGTTTAGTAGCACTCATTTTTATTGTTTATGTTTGTGAATCATAATGGGGTTTTTTTGTTTTTTTTTCTCAAATCATTTGATAAGATTTTAGTGTATGGTGTGTTGGGGCATATTTTTAAGAAAGTGTGCAAAAGTGTGCCGCAACTCGAGAAAGGTTGAAAAACACTGTTAGAATTTGGAGATGATGAATTGGCCGATGCATACATAGTTTGTAATGATGTTATTTAGCATGACTACATTCATCTGGTTAATTAATGCACACTACCTGGTTAATTAATATGCATGAGAAGCTGAAGGCCTGCCCCTAAAAATAAATGATGGGCCACAGTCAAATTGTACTGCTGTGCAGGTTTAACCCCTAAGCTTTGACCCAGCCTGCCATGTGCCTTTATGAGCTTTAAGCTGAAAATAAATACACAGCATCTTCTACAGCGACTACTACAAAAAGCTGAGCCTGTGAGGTAGAGAATTTGAATGGAATACAAGTACTGTATTTTCTGAACTATAAGTCACACTTTTCATATTTTGCGACTCATATGTGAAATTATTAAAATATATAATTTCACATCTTCTTTATTGTCACACTGACAACTCCACAAAGGCACTCTAGGCTTGTGTACCAGTATCTACTACTCCTGTAGCTTTGAAAATAAAAAAAAATTCAACATTACAGTAATTTAAAAGACATCTGAGGAAAAACTGAGCAAAAATGCCCCCTCAAAGAAAATCGTATTCTGCTGAGTCTGATGACAGCCACGCAGAGGCAGAATCGGCGCTTCATCTACCTCTAGAGTTGGCGGAGTTCTTCAGAAGCGACACAGAGAATTCGGTGGATTTAGTGATTTGGAGTGAGATCAAGAGTAAACTTGTTCACTTGTTTTTTATGCTTTAGTTATTATTAACTGTTAATATCTTACATTAACATACTTGACACATATACAGTTTGCTGTCTATATTTCATGTAGATGAATAAATATAAATGTGTTACATTAGTGTGCTATACTGCTATTCAGCCTGTTGTTCTTTATTTTATTGTTATTATTATAACTTGCTTTTGAAGATAAAATGTCTGTTCTTGGTCTCAGATTTAGTAAAATAAATTTCCCATAAAAATCCATACAGTTCGACTTATATATGTTTTTTTTTCATTATTATGCATTTTTTGGCTGAGCAATTTATAGTCCAGAAAAGACGGCAATCCAAACTAATAAATATGTGCCCTATTATGACTACGCATACTACAGCAACTACTGTAATGATGATCACAACGAGTGCTACTAGGACTACTATGAAGCCACATTTGCCTTGGCCTTTGGAGACCCTCTGCTGTTGAATGAACTGTAAAATAAATTTATCTGCAGAAAAATCAATGATGTTATGCCTTTGTTTTAAGAGTACAAGAGGTTTCGCTTACAGTTTTCTCACAGAAACGTTTAAATTAATGTCTTCAGTCTTTACAGTTCCAACCGTTCATGTTAAGGAACAGTTCAAAAGAGCCAACTTGTTTATGAACATCACATCACTAGTTGTCATTAGCGACAGAAATGACTGAGTGGCAGCACATGAGACACAGAGTTAGCCTGTGTCTTCATAGGCCTGTGCTGTATAAATAGCCTTAGATCCCTGAATAGAGCTGTAGCAGGATAATGGCAGAGAAAGAGGAGCTACACTGAGCTGCAACCAGAACTCCGAGTGACGAGTTTCCATGGCAACCACAGTCAGAAGGTGTTTGTCTTCTCCCACCCACAAACTGGACTCCAAGGCTCCAAATTGCTCTTACTGCAAACCAGATACTAATCGATACCAAAACTAGTATCGAAACTAGATACTCATTTAAGGAAGTACTGATACTAAAAACAGTCACATTCACAAGAATGAAATGAGCTTTTCCTGAATAGCTTTAGAACGATCTTGATCTGAATCAGAAGTATAAGACCACATAGACTAGTATACACCCATGAACCACAAAGGAACCTACCTGGATGACTGAGGGGTTACGTAGATATAAAGCAACATGGTAATATAAAAGGAATTACTAGTATTTATTGTTGAAAATCACATTCTGTTGTCTAAATAAAGTGTTTGTCACCACTGATACAATGCGCATGGCTCACCTCTGCATGAACAATGATGTATTCAAATGTGAGGTGTACTTTTCTCTGACTCCTGCAGACTCTTGGGGCTGAATGATTGGGGAAAAATATCGAATTGTCTTTTTTCGGACAAACTGTGATTAGATTTGTGTTTCAGTAATAGGATTCCCGTTTTTTTGTCCTTTCAAATTTGTCCAGAAAAATTGAAAAAAAATAAACTGACAAACTAGAATGATATATAGGGCCAATTTGGACTATCAGCCTTTAAGGTCGTCCATAGGCTGATATTTTACTTCTTGATTTTAACACTTGAATACAAAGAGATAGCTGCATAAGACAGAGCTCCCATATATTTGTGGTAAAAAAGGGCTTGGGGAGTTTGAAGTTTATTTAAATTACATAATTTGGCCAAAATAATCAAAATCGGCCCTGCATATTGGCCAAAAAATATTGGCAAAGCTTATCGGTCATTGGCTGCTCTGTATTCTAAACAATCGGTATCGGCAGCCGTAAAAAAAGCCAATGACATACATTACGAGGTTAGCAGTTCTTATGCAGACAAGTTATAAGACAACTTTCTTTGTTATACTTCAAATTGTAGCTTTTGCAGTTTCCTAATTGTGTTCACTCAAATAATGATTTAGATTTGATTGTGATGAATCTTGCTCCAGGTTGTGACCACATGTGCTCAAAATTTTGTTGAGGGTGATAAAAAATTTTCCTTGGGTCCACCAGTGCACCCAACAGATCCTCATCACATCCCCTCTCATGTGTCCTCTCTCCCCATTATAAACATGGAATAAACAAAATAGAACACACTTAAATTATAGTTTTAATTGACAAGTAAAAGAAAAAGTGTTTTGGTGTTCCCTCACCTCTGTATAGACTGCTAAACCAGTTCGAGGTTGTGCTCTGGTGCACAGAGCTAAATGCACCGCAGAGCAGTTTTGCTTTTTTGACCTATTTGTGAATGAGATGGTATATTTACATTTTAAAGAGCAGCATTAAACCTGCAAATCCTCTGCTCTGTGTTTAGTTATGTAAATGAGGCTGCCAATGCGTTTGATTTATTTGATCAAATCAACAACATTGGATACATAAAACTATTGAAATATTATTTTCTTGAGTATTTTTTTTTTTGTTTAATACATGTGTAGTATAGACTATGAATTGAACTATGAATTGAACTATGAATTGAACTATGAATTGAACTATGAATATCAGAGTAAAAGTATCTTTTAAGTAAATTATTCAGCCCTTATTGTTGAGGCAATTTATGTGCAGTGTAGTACAGTGACTTAAGCGTCGGGTTTTGGTGCACCCAAATGAAAATTGTAGGCGCACCGGTGCATCCAACTCAAATTGTTAGTCTGGAGCTCTGTCAATGTTTTTGTAAGAATAAATCCACATTATAATTGTTGCTGGTAAAAGCTATATTTGATTTGAGTACAGGACAAGGTTATGACATTTAAAATCTAAATCTTATACAGAAGGGACACAATTAATCATTAACTATTGAAATCGCAATTTGAATGGATGCAAATGTCAATGGCTGCAATTTTTGAGGTCCCACAATTTTCTCCACAAACAACAAATCACCCATTGCATTCTGCCTAATCTGTGCAAACATGTTCTGAAGTGTGATTCTTGTATTAGTTCAGTTTTTTTTGTCAACTCTTTTGAACGTGTTTAAAATTTTTCACAAATTGTTCAGCCCTATTACAAAGTTCCTTTAATAATATTCCCATTATTTCTTCTGAAACACTGTTCACATGTAGAGATGAGACGATAAACAATATAATTTATCATGATAAAAGGGTTGGCAATAATCGTGATAGTCGCCAACAAAGATAATCGCCATTGTGTCATCAGAATGTGCAGAAAAAAACTACTCCCTGATGATCTCTAGATCATTGTTGTTTTCACTTAAAACAAAGTACAATATTTTAACAGTTGTTTAAACATGGAACCTATTCATAATATTAAAATTGTAATTATTCATTGCAAGTATTCATATCATCATAGAACATTTTTAAACTGTCAGCAACAATAATTATCATGATATAATTGTTAATCGCAATTATTTTGGCCATGATAATCATGAGACCAAATTTCAGTATCGTCCCATGCTCCCATGGTTTATAGTGCCTGTGTGAGTTTGCCCTTGGTTCTACTCTCTGAGGCCTGCGCTCTAATACCCCCCACCATCACCACCACCATAGGGCCTGATAACACTGCAGTGACTGTGTGCAGTGCTGTGTTAAGAGCGTGCAGGGTCATGTGGCACTCTTGTGCTTAGGTGGTCGGTCGTCACATTAACACGTACACTAAATGTACAGTTTCCTTTGCAGTCTGATCCAGTCACATCACACTCGCTGCGTTTACATGTAGGGAAGCACCAATCCAGCCGAAGGTCGGAAGATCGAGTCCCACTCGGACCAAGGTCTGTCATGTCCTTAGGCAAGACACTTCAACCACATTGCCTAGTATGAAAGTGGTGTGTGTGTGCGTGAATGATTGGTGGTGGTCGGAGGGGCCGATGGTGCAGATTGGCAGCCTCACTTCCGCCAGTCTGCCCCAGGGCAGCTGTGGCTACAATAGTAGCTTACCACCACCAAGTATGGAAGTGAATGAATAATGACTATAGTGTAGTGCTTTGGGAGCACATTACAAGTGTAAGGCATCATTATTATTATTATTATTATTATTATTATTATTATTATTATTATTATTGATATCCAATATCATATACCAGAGCAGCAACTAAAAACTAGACGTTTTATTTTATTGCATTAAAACGAAAATAAAATAAGGCAAAGCTGATCAAAATGTGTTATGTAGCTGGTATTTATCCCTCAAGTAAGTACAGAACAGCTTTATGTAACACTGAGTTTTTCTGGGCCAACTACGACCAATAAATAGTCTTATTATATCAATTTATATGTCGGACCAGGATGTAGGCTTGTGGACTGAGTGTTGGACAGGACCGTACTGCTAACCAGAAGGAGGGTTCGAATAGGGTGTTAGATATCAACCTCACACGTTTGAGCAATCTAAGTGCATTGTGGGTCAGTGCTGGTCAAGGAGAGTATCATGTGATCAGGAGCGGTGTGACTGTCATTTTATTGTATTAATACAGATGGGCTGTTTACTGGGTGGTTTATATCCACTGTCCACAGATTTAACCCTTTGACTCATATCTTAGGTATTTTAAAAATGTATATAATCATAACTATCCAGACTTTATCATTATTTTACATACAACCAGCCTAATGTCTTTGCAAATCAAGGATTGGGTGGTCAAAAACTCAATACTACCAAAACTAGATTTGAGCAGATATCAGTATGATACCTGTGATACTTGATCGTGTTCAAAAGTAGTATGGCGAGCCAATGGAAAGAAAATTCATTCTGTACTGAAAAATGATATTATTGTGTACAGGGCTAGATGTTTGTATCGTGATGCAATTCCTTTGACAATGTGCTAACAATTGTGGTCATATTGTGGATAAGTCATTATATACACTACCAGTCAAATGTTTGGACATGTTTTTTCATTTGTTTCTTTTTTATTTCCATGGTTATGTACACTGTAGATTCTCACTGAAGGCATCAAAACTGAATGACACATATAGAATGTAGCCAACAAAAATACACTCAAAATAACTCAATACATTTTTAAAAATGACCACCCTTTACTTTGATCACTGCTTTGCAGTCTTGGCATTTCTTGACCCTGACGATTTAGTTATTTAGTTGAGTTATTTAACATTTTTCTTTGCTACATAAATCTATACATCTTGCATCCTATATTTTATGTCTTCTGTATGTGTTTTCAAACTTTTGACTGGTAGTGTATGTTACAGGTAAAGTAGGAAATCTCTATTAATTCTACAGAATCTCTTGTCTTACTATTGACTTGTCTTACTTACTTGACTTGTCTTACTTACATGGCCCCAATTATGAGCTGGTCTTCTGCTGTTGTCCTGCAGAGGTTTCATCAAAGGTCATGAAATCTGATGCTAAACACTGCTTTGGATGAATGAATTTGGAACAAAGTTGAATCAAAAAGCAGCTTTTTCCAAAAAATAAATGTGGATTTATGAGGAAAAACATAATTTGGCTATACGTATATACTGTTTTGTTGGAGCTTTTGAGGGCCTTAAAACTTTGAAAAATTATATGAATACAATGAAATGAATACAAAATCCAAGTAAATATTCATGTAAATGAGGCCCTATGAGGTGTTTATTTAATAAATATTCTGTCTGGAGTTTAAATGAAGTTGGTGTGAAAGGATAAACACAGAAATCTAAACAAGATTCACTGAATCCTATTTAAATTAATTAGAAAATGACTGAGGTCATAAATGACCCTATGGAATGTTCACACTTTTTCTTCTCATTCAAAAATGTCACATTTTTCAAAAGCAGCACCCATACTAAATTTAAACCACTCCCACCTCCTAATTCACCATATATTTTTATTTCAGTACAGTCATGTAATTTCACAGTTAAAAAAGTTATAAAAATGCACTTTTTTCATATAATCAAAGCCTATTGGTACTAAATATATAAATGTAAGGTAAATTTGATATTGCCTTAGTCTGAACTTAGGCTAACCATCGAAGCCAAAATTATAAGAAAATATTATAGTTATAGAGAAACAAATTGAGACACTTTTTAATGCAACTTTCTCCTCTCAGTTAAAATAATTTTTAAAAATCCCCCAAAAATTTTCACACAACTTTAACCAACCCCACTTGGCAATTGACCAAATAGTGTTTGCTCAGTACAGTATCGGAAATTAATAGTTACCGGACATTTGGAGGTAAAAAAAATGCAGCCTACTGGTCAAAATATTAAAAAATATATCTACATATGATAACAGTAGATTAGACTGAAGTCAGTCTCAAAATAGCCATAAAATAACATTTATATAATTTTGTGTTTGCGTTAAGAGAAACAAATTGGGGTCAAATTGACCCCAGAGGAAACGAGTGTGTAAGTGTGTAATATAGGACCTTTAAACCATACTGCTGAACATTCCTGGCACAGTGAGATTGTTAGAACTTTTGTTCCTCTTTAAAGACACTATGAAGAAATCATGATTTGACTCTAAGAACATTGTGATTTTAGTTTCTTAGGCATTTTATTTTAGAACAACATTCTACAGCCTTAAGTCCACATTTGTAGGTCATAAGATTTCCATGCTCGAGGTGTGCAGAGTGGAGCTGTGTTAAAGCGTGCTCTAGGCCTGTGTCAGACTAGCGCAAAGTAATGTGAGAAGACAACACTGATGTCACTTATTGTCCCACACCTCTATAATTATACCGCAAGCCCTCCCTCGTGCACAACACAGCAGAGAGGGGCATAGGGGGAGGAGGGGATGGACTTGGGGGACTGGGTCAGAGGCAGCTGGGCCTTGGGAGTGCTACTAATGTTTGCACTAGGGCTTTCGTTACTTGGTCGACTAATCGGTTGATGGTGTCTCAGTTGACCAAAGTCTGTATTAGTTGTTGAGGTCTTTGTCTTTATGTATACTTTTTTGTATAAAGTTTATATAAAGACATAGTTAAATTTACCCCCATGCCATGTCTTTTAAGTCAGATACATAGAGGGAGGTAATAGTTTTGTCACTCCCTCTTTTTAGTTAGTTGGTAATCAATCTGCAGGACATGTCTTTAGTCCATTGAGAATTTTAGTCTACTACAGCCCTAGTGTGCACTAACTCCTCCTCCTTTAACACATAAAATTTTACTAATTTTACTAAAATAATGGCTACGTTTTCAGTCGTACTTGCTGTTTCGACAGCAGATGTGACATACATAGACTGTTGCCTAACACCCATAATGTTAACAGGGGCCAAACTAATAAAAATTACATTACAAGACATAAAATGACGGTTTAAACCAGACATGTCAAACTCAGACCCGCGGGCCAAATTTGGCCCTCGATATAAATATATTAAAGCTGCCCCACCAGCTGTATACCGCCAGTATAGCGCATGCACCTCTAATACCCAGTCCCAGAATGCTTTGCAAATGTGTTGGCACCGGCCCCCACCACTTCTGTTAACACTTATTAGAATCTGCTATGTGTCGCCTCACTCAAATTTAATCCACCCATTCTGAAAAACATGCAGATGTTGTTGAAATTTTTCAATATTTAGTTTGGCCTGTGATTTAGTCATAGATTTAAATTTTGGCCCTCTGTGAATTTGAATTTGACGCCCCTGGTTTAAACTGTCAGAAAAATGCCTTTCTTGTGCGTAAATATCCTTGCATTTTGAATGGAATTGATGACAGTTGATGACATCGTCAGAGGGATTTTGTTTTAAGACTTGCACCTACTTCAAAAATTTTTGTACTTTTTTTCTTTTTCCAAAGAGCAAAACTATGATAAATATTGACCACAGGTACTATCCCTCTAAATAAAGTAAGAATTATACAAACTTGAAAACCATATGTACCAGTCGTATGTACTTTAATCACATCCTGACCTGCTCTGTGCTCTGTTCTTGTGTGTTTGTGTGTGTCCAGGAGTCCAAGTCTTCGTCCAGCCGCTCCAGCATGGCCCGCTGCAGGAACTCTGTGGCCACAGAGGGAGACCAGCCGCACATCGGAAACTACCGCCTGCTCAAGACCATTGGCAAAGGCAACTTTGCCAAGGTCAAGCTGGCCCGCCATGTGCTCACCGGCAAAGAGGTACACACACTTCCACTTAAAGTGTGCTATTCTATCGGAGAGCTCATCAGAGTTCTTCTCACTTGTGGAAATAAACAAGACGATATTTTCAGCACGTGTCAGCTTGATCCAACACACACACACCTTAAATACAGCGCCCTCCTCTGGCATGAGAGGCGGCTGCGCACCGTGCCCTTCTGCTCTGGAAAAACAGCTGACCCGCACTCAGCGCTAGTGGTAGGAAGGGTGGGAAAAGTGGCCGCCACTGTGTACCATCTAGTGCTCCACATCTGAGCAGGCTGAAGTCTGTTTGTAAAGGGTTTCTGGGAACCTGCTGAGTCTTCCTCAGATCAATCACTGATTAAACACTAGATGGATGACTGAGCAATAATTACTGACCAAACTTATGGCTAAAATAATTTCCGATTGCACCTTTCAAATTTCATCGGGTTGAATGGTGTACAATACAAACAAAGCTATTATTCTTTTCTTTTCTTTTCTTTTATTAAAAGGGAAACAGTAGTATAAACTGGCATTGGGTGGTAGTTGAAAAAGCATTTGCATATGAACACTTTTTCCTTTACAAATGAAATGGGTTATTGCAATCTGCTTCCCTGGCGACCTCCTCCAGTGCAGCTCTCAACGCTCTCTGCAACACACATATCATCCTCACATACTCCATAATAATAATCATAATAATTAAAATAATAACTATTATTATTATTGTTATTAGCATTAGCATTACTACTATCATTATCATTGTTGTTGTTCTTGTGTTTGTGTGTGTGTAAGCATAAGCGTGTATGGTGGGTATTTCTCACAATGTGGGGACTAAAATCAGTTTGTACAAAGATCATCATCATAATGTAAATCCTTTATTATTCTATAACATGGTTCTCCATGGTAACAAGTTTAGAGCTGGGTTCAGATAGGTTATGGTTGGGTTTAGGTTAAGGTTAGGGTATAGGTTAAGATTAGAGTTTAGGTTACGGTTAAGGTTAGGCAAGTGACTATGGTTTGGGTTAGGATTAGGATCAGTCTCCAGGAAACAAATGGGAGTCATCAGAATGGAAACCCAGCATATATGTCTGTGACAGTTGTATATGATGGAGCCTTTGCCTTGTGTAATAACTGTGTTTGTCGTTGTTGTAGGTGGCTGTAAAGATTATAGATAAGACGCAACTCAACTCCTCCAGTTTACAAAAGGTAAAGTTTGTCAAAACCTGTGGACTTTAGAATCGTTTCCATTGGGTCTCTTTGATCTGCTCCAAAGATCTGCTTCCTGTTATAGTGAACTTCCCTGTCCTCCTCTGTCCTTATCCTTTTCTGTCCCCGTTTCCCCCTCTCTTTCTGTATTTGTCATCTTTTTTCTCTGACTTCTTTTGTCTCTTTGTCCTCTTCTCTCTATATGTCCGAGTCCCCTTCTGTCTCTGTCTCTGTCCCTGTCCTCTTCGGTCCCTGTGTTCCCTGTAGTCTTTTATGTGGCTTCTTTCTCCCAGTGAGTTTTAATTAGGGGAAATAGGGTGCAATTAGAGTGTTTGATGGTGCTGGGTGGGGCGCTCGCTCACAGCACGGACAGCACCACAGCTCAGAATAGCAGGCCATGCCCCCTGGCCTCGTCACATGACCCACCTCTGAACAGGACAGTCTACAGGCCATTTCCCTCACCAGTACACATAAGGAGGGAAGTCTTCTTTTGAAGACACTCTTATGGCCATTCTGTAAGGCGGCAGTCACATTTGTCCTGGTGTTGTCCTGGTTATTTTTCTAGTCCAAGTTTAGTCCCAGATAGAGATGGGACACTAAACACTAATTGAAAAGCCAATAATTAACTGTATGTTGCCTGCACTCTTGCTTTTATAAAAAAAAAAAACAAAAAAAACTACAATCACAACTGAACCTGGGTTGCTCGTGCCTTAAAGATTAAAGTATTATGCAAAATCTATTTTATTTATTATTATTATTTAGCTTTAAATATTTTAGAACTCTCTACCAGGCCCTTTTCAAACCCTCATTATGGTTAACTATAAGATTCTGTGCAAGGTTCAGTCCACAAGCATATCACCCATGCTCCCACACTACTGTTGGCCATAATTATACAAAAACATGATACAAAGCTGTGCACAGCAACTTGACAAACCTAATGCGATGTGCAGGAGTTCCATGCAGTTTGGTTGTGTTTTGATAGCACTCTGAAGGGGGAGTGACTTTGCATGGGGAGCAAAGGGAGGGGAGACTCAGAGCATCAGAAATAAAAGTGAAACTTATAAAACAATATATAATGTATGTAATATGTTGTTTTCGATGAATATAGCACTTTCAAAATAATAAAAGATGACATGGTGACCTAAATATGTTATGTGTTAGCAGTTAATGCCACAATAACCCCTTTTTAACCTGTAGACAGAAGACACATACGAGTTTTTCTCATTCTCATTATATGAGAGAGGCCATACCTCATGTGAAAGCTGCAGAAGCTGCACTAGCACTGATTAATGATTGGCTGCTGGTGCTGGGGTTTAGGCAGTGATGATCCAGCTCAGAGAGAGTCCTTAGGCTCAAACGAACTGGATTTCAGCGTTGAAATCGGCAATCCAAATGAGACCTTCATGTGATTTTCATTCTGCTTTCTGACTGGATAATTGTCTTGGTCTTACATTATGGAATTTGGGTTGGGCGTACCTAGCATAAAATTCAACTGGCCTAAGTAACTAGTGGGACTGAATGTGTTAGGGAAGCCTAAATGAAAGTCAACAGCATTTGGCTAGTATTATCACTATCCTATAGAATCAAGGAACATTTCTGCTGTGTATTAATAATATTCTAATGTTTTTGCCCTAGCTCTTCCGGGAGGTGAGGATCATGAAGATGTTGAACCACCCCAACATTGGTGAGTACTGAGTGGCCAGAACTGTGGTGGTAGTAGTAGTAGTAGTAGTAGTAGTAGTAGTAGTAGTAGTAGTAGTAGTAGTAGTAGTAGTAGTAGTAGTAGTAGTAGTAGTAGTAGTAGTAGTAGTAGTAGTAGTAGTAGTAGTAGTAGTAGTAGTAGTAGTAGTAGTAGTAGTAACTACTGTGATTGTAATAGTAGTAGCAATGGTAGTTATACTATTGTGCTTGCAGTAGCTATAGTGGTAGTAATAACTCTATTAGTAGTAGTAGCTGGGGTAGTTAGTGTTAACTGTAATGTTAGTTGTAGTAGTAGTAATTGAATTAGCAGTGGTAGTTTTAATGGTACTATTACTATTAATAGCAGCAGTTGTTATAGTGTTAACTGTAGTGGTAGTTGTAACTATAGTATTGTAGTGTTGTAGTAGCAGTGATAGCTATCAGAGTAGTAATAGTAGTAGCAGTGATAGTTTTAGTAGTAGTTTTAGTAGTAGTATTTGTAGTTGTAGAAATGGTAGCGACAGTGTTATCTTTAACTGTAGTAGTGGTTGTGTTAACAGTAGCGGCAGTTATTTTAGTAGTAATAGCAGTGCCGGTAGTTATATAGTTGACTGTACTGGTTGTGTTGGTAGTAGTAGTAGTAATAGTAGGACTGATGTTTGTTCTGCTGTCCTACAGTCAAGCTCTTTGAGGTAATCGAGACAGAGAAGACGCTGTACCTGGTCATGGAGTATGCCAGTGGAGGTGAGTGTCGTGCTCAAATCACTTCCCCTCCGGGCCGGCTGTACGAGCTGTTCCAGTCCTTTTGTTCCTACAGCACAATGCACTAACCTGTCTGTCAGGTCTCACCCCAGCCGCCCACTAACCACACCATACTGCTCTCTTTACATCATGCACGTCTGCTGCTTCTTGAGTGGCTCTTTAGCCCTACTTTATGTCGTCTCATATAAAACTATAAAACTTATTGAAAATCAGATCCTAATCAATACTAAAACTAGTATTGAAACTAAGATACTCATTGGATTCCAAAAAAATCCCATTCGCAGGAAAGAAATTAACCTTTTCTGAATGGCTTTAGAATGATCTTGAGCTGAATCAGAACAAGTATAAGACCACATAGAGTAGTATATGCCCATAGATCACTATGGAAACTACCTGGACTGAGGGATTAATAGTGCTTTCTTTTGTGTTACCATGTGGCTTATCTATGATTAAATTTTGAAAATCACATTCTATTGTCTAAATGAAGAGTCTGTTCCTTAGTACCGAAATCGAGTTTGAAATTTCAGTATCGTGACAACAATACTAGTAACACAACCGTATGTGTTGAATCAGTGATTCCTTTTAATAGAGGGGGCTCTGGTGGTCCCCTGTAGTCTAAAAATAAGTTTAAAACAAATCGGTGATACAAATGCTCCTTTATGCTTCCAGTTGCTATAATACACAGATAACTATATTTAATTTGTAATCATTGTTCTTTTGATCAGTAGGGGCTATAAGTAACATTTTACTTGATAAATGGTCTCGGGGCGACAGTGGCTCAGTGGTTAGAACATTGGTCTCCCAACCCGATGGTCGGATGATCGAGTCCAGCTCGGACCAAGTTCTGTCGTTGTGTCCTTAGGCAAGACACTTCACCCACATTGCCTAGTATGGAAGTGGTGTGTGTGTGAATGATCGGTGGTGGTCGGAGGGGCCGATGGCGCAAACTGGCAGCCTCGCTTCCGTCAGTCTACCCCAGGGCAGCTGTGACTACAATAGTAGCTTACCATCACCAAGTGTGGAGTGAACAAATAATGACTTCAGTGTAGCGCATTGAGAGGCTTTGATAAAGTGCATTACAAATGTAAGGCATTATTAGTATTAAATAAAATGTGGTGGCACATGCAATCCATGTCAGTCTTAGAATAAACCTTTGGGAAACACTGGATGAAATAACTGTTCCAGCACTGTGGATTTCTTTCATAACACAAAATTGTTTTAAAGAACACAGTATTAAACCCCATTCAGAGGAGTGGTGTTAGTATTTCACTCCATGAGTTAGAAAAGACTGGTGTTGTCACAATACAAATATTTCAAACTCTATTTTGATACTAAGAAATAGACTCAATTCCAATACCAGGATAATAATAAAAACACTCTTTTCTTAGGAAATACAATGTGATTTTCAGTATTAAATCATAGGACTTTATTTTATAATACAATGTGATCTTGTATCTTTGTAATCCTTCAGTTGTACAGGCACGTTCCACAGTGGTCAGTTGGTGTATACTAGCATACGTATGTGGTCTTATACTTGTATGGATACAGCTCAAGATCTAGATTCTAAAGCTGTTCAGGAAAGGTTCATTTCTGACTTTTTTAGCATTGAAACCTAGTCAAATGAGTAAGTTTTGATACTAGTTTTAGTATGGATTAGCATCTGATTTTTGTTACTTTTGAAAGCACTCAAACTAAATTAGGAGTAGAGAGTTTCCTGAGTTCCTGCTCCTCCTGTAGAGTTTGTAAATGGTGAAAACTGATCCAGTCATGACAGAAGAATGGTGTTCCTCAGTAGCTCACTGTGTCCTTTGTGTGCTCCTCAGGAGAGGTATTTGATTACCTGGTAGCCCACGGCCGCATGAAGGAGAAGGAGGCCCGTGCCAAGTTCAGACAGGTGGAGTACCACTGGATCACACAACAACATGTCAATAAATCTATACACATGCAGTATATATTTTGGACAAAGACAAGTACACTGTTACATAGTGCTATCTACCGGTAAAGATCCCTATGTGCTTACAGTTTAGGTACACAGGTAGAATACGACAAAATAAATGGGTCACTGAAGGGCTGGGCGATATGAGAAAAATGGAATTGTGATATTATTCCTGTGACAATATGATTTTTATGGGGGGGGGGGGTTTGTTGTATTTTTTGTATTTATTTATTTATTTTTTAAGGAAACTGACATCTTCTCTTGAATACAGCGCTATGCTCAAACACAAGCACTTTTTCCACCCACTTCTTCTATTAGTTTTCCTCAGCAAGACTCTGAGTGACTGACAGGTTGATTTCATCAATTACAATGAAGTGAGAACATTCAGAAGAAGCAATATAAAGATGAAGTGTGACTTCTGCAAGAAAATCATGATATACATTTGTTTGCATCTGGCCCACCCCTATATAGAAGCACTAGTTTGTAGATTGCACCTGTGATGAGCTGAGCACATGTGACAGTGCAGGCCACAGTGTGTTCCCAGCTGCACTCTGAGGCAGTCCAGTCTCATACTCACATGTCTGATCATGCTCTGTCACCATTAGAGTTGCTTAATGATTCTGGAGGTCATGACATCTAAACTGTCTGCTCTTTTGTGCAGATTGTGTCAGCAGTGCAGTATTGCCATCAAAAGTGTATAGTGCACAGAGACCTGAAGGTAAGCCCTCCTCCTGTCCTCCTCTCCTCTGTGTAGTTGGTTTGTGAGCCCTAGTGTACTGTGCTCTAGTATTAACTGCTGTAGTTTGGCCGAGTATCCATGTGTGGAGCTGTCCGCTACCACAGACCCCCTCCAGCAGTGTGGAGCTCTCCGCTCAGACCTGGAGCTCCATCAGTCTGCAGAGAGGAGTGCACCTGTTGCCAGGCAACGTCATCTCTCTCTTTCTCGCTCTCTCTCTCTCTCGCTCTCTCTCTGTCAGACTGGGGAGACAAGAACTAAGTCCACATATCTGTGCACTGACTCAGCACATCAGAGTCACACTGTATGTAGTTTTTGTGAAATCCATCAGTCATACTTCTCCCCCCTCCTCTGACAGTATACCAGCTTTGAGGAGCCCAAGTAAGCTCATGTTGTGGTCTTGTCTATGGTCCCAGTCAGTCTGGTCTCTGCTGCTTCTGTGGCGAACCAAGCACTCCTCTAGTGGTTTATAGAGTATGGGATTGTCTCCTCTGCATGTGTTTCAGCTCATGATCTCTTGTTATTGTTCTGCTCTCTCCATCCCCTGCTCTACTGTCCCCCTGTCCTCTTCTGTCCTCCTCCTTTCCCCCTATCTTCCTGCCCTCCTCTGTTTTCCCCCTCTCCTGCTGCTGTCCCCTTGTCCTCCTCTCCTGACCTCCTTCTCTCCTGCCCCCCTGTCTCCCTCTCTTGTTCCCCTGTCCTGCTCCTGTCCTCCTCTTCTGTTCTCCTCTTGTCCTCCTCCTCTCCTGTGCTCCTCCTGTCACCCTGTCCTCACCTGTCCTGCTCCTGTCTTGCTGTCCTCCCCTCCTCCTCTCCTGTCCCGCTGTCCTCCTCTCATGTCCTCCTCCTGTCCTCCTCTTCACCTGTCCACCTGTCCTCCTGTACTGCTGTTGTCCTCCTCTCCCCTCCCCCTCTCCTCTTCCTCTCCTGTTTCCCTGGGCCGGGTGTGTGCAGGCGGAGAACCTGCTGTTGGACGCAGACATGAACATAAAGATTGCAGACTTCGGCTTCAGTAATGAGTTCACTCTGGGGAACAAGCTGGATACGTTCTGTGGCTCTCCTCCATACGCCGCTCCGGAACTGTTTCAGGGGAAGAAGTACGACGGGCCGGAGGTGGACGTGTGGAGCCTGGGGGTCATCCTTTACACTCTGGTCAGCGGGTCGCTGCCCTTCGACGGACAGAACCTCAAGGTGCGTTCTCTGTCTCTGGTCCTCTCTGTTTAGTTTCACCTGCCACTGAGCTCTAGTATTAACTGCTGTAGTTTGGCCGAGTATCCATGTGTGGAGCTGTCCGCTACCACAGACCCCCTCCAGCAGTGTGGAGCTCTCTGCTCAGACCTGGAGAGTTACACGTAGGTCACCAACTTTATACTAGAACTCTGTCTAACCATAAAAACTTTGCAACAGCACATAAATTAAGGCCAATAGGGTAAAGATGCACTTTGCAACTTTTCTAGTGGAAGGTCTGCAACCATCTTATCTTTTGGAGATATTATTGCTTTGCTTGGAAAGGCCTACGACAGAAAAAAGTTAAATGTCATACTGTTTAACTATCCAAATAACAACAGTGGTCAGCTTGGATCTTTTTAATAGACAGGTCTTTTGCCAATTCTCTGTTATAACTACATAGTAGAAAAAACGTAAAAAGCATTTTTATTTGTTTTAATTAGACACAATACAGTTAAATAGAAAACTGTGGTTAATTCCCCCATGTGTTAAATATCAGCCAATACTGAACATTAAAAGATCAAAGTTCATGGGTCCCTGCATGATTAGAAAGTCACTTCTCACTGCCCTGTGCCCAGCGGGTGCAGAGATGGGCACGCGTTAAGTACTTTTTAGTTCTCTTGTAAATATCCCAGTGCAGAAAGTGCTCTGAACCCAACCACACCAATGAAGTGTCCAGTCAATCAGTGCACAGTCCAGTGCATTTGGCTCATGAAGACTAGGCCCACAGTGGAGTGTGCAGTTTTAATGAAGGACTGTGCTAAAGGCAGTCACTACATTTACATATAGACCATTCTGAGTGCTCCGCAGACCATGCTTGTCCCAGTGTACAGCAGCTCAAAGAACCCAATTGTGCAAACGAAGGACCAAGAGACATTCCAGAGCATAAAGCAAACTTGCATTAGTGCTGAAACATAGCTATAATAAATTAACTGCCAACATGCATACTATATGCAAATAA
This sequence comes from Periophthalmus modestus, assembly GCA_019594935.1. Classification (NCBI taxonomy): domain Eukaryota; kingdom Metazoa; phylum Chordata; class Actinopteri; order Gobiiformes; family Gobiidae; genus Periophthalmus; species Periophthalmus modestus. The sequence goes on from JAIEZT010000107.1 coordinate 9,078,390, forward strand.
ACAACAAAAAAATAAAGAAAGAAATATTCACTTTGAATATTTGATTTTTAGGCATGTTAATAATTGCTCCGCAGCACACATAAACACACTGAAGCTCTGGTAGTTCTTACTTTCACTTTAACATAGTGGACCAAAAAGATAATAGAACATGAGTCAGCAGTGGCGGGCTCATTGGCTCTTGGTTCCTGTGTAACTGAATGCCTCTCCTAATGTTACTGGAGTGTGCCATTACATGTACCAGTACTCGAGTGCAATCAGAGTTCTCCAAATGTGTTTATGTGATGTGATGTTTACATGCATTTTAGGAAACTTGGACTAGGCCAGAGATTTGGTCAGAGATTAAGTTTTCCTGGTGTGCACTTGAAGGCAGTGAGTGATGGGGACAGATTGGAGAAGATGAAGTCCCTCAAAGCTGCTCTCCTCACAGATAGTGCTGTGGTCTGGAGCTGTTCTCCTCACAGAGTTCTGGTGGTAGTCCCGGTGCTAGTGCTGTGGTCTGGATTGTCGGGGGCGGCTCCACACATGAGCTCTGAGGCTGCACGGCTGTGGAGCTTCACACATCCTCCTAACACTGTGGATTAGTGAGTGCTGCACAAGAGAGCAGTCATTTACACTTCAGTATTGTAAGTCAGAAGTCATTCACATTAGCCTTTTGGGCTTTGGAATGGACTGTACAGAAAGTGCAGGTGTTTTCAATTTCAAGTTTTCAATTATTACTTTGTTTGACTGATATAACCTAGTAAACTTAAAAGTTAATTTTTTCACTTTTACACCAATCAAATTGATTGTGTGGTATGTATGGCCTGGAACTGTAGACCTGCCTCCACGCTTTCTGATGAGTGTGATTGACAGGCGGATTAAAGCCTCAGTCTTTTTTCATCCAAAATACTAAAAAAGATTTTTCTTTATGTTGGTTTTTATTACAGTGGAAAAGCAAATAAAAACATATACGTATTCTTACTCTGAAAGGACTTGCATCACTATATACCTGGGTCTCACTTGGCCTGGAGGAGGGCCTCCTCCTGTTTGTTTCCATGGAAATGTTGTTTCTTTGGGTCTAAGATTCCACACTATGACATAAAACATAAAATATTCGAAAGTATGGTTTTAATTTTGTATTTTGATAGAATAAAACTGTTGACTTTCGTCCTCCAGAAAGTTGCATACCATCACTTTAACCAATCCGAGAAATAAATGATCTGTTACAAAACAAAGATTACATTACAAATCAAAAAGAAATAAAAAAAAAAAATAATAATAATAACAGTGAAAACGTGTAACAGATTTATACAGAATCAATGTGTGAGAAACTTGACTATATAAATCTGAGGATTAAAAACATCTGGATTTTGTCTCGGAATGTTACAAAGATATTAGGAGAAACCAGGAAGTATTAGTATTGCACTCCGTTTTGGCCCATGAAAGTGGTGAAATTAGCTTAATTTAATTATAGTTTGTGAGAGATTCTAAAGGTCTAAAGCATCTTGGGTTATGTCTAGCGGCATCTACTGTCAGCTTGTTCTTTGTGTTCCTGACCCTGTGCTGCTGTGTTCTGTGTTGTGTTCTCCAGGAGCTGAGAGAGCGTGTGCTGCGTGGGAAGTACCGCATCCCCTTCTACATGTCCACTGACTGTGAGAACCTCCTCAAGAAGTTCCTCATCCTCAACCCGTCCAAGAGAGGAAGCCTGGAGGTGAGCCTGATACCTACCACTCTATTGTAATTGGTGCTTTTCAGATTTCAGAATATGGTGATACCATACTCCCAGATGGGACAATAGATTAGATTTGTTTATCTGTAATTTTTATATTATATAAAAATTTTATTGTGTTTAACACAGCCACCACGGTTGAGTGCAACATTGGATATAGGTACAGGCATGTTTGAAAATTTAATTATTTAAAAGAGAGGTTTACTGTGAAAAGTTTCTATTTGTGCAGCATTTTGTGTGAAAAATCTGCCACATGGTTATCTGAGCGCTTCACACACTGTGCCAAATGCATGTGCCCTGCCCAGAGTGTGGGAGAAGCCATTACAGCATCTGCTTGAATGTACACAAGAAGACTGGAATAACAGCCATTTACAGTTTATACAGCTCCATGCTATGTTTCCAAGTTATGTTTAAAATAATGTACATTTAATTAAAGTTCATTTTCAACTGGACATATTGTGAGACGTTTTATACACACTTGGAACAAAAGCAGTGTATTATAGTTGGAATACAGTCCTACAGAACTAGGACTGCAGCTATTGATTATTTTAGTAACTGATTATTTCAGTAAATTATTATTTCTTTTAATTAACTGAGTAATTTATAATTTTTTTTTTTACCTTTCATAAAATAACCTTAAAAGTATGTCAGTTGTAGTTAAAACAAATAAGTTGTTTTTTTCCTGCTTGAAATGACACATTTACTTTGACACATTACTTTATTTAATTACACATCAATTTATCCCCAAAACAGAAACATTTCACAATATTTATATCTATTATGAATTTACTTGTTAACTAACAGACTGTATTGTCAACAGGCCACATTAAATGTGAACTACTGTTACAGTTTTTGTGAATTCATGTCAGAGAAAATAAAGTCCCATCACCTCAGCTAAGATAAGAGTTAAACATCTACATGTGTTTATCCTGCTGTGTTGAGCTTTGAGCTCTGTACTCTGTTGCACTTAGGTAGTCATTTTGCAGCGTTGGCTCCATGTGCCATTCACTTTAGCCTTCATGTCTTACCCTTTCATCGTGGTCATATAGTGAACTGGTTTGTTTTCATCGTCATCATTCATTTATTCATCAGGGTCCTTCATGCACCATCTAAAATCCACTCCCTAACTCACTGGTGGATCTAAAATACACAGCGCTCTTCACTGTTGTGCAGTCTGTGCGATGCCGGCTCTGTGCGAAAAGATGCTTTGTGTGGAAACAAGCGCCACAATGGTACCATGCGCTTGTTTGTTTCAGTTTCATGTGGTTTTAACAAATCAAAATAAAACAAATCCTCAAGGCAATAAAATAAGAATTGAAGCTTTCACTAATCAAATTACTCAGCTCTGTTGTCTTTTTTCTACTGGTCGCTTAAAGTTTTTTCTCTTCACTTTCTTTAAAATCTCAAACTTTCTAATGAGTAGCCATCCTTCTGTGCTCCAGAGTGGTCCTGAGGCTGCTCTCCTGCTTTACTCTGTGGTCCGTATGCCCTGTATGCTTATGTGGATCTATTGTGACGGCGTGTCTGCCTGTGTTTGTGTCTTTCCCCAGCAGCAGATCATGAGGGACCGATGGATGAACGTGGGCTATGAGGAGGAAGAGCTCAAGCCTTACATAGAGCCGCAGCCAGACTACAAGGACCCGCGCCGGACAGGTACGCAGCCACAAGGCCAGTTCACCACACCACCATATGTTTCGGATGGGATTTCAACCAAATTTTAATGGTCTTTGACCATCCCATTTAACTAAAACCCATGTATTTCTATGACAAATGTTAGATGTTGTCAGGGCAATGTGGTTGCAAATAGAAGTCTGTCCTGATTGGCTTTTTATTCACTATGGCAAGAAGGATGTCTGTGCCAAATTTCAGTTGTCTACAACAAACAAAATTCTTTGGTCCCATTCAAATTTTCAAGGACGCCCTTTAGAGCAGTTTTATGTCATAGCTATATATATTGTATATCATTGCATGAAAGCGTTTCATTGGGTCTGACTTAATTTGACATAATTTGTGAGAAATGCGCACGTTTTTACATTTTTCAAAATGACCTGTTTTTCAGGATGGCCATATCCACATTTTAGAATTTATCAAAAATCTAAACTGTAATTTTATTTGCGCATGGGTCTAATTTATTTTTCACTACTTTTCATGTCTTTTGAATGAAAATTCAAGGAGAAGATATTTAAAGTATGAGGAGTCTTCTTTCATAATTTTTTTTTCTCTGTATTTTTTTTCAAAATTAGATGAGTTCTAATTTTTTATACCGGTCATGTCCATTCATGTTGTACATGTGATTTTTGGGGGGCTCCGGACACAGTTTTAATTAGTCCCTTGCTTGAGCCAAACTGGGAAATAAAGTGTGAAATCTTTGATTGACTTGATTGATCTTGATCATCCCCCCCTCCCTGTCTGCAGACGTCATGCTACAGATGGGCTTCTCTCAAGAGGAGATCCAGGACTCACTGGTCAACCAGAAGTACAACGATGTGATGGCTACCTACCTACTACTGGACTACAAAAACTCAGAGGTGAGGAGCCCAACCACCAACCCAACCAAGCAACTTTGCTAGGTTTTGTTTTGTCTTGCAATGCGTATGATTGCTGACAAATAAACCATATAAGCCAAGATGGGATTTTTTCAGTTGACCTAATGTTGAACCAATGGTGATTTGAACATGCAAAATTCAAAATGTAGTGTTCATAAATATTCTGACATTATAATCTGATAAATGTATGTACCAGTAGTAACCCAGCAGTTTATTGAGGTTTTTTTTAAGTTTTGTTAAGTTTTCATAAAGATTGAGACGTTTGATCCTGACTTCTGTACTAGCATAGGCCTTCAGTGCAATTTGAGGCGACAGTGGCTCAGTGGTTAGAGCGTTGGTCCCTCAACCCGAAGGTCGGAGGATCGAGCCCCGCTCGGACCAAGTTCTCTCGTTGTGGCCTTAGGCAAGACACTTCACCCATAATCACCCATAATATAAAAGTGGTGTGTGCGAGGGGGAGGGGCAGCCTCGCTTCCATCAGTCAGCCCCAGGGCAGCTGTAGCTTCATCACCAAGTGTGGAATTATTATTATAATTTTAAACTCAACCTATTAACCAAACTTCCAGTGCTTTTTGATCTATTCAAACAATACAACTGACCAATACAACTTAAATGAAACTTACACTTACAGTTACAGATTGGTTAAGTGTGATGGCACTTCCAGGTCGAAGGCAGGCAGCATTGTGGCGATAAAACAAAAAACAAAGTTAGAAAGCTGTGAAGTTGCCATTGGACCCAGAAGTGACCTCATCACTTAACAACTCTATATCTGTATTTGTATTAATTTAGACCACAACAATACCATGTAACCTTTGTTCACCCCAAGCTCATCACTCTCACACGTCTTCTCTTTCAGTTGGAGGAAGGCTTCATCAAGCCACGCCCAGGAAGTGATGTAAGCAACAAAAATATTCCCTTCCTACCTCACAAGGTACACCAGGCATTGTAGGGCTAACACACTATCTATACTAGGACACCCCGTCCCCCAGTTAGCTATGGTGCTACTGCCTGCTGTTCTTCTTGGCCCCTTATCATGGCTATGTGCAGAAGCGTTTGAAGCTTTAGGCAGACCAAGCACATAAACTAACCATCAGGGACCCCCAAGGCTGAATTACAGGAGGAGAACCTTAAATATGATTATAGTTTTACTCATATTTATCTATTGATACTCTCAAATAACATTATATTAGAGTCACAAGAAAGCTATTTTTTGAAAATAAAACACCTAAACAGGACCATGAACACTCGTATTACAGGCCTCCTGAAAATGTCTGAAAATCAATTTGTGTTTACTAATCTCTGCATCGTGTCGCTATAGTAACATTCCTCCATAGACATACATACAGAACATCCCCAACGTGATGTCACTGCACAGTGTCAATACTGATACTTTATTCTAAAACAGGATAAGTAATTACTACAGAAAGACTGGTACTTTATTTTAAGACTCGATAAGTTATTACTACAGTAAAACTAGTTGGTTAAGTGACAATCAATTTTTTTTTTTGTAATTTCTCTTACCAGTCTTCTTTCTCAGTTATTCTATTTAATTTGATATATCTAATTACAACATTCTCATGAAGTTGGATTAGACCGAGAGAAACGATGAGTCGCTCCATTGCACATGTGTCCCCCCAAACATGATGTTGCAATAGGGCTCCAAAAAGCTCCACATGGCACTGGTTTTGTCTTTATGTTATATTCAATGTACATTGTAGATGTCATTTGTGACCGTTATAAGGCACACCTGTGAAGTGAAAACGATTTCAAGAGGCCTTATCGTGAAGTTAATTGAGAGAAGGCCAAGGGTTTGCAGTGTTGTCATCAAAGCAAAGGGTGGCTACTTTTTTTTTTCTTTGCTAGATAATTACACGTATCTTCTGTAGGTTCTAATTTATATGTCTACAAAGAAAGTAGAAAGAAGTAAACATAAAGAAAAAAAAAAAAAAAAACATTGAATGATAAGGTGTGTCCAAACCTTTGTCTTGTAGTGTACCTTGGATTCTCGCTGAAGCCATCAAAACTATGAATGAACACATATAGAATATAATAAACAAAAAGTGTGAAATAACTCATGACAAGTTTAGATTTGTCAAAATGGCCACCTTTTTCTTTAATCACCTCTTTGCACACTTTTGCTACTCCACTAACAAATCCCGACAAGACAGTCAGACTGTCAACAAACCAAAATCTACTTTGAGGAATTTCAATATAAAATATTGAACTAAAATACGTTTAGAATTGCTTCATCTATTTGATGTATTCAGTAAGTAGTATTAAACCTAATGCAGAAAACATAGTAATGAGAAGGCGTGTCCAAACTTTTGGCTGGTAGTGCATTAGATTTACAGTACTTACAAAACCTTGCAATTGAAATGGCTTCTTATGATTATTCTAAAATCTTGCTCCTATTTCTCAGGTACAGCGCAGTGTGTCGTCCAACCAAAAGCCTCCGAACCGCAGAGCCACTGACCAGGGTGAGAAGGGTGGGTTTGAAGGGGTACTGGGCAGAGGAAGAGGGAGAGAGGAGCGCATACTACTCACGTGTCTTCTCTCCCTAGGCTCGTCCTACTCCAAGAGGGGAGGACCTGGGGACAAAGGCAGCAGCACCACCGAAGACTCGAGCAGGAAAGGCTCGTCCAGCAGCTCCACCACCAAGGTCCCAGCCAGCCCCCTGCCCCCGGACCGCAAGAAGAGCGCTACCCCCTCCACTGTGAGAACACACCACACATCTCTCCAAATCAAACACAATATACACTCACTGTGCTTAGGTGCAATCCAATTTAAACAAATCTATCAAATTGAGAAACCGATACACACTTGAATGCCCGCTATATGTAACATCCATCCATCCATTTTCTTCCGGTTATCTGGAGTGGGGTTGCGGGCGCAGCAGGCTAAGCGGGGGCTCCCAGACTTCCTTCACTCCAGACACATCCTCCAGCTCCTCCAGTGGGATCCCAAGGCGTTCCCAAGCTAGCCGAGACATAGTCCTCCCTGAGTCTTTTCCAGGGCCTCCTCCCGGTGGGAAATGTCTGGAACACCTACCCTAGGGAGGGGTCCAGGAGGCATTCTGAACAGATGCCACCTCAGCTGGCTTCTCTCGACGTGGAGGAGCAGCGACTTTACTCCAAGCTCCTCCCATGTGACTGAGCTCCTCACCCTATCTCCAAGGGTGGAGAACCATTTCCGGTGGAGAACCATGGCCTTAGATTTGGAAGAGCTGATTCTCATTCCAGCCGCTTCACTCGGTTGCAAACCGCCCCAGTGCCTGCTGCAGAGATGAGATTCTGTGATTCACGAACTGGACCCCCTGGCTGTGCCCACAAATTCTATCATAAATATAATAAATACAATGAACAGAACCGGCGACAAAAGGCAGCCATGGTGGAGTCAAACATGCGCAGGGAACAGGTCTGACTTACTGCTGGCAATGCGAACACAGTTCCTACTTCAGTCATACAGGGACCGGACAGCCCTTAGCAAAGGGCCCCGGAACTTATACTCCCGGAGCACCCCCCACAGCACAAAACGAGGGACACGGTCGAATGCGTTCTCCAGATCCACAAAACACATGTGAACTGGTTGGTCAAACTTCCATGAACCCTCGAGCACCCAATGGAGAGTATTTAGCTGGTCCGGTGTTCCGCAAGTGCTCCTCCTGAATCAGAGGTTCGATTATCAGTCAGCTCTCTTCTCCAACACCCTGGAATAGCCCTTACCGGGGAGACTGAGGAGTGTGATTCCCCTGTAACTGGGACACACCCTCTGGTCCCACTTCTTAAACAGAGGGACCACCACTCCACAGGCACTATCCCCAGCCACCAAGCGATGTTTCAGAGATGTGTCAGCCAAGATAGCCCCACAACATCTAGAGACTTAAAGTACTCGGAACAGATCTCGTTCACCCCCGGAGCCTTGCCACCGAGGAGCTTGCCAACCACCTCAGTGACTTCGGCCAGGGTGATGGATGAGTCCGCCTCTGGGCCTTCAGTCTCTGCATCCTCCTCAGAAGATGTGACGCTGAGTTTGAGGAGATCCTCAAGCATTCCTTCCACCGTCTGACAACATCCCAGTTGAGCCCGCACTGTAACCAGTGTTGAGGAAGCACTGCTTCCCCCTCCTGAGGCGCCAGACAATTTGTCAGAATCTCTTTGAGACCGTCCGATAGTCCTCCTCCATGGCCACCCCAAACTCCTCACAATCACACACACTGCAACAAGCACTACAGACCTTGCCACCACAGCTACGAGCAGCCGCATCAACAATAGAGGCGGAGAACATGGCCCAAAGATGATTTGTTATATATCGTGATGTTTTTGACAGCTCAAGAACAGTTACATAGTTTAGCTTTAATGCATTTACACAATATTGATTATTTATAAAGCTGTGGATTTGGATAATTTTTACGTATGATTTAATTAATCAGATGTAGCACAAATGATTTTTCTCCAATACACTATATATTTAATTGTCAATGAGCACAGTTTTCATAACCCTTATGTTACATATCACAAATCAGGCTAAATTTGAAAAATCTATATTGCGCAAAATTGACTCTTTTGAACTTTAAGCAATGTTAGAATGTTGTTACCTCATCAAAACATGTCAAGAGTTATGTTTTGTTTCATTCATACATGTTTGAGTATTATTAGTCTGTCTATATCTCCAAAGCTCAAAATGCTCTTTTCCAGCTTTTGATGTCATGAAGCGGTAGTTTTCAAGTTAACAGCTACCTCTTACTTTTTGTTCAGTAGAGTTTGTCAATTCCAGAAATTATTAAATGAATTGATTCTAGCATCTGGAGTTTAATCACAATGGACCACTTCCTGTATTACCACATGACATCACAAGGTGGAACAGAGTGTTTTCTGTTTGAGAGAAGAACTCAGCCTAAATATGCAGGATTTGTGTGTTTAAATATGTGAATGAAACAAAATGCAACTCCAGGTGTATTTATTATGAGGAAACTACATTATAACATAGATCAGAAAATGTTGAAATATAGACCTTTTAAATTCAGCAAGTAGACGTGTTCTGCTCATGTCTGAATGCCTGAATGTGTCCCTGTCGTCTGGCTCACTACAGAACAGCATCCTGTCCACCGGTAGCCGCAGCAGAACCTCCCCCCAGACCGAGAGGGCTACCCTCGGGCCAGGCATCCACAACGGCAAAGACAGGTATGCCTCCACAAATGCATATATACACACACACACACACACACACAGCCCATTTGGTTTGAGTCACGTTCCCCAGAGCTCCACCCACCAACACCCAATCCCTCTCCCTTCAGCCCAATGCCCCACACATCAGCAGAGTAATGCCCATTCACCCCAACCATCGAATAACCAAGCAGTACAGCTTTGATTTTTGAACCAGTCAAAATCAAAGTCATCATAACTATCCCGCAATGCTTACTGTGCATCATGCTTCCTAGGCTTCCATGTTAAAGAGGACATATTATGCTTTCTTTCTAGTATTGAGTGTTAAAACATGGCAAATATTGATCCGGATTTTTCATTGTGTTCATTGTAAACCACATCATTTAACCTAAACAACTGCTACATTGACTTCCTGTTCAAAACTGACTCTGTGGCATTTCACAGAAACAAGGGCTGTATTTTAATTAGCTGTGTTTTTACTGTTGAAAAAAGGTACACAACATTTCTCAAATTTTTAGTATGACCCAGAGCCTGTATTAACAACTTCACAATAGATTTGTTAAGTGTAATGTCACTTCCAGGTCCATCAGTTGATTGAAAACAGTGAACATCCAATTTCCTCTTTTTTAGCAACAGTACTTCTCACATTAAAAAGAGATTGCAGTCATTTATAGCTAACAAGGTTCTAAGCATGGATCGATGGTTGTAACAGTGACAGAAAGTGTGCTAAGCTAGCGTGAGCAGTGACCCAGCAGTTAGTGGAATATACACACACTGGTAATCTTATGTTATGGTATGGTATTAATTACTGCATTATTTACATTTTTGATAAAATTTGTGGTTAAACATATGCTTTTGAAGTGTAATTGACTCCTTTTGAGTCTTTTGAATAAGAAACAAAAACAAAGCTAGAAATTGGCTGGGAAGTCTCTGGTTAGACCCAGAAGTGACATAATCTTTACTCTATGGAGCTTAATAGTGACCACCCGCTCCTGTTTAGGATGTAAATTTTGCATAAATTGTATGTAGTATGTTGTATGTAGTAAATAATATCCATACCGCAGTTGTTTTAAGTCCAAAAAGCACTTTTAAAACAAAAGGTTTGGTGAAATGCTTTAATAACTTGATGGTTTATAAAGTTTTAGAAAGAGATTTTAAATAAAATTATACATCTTGTGGTCATTAGTTACCACATAGCTGATTTTATGAGCACTCAACCCTCAAATGCATAATAATACAGGATTACTCAAATATTCAGGAACCAATTAAAATACAACTCTACAATATCTACAGTAAAAAAAAATGAAAGGAACACAATTAGAACATGTATAATAACCCCTGCAGTGTATTTAGTATAATATGTCCCCTTCAAAATGAAGCCTCACCATATCAGCTGTCACACACTCATATGGTCACTCTCATGCCCTCTCTGACGCGCTCTCACCTCTGTCTCATGTATGTTGTTGCACGTATGACACAGCAGACAGAGAGGAGCAGGCGTTTCAGACAGAGCTGCTTATGTACTGTGGGTGCCCCGCGCTAACTCGACCATCAGCATTGTTTTACCTGTTTAAAGTTTGCTCATTGTGTCTTCAGCTCGCCTATCTTTCTCTCTCTTGCTCGCGCTCTCCCTTAGTCTCTCTTTCTGTCGTAGTCTCTCCTCTTTCACTCGCTCTTTTTTTCTTCTCATAAGCCTCCCTTCTTTATCTCTATCTCTCCTCTGAAATCTCTTCATTTCCTCAGAAGACCCCTTCTCTCTTGCTGTTTTTCTCTCATCAGAAACCTCCCCTCTTGCATCCCTCTCCCTCCGGGTTTCTTTCTCCCTCTCTTTACTTCCCCCCCTTTTGCTGTTATCTGTTATCTTCACTCTCGTCTCCCCTCTCTCCCTCCCTCTTTCTCTTTGTCTCCTTCTCTTCTGTTCTCCCCTTCCCTCTCTCCTCACGTGAATCCCTTGTTACCGTAGTGAGGGTACTGTTAGTGCAGGCCTGCATTGCCATAGCAACCAGAATCATTAACACAAAGTTGAGGAAATGGCTTTCTTCATGATTCCTCTAATTCAATCCTGTGTGAACGAAAGTACTGCACCAGGACATTAGACTCGGTCACATGACTTGTAAGCAGGTACTGAGCCCATGTGTGGAGACATGGACTGTATTTAAACCCAATGCAATGCACTCTGCTATTTCTTCACAAAACAATTTAAAACCTGCTCTTTATAAATAGGAGTTGAGCAGAACCAGGTCAGTAGTTCCACAGCTTCCCAAACCAAAGTTAGTTCATTGGTGTGTAAAGCTAAAAGTCACAAGAATATAACTCCATTTGATTTGTGTTTTTCAGACTTTTGATAAGTCTACAGAATCTTCTATTATTAGTGCCCCCTCCTTTTCCTCTCCTCTCTCCTCTCTCCTCTCTCTCTCCTCCTTGTCATCTCTTTTTTCATTCCTTGTCCTCTCTTTTCTTCTCCTTTTCCTCTCACTATTTACCTCTCTCATCTCTCTCTACCTATCTTTCCTTGTTTTTGTCCTCTCTCCACCCCTCCACCTGTCTTTTTCTTTCTGTTTCTCTCACTCTGCTTTCTATCCCTCTGTCTCCTCTTCCTTTTCTTGCTCCCTCCCTCTCTCACTATTTACCTCTCTCCCCCCTCTCTTTCCCTCTTCTCTATCCTTATCGCTCTCTCCCCTTGTCTGTCGCTGTCTCTCCTTTTCTCTCTCCCCCTCTTTTCCCCCTTTTCTGTGCCCCATCCCTCTCCTTTGCTCTCTCTCTCTCTCTCTGCCATTATCATGTGTGACATGTACTGCTGCTAACCATGCTCCGCCCTGCCCTGCCGCGCACTCACCCGCTCCGTGTGTGTGTATCTGTGTGTTTTCGTCTGTGTGTGTGCGCGTGCCGGGCGGGTCCCCCTTTTCCCCACCCTCCTCCTCCCTCCCTCAGCCTGAACACCCCGGGGTCCCGTGCATCCACCGCCTCTGCCACGGCCGTGCTCTCCTCATCATCCTCACGCCCCCGACACCACAAGTCCCACTCGTCCTCCAACCACCCCTGTCCCTCCGAGCTGCACGCACCCCGCTCCAGGCAAGTCTTCCTCACCCATTCATCTTCATCATTATTACTATCTAACACTAAACACGTAATGACTCCTGGGTAATGAAAAGTACATGGAACCTCAAATGAGGAAATACTTGTGGTTTAGAACCAACTGAAGTAACCAACTAGACACTGAACTCAATATGTCAAAGGTGGACTATGCAACTTTTTTGAGGGAGGTTCTGCCACCTGGCGGAGATATTGTCGTTTTGCCTGGAATGGTCCACACTATGGCATTTCCATGGAGATAAGCAGGCAACCTCACCTGGCCGATTTACAGGTTCCTATGTATTTTAGCAATAAAAAATATGATTTTTTTTTCTTTCTTTCATTCTTTAATTTTTTTTTTTTTTTCAATTACAGTCAAGTTTAAAGGTCCTATATTATACTAAATGGACTATCGTGAGCTTTTAGCCATGTTAGAATGTTGTTACCTCCTCCAAAACATCCCTGGAGTTTTTTTTTTTCATTCACACATTTTTGCGTTACCTTTATTATTAGTCTGTCTACAGCTCCAAAGCTTAAGATGCTCTGTTCCACCTTGTGATGTCATGAAGCGGTAATTTTCATGTTATTTTTTGTTCAGGAGAGATTGTCGATTCCAGGGTTGAAATTATCCAAATAATTCTAGTGAAGGTGTATGGAATTTTAAAAACACAGTGGAGCACCTGTATTACCACATGACATAAGGAGGAACGGAGTTTCTGTTTGAAAGAAGAGCACAACCTAAATATGCAGGGTTTGTGTGTAAAACGTGTGAATGAAACAAAACAAAACTCCGGGTTTGTTTGTGATGAGGAAACATTATAAACAACATTTTAGAAAAAGCAATAGAGACAAGCAGATCATGGACCTCTAAAACGGATTCCATTGTGCATCTTTAAGAACAGCTACTTGCTTAGTTACATGTAATAAATTGATAGTATCTAACTTTCTGGATGTGGAAAGTCAAGTGCGTGCTTTCCCATAAATATAGATCAGGTATATACATACTGTGATTGTAGCCAAAGGAACAACATTTCCATGGAAACAAAGAGGCCAAATAAGACTCAGGTTTGTGGAGAGGCAAACCTACTCGCAGTAAGAAAGAAAAAAATGCATTTATTTTTGTCTATTTTTGGTGGAAATTTGAATACTATGACTTTACGGTTGGAGTAACAGATGCAGAAAATATCCAAAAGAGATGTGACTTGGTTCAGCAAGACAAATTCCCATTCACTTTCCCCATATACTTTAAAAACAGGTGGATCTTAACACTAAATCATCTTTTTTTTTCCCCCCATGAAACTGAGTACGTAGCATTGTCTCGTGTTCTTTTCATTTGAGTAAGATTCATTTTCAGGATTGTGGCCTAAAACTGTCTTCTACTCTGCCACCGCATTTCAAAAGGTCCAATGTGACCTCACGCGCCTCTATCAAACACATGTCCTGACAAGGCAGAGTGTGAAGTGTGAGCCCACGGTAGTGCTTACACACAGGATCAGGGTAGTTGTTGATCAGCACTTAGCACACCGTAATGAAGCTAGCACCATCTCTGTGACCCTTTCTTTGTTTACATCTGCCTCAGGCCCAGCTCCCTGTCCCACCCCTCTCACCCCTTAAAGTGCATATGACAGGTTAGACTACGCATTCTCTACAATTCCTTAAATTTGCTTCCATGTGGCATACTTAAGGTAATATATTGTAGTATATTCTGGTTTATGTTTTTATGATGTTTCCTCATCACAAACATACCTGTAGTTGTGTTTTGTTTCATTCACACTTGTTTAGCACACAAACCCTGCACATTTATGCAGAGTTCTTTTCTCAAGTGGAAAACCCTTGTGATGTCATGTGGTAATACTGAACTAAAGGTAAGAGGTAGCTGTTAACTTGAAAATTACAGCTGTACTACATCACAAGATGGAACAGAGCATTTTGAGCTTTTGAGATATAGACAGACTAATAAGTCAGGATTTCTGAAACATGTGTGAATGAAACAAAACGCAACTCTAGGTACGCTTTGTAATAACATTCTGACATGACTTAAAGTTCACATAAGTCAATGTTGCATAATATAGGACCTTTAAAGGTAATTCCATAACTGTTACCTAGCAACCATAAGTGCCAAAACATAAATTGCGCAATAGTTAAGATTTGGCCACAAATGTTCATTAGTTTAATTAATCATTGCATTTATACAGCGCCTTTCATGAGACACAAAGCACTTTATGGTGCATTATTCATTCACTCCACACTTGGAGATAGTAAGCTACTATTGTAGTCACAGCAGCTCTGGAACAGACTGACGGAAGCAAGGCTGCCAATCTGTGCCATCAGCCCCTCCGACCACCACCAACGCACTCAAGCACACACCACTTTCATGCTAGGCAATGTGGGTGAAGTGTCATGCCACACAACCACAGTTTTTGCTACTGGTGCCCCACTGTGGCACCTGGAATTCCCTGCAGTCTCTCATCAGAGTACTAACCAGGCCCGACCTTGCTTAGCTTATGAGATCTGACAAGATCAGGCTTTGAGGCAAGTCTGTATAAAAAAATGACAATGCTTTTATTTTGTGAATGTTTAAACTGCCAGAAAAATGCCTTCTTTACACGTAAATTGTGCCTGCATTCAGGATGGAATTTTTTCAGTTTGTGGCATTGGTAGAATAATTCCATATTCAGAATTTAGCAATGTATTTTAATACTTCTCGACTTTTTTCCATAAACTGATGTAAAACGATAAGGTATTTATCACAGGTACAATCCCACCAACCACGTCATAATTACAAAAACATGAGAACCTATCATCTGCACTTTAAATGCTTGAAGGCTCAGAAGCATGTTTTGTACTGTGGCTGTGGTGAAATCAAGGTGATTAGTCCCACTTTAAATGTGGAAATAGAGTTGATAGGGGCCACTGACAATGAGCTATGCAGCCACTCATGATCATAGAATTTTGTTGAAAACTATTTCTGAATCTTCATAAGTTCTAAATATTGAAGTTGTCACACGATACGTACCTCGATACGCAGGCCTCGATACGGTGCATTTTCGATACAATAGATTTCAAATCAATGATACGATTCAGCTTTCGGCCTCTTATAGATCAACCCCGTTTTCACAAAAATATAAAACATTAAATGGTGCATTTATCTTCCATGTATTGAAGATTAAAGAACACAATAAAGTGCTTTTTGATTAATGAATGCTTCTAACTAGAACAATACAACCTCAAAAAAGTGCTCAGCTGCATCCACAGTTTATACGAGCTCAACAATTATTTGAAAAAGGCACTGTGCTGTTAGACTGATCCAAAGGATCTCACAACGTAACTACTAAATCACCGCTGGGATTCTAAAACCAAATGCTGCATTTATATTCACACATAAAACGTTCATTAAACCTAGAATAATGCTTAATGTTTGGCGGAGTACGTAGCATTATGCTGTGTCTGAAAAAGTTTGAAATGTGTCTCACGCAACCCGACAGACGCCGACAACAGGTAGTTTCAAAGCACGGTGTGAGGCCAGGTTGAGCGTATGGGCAAAGCACTTGAAACTGTGTGACTTTCGTGCATGGCTCCAGTTTGTAAAATGTGGGAAATTAGCTCCCAGTGTTCATTGACAAATATGGCTTGTAATGGTTACATATGATTCCGTGGCACGGGGCGTTCAGCCATCACAAGTAAGAATCACATGTAAGCTGGTTTTAATCGCATCTTTCACCCTCCGGTACATTCGTGGGACCGCTACCTCCGTCAAATGTTT
Source organism: Periophthalmus modestus (assembly GCA_019594935.1). Taxonomy (NCBI): domain Eukaryota; kingdom Metazoa; phylum Chordata; class Actinopteri; order Gobiiformes; family Gobiidae; genus Periophthalmus; species Periophthalmus modestus. Next base: position 9,094,641 of record JAIEZT010000107.1, read on the forward strand.
GCGTGTTCGAATCGCATAGCGTTGATCTGTGTTTGTCATAAGGCAAAAGCCTGGGTTCTACACGACCCTGTACGGACATACACCTTGGCAAATATAATGCACGATAGAGTCCGTGTCATTTTTCTGTTTTTGCTTCTCTTGCACACTTCTTGCTTCTCTTCTGGGGGATTATCAACACTAGAAAACAGAGAATCGATAGTGTATTGATTTTAATAATGATATGTATCCATTTTTTAGCACACCCCTACTCCCTCACGCTCTCCCTTCTTCCCTCCCTTCCCTCCCAGCTCTGGTTTTGTTGACACAGGACAAAGAGGCAGAGCAGGTTAGACCAGATGCTGGTCCATCACTAGTGGCATCACTGAGATATGGGCCAGTGGGATCACAGACTACTTCTATATTACTATAATACAATAACCGCTGTATTGACCTACAATAGATCACTACTTTTAAAGAAACAAGTTACAGTAATTTCACGGCTAAAAGGCGCGGTTAAAAGTTGCGAACATCGCGGGAGCAATGGATGACAGACGGCGAACACACCGCGCCGGGCAAGTTACGCCACGATTTGTGAATGGATTGTGGATGTTTGGGCTAACGGTGCGACTTTTGTATGTGTTAAATGCAGAAAAAGCACGAAAAAGCACCCGTAACTGAAGCTGCGCCTTATAATCCGGTGCGCCTTATAGCCGTTTATTACGGTAGTTTTACATACTTGTTGGCATAGTATTTCAACAGTATTACAAGCACAACTCTGTACTTTCCAAATAAGAAACAAAATGTCAGAGCTGCCAAGATTGTTTTGTGAAATGTGTGAAAATGGACATTGCAATGGAACTAAACATCAGATCAACTTGTTTTTGCAACTGTATACATGGTGTGAAACCACTGTGAAACTAGATTGAGAACTGAAACTAAAACTAGTAGTAAAAAGCAAAAAAATAGACACATTTTAGCGTCAATGCTCAAAAGTATTACAAAATCAATAGGGAAAAAACTGACCTTCTTGAATAGTTTTTAGTATGGTCTTCAAACTACCATTATCTGGCCCAGGGCTCATGTCTGCTCCACAATGATCAGTAAAGATTACTTTAAAGGCAGGAGCTCTGGGAAGAACATCTTTAAAAACACATGTGCATGCTTTACAATGTGTGTTTGAACTATACTCTGACCCATGTGGTGGTGTCCTCTCTCCGGTCTGTCCTCTGCAGTTTCTGGGCTCCAGGGACACTTGGGCCACTCACTTTAGAACCAAACTAGATGCACTGGCCATGGTTTGCCAAGTGGAGATTGACTGGGTTTTTCATGGTCCATTAAATACTAAGCCTGGCATAATAACAAAATTTGAAGCAAAATATATTGCTACAGAGATGTAATGTGATAAACAATCATATTGAAACTAGATAATCCCAATAAACAAATTTTAAATAGACAGTATCATTAAGTGGCATGAGCTGCAACAAGTTGAAAGCAGATTGAAGTAATAATTAGCCACAAGTGATTTTTTTTCAACCCTCTACAGCTCAAATCTTATCATATTACAAATATACCCCAAATCTCCCCAAAATATATTGTTCCAGCTTTCATATATGGAACATATAGTAATTATCATGTTCAGGCCTATTCAATATCAGTATTTAGAATTCAGAGTATAAAAAAGCCAATGTGCATGACTGATTTTTATCATTTTTTCCAAATATATATGAATATCTACATTAGCACAGCACCTCCTTCTGATGGACCTATGCTGGAGCTTTAAATCACTAGTCAATACAGTGAAAGTTCCTTCATATTATTCTCTATATAAAAGAAACGTGCATCCAATGTAATATTACACATGCTTTTGTTATGGCCTAATGATGATTTCTCATAAAAACTGCAATCTACTTGGCTTGTGTTTGTTGTAGAGTCCAGTAACTATAGATAAAAGATTAATTTAAGAGCCCAAGCCCTTTGTGTGGGCGCTTTGTCTGAGTGCTGTGCCTATTGCTGGGTTTCAGATGGCATCACATTCTATAGGATTGTTACGTGATTATGTTACTTCCAGGTCCAACTGGCCACTTGGCGGCTGATTTCTAGCTTTATTTTGTTGCATCTGTATTCTTCTTTGATCAAACAACAGACAATTATCTTTCATAACGTATGTTTAACTTGTGTGTTAAACTTGTAAATTGTATCAGATATGTAAATATCTCATAATTACATGTTACACTGTTTTACCAATGTGTATATCTCTCTAACTCACTACCAAAGCTATCTTTGCCTTTGCCATACTTATAACCTTGTTAGAATTACACAACTGCAATTTCTTTTTAACATGGCCATTGTTTTCAATCAGCTGATGGACCCGGAAGTGACAACTTTTTGGATATTTCATGGCAAAATACAATGCAATCTATAGGATAGTCTGTCTCTTGCCCCCATCTGGGAGTATGACAACATCACATTCTACAAACCACCAATGTACCTGGTTGCTCTTCCTGGGTGCTGTGCGTGCAGTGTTGTGTGTCCGTGTGGATAAGCCTTGTTCTGTTGCATGCTCCGCCCCCCCTCCATCAGTGAGCTGGGCCTGTTCAGGAGCTGGTTGGGAACACTGGAGAGAAGGTACCAGCAGGCTCCTCTCTGAGCCCCTCCTTCCACCTGTCCTCCTTCTCGACAACCTTCTCCATAGTCTGTTCAAGACACGGGAGCGCTGAGACTGAAAACGCAATTGTAATGATTGCAGTTATTTAGGTTAGAAAATATCCTGTGTTAAGACCAAACTGTCCCTTTGTCTCCATAGGGTCTTATTGTGTGTAAAGCTGATAGCCCTGTAGTTTAGACCTCTGTCAGATGTCCCTCCCACTGTCTCCAAAACATGTTTTGAACTATTGACAATAATCCTGGTTATGTTAAAAAAGTGCTGTGAAATTAACCTTGTTCATAATATCAAATGTCATAACAATGTCAGAAACAAGTTAGAAATGTAGAAACGAGTTGTAATTTCCAAAAGCACTGTGCCTCTAACTCAAGCTTTAAATGACTCAAACTCTTACTTCTTTTGACAGATCTTATGAGACTTCAACTGTCCAACCTGTCCTGATAATCTACTCTGTCAGTGTGTGTGTGTGCGTGCGTGCGTGTGTGCGTGTGTGTGTGCATGCTCTTTATAATTTAGAAAGCTGTTTTTGTACAGGTTGTTCTTCTCAATAATGTATTAGGGATGGCCGATATATTGGTTCTAGTATTGGCCGATAATGATATTGATGACTCTGTATCGATATCAGCTAATGTCGAAATTGATATTCACTGCCGATATTCTAAACTGCTATTTTTCTGTTCCTTCCAATTCTCTGTGTGCACTTATTGGACAGACACATGAGGAAAAATGGAAATAGAAGAGTGTTAAATGTCTACATACTTGCACACAAATGATTAGTTACAAATGATTTTATATTCCCGATAAATAACATTTTGTTATTATTTTATTCACAAAAGTGAAAAGTTTATTTGTGATTTTAACTTGAAGTTGAGAAAAATTTTTGGGCTTCACTATGGATTATAAACACTAAATATGGTATCGGCAAATACCCATTATCGGCCACAACAGCGGGCCAAATACTGGATATCATTATCAGTTCAAAAACTTCATATCTGCCTATCCCTAGTGTGTGTTTTGTCTGTCCTGTGTTTGACCCTGTGTATCTCCGTAGTGCCCCGGCCCAGCGCGCTCCCGGAGCCTCCCCTTCGGCCCATAACATCAGCAGTGCAGCCGTGTCCGACCGGAATAACTTCTCCCGAGGCGTGGGCATCCGCAGCACCTTCCACGCAGGGCAGCAGCGAGGGGCTCGAGACCAGCAGGGCTCTGCCTACCCAGGGGGCCCCGCCTCCCCCTCACTATCTCACGGCAACAGCCAGGCCCGCCGCACACACGGAGCCACAGGCATCTTCAGCAAGTTCACCTCCAAGTTTGTGCGCAGGTGAGTAGGACCACAGCGTTACACCATGGTAACTGTCTGAAGATATGAAGTGAGGAGGAACAGTTTGACTCGTGAGTGATCAGCCCAAGGTCAGCTGTGTGCTAACAATGACAGCCTGCCGCTAGTTCCGAAAGTAACATTCCCATTCTTTTTTCCAAAGAACTGTCTAAATAAAAAACAACAAAAACATCTTTTTAAAAATTTGAAAGCTCAGGACTAGTCAACTATGTGGTAACTAATAACCGCATAACCGCTTTTTATGTAAAATCTGTTTCTAAAACTTTATACACAGCTAAGTTATTAAAATATTTTGCCTAATCTTGCATTTGAAATGTGATTTTCAAATTTAAACCAATGTTATGGATATTAGTTAACACACAACTGCTTGGCATCAGTGATGCCTTCAAACGCTTTAATTTTTTTAAAAGTCTATGGGAAAAGTAAATGGAAATTTTACTTCCGGAACCAGAGTAGGCAGGACTGTTGAGTTCTATTAGGGTCAGTGTTTAGGATCGGTGTTTGGTGTCACTGCCCCAAGAGCAGACTGCACAGCCATTTAGATCATTTTGTGTTGTACAAAAAGAGAGAGAGAGAGAGGTGCTGGAGGAGAGAACCGGAGCTGGTGTGTGGATGGAGGAGGCGGAGCTCGCACACCTCCCTTGTACTGATACTGTCTCTGCGCAACGGTCGCCATGGTTACCGCAGATATCACTTTGCCTGTCTAAAAATAGTGGTGCTGGGGACACCTCCAGACTGAGCTGCGGTGGTATTGTATTGGACTGCATGTGTCCCTTGTTCAGTCCTGTCTGTGCTATGTGCCGTCTTCATGGCCACGGTTCAGCGTCCACACATTGCACAGGACATTCTCCTCACTTAGAGCAAGAAGACAAAATAATACATTTTACTTGAGGTGTCGGTCAAAAGTTTGAACCACACCTACTCATGCAGTGTATTTGTCTATGTTTATTGCAGAAGACATTAAATATATGAAGCAGGATTTGAATAATCTAGCTAAAAGAAAAACAGTTCTAGCTCTAAATATGTTTATATTACATATATATCTTAGCCATCAGTGGTGCAGAGCAATCATTGTGGTTTGGGACAGAGCCAAAGGTGAAGCACTCAATCGAACCAAAACAAACCTGGCAAAGCCAACATAGGTACTTCAGCCTATTTAGCACTTTTTTCCGCTATTGTGACAACTCAACCAATCAAATGTTCATCACAACTTTCCACCTTTTCCTGGTGCTTTCAGCTAGACTACTTTATCAATCTGGTGTGAGCATAGACAGTATAAAGAAGGGGACTAAGTGAGTGTGACGTCATCCATAGCATGTTGCTCCAGCCAAATGAAGCTCACTGAGGCAGTTATAGTGGGAAATTTGCAGAGTTCCATAGCAACCAAAGAGCCAATTGGGCTGCAGGGTGCTGAAGATAAAGCCTCTTTCTGCCTGGACCGCTGGTTTAGCAGAGAGCAGGCACTTCGCAACAACTAGCGGGAGCGGCCTCACAGAAAGAAGTCATCTGATCTGCCTGTCATTAATGTGGTAATCTTGATTTCGGGACAAAATTATGAAAATGACGAGTCTGACAGCAGCAGTTACAGAGAGAGGGGTGACATTTTTTCAATAGAAAGTGAATTGGAGCCAGAGTTGAAGCAGCCGGAATGTTTGGAATGTGATAGTATTTATATATACAGCTAACCAGGTGGAGCCAGGTTATTTGAAATGGTTTTCATTTTACAACTGTGCCGTATTAGGGTTCAATAGTGGAATGCTAAAAGTGCAAAACAGTGAACAAAGCAAAGGTTGGCTCTTTTGAAGAATTTGAGTTTTTTCTCACTTTTTTGTTTACTACATTCAATATGTGTCCATTCATAGTTTTGATATCTTAAATGGGAATCTACAGTGTAAAACACATTAAATTTAAAAGTGTGTCCAAACATTTCACTGGTTGATTCACCACTCCCTGGGTCATTACTTGGACAGTTATTCACACATTACAATATAAACAAAAACATAAAAGCTTTGACGTTATAATCACACACCACATTCATACATGGGCAGGGATGGCTGAAGTGTCTTGCTCAAGTACACAACAACAATGTTCACTGGTCGGAACTGGTGGATGAAGTCTCTAACCAGTGAAAAGACTTTTTTTTAATCTAAATGAGTCGTGTTGTCTGTTGGATTGTCTGTTGGTTTTGATTCCCAGCCCTGTTGTCTGAAGTCTTTTCCCCAGAACTGCTGAGGCTTCTGGGATGGGGCTTGTTCAGTGTTTTCCTCAAAGACATCCCATTCACGCACATTTCTGTTATTTAGTTCAGAGGTTGTTCAAAGTTAAACTGATGATGATCATCAATTATGGACTTAACACCAACTAATTCTATTAACAAATCCACTCCCACTGACCACTTAATACAAGCTTCATTCGTAGTTCCTCTCTTTTTTTCTGAATTGCATTGATGTAGCCCTTTAAAGAAGACATATTTATACTTTGCATATAATCCACATTTCCTGGGGGTGTGATGCTTTGTCTAAAGCTCTGTTAGACTTTAATCTAAGCTTTGTTATAACACAATCGGACCAGAAAAAACTGACTAGGCCAGAACTACAACAGATGAGTCGATTAATGTTATTTGAGAGAGACTTGTTAAACCGCATATACAGTCACAAGCTAGCTAACATTAGCCAACCGTTTTTTTCAGTCACTCTCACCGTTGTTGTAAATCAAACTGTAAAACAGGACCATGAATGCTCATTTTGATCATATTCATGAAAATGTGTTGTTTAAATCAGTTTTGCATTTTTTCTTGAGCTTTCAGACCATCTTAAATCTTATTTGGCAGTGTTTGCAAGTATATGCATTGTGTCACCATGGTAACTGCCAAACATTCCGCCAGACTTGCGTGCACGGACCTCCCTAGCGTGATGTTACTGCAACGTACCAGTTATGCTTTTGTCTGCTATATAGGAAAAATTGTTGAAACATTGTGGAACCCAGTGTGGTCGCAGGTTAGAGCTGCAGACCTCCCCTGTCAGGTACCTCTGCTGTCAGGCCAATGGTTTGAACAAGAAATTGAAAGCAGCTGAAGTGTACCTCTTATTTTGAATCTTAAGACCGATCCCAATACTGAGCCGTGAACCAATCAGAAGGCAGCTCCTCTGTGTTGTCACAACGGTTCATACATTTCTCTCTCTCTTTCTTTATCCCTCTGTTTTTGTAGAAATTTGTCGTTCAGGTTTCCACGAAGGTAGGCACTGACCCACAGCCCCGCCCCTGTCCCATCTCCATGCTCCTCCCTCCCTCTCTCCTCTGGTCTGGTGTCTGTGCAGCTTCTTCCCTTGTGCCTTTGAGCCTCCTCTTCTTTTTTCTGTGGTTGGCCCGTTGTTTTTGGAGCGGCTGCCGGTCTGAGTGCCGTGGCCCCTTTTTGATTTCTCCTCTTCAGACATGAGCGCTCACTAACTTTTCACGACGCACCTAACTGTTCTCATGTTCACCAGCCCCTCACCTCCTTCACCCTTCTCACATCCTCACCTCATTTAGCTCAACAGATACAAGTCCATCAGACAAGACTAAACAAGACTAAACCCACTCTCCTCAGGATAAACCATACAGCAGAAGAGTACAGCTATGGACAATAATCATAGGTTGCGTTCACATGTTAAATGGGTCATGTTGCGCTGTTTTCTGATCTATGTTATAACGTTATCTCCCCATCAAAAACATATCTGTAGTTGTGATTTATTTCATTCACACATTAAACACACAAATCCTGCATATTTAGGCAGAAGTCTGTTTGAGTTCTTCTTGCAAACAGAAAACAGTCTGCCCACCTTGTGATGTCATGTGGTAACTGCCTATCTCTGCTGAACTGAAAAGTTAAAGGTAGCTGTTAAGATTAAAAGTACTGCTTCATGACACCACCGTAGAACAGAGCTTTTTTGAGCTTTGAATATGTAAACAGACTAATAAAATTACTGTGTGAATGAAAGAAAACACATGTATGTTTTTGATGAGGTAAGAACAATATGACTTAACATCCTCATTACCAGGGAGCTTTATCTCCAGGAAATGTTCAACAGTATAGCATTAAACTTATCCTGCATTTATTTTATTACTTGCGTAAAAACAGTTGATCAGACTTCTGATCAAAAATACTTAGAACACTGCAGGCAAAGCAATAACGTCTTCATGTCTTCAAGAGGTGGCAGACCCGCCACCAGTAAACTGACATATTGCACCTTTTAAAAGCAAACCAGCCCACACCTCAATTTAAAACTGCTGGCTCTGTCCAATGCTGTAACGTCATGTGAACGCAACCTATTGGGCATTTTTAATCTTTAAAATAACAACAGTGTCCCATGTCACATCCAACTAATCATTATCTGAAGGTCCTATATTATGCAAAGTTTACACTTTTGTGCTTTAAGCTATGTTACAATATTGTTACCTCCTCAAAAACATACCTAGAATTGTGTTTTGTTTCATTCACACTTGATTGAGTAATCCTTTTATTATTAGTTTGTCTACATTTCCAAAGCTCAAAATGCCCTGTTCCACCTTGTGATGTCATGTGGTGGAAGATAATGGATACTTTTTACCTTTTGTTCAATAGAGATTGCCAAATTCAGGGTTGAAATTATTTAGAAGATTCTAGTGAAGGTGTATGGAGTTTTTTACAGGCACTTCCTGTATTGCCACTTGGTATCACAAAGTAGAACAGAGCATTTTCAGTTAGAGAACTGTTTTTGATGAGGAAACAACATTAGAACATAGATCAGAAAATGGCGTCATATGGGCCCTTTAATAACAAAATGACTGTAATACTGTTTGTAGAAGAGTAGAAATAGTGAAATTAGATGTGAATCCACCCATTCACCCCCCTCACTTTTACACTGTCGTCTGCTTGGGGACATGTCCTTGAGGTGCCCGGTGTGGGAGGGGGGGCGGCCCGTGGGTGAGGGGCAGGATGGGAGGGGATGGGTGAGGGAGGAGGGGAGGGATGAGGGCGCTCCTCCTCTTCACGGCTCTGTCTCCTCTGCCTCTAACCGCTAACACGAGCAGCACATGTGGATGGCTTGTGTCACCATTACTGTTTAACAAATACACCCTCTCAGGTCTGGTCCACTGCTCCCTCTGCTGGTGACTACAAGCACCGCAGAGAACTCAGCTCAAGCCTTCTCCAGGACAGTCCCTGTATGTCCACTCCTGTTATTGTGCCTTTAAAGAGGGGGTATTATGCAAAAAAAAAAACTTAGCCATCTCTCCTGGGCCTTATTCAAACCCTTCTTAAGATTAGCTGTAAGATTCGCCTCGGCCTAGAAGCCTACGCTATCCATGTTCCTGTAAATATACAAAAACAATACACTACCACTTGACATACCTGTTGAGATGTGCAGTAGTTTCATTAGGAGGATGCACGCTGATTGTGTTGTGATAGCACACTGCAGAGAGAGTGACCTGGGGAGCAAATGGAGGGGAAACTCAGAGCATCAGAAACAAAAGTGAAAGTTATAAAACATGTTAATAGCATTTTCAAAACAATAAATGGCAACATGGTGATCTAAATATGCTTGTGTTAGCACTTAATATCATTTAGACGTAAAATACCCCCTCTTTAATGATCTGATATTAAAGGTACAGTACTGTGAAAAAGTATTTGCCTCCTTGATGTCTTACTTTTTTGCATGTGTGTCACACTTAACTGTTTCAGATCATCAAAAAAAAAAACCCAACCCAAGTAAACATAACTATTTTTCTATGATGATTTTATTAAGAAAAAATACTATCTAAACCTACATGATCCTATGTGGAAAAAGTAATTGACCCCCTTGTCAAATGATGAAATAACTGTGATTAATCATATTATTGTGGAAAGCCGAGTTCAATTTCATAGCCAGACCCAGGCCTTATTGCTGTCAAACCTTTCAAATCAATAGATCACTTAAATAGAACCTATCTGACAAGGTGAAGTAGGCCATATTGAACCCAAAACATCATGCCGCAATCCAAAGAAAATCAGGAGCAGATAAAAAAAGTAATTGACATGTCTCTGTCTGAAAAAAGTTACAAAGCCATTTCTAAATCTTTGGGACTCCAGCGAACCACGGTGTGAGCCATTATCCACAAATGGAGAAAATGGTACAGTGGTAAACTTTCCCAGGAGTGGCCAGCCTACAAAAATGAATCCAAGAGTACAGCAACGACTAATCCAAGAGATCACAAAGGAATCCAGAACAACATCTAAACACTGCAGGCCTCAATTGCCTCAGTAAAGGTCAGTGTTCATGGCTCAACCATAAGAAAGAGATTACGATAGGCAAAAATGGTATGCATGGCGGAGTTCCAAGGCAAAAGCCACTGCTGACAAAAAAAGAACATAGTCTTGTCTCACTTTTGGCAAAAAACATCTTGATGATCCCCAAAGCTTTGGGAAAATATTCTGTGGACGGATGAAACAGAAGTTGAACTTTTTGGATGGAGTGCATCCCGTTACATTTGGTGTAAAATGAACACAGGATTTCATAAAAAGAACACTATTCCAACAGTGAAACACTGTGGTGCTGGTGTCATGGATTGGAGCTGCTTCCTTGCTTCAGGACCTGGATGACTTGCTGTGTTTGAAGGAACCATGAGCTTTGCTCTCTACCAAGAAATTCTAAAAGAGAATATCCGGCCTTCAATTTGTGACCTCAAGATGAAGTGCGCTTGAGTTCTGCAGCAGGACAATGTTCCAAAGCACAGTAGCAAGTAAAAGGCGGTTCATGCCTCGGAAACCCTCCAATGTTTAAAATTAAAAAGATTTACAAGAATTCTGCAAAGAAGAGTGGGCCAAAAATCCTCCACAACAATGTGAAAGACTCATTGCCAGTTATTGCAATTGCTTGACTGTAGTTGTTGCTGTTAAGGGTCGTTTAACCAGTTTAGGGGCCAAATACTTTTTCACATGGGCCATGTAGGTTCAGAAGGCTTTTTTCCCTTAATAAATACAAAATCAACACTTAAAGCTGCATTTTGTGTTTGCTTGTGAGTTATCTTGGTCTAATATTTAAGTTTGCTTGATCTGAAATGGCTAAGGGTGACAAAGGTGCAGAAAAAGTAAGAAATTGGTAAGGGGGCAAATACTTTTTCACAGCACTGTATGTTTTTAGGTGGAGGGTTCGAAGCTGCCTCATCTCCATGGAGATGCTATTGTTTGGCATGCAGTTTTCCACAAAATGGCAGCAAGCAAGTGACTCAGACTTGGTGCATTAAAAACGTAATGGAGTTGTGTTGTTTCATTCACACGTTTAACACCCAAATCCTGCATATTTGGCCTGTATTCTTCTCTCAGACTAAAAGCAGTCTGTTCCTCCTAGTGATATAATTAAGTAGTAATACAGGAAGTGCTCCACTGTGTTTTTAAACTTAATACATTTTCACTAGAATCATTTAGATCATTTCAGCCCTGGATTTTCTTAACTTTGAAGTTACAACTATTGTTTTAACGTCAATGAAACTGCTTTAATCTTTGATGCACCAGCAGATTGCTATTGACAATCTCAATTGTACAACTGTAATGATGAAACTAAAATATTAAAACATAAAATCAACAACATATTTTATTTTAGAGTATTGGCAAGTAAAGCAGTTCAATTGAGGCAAAAAATAGCTGATAACCTCAAAACTACCATTAAGTTCACAAGTTGAAACAAAGCATTTTAAACTTTAAGGATAAAGACAGGGTAATAATCCATGATTACGTGTGAATGAAACTAAACACAACTCCAGGTATGTTTTTGAGGCAGTAACAGCATTATAACATGGTTAAAAGCTCACATGAGTCATTTTAGCATAATATAGAACCTTTAAAGCATAAACATTAACATTAGACAAGCAGATGATCGACCCTTCAGCAGAAAAGTTACACAGTGCGCATTTAAACATGTTTAAAAAATGCCCTTTTTTTCCTTCTAAATGTTTTGGAGAAGGCCTGAGCCAGTGTCTCTGCTTTTGGACCATGGGTAGTCCTGGTCTAGCAAAGATGAACCTGGTTACATAAGTGTATTACAACCATTGGATTTGTTGACTAACAGCAATGATGCTCTGTCAGCCCACAGTTTTTCCTCAGGCAGACATTTTGGGGTCCTCATGGAAATGACTAACCTGCCAAAGGCACAAAATGGCTCCTTCAATGTGCAGTTTCTCTTGATGATCTAGTCGTGTTCTTCTCATGTTGCTTTGTTTTAACCATGTTTTGTTACAGGAGTCATGTGATGCTGTTTTTTTAGCCGGAGCTGCACACACTTTGTCCTGTCTGTGTGTGGGTGTGTGTGCGAGTGTGTGGGCGGGTAATCGTCACAGTGTGGGGACTGGAATCTATTTTCAGCTATTTTCAAAGGATAGACACAAAAATTAGACAAACTAAATCATATTTGAAGGAACAGGAACACAAATGTTCAGATCTTTATGTTGACAATATGAAATATATTGTCAACATAAAGCTTTTGTCACCGCTAGATTCACTCACAGTGGGAAGAGGAGTAACCACATTTTTACTCAAGTAAGACGAGTACTGTACAGTATATTTCTCAAGTAAGAGTAGTGTTACATTGTACAATATTACTCAAGTAGGAGTAAAAGTATGATGACCGAAAACAGAAGTACAATTGTAACTTAAGTGAATGTAAGTTACTTAAGTGAATGTACTTTATGTACTTTATAAATGCATACTATCTGCGTCTTAATTTAGGTTAAAGTTAGAGTTTTGGTGTAATGTAGGCCTGTCACAATAACAAATTCTGAAGTGCGATATATTGCTTAAGTAAATATAGACGATAAATGAGAATATTGAAGCCAAAGTATAAAGCAGAATTATTGCGTGAACTGCAATAAATAACTGAATGCAACACTTCCATAGTTGGATTGTATCTCGAATGAGACATAGAAGTTCATAATTCAACCTTCTACAGCCACAATATTCCCAGTAGTGCAAGGAAAATGTAGACAGGATAAATATTGATCCATCTGTCACGTATTGATCAATAAGGCGATTTAGTATTCATCGTGACAGGCCTAGTGTAATTTCATGTCCCCACAAAGCATGAAACCCAGAATGTTTATGTGCACATGGCTTTGTATGTGTGTGTAAGCAGGCCTGAAGACTCCCCTGGACCTGAGCTCCTCCTCTTCGACTGTTCCACCTCCACCTCCATCTTCAGTCATTCATTCATTCATGTGGTCCAGAAGAGTTCCTCTGTGTTTTTAAAGTCCATACACCTTCACCGCACCTGCTCTGATCCATTCTGCTTAAAGCCGCATGGTGTAACATTCCTGATTGAAGGTTGTTTCTGTGAAGTTATCGTTGCTTTGCCTGGAATGTTCCACAGTATGGCTTTAACTCATCTGTTTTCATGGAGACAAGTAGCACCACCAGGCCAAGTTATAAGTCAGATCTGTAGAGGGGCAATTCTGCTCTTGGTATGAATGCATGTTTTTCAAGACGTGGTCAATAAATGGTAAAAGCCAAAGTTAAATCTGTTAACTGGACAAAATGTTGTAGGAGTGAAGACGTTTTGCTGCTCATCCAAGCCGCTTCAGTTCTTCTGCTGGCTACAGTAGGGCCATTAAAGGTTGAATGGAGGCCATTTAGACTGAAACTGGAGACAATAGCTGTTTACAGTTTCAATATAGTTAGCTCCTCCCTTCAGATAGATATAAGGCAGTGTCCACCAGCAATGTGACCAGAACTGATGAGTAGCAAAATGTCTTCACTCCTACAACGTTTTGCCCAGTTTACAGATTTAACTTCTGCTTTTACCATCAGACCTGGACAACTGAGGGATTACACAGACAATAAAAATGGTATTGAATACATGTAAGATTAAATGCCATACTATGGAACATTCCAGGCAATGTCCTTTCATGGAGACAAACGGGTGCTAACACTACATACACATTGCACCTTTATACTGGCCTCAATGAAAAGCAGATTTATCTGATAAAAACACCAGCTTGTAGGTTATACAGACACAATCACTCAAAAAGTATTTCTACAAATCTAATGTGGGAGCTTATTAAAAGGGTCAAATCTAAGTCATGATAATCGATCATTGATACAGTTGCCTCCCACTGTATGGAACAAGGGGGAGCAGCGCCTGGCAGGTGCACAGGTCCAGAGGAGTCCAGGTGTGAGTGGACTAGGCACAAATGGGACATGGCAGTTGTAAAGTCCCAGTTTAAGAGTGTAAGACTAAACTTGTTGATTTTTCTCGAGGAGTCCGTATGAGGGAGAGGGTCGGGATGAGGGCAGCAGGTGAGACCCAGCAGCAAATGCCCGCCAAACTTAGACAAACCTAGCCAACTGTAGCCTGGAACCAATCAGAGGCTGGTGTGAATGCAGGGGGCGGGACCAGCTGTGGTGGTGGGAGACAGGATGTGGGTCTGTTTGTGCCAATCGGGGGCCGGGATGATCCTGCATGGATGGGTGTGTGTCGGTACCTGATCTCCGCTCATGTGTCTGTGTGGGACAGACAGGTGCTCAATCATAAATGCTCTCATTACAAGCAGATAGGGCATCTGGAGAAAAGCCTCTGGACTGCCTGGTCTCTGTGATGAGAGACCGTTCTGCTGTCGGGACACTTTTGGTCTCACATAGACACATGGGCTTCTTAAATTGACTCGTCTCCCTCATTTCCATCTCCTCGTGTCCCTCTTGTGTCCTGCCTGCATCCTGCATAGCTTTGCTGTGAAAACTCTGTGTCCTTCTGACCAACTCTCCTCTCTCCTGTCCACTGTGGTCCTCTGGGTGCATGTCCTCACAGGTCCATGTTGAGCAGCACTGTGGATAAAAGTGAGAAGACCTCTGGCGGAGTGCTGTCTTCCAACAACGACGAGAACAACTCCTCCCCTGGCTCGGGGAACACGGGTAAGTGTGCAACCTTTGACCTGTGTGCCTTCTGGCCAGTATGACCTCTGATCTGTGTGACCTCTGACCTGTGCTGTGTTAGCAGGTGGGACAGGCACCCCTCCCGCCATTGGGGGGCAGAAGGACTCGGCCAAACCCCGTTCCCTGCGCTTCACCTGGTCCATGAAGACCACCTCGTCCATGGAGCCCTCGGAGATGATGCGTGAGATCCGCAAAGTGCTGGACTCCAACAGCTGCGAATACGAGCTGCGTGAGCGCTACATGCTGCTGTGTGTGTCAGGAAACCCAGCACGTGACGACTTTGTGCAGTGGGAGATGGAGGTGTGCAAACTGCCACGCCTCTCGCTCAACGGAGTCCGCTTCAAACGCATCTCCGGAACTTCCATCGCCTTCAAGAACATTGCCTCAAAGATTGCCAATGAGCTCAAACTGTGAGCGCGTCAGTCCAAGCAGGAGGGGAGCATTTAGGGCACTGAGATGGAGACCTAAGCTAACGTTATTGCTAAAGATAACGCTGAAGCTGGGCCCATTGTGTGGACACTGTAGGGTTCTTCCTGCTGTTCTCTGCATGTCTGCCCTCTGCCCATGACCACTCCTCCTGTATTTATTCTGTTGTTCACAGTTCTGCTTTGGGCTGGGTTCTACAGAGAACTCAAATCCAGGACTCTCCATACGACCATTGAGTCCGGACTGAACCTTGGCCCTTCAACAGCACAAGCACATCTCCATCACTCCTCCCACAACACCCCCCTTCCCAGAGGCCCTTTTGTTACTTTGACATGATTTTAGTTTTTCTTGCTTGTTTAAAAGTTGTGCACTGGAAAAGATGGGCATAGCAGACGTAAAGAGGAGAGCTGTAGATTCATTGTTGCCTTTTCTTTGAAGATTTTTTTTTTTTTTTTTCACTAAGTCAGCACATAATCGTGTGTCACTTGGCATGATGCCTTCACATTGAGCTATTTGCTTTGGGCCCTCATGCGTTCCAAACAGACTGGACAGTTCATGTGTGATTATATCCTACACTGATCACTGGACTAAACCAAATCTACACGAGTGGTGAAATGTTCAGCTTCTCTGATTTGACCCTATATTTTCGTGCTTTGTACAGACTGATGTTGGAGGCTGGTGTGGTCATTGCTGCCTTGTGTTGCACCTTTCACATGTGGAGGCGGAGCAGGTGGAGAGACTGACACTCATGAAAGGGTCACAGAACCTAACACTTTGTTTCTCACAATGACACTGTCTTTTTCGACCTGTTTGAGTTTAGATCCATGGAGATTTGTTCTTTTAAACGCTGATCTTTGTATAAGGTGCTGGGGATCGGATTCTAATTATATTTCCGGCTTTTGCTGTTATTCTCTTTCAGGGTTGATTTCTTTTACATTTTGTTTTACATTGCTGTAATTGACATGATTTTAACTGTGTTTTGAGCAAACTGTATCTGTAGTGGTGGGGATTGGGTTGGGGGTGATCAACTCCTGAAAAATGTATTTGTTTTGTTTTCTTTTTGTGCAAAGCAAAGACAAAATGATGAAAAATTACGATGATAGTAATAAAAACAATGATATAATGACTATGGACTGGAGTGAATATGTGAATGAACCACTGACACCACTTCCTCCTCTGAGCTGAACACAAGGGGGTGCTGTAGGGAATGGGTGATTTACAAAAAGCCTTGTAGTTTTCTGTTGTTAGTACATGTTTAACCATAGGCCTCTTCACACCTCCATGACACACACGCACAGAGGTAAAACCCAGCTCAGGAATGTGGCCGCAACAGGCCTTTCCACCTGTGTCCCAGTATGACCAAGACTGCAAATGTCACTTTAAAGCATTTTATTCTAAAAAAAAAAAAAAAACAAACCTTGAGTTCAAGAAACAATGAAACTGTCTCAAAGAACGCACACAGAGCTTTGGGGAACAGTAAAAACAAAAAAAGCACTCATCTACAGTGTGAGCTTGAGTCCTCCGCTCAGACACTAAACATGAACCACTCTTTGATTTGATCCATTTGGAAGTTTGTTAAAGCACTGTGTGCGAACTGAAGCTGACAGACTTTGGCCAAGCTTTAAACACTGTCAGCAGTCCCGTCACAGAGACTACAATATGTAAATGTGTCCTGAACATTATCACATACATGGCTTCAGCTCTGAGCTTGTGAAGAACAGTGGCTCCTTAAGAAAAGGTCTAAGCTACTCACATGAAGAATCTAGCTACAGCTTCCTCTCCTCTGGTCAAAAGAGCACATATGATACGGAGCATGGCTCATCTTAAAGCAGTCACTTTGTCTGATAGGGCGGGTCGACCACAGGCTCCCATGAGGAGGTAGGCGTGTCTTAAAGGGAATATTGTGATGTCACTGGGCACTCATAGGGTCAATGGGATGTGGCCTGTTCCACCTTGGCCCCCAGCAGAGAGGGGGGACCCTGGGCAGCCCCAGGGGAGGTGGAGTTGGGACGGATGAGTGGTGGAGGAGGGTGGTTGTGGGGTGTGCGCGTCTGGAGTGGGCGTGTCTGCAGGGGCGGTGGCTGGCGCAGCAGACTAGGTGGCGCCGCAGGGGGGGCAGGCCTTAGCAGGGGTGGAGGCTGGGACAGGGAAGAAGGGGGTTGTCCAGACGAGGGGGGAGGAGAGCCACCAGAGGTATCAGAGGGAGAGTCCTCCATCTTCACCTGTGGACACAACCAACACAGGGTTTGAATACATGAGCATAAAAAAATACTACACAAAGTACTAAGGTTATTTACAGGTGATTTTTAACCCACAACCTCTGACCAATCAGAGCAAGCGATGCAGTTACATCGTGTTGAGACTTCAAAGAATCTCCAAAATGTACAATTCCCAAAAAATGGTACTCAAAGACAGTAATGCAAGTGTGCAGTTTTCTGGGATTTGGAGCAGTGGTGTTTGGCCTTTGTCTGCAGTATATGACCTTATTCTAACCAGCAGCAAGGGTGGGCTCTTCTCGCACCCCTATTCTTGCACATTGTTTTGTAATTTAATAGTTACCCTGTGTAGTAACTAGCTACTAATAAACCACCTCCAGGGAGAGAGACTATGACCAATTAATTTTAGAGTAACTTTCCCAACACTCTTGACTCATTTTTCATAATTGTACCAATGTTTTTCCAATAGCACTTTAAAAAGGTACAGTATGTAACTTTCTGGAGGAGGCACATCACTGCAGGATTCCATGGAAATAGAAAGTTAAAAACCCTTTGGCATAAAACTTCTCCATGAAGAATGTTCTAAAAGAAGAATATTTCCATGGAAGCAAGCAGGAGGTGGCCTTCCTCCAGGCCAAACAAGAGGCAGGTTTGTGGAGATGCAAGCCTGCTCACAGTAAGGACGCATGTTTTTTGTTTGTTTCTTTTTAAGGTTTTTTCAGTGCAATAAAAACAACCGAAATGAAAAAAACATGCTTTATTTTAGTCAATTTTTGGCTGAAAAAACTACATACTGTGGCTTGAGTCATTTTATTTTGTACACAAGTTATTTAATGTAAACATGATTAAAATAAGACCTTAAATAAAATGTGAATATTATAAAGATTGGGTTGTTCCGCCGGCTCTGGACAAAGCTACAGTGTAGTGGCCCTCACCTCGTCCTCTTCATTGGCCCCTTCGGCCCCAGGACCCATGTCCTCCTCTTTGGGAGAGTCTTTACTGGACACCTGCTCAGCTGCCCACTCCCTGAGCACCTCATCCAGGTTAAAGCGGCGCCGGTACGTCACAAAAAAGGAGCTGACCTGGACATAACAAACATGTGCTGACTGGAGATTGTTACAGAGCTGCTACATAGTGGCCCATGGGGGGGGGGTTACACACCTGCGCCGGGGTCTTGCTGCCTATGACCTCAGCTATGGCACTGAAGTCTTTTCCATAGCGGCGAATGGCTGTGGGCACAAGACAGTGTCATTAAAACACAACTGCACACAAACTAAATCCACACCAAGACATTGTTTTAAAACACCCCCCCTCTCCTCTCCTCCCCTCCCCTCCCCTCCCCTCCCCTCCCCTTCCCTTCCCTTCCCTTCCCTTCCCTCCTCACCTGCACTGCCAGCAGCTGCTCTTCAGTGGTCCAGCGAGAGTTCATCTTGGTGGCAGGCTAGGAAGCAAAAACAGAGTGTCATTCACACAAACGTGTGAATTTTGATACAGAGGGTTGTTTGGTGGCTGAGCACTGTTACCTCGCTCGGTTTAAATGCATCCACGCCCTCGCTCAGGCTGTGCTTCAGACTGCTGTTGGTCTGTTTGATAGCTTGCACCTATATAGAGGTGAAAGGTCAAGTATAGTAAGTATTGCATGTTATTGTAATAGCACAATTGGAGTTGTGTTTGCAGAGTAGAAACAGCACATTTTAAGTACTAAAGAAGTGTTCCAGGGAGTCACCTGTCTCTTGAGGGACACAAGCTGCGTGTCCAGTTGCCGTATGCTAAGCTGTCCTGCATCATGAGAGGCTGACACAGCAGTGATGTCTCCCTGGTCCAGGTACATGCCTTTGGGGGGCCTGCGGCGGGCTCTCAGAGGGTGGTGTCTGTATTGGGCCCCCATGCTTTCCTTCTTCACGGCTCCAGAGCGGCTGGGGGTCAGCTTATCTCCCCCACTGCCATTGGGGTTCTGTTTGGCGGCCTAAAAAGCACCACAGTTAAAACAGATCCTTGGGTCACACAGGGCAGTGGGTCATACATTATACTACCTCCTTTACCTCCTTTTTAGCATCGACCTCAAAGTCACTGTCACTGCCCGGGTCCCCCTCTTCCATCTCATCATTACTGAAAGCACAAACAGGTTGAGTTTAACTCTACTCAGTACAAGTGCTTCTCCAGGTCTGGGCAAGGTTCCAGTGGCCAGCAGCAGTCAAAACAGAGATACTTCTGTCGAAACCAGTGTGGTTATATTTGATTTGCTCATTGTCAGACTGCCCCAATGTTCTACAGAAAAGTTTAACCAACATTTCATTAACCAATTAAACCACGTTTTAATTCCCAAAGACTGATGGAGCAAACAGCTACACAACATGGCTCAAAAATACTATACTATTATTACCGTTTCTGTTATATATTGATTCCATCCATACATTAGCTTCCTTTGTATCAGCTGATTCTACTGGGCTCTCTGGGTTGTACATAGACTGTATAATGAAGTGGACTAAGGGAGTGTGACGTCACCCATAGCTTTGGGCTCCAGCCAAATGAAGCACATCAAGGCTAGCAGTTATGGAGGCCATTATGGAGCTGAGTTCCATATTTGCAATTCTGACTGGGAGTATCAGGGCAACTAAAGACCTAATCAGACGCTAGGGTGTTGAAAGAATACACCCCTTCCTGCCCGCACCACTGGTTTGGCAGGTGGTCGGAGTTTAGCAACGCTGTCAATCAAACCTGTCGCTATTGTTAGCAGGAGTGACCTCAGGGAAAGAAGGCACCTGATTTGTCTGTTAATGTTCTTGATTTATGGACAAAATAGTGAAATAAATATGAGCATTTTAAGACAAAAATGACAAGCCTGGCAGCAGCAGTTATAGAGAGAGGGGCAACGTTTTTTCAGTCGAAAGTTGATTGGAGCCAAATTGTGCCCATGCTCGCTTCTTGTTTGGAACACGGTGGCTAGAGGATTAGCTATGTCCATTTATATGTACAGTCTATGGTTGTACATGACTGCTGTATAAGTGGCTCACCTGTCGTCCTTCTCTCTCTTGCTGACCAGCCTGCGTGCCTGACGGTCCATGACGGAGGTGCGGGTACGGGTCTTCTTCCAACTGTAGTAGTACTTGACCAGGCTTGAGATGAGTTTGTCTGGGAGCTGAACAGACATGTACTTGAGCTAAAGGTGTTCTGGACTCTAGAGTGTGGAGTGTGTCTCACCATCTGCTGAATGCGGTGGAAACTCTTGCCGTGGAAGCTGAAAGCCTGCTCGAACAGCACCTTGTCCTCCACGGTCCACTCGTCCGGGAATGGGGTGAAGTTAGCCAGGTCTGCCAGGGAGCGCTCCACGTCATGTTTGTGCCACAGCAGCATGCCTAGAGCCTGCATGCACACACAAGCACATTAAAAGGAACTGCATCTCATTTTTAAGGTCTTAAATGAGACTTATTCTGCTAAATCACCTTTTCAGAGCTTTTAAACATGTTATAGTTGTTTCCCCTCAACATTTTCTCACCCAAGTTACATTTGGAGTGATTCATGCAAGTTTGAGCAATCTTCTGATCCGATCAACTCCTGTTTTCATCACCACCGGTACACACCCACTGCCCTGTACTTACTTTGTTCTCCAATTAAATGTTTTAAATTTGTTATACACATAGGATTCAGCAACGTCATGTAGTCATTTTGGTACAAATGAAAAAAAAATCCACTGCTCACTAGTGTGGTGTGCAGCCATCCCTAGGAGGGGCCGACAGCATGCAGCACTTTGTTGTGACGACATTAGCAAAAATGTCACCTCACATTTGGCTCTGCAGTTTTCTGCAGAAGTCAGACTTGTTTCTTTTATTGAGTATTTTTTTTGTCCAAATTATAACAATGATCCACAGGTGTCACAGATTATAGCTAAAGCAGACACAAGCACAATGCGTCATTTTTAAAAGGTTGGCTTATTCTGACGTTACAAGCTGCTACAATATATCTGCACTGGGGCAAGACACCTTTTGCTCAAATACATGGGTGGTGCGCTAGCTTAAGAACAATACTCTAAGGGGAGGCAGTGACATGCAATTTGGGTCTCTTGCCACAGTAACTGTTGCCAACATCAGTTTCTATGTTTAGGGTAAAGGTAACCGCATGCAGTGACTGTTGCCCTGGTTTAAACAGTCTGGTACCTGCTCCATGTTGTATCCGTGCTTCTCCTTGGCCATCAGGATGTACTCGTCCACTGCACACAGCAGAACGGTTAGTCAGGACAGGTCTGCTCATAGTATGGAGGGTCTAGTGAGTAGGGTCTGATCATGTGTAGGGTCTCATACAGGTCTGATCACGTGTAGGGCCTGCACGTGTGTAGTGCAGGGCCTGATCGTGAGTAGGGTCTAGTACATCGGGTCTATTGTAGTAGCAGTGTGTAGCTTACACATGGCATCAGACAGCTGGCTGTTGGGGCACCAAACTAGCATGCTCCTCTGGTCTTTCTCTGTGTAGCGACTGGGACTGTCTGTGGACAAACGGGTACACCTCAGGATACAAACATACCTCCATCCCACACACGCCAAACCTGATCATCTATACAAGTACAAATATTATAGAGCCCAACAATGTAACGGACTCAACTTTCATTACACATTGTCAGTTTTGTTGCAGGAGCACAATAACTCTCTGACATCTTTAGTCTTATTTCCACATTTCATAATGGGAATCATCTCTCTTCCTTCTCCCATCCCTCTCCTTTTCCTTCACCTCTCTCCCCTCTCCCTCCCCCTTTCCCCTTACCTGGTTTGAACTCTGGGATCTGCGCCTGGTAGTCCCCTCCCACTCTGATCATGCTGTCTGCAAGAGAAAAGCCGCCCCCGATTACATCCACACACTCTTCTGAATGTAGGTCCTGAGAATTTGAACAAACTCAGGAGTACTACATGGTTTACAGGACTGTTTAACCAAACTTGGGACAAATGCCAATTCAATAAATCGATCAATTCAATCAAGACCAGTGTTTCACAATCAGCAGTACAGAATCAGGAGTACACCTGATGCCCTACTGCTGGATTTCAGAAATCTCTGCAGCATTTGAAAACATTTTCTTTCTCTGTAGTGAATTTCAGTATCTTTCAGAACGTTTTTGTAGGACTGACTTGGCACAAATTAGTGTTGTCAATCGATTTCAAAACTAAGGAACAGACGGGTTCCATAGTGGTCAATGGGTAGATTCTAATCTATGTGGTCTTATACTTCTTCTGATACAACTCAAGGTTATTCTAAAGCTATTCAGGAAAGGTTCATTCCTGTCCTGTGAATGTAACTTTTTTAGTATCAATACCTGCTCATATGAGTATCTACTTTTCATACTAGTTTTAGTATTGATTAAAGTACTTGAAAATTAAATACTAGAGTACCACCTCAGCAGTCAAATTCTTGATACTAAGGAATAGACTTGATATTTACTACTGATATTTATACCATTATGATACTTCAATGTTTCTTTAGACAATGAACTGACATTTTCAACACAAAATAATAGTACTTCCTTTTTGAGTTCTTATACTAGTTCTGATACAGATCAATGTCAATCTTTTTTTTCAAATGGGTATCTAGTTTGGATACTTGTTTTCATATCAATTAGTGTGATTTTGGATCATTTTGACAACCCTAGTCCAGGTTGAGCCGCCTCTTGCGTAGTGACCTCATGAGGGTATGGCCACTGTAGTGCTGCTCATGATATCTGAGAGCTTTCAAATGTGAGCAGGGCAGGGGTGGTGCTCTGACCATAAGAGAGGAGAATAGGAGACCAGGGATAGCAGCTCAAGGACACACAGTGTGTGTGAGCCCAGAGTCTGCTTTCCTCTCCCCTGCTCTCCTGTCCACCCTGCTTTTCTCCTCCACTCTGCCTTCCTCCTCCCCTCTCCAGATCTGCTGTCCTCCTCCCCTCTTCTCTGCTCTGCTCCCCTCATCTGCTTCCCTACTCCCCTCCTCCTCTATGCTCATCCCTCTGTTTTCCTCTTCCCTGCCCACTCCTCTGCTTTCCTGCTCCTCTGTTTTCCTCCTCCCCTCCTGCTTGCTTTCCTGCTCCCTTCTTCTTTCCCTCCTCCCCATCCCCTCCTCTTCTACACCCCCCCCTTCAAGTTTCCCATGAAGTTTCCCTTCTCCCCTTTGCCCACTCCTCTGCTTTTCTCCTCCCCTCGCACCCCCTGTGCTCTTCTCTGCCCCCATTCTCCCCTCTACTTTCCTTCTCCTCTCTGCCTACCCCTCTGCTTTCCTGCTCCCCTCTCCCCCTTTGCCTCCCCCTCTAATTTTCCTCCTCCTCCTTCTCTGCCCCCCTTCTGGTCTCCTCCTCTGCTTTCCTTCTCCCCAATACTTTCCTCCTCCCCTCTTCTCTCCTCTTCTGTCGCCCTTCTGCTCTCCTTCTCCACTTCCCTTCTCCCCTCCTCCCAAAACCAATCTGCTTCCCTCCTCCCCTCATCTTCTCTGCCCCCTTCTGCTCTCCTCCTCTCTGCTTTTCCTCCTCCCCTCTCCAATCCTGCTCTCTGTCCACCTCTCTGCTTTCCTGCTCCCCTCCCCCCTCTGCTTTTCCTATTCCTCTCCGCTCTCCTTTTCTCTGCCCCCTTCTGCTCTCCTCCTCTCTGCTTTTCCTCCTCCCCTCTCGAATCCTCCTCTCTGTCCACCTCTCTGCTTTCCTGCTCCCCTCTGCTCTCCTCCTCTCTCCCCCTCTACTTTTCCTCCTCCTCTCTGCCCACCCCTTAGCTTTTCCTCCTCTCCTCTGCTTCCATTCTACCCTCCTCCTCTCTGCCCACCCCTCTGCTGTCCTGTTCCTCTTCTTTCCTCCTCTCCTCTTCTCTGCTTCCCTTCTCCCAGTTTTCCTCGTCCCCTCTCCCTTCCTCCTTTCTGCCCACCCCTCTGCTTTCCTCCTCCCTGCCCACCCCTCTGCTTTTCTCCTTCCCTGCTTACATACTCCCCTCTCCTCTGCTCCTCTCTGTCCACCCCTCTGCTTTCCTGCTCCCTTCTTTTTTCCTCCTCCCCTCTCCCCCCTCTGCCCCCCTTAATTTTCCTCCTCCTCCCTGCCCACTCCTCTGCTCTGCTCTGATCCTCCCTGCCCACTCCTTGCTCTGATCCTCCCTGCCCACTCCTCTGCTTTTCTCCTCCCGTCCTCCTCCTCTCTGCTCCCCCCGTCCTCTTCCTCTCTGCTCCCCCCACTTCTGCTTTCCTCCTCCCATCCCCTCCCACTCCTCTGCTTTTCCTCTTCTCCTCCTCCTCTGTCCTCCCTTCTGTTCTCCTCCTCTCTGTCCATCCCTCCGCTTTCCTCCTTCCCTCTCCCCCGTTCCTCCTCCACCTTACCTCTGCTCTTTCTCCTCCGCTCTCCTCCCCTTTCTTCTTCCCACTCTGTTCTCCTCTTGCTTTTCTCCTTTCCCTACATCCATCTCCTCCTCTACCCTTCCCCCTCTCCTCCTCTACCCTTCCCCCCTCTCCCTGACCCCTCTTCACTGCCCCCACCCACACGTGCGCATGTGCAGTGTCTTACCGTGAGCGTGCTCTTCGTCGCTGCTTTCCTCCTCAGAGTGGGGTTGGCTGTTGCCGTTGGTAACGGTCTTGGCTCTGCTCCGGGAGAGGACCCCAGCCCCAGAACGCTCCATCACGGAGGGCATAACTCTGAAAGGATCATTCAGAACCATTGTAGATATTAACTGATCAGTGCCACAGCCTCACCCACAGCACAAAAGACAGAATTGCTCTTCTAATCTGATCAGATCAGGATCATGAGGAGTGCCCCCTCTTGCACACACATCAACACAAGTATTGCTAGGGCCACATTAGGGTTTAGGGAAGAAGACTTTATCCAAACTTGTCATATTCCATATAAGAATAACGTTTTCATTTCAAACTGTTAAAATTGGGGTTTAGCTGACAAATCTAAGCACTGACAAATCTAAGCACTGACAAATCTAAGCACTGACAAATCTAAGCATGACAAATCTAAGCACTGACAAATCTAAGCACTGAATACACCTCCACTATCTAACTCTAGCACTCAGAGGCGCCTGGTGAACATCGTGGAGAACATGACGAACGTGGCAGAGGGCATCACCACTCACAGCCGAACAGCCAAACTAGACGGTCATTTGAGGACACGGCCCGGCTACTTCTGCCTGCGCTAACCCAACATCGCGCTCCGCGATACCCCTTAGTGATCCAAGTGTCCAGCGCGGGGTGCGGGGCGCAGCAGCTCCGGAGCCAAACTCTGCCACACAATACGAGCGTTCGAAGCTCTCAGTGGGCGCCTTTGTCTGAGGCTGCGCCCGGGGCCCCAAACTAACAGCTGCTCTGCTAAAACTTTGCTCCGAACTAAAAGCAGCCCACATTAACGCAAAAAAAAACGCTCCATCAACATAAACCCACACATAGTGTAGTCTATGAACACGGCCACATTAGGTCATGACACGCGCTCACTTCCACATCTTTAGTTATCGAGGTAGCCTCGATCACCACTGGGGTAGCCTCGAACATGCACAGAGCTGTATTACTTAATCCAATTTAAATTCAGACAACAGGGAACCAAAATGACGTCTTAAAAACTTGGTCCTTGAGCTGGTCACGGCTGTGTGGCTCACGTGGTACACTTTTAAAACGACTAAAAGCGTAAATAGCACAGTACAGACTTCAGAGTGTAGTTCTCTAGACTTTACTAGGAGGCTTGTTTTCACACTACAGGAGATGCACCGATGCACGGCTTATTCGCCGCTGAACACAGTTTAAAGGAAGTGTCGGCGGTTCAAGTGCCGACAACAGTGATCTCTCTTCTAGAGAGTTCACACCCGGGGCAGGAGACATCTGGCGGATAGTGTCACACTGGAGCCCTTTTGTTTGTCCACGCTGAGCCCGTGGCTGCTCCCCGGAATAGTGGGGCTCTGACTCGGCTCTGAGTCCGTGTGGAGCAGCCCAAACTCGCAGTGTGACTCACTAAGTCCACTCCGGCTGTGCCTCCACGCGGAGCGGACATCGCGGCTCGTGTGGCCCGCTGGAGTTGGCTTTGGGACCTTCTAATCTCCGGACGTGTGTTTCACAGTCGGCTCGTCCACAGAAGAACACGGAGGAGGATGCTAGCGTAGCCTGTTAGCTCGGGGCTAGTAGCGCGTTACATTAGTAACGTTAGTAATGAGTGAGAACAGTTGCACTGTACCTTACTCGTCTCTCTCGATCTTGTCCGCACTCAAAGTTGATCTGTGGCTTTGTCTGTCTTCCTCAGCTCTCCCCGGTTGGACAGGAGACCCTCAGAGCATCCGAAAGGCTTTAATTCGGCTCTAATTGGAGCGTAGCGGGTACAATGAGAAGCAGAGCTGATGGAGCCGCCGCGCCGACACTCAACCAGAGCCGCGCCGGACTACATCCACAGCACTGTGGACATCCGCCCCATGCCTCTCCCAGTGAACCGTCAAATAGACCCCCAAACTCTCCCAGTACTCTGCTCTACCCGTGTCACTGGTCTGATCCAGAACTTATGATTCAAATATGCTACAGTAGTGTTTCATTTCTCTGGTACAGCACGTTTGAATAGAGATCTGCCGTAGGATTTCAGGGTATGGGATTCAGCATATAGTCCTCTTGTATAAAAATTAAAATATAATTTTACATCGTACTGAAACGTCTGTTGCAACATAAAAGTAACACTGTAAAGCCGTGCTTGCCCCACACACACGGGCTCATTTTGTCCTGATCCCAGTGAGGCAGAGTAGCGCGGAGGGATCTGCTGCGGTGCATCAGTGTGCTAAGGCAGGCTGTCCAGACTTGCTCTGATGTATGCACAGAGTCTAGGCGTGTGTGTGCGTGTGTGTACGTGTGCGTGTGCGCGTCAGCAGTCACTCACAAATCAGTCGTTTTCTTTTTAAACTGTTAGAACTATTTCTGTGTGTATTGAGTGTGTGAGTGTGTGTGTGTGTGTGTGTGTGTGTGTGTGTATCTCTGTGTGTGTGTGTGTATGTGTGTGTGTGTGCGCGCGCGTGTGTGTGTGTGTGTGTGTGTGTGTGTGTGTGTGTGTGTGTGTGTGGTGTGTGTGTGTGCGTGTGCGGTGGTCACGTGCACTCTCCTGACACACCTGACAGCAGCCATTTGCTCTGACACTGGCTCTGCTCCTCCGGCTCTGCTCCTGTATTCTCCTCTGGCTCTGTTTCTGTCTGCTCCTCTGGCTCTACTCCTCTGGCTCTGCTCCTCTGCCTCTAATCCTCTCTACTTGTTTGGCTCTGCTCCTCTGGCTCTGCTCCCATGGATGTGCTCCTCAAGCTTTGGTCCTCTTGCTCTGCAAACTGTCTGCTCCTCTGGCTCTGCTCCTCTGGCTTTGCTCCTCTCGTTCTATTCTTGTCTGCTCCTCTGGCTCTACTCCTCTGGCTCTGCTCCTCTGCCTCTAATCCTCTCTATTTGTCTGGCTCTGCTCCTCTGGCTCTGCTCCCATGGATATGCTCCTCAAGCTTTGCTCCTCTTGCTCTGCTCCTGTCTGCTCCTCTTGCTCTGCTCCTGTCTGCTCCTCTTGCTCTGCTCCTCTGGCTTTGCTTCTCTCATTTTATTCTTGTCTGCTCTCTGGCTGGCTCTACTCCTCTGGCTCCGCTCCCCTTGCTCTGCTCCCTTTGCTCTGTTCCCCTTGCTTTGCTCCTCTGTGTCTACTCCTCTGCTCCTGTTTACTCCTCTGGCTCTGGTCCTGTGGCTCTGCTCCTCTAGCCCTGTTTCCATGGCTCTGCTCCTCACGCTCTGTGCCTCTAGTCTCTCTGACACTGGTTTTCTGGCTCTGCTCCTCTGGCTCTGCTCCTCTAGCTGTGCTCCCATGGCTCTGCTCCTCTGGCTCTATGAATATGGGTGAGGTCCACTTCCCTCCCCCTCCCCCACACCAGTTACACACTGAACACTCTTTGTCCTTCTTTTCTGTGCACACTCCTCCTCCTGCTCCTCCTCCTGCTCCTACTTCTCTTCTCCTCTGATGGGGGGGTTGCCACCTGTCTGTCTCCATGGAGATGTTATTGCTTTGCTTATAATGTTCCACAGTAACTTATGTTATATTTATTCAATTACAAGTGCTTTGTATCTAAAAATACATAGAAAACATGCATGCCTCCATAGTCTCTCCACAGATCTGACCCATAACTTGACTTGTCTCCATGGAGAAATTTTTAGTTTTATAATAATAATGCCTTACACTTATAATGCTTGTGTAGGCTTGCTGAAACCTCTCAAAGCGTCATGTAGTCATTCATGCCTTCCACATTCGGTGGTGGTGAGATACTATTGTAGCCACAGCTGCCCTGGAACAGACTGATGGAAGTGAGGATGCCAATCTACGCCATTAACTCGTCCCGCCATCAATTACGCACACACACATTACTTTCATACTAGGCACGATGGTTGAAGTGGCTACAACAGAACTTGATCCAAGTGGGAATTTATCCTCCGGTTGGTGAATGAGTCTATCAGACCCTATCTGGCCTTCCACCAGAAAAGTTATATAGTGCCTCTTTAAGTGGACAAAAATCTGCTTATCCAATCATCTTGTTGCAGTGCATAGCTCCTCCTTTAAGTAGACCTGGAGCCGAAGAAAGCTAGACCTCTTTGGCGGCTATCATGAGTAGTCTGCGTTGCCATGGTTCACTTTATACAGTGGATCATACCAATCCACTCTTCTTATTGCACATTACAGAACAACTACATTCATCCAACCAAAAACTTCCTTTCAGTATATACTTTCCATTTCAAGGTGCAACTGGATTGTTTGTTTGAAATGAGCCCATGATGCTATATGATGGACTCTGAGAAACAGTACACACCTGCTGCTGCAGATCTCTGGTCTGGACTCTGGTCTAGAGTGAGGAACCATCTCAGGCACTTTAACCTGGCTTTTGTCTTTCACAATGACACCCCTCACTCATCTCTAACGGAGCAAACATCCACCCCGCTACATGAGGGGGCCCATCTTGCAGAACCTAGGTCACTGGGTCACTGAACAAAATCTCTTTTTGCTACAGAATAATTTCCTACCATTTCATGTCTTTGTTGAGACTTTGTGAAAATGTGTGTGGCGGGCTGTTTTTTATTTGAGTGGGCATTTTAATATGGGACTGTGTTGTGATTTGTCCATATTTTCAGGAAAAATAATTATTTCCTCTCCCTTCAGGACAGCAAACATGGTTAAAGAATTTGTTCTTAATGTTTTTGAGTGCTTTCTCAATGCCAATGCTAATTATCGTTAATGTTAATCATAAATTTTGTCTTAGTAATGTTTTTTGTTGCATAAGTTTGTGCTCTATGGCTGCTTATTTAAGAGGTAAAGATGCACCATGGGGAGTGAAGCCAAACAATTTTTTGACATTCTGTCGCCTTTTATCTATAAACTTCCCTATTAAGTATGTCTTTATATGTCCTAAATAATGTGAGTACTCAGTAAAGAGTTTTTAACTGCACTTGGATCACTCTCCATGGATTCATTTAATTTTGGGGGCATTTTAAAAAAGACTAAGGTGTGCAAAGTGTCAAGCTGGCTTCACAAATGTTTGGACCATAACTCCTGCACTTCACTGCAGGGGTCAGATCTTCCACTCACCAGCGAGACTTTTTCCCTCTATTGTATTTTTTCATTTATTTATAAAGAAAAGACACAACATGTGCGCACATACTTGGCACATTTTAAAGTTAAAGTTTGTCCTTCTTCAACAAAGATAACAGCTCCTGTAACAAGTGGTTCAGCAAGAGAGGCCAAATTCCATAAAGTAGTCTAGTGAAAAACAGCTCCAGTGACAGTACTGTGGAGTAGGTACTAAAGGAGAAGTTAGCATGCACATTCTGAAAGGTGTTGCCATCATTTCAGACAAAGGCCTTATCATTGTTATCATCAAGTGCATAGGACAGATTACTATATTTTTGTAATTCTACTTGTTTGGTGGGGAAAGTACCTGTGGTAAATATTTAGTAAAGTGGCAGTTTATGGAAAAATTACACACAAGTACAGAAAGTAGCACTAAATTTTAAAATCCTCTTCCTATGTCATCAACACAGAAAACTTCAAAATTTAAGGACAATTAATGCTCAAGGAAGGGATTTTTCTGTCAGTTTAAAAAAAAATGTAATAAAATAATTGTGTTGTCATTTATTTTTATTTGTCAGATCATAACTATTGCATAATTTAATTACATTTTGAATTCAATTTTATTACATGTTTTACCTTTTTAGGGCCTGAGCATTAATGTGCAAGGAGGACAAGTAAGTGTCCTATTGTATTTGTACCATTATGAAAAAAAGTTGCAAATATCAAGGAGTAAACAATAATGTATAGACAAGTGTTATTAAAAATGACAGTTCAGTGCACTCTAATTGCACTCAAGAACCTAAAAAAAAAAAAAAAAATGAAAGACTGCTTAGAAGTGCCACCTCAAAAATCGATTTGCATTGCACCAATGGGAGCCCAGCCCAGATAAATGTTATTATAGACAAATGAAACTTCATCAGGACATGTAAAAAATTATATTATGGCCTCACCCTAAACCCTATAGGAAGTCAGCCAGATTGAATCAAACCCGAGATTTACAAAAGTTTAAAAATCTCTTGCAAACTCTTGCAAAAAATGTCAGATCTGGAATGAACCAATGTAGCGTTTGCTTGTTTTGATGACCTGGACAGAATGATGTGTGAATTAAACTTCTATCTTTAGCAATGTCTCCCCAGTGTCCCTTGCAAAGTTAAAATGGGGCAGAAAAATGTAGTATGTCATAGACAAATAAAATTTGGTAAACAGACCCTGTATGTCATTGTAAACAAAAATGCCAATGAAGACCACACCTTGTCTACATCCACTATTTGCATGGCCATGCCTCAGAAAAGTCAATGAGAAGTAAAAAAAAAAAATCTTGTTTATCATAATACGAATTCGAACACGAACGAAATTTGGTACACTAATTCTTTAAGTGACCCTGAGCAAAAAATTCTGTGGGGACCACACTCTTAATTCGACAGTTGCACACTTCGAAGTACCATTCAAAATACCCAGCCGACGAAGGGTGCTTCTCCATGTAGCCTCTGTCGACCGCAAAGGCTGTGCTGAAATGGGACAGGCCTACGCCGCAAAGCGTACTTCAATGGCTGTCTGTGCAATTATATACGCCACTTACGTTACGCCGCTTACGTTACGTTTACGTTACGCCGCTTACGTTACGCCGCTTACGTTACGTCACTTACATTATGTCACTTACGTTGCTTACGTTACGTTGCCTAGCAACCGTGACGACTGCTGACCAATAAGCTATACAGCTGCTGACTCATGACCTAAGCGTGTAAAATGCACACCGACATAATGACAGTTTTATCTTTAATTCTTTATTATTTAATTGAAGAGAAATCAAGCTATCGTCTTTGCAGGTGTTTATTTCTGTTTAGATTGAATAAAGTAAGGAATTAATCTTTCCCTTTAAATATCAATATGCAAATATAATGTAAATGTAAATGATTTTTTTCCCCAATTGTAGCTAGTATTACATAACTTTAAGAAAAATATACGTTGTTTCTCCTGTAGAAGACGGCACATGATGGGATATGGCAGCGCACCAATTGTGCTCGGATACGCGCTTCGTTCACGGCTGATCTCCATGGAAACGCTAGAAACGCAGGGCACATTTGCCAGCTGCATTCGTGGGGTGCATAAAAGGGGACAGGCCTTGTCGCGCCGAAAGTGACGTAAGTGCCTTCAAATGCAGCCGACGAAGTGTGCAACCGTCAAATTGAGACATGGCTCTTATCTCCAGTGTGAAGGTGGCCACTTTGAATCAAAATATGCACATGTCCAAAATCTATTTCATACTTTTAACAAATTTGTCCAAGGGTTTTCATCAGCCACCCTATCTCCATCATGAATGCTGCTGTTTTGAATCAAAATATGCAGATGTTCAAAATCTAGACCTCATACTTTAACAAACTTGTCCTAGGGTTTATATCATTGTACTTCAAACTGGTGCAGTATCATCAGGACATACACTCCTGCAGAGACGTGCAGTCAGTCACCACAGAGAAAAAACTAAAATAAATGGTTTATATTGATCCAATGATTTGTACTATAAAGTTTTCTATTTAACTTCGCAATTTTTAATTATTTTTTATTCAAAATCGCTGAAAATTTACGTTTACAGTTGAAATACTAAGAAGAGACGAGTGAAGAGGCACCAGCCGTTCGTGCCTCACATGGACTGACTGTACTGTAAGCTCAGCAGTGACAGCTGCTGCTTTAAGCAGTTGTGAAAAGGCGGCGGGTGAGGCACGAGTTCTCATGGTAGGGGGCACTCGTGAGTCCAGGGATTCTTGCAACTCCTGCAGAATAGGGGCCGCAGAATAGTGACAGCAAGCTGCAATATAGAGTAAGCAAATCAAGTTTAGCAAACCTTTCATGTCTGGCTCTACTTTTTAAATGGAGGAAGATTATATATTAAAGCTCAAGCAGTTTTCTAAACTGGACTTTCGGTCGAAGCAGGAGGTTATAATTAAAGGAAGACCAATGCTAAAGGAGCTAAAGGGTTTGCCTCAGACTACAGGACGAAAGACTCGCTCTTTTCAAACAGGGTGGTGCGAAATGATAAGAAATTTACTGACATCAATCCATTGAAAACGGGGAAAACCAGAATAAGGATAAAAAACTACACAAAAACGAGCTTGCTTTTTATTTTATACTATTAGAACTATTTCATACGGACTAAGCAAATTTTATTTTGAAATTGCACCATTCTTGTTAAACACCTCAAAAATTCGTTTTGGCATGTTTGATGCTAGTGTTTCCAGGAGGCTAGTAGGAATGTTTCTCCAAGTGGTGAAGATGGGCTTCACAGAGGGCATCCACTGTCTCAAACTGGTCCATTTTTGTAAACTTCCCTTGCCAAATGCTCTCAGTTGGATTTAGAGCAGTGCTGATTTACATCCTACGTGGTGCAGGTTGCTTCAAAAGAGTGATGTTATTTCTCTAGAAGAAGTCTTTTGTCAGCGCGGAACATCGTGACCTGCAGCGTTGTCCTGTTGAAAAAACCCAGTCATTACCACAGAGACGAAGGCCATCAGTCATGTGGCAACATCTCCACATAACCAGCTGCCGTTTGATGCCTCTACACAACCTGAAGCTCCATTGTTCCACTGAAGCAAAAAAGCCCCCCAGATCATGATGATGCCCCCTCCACTGTGCCGTGTAGAATCTCAAGTGGGATCTCCTTGTCTTGCCAGTAATGTTGGAAGCCATCAGGGCTGTCAAGGTCACATTTTTTTCTCATTAGAAAATAAACTTTCTTCACACCTCAATGTCCCATGTTTGGTGCAAGCTTAATTTGGGTCGAGGATCATCTCGTGCCTTGACGGACCGCCAATCGGATCCTCCGGCTCAGGGCGGTGACATTTTCTTGGGTCTACTGCTTGGGTCTACTGTTTTTTCTCAGTCTCAGGGTGTGAGCTCTTAATGAAGTGGCCATTTTGAAAATAAAAATAAAAAAATCTTTGAAATTCTTGCAAAGGATTTCGAATTTAGGAGGTCTTGGAGCTGCTCCACTCGCATTCTGGAGCGAGTGTGAACGCGACCGACCTCGAGCCCACGCGGCCCACAGTGACGGTGCCTCTTGTTTACCCAGGTGGGCCTAGGTCCGTCTGTATATGGTTCAAAAAGCTTTTAAACCATATACAGATTCCATATACATTGAAAAAGCTTCTTCCCTCCGCTACTTGCTAATAAGGAATGGGGACAGTCGGAATCGAGAGGGTGCAAAACTTTTGCCTCTCTTCACAGTCCTTATTAAAGATAAGCGCAAATTCGCCATATGTTTTGGAGCGGAGTTTTTATTCACTATTTTAATCGTATGAGTAGCATCAGCGCATCTGACATGGCAAGTATACTAAAGTCGTGCGGGTGCGCGTAGACGAGCAAATGTGAAGTTCTTTGGCCCACCTCCTCCAACTGAGCTAGAGTTCGATACGAGCCGTGCCTAGGCAGGGTTCGTTTGCACGCTGGACAAACGTACCGCACTTTAGGGGCTTTTTGCATGTTTCGATTGGGCTAGTGTTCGATTGGGCTAGTGTGAGCGCACCTAGGATATAGGCCCTATAGGCTAAGTAACATAAAAAACTGTACTTTGATCATTAGGAAGAGGCAGACTGCGGACACTAACTACACAGGCTAGGCCTACATCACGTAGCCTACATGGATGAAGCATTAAAAGATGAGCACATCCCTGCTAGCTGCTACTACACTCAATAATCACCCTTCAGTGCTCAGTGGATTGTGTAAAAGACAGAAGACAAAGACAGTTAGGCCGAGTGTATAGATACTTTACAGTTGATGTCATCATCATTCAGAGGGTGTTATTCTAACTGTAGGCTCTGCTCTGTCTGAGGCTTTATTAAACTTTTGGGTTGGGTTTTTGAGTGGGTTCTGGGTGAGCCTTTGGGTGGCTTTTGTAGGTTATTTATTGATTACATTAATGAATGTAATCATTGCTCATGCCATTTCATTTTTGGGCATCACTTTAAAGTGTCTAAAACAAAATAATCAGACAGTTAACAAAAATACAGCTGTTATGTGTATTGGCATGAACAAAAGGAACAGGAAGAAGAAATCTTATAAACCCTACGCCTTTCATAGATCATTAAAATAAATATTTATTTTATATTCGTTCCCACCACAACCAAGTCACGAATGAACCATATACATACATATCTATATCCTTTTGTGGTTTACATTTCATTAACTTAAATTATTTCCCTCAGTCACATAGTTCTTAAAACATAATTATTACATTTACATTACATTTTGTCCTGGTATTTTATTTTTATTTTTTTTTAATTCATACACACTAGTGCAACATTTGAAATCATGATTTGATGAGTTCCGTAGCTTGACTCTGTATACAGAGACATATTTCTGTTTTAATGTCCTTGAAAATACGATTAGTAAAAAAAAAAAAAAAAAAAATCTTTATGTACAAAATGTCTTTGATTTGGCTCTCAACATAACCAATAAAATCTTAAGAGCAATTAAGCGTCATAAGCGGCACTTCAAAGGCTGCAGACTTGGAAGGGCCCTTCCAAGGGCCTGGCCAACGAAGGGTGCTCCTCTGTGTAGCCTCCGTGGACCGCAAAGACCATGCCGAAATGGGACAGGCCTACACCATGGAGCGTACGTCAACTGCTGTCTGTGCGCTTATGTTGTGACCAACTGTGATGGCTGCTGACTCCATTTTCTGCCATTGAAGAAGTGACAAGTGGTGCATGATGGGATATAGAAGGGCGCGAAGTCTGCCTCCTGCTCATCAGCCAGCCCTGCCTCCCAAATGCTTAAAATTAATTGTAAATAAATAATTTTTTGACTGCCTTTCTTTGTTCTGCTTTCGGGCCTGTATCAGATTGTGACAATAAGTCTTTTAATTTTAGTTGATTAGACTTAACAAACAAATGATTGGTGTGCTTTCTGAAACCATTTTTGTTGTATTTTATTATTTTTTTTGCAGCAGGAACAAAGGTTTTATGGTGCTTGGATAAGCATTGCCCTAAACTTCTGAGCAGTAGCTAAAATGGGAGAATTAATGCCACTACCATATTTTTTTACCGACCTTTCTTTTTATATAGTCTACAAGGCAAGGCAAGGCAAGTTTATTTGTATAGCACAATTTGTACACAAGGTAATTCAAAGTGCTTTACAGAATAAAAAAGACATTAAAATCTCACAAATCAAACATGAATAATCACAAAAATAATCATCATAAAATTGACATTAAAACATTAAAACAAAGAGTGCAGAATAAAAAGAAAAACC
>JAIEZT010000107.1:9135943-9142055 GCA_019594935.1 Periophthalmus modestus
TGATGTGGTGGAAGCATTATCATCCATGAACAGAAAGTATTGGGGGTGTGCTGGCGGAATTGGGCGATGATGATGGATTCTATATGATGTCTCTGGGGTAAGAACGTGCAGTGACTGAGCCATCTACAATAACCAAATCTGTTTTGTGCTGACTGGTGATGCCTGCCCAGACTGTTGCACCTCCTCCACCAAAGCGAACCCTGGGGACCATGTTAACCTCAGCATATTGCTCACCTCGCCATCTTCAGCAATGCTGACAACCATCATTTCTGTGCATCAGTGAACAAGACGGTAGACCACTGCAACATGTCCAGGTCACATGGTCTTGTGCCCACTGCAAACGTTCACGGCGGTGTCTTGGTGTCAGTGGAGTCACCCTGCAACGGTCGTCTGGCATTCAAGCCAAAGCGGGTGGAGTCGGTTGCGAATGGTTGTCTGGAAACCCTAGTACCCCTCACATTTCGAAAAAAACATGGGCCTGCAGCTGTGTGGCAGTTGCATAACAATGTCTGAGTGCATAGGGTCCTTAGGTACTGGTCATCGTTGCGGTCTGTCACTCGTGGGGCTCCACTCCTGGGTCTTTCACAAGCTCTGCCAGTAGTTGTGTGTTTTGATGCAAGTCTGCTGATGACACTTTGAGACAGACCAAGTTCATGAGCAACATCTGACTGCCTGCCACCACCTGAAGGCGTGCTATGGCCAGATGGTGCTGCTCGTCCGTTAAGTGATGTTGTGTGTCATGGCTGTTTGAATTATGAACTTGGAATGACTTACTGGACAATACAGCTTTTTATACCCACAGAATGATTGAAATTGATGCCACATTGAAAAGGGTTGTCTTTTTTTCGGGTCCCAATATGTAAGCCACACTGTACACAGTGAGACCATTATGTGGAAAACACAAAATGAGGTGTGTCTATCACCCCAATACAATTGCCTCCCTATCCCAAAAAAAAATCTCTGAAGTGAAACAAACACCGTATGTATGACATGAACTGGTCTCTCACAATATCCCTAACTTATTGTGAGTAGTGTATATAGGGTACATGGAGAAAAAGCAGATGATGTCACCAATAGGGATGGGACGATATAAAATTTAGACTCGCGATTATCGTGACCAAAATAAATCGCGATTCACGATATTATCGCGAAAATTATGAATTTGTCAACGTTCCGACGGCCCGGGCCTACTTTACAACTCTACAGGAATGTACGTGTGTTTTTCTGCGTCACCCACGCAAACAATCTACAAATCAAATGAAAAGTTTCAGTGCTCCTGTTTGGTGATTCCAGGTGAAAATTGTTTGCATATTACACAGTGCTGACAGGAAAGACGTTTTTTACAGAAAAGCCAAAAATGCGGATTTGGACTTCACTTACCTTGAGGCTCTGATTCTGTCAAACATCAACATATTCCACAAGTTGTCCTCATTCGTTTCCGTACAGATCCAGAGAATATAACCCACGAAGAAATCATGTCCACAAAAATAAGTTAGATCCTCCATGTCGAAACTGCTGCAGGAAAGTATTCCACACGCAAAATCTGGTCCGTCACTTTTTGGCATTTCTTTTGGTCGATTTCAGGCATAATAAACTTAGAACAGCGCCGACTTTTGGCTGTGTCTCAATTCACCAAAAAACAAACAATTCACACCAAAGTGCCCTTAAGGCGCATTTAAGTCAGCGGGTACTTCGACCTGCACTTTGAACAGTACATCGAACGGTGATGTGACGAATTGGGGCACGGCCTTTGTTTCTCAGAGCTAAACACACGCTTTAGCTTCTGATTGACACCAGTGTTGTCCAATAAGGTGGAGACCGCAAACAGCGAATCAGTGTTTATGCCCCAACTCCCCGTGTAGAATCAAACAATCACATTACAACACGTTTAGTACGTTTTCCTCCTTACAGCCAATGAGGCAGCGGAGCATGTGTGTGACATGCTGAGAGCTTTTCCGTAAACAGACGGACTTTACCTAAACGAAGCGTGTTAATGCGCGCACGCATTCTAGGTGCTGTTTGCTTCTAAACATCATGAAAAACGGACAAAACAAAGGAAGTACGTGGTCGAGGACAATGTGGATGTTTGTACAAGTTAAAACTAGAGGCGTCTCTGACCCGGAGCGGTTCGTGTCAGAGTGAAGATGACTGTGGACTCGGAGGAGAGGAGTTTATTTTTGATGGATTGATGCTGTTCTCGGTCGGTAAGCGTGGTTTATTCTGCTATTGGACATGATTGTAGGTAAATATATATTGTGTGTGTGTCTGTAAAATGCTGTTTTGCTAGGGCTACACAAAACACACAATCTACATTCAAAGTGTAGTTGTCACTTACGATGAATATTTTCAACTCAACTTTGTCAAGCATTTCAGGATGGTTGTCTCGTAAATGCCGAGTGCGCCACGTTGCTCGTGTTTTGCCCTCGGACCCGCAACTTTTTTTCGCCACCAGACTCCTGCCACTAGAACAGACACAGACACGTGTCAGCCTCAGAGCGCCCCCTTGTGAGCAACCCAAACAAAACTAGCATCTAAACGTTGTATTGAAACCAGAAACGTGAGGCAGTTCTGGTGCCGTAAAGACTATATAATATCGTGCGCAAATTTTGAAAAAATGCCACGAACGATTTATCGTTCGTGGCATTTTTTTTTGGCATTTTTATTTTTTGGCATTGCGTTCGACCGTTTTTTTATTGCGGTTATTGCGTTGCGATAATAATTATTATCGTATTATCGTCCCATCCCTAATCACCAAGCCAAGTTACACTGGATCTGTGAAGGGGCGTTTTTGGTTTGTATTTCAAAGGTATTGTTTTTAGATTAAAGGCACGTTGTAATTGAAGAAGAAATACAACACTTAAATGCATATGACAGGTTTTCATGTTATTTTCTTATTTTCACTTGGTTTAGTGGGATCGTGTCTTTGTGGTAAATATTTATCATATTTTCGACATCATTAAGTGTTGTGAAGAAAAGTAGACCAGTAGAAACAAAATAGCAATAGCTGAAGTAGCACTGAGTTTTAAGAATCCCTCTACTTAATGTCTTCAACATGAAAAAATTTTAAAACCAAAGTGCAGGAAACATTTATGCACAAGGAAGGCATTTTTTGTTGCAGTTTTAACATTAAAGGTACATTAGGTAACTTTCTGGAGGTCGCTGTCCCGTAGAATGTCTGGCACGGAGGATTGTACAATGATTTCATGGAAATGGAGCTGAGCATTAAAAAACATACTTTGAGGCATTCTCCATGAAGACGGGGACATTATATGCCATTGCAACTGTGGAAGAATATATGGCCAATGGAAACACTTTCTGTGGAAACGGACCCCATTAAGGAGTTAGATTTATGGAGAATGCCAGTCGGCGCACACCAAGGAGCCATGTAAAACCACATATAATTTGCTTTTTGTTGTATGGTATTTTCTGGGCGCAAGTTACATACTATGGGATTTAAGTAAGTAAAACGTGGTAGTGATATTTTCTATAGTCTAATCATAAAACTATTGTGCAAATTAGACAGATTTGGTACCCTGGCTACCATTATGGTTTCTGTAGATTATGTAATGACCTCTTTGTATGTCATATCTGCTAATACCATATCAAACCAGGAAGAAAGTGAGTTAAGCTTTGAGACAAAAAAATAAAAAAACAACAATATTCTTTAGTAAATATAATTTAATCATTTAACTATGTTTTAGTGAAATAAATACGAGGTACCCCTAACCTACCACATGCACTTAAAATACCATACTGTTAGAATGTTGTGACACATAATCGTATTTGTATTTGTGAGTCAATGTGTCCGTATTGAATTAGTGAGGGGCCGCGGTTCCTGGGGGGGGACCCTTGCGATCTACGGATCAGCACTGAGTCCAGACTGTGGTCATTCTGTGGACACTCTTCGGAGGACACTCTATCAGTAGAGAAGAAAAAAAGTGTTTTCATATGGTGGCTGGAGTTTTGGGAGTGTAACGTAGCGGCTGTAGTTTACTGTGTAGGGGTTTTGGTGTGTAGTGGCTTGTAGTTGTGGGTGTATATGAAAGAGGCCCCCCTCGTGGTTGGTTTGCTGATGCAGTGTCCTTGGCGCAGTGCATTCATCAGTGTGAACCAGGAGCAGGCTGCAGAACACAGTAGAGTTGTTCCCTGTTCCTCACAGAGCTTCAGTGGAGCTTTGGTGGAGCTCCAGACCTTTCTAAAGGGGACATGGGTTACATCGGCTCTTGACTGGCTTTTCTTGCATGCTGAAGGGAGTGTATGGGTATTTTGGGTGTGATTTAAAAAAATGGAAATCCTGATTATGGATAGTCTCAATGATTACATTAAGACGTACTATGGCAGTCCATCAGAAATGTGCAAGAACTGTGCCAGTTAACAAGGATGGGCAGGCATATAATGGTAGTCCAGTTGAAGTAATGGTAAAAGTAATTGATCTACCTTTTGAATTTAAAAGTTTAAATATTGATAGCGGCAAATATCAGTTATTGGCCAGAGCAGCAGGCCAAGTATTGGATATTGGTAAAACCCATTCAAGCCTATCCTTACCTGTACTGTCGTGTAAGCGGCACTAGTTCTAGTTCTAAAGTACCTATGACTAACTCTTTGGTTGGATTTTTGCAGAGAAAGTCCAACAAAGCTAAGGAGAAGAAGGCCCGGCGTCTGGAGGACGAGGGCTTGCCATGGACGCTGTGTGCGCCCAAGTGGATTGCAGCCAATAAGGTTAGCCACAGAGGGTCATGTGACACCCTCAGCCTATGATTCAAAAGGGACATGTGCACTAGGAAGGCTTGAGTTCATGTTCTAGAAAAAGGGGTCTGTATAACTTTATTGCAGATTTCCTGTGAAAAAATCTCCAAACTCATGATCCACATCATGTTGAATCTTGTCTATTTTTAGAAACTGACTCCATAAACTTGTCCTATGAACAAGAGGTTATAATGCTTGTTTTTTTTTTGTTGATAGCTTTTTACCAAGTGTTGTATCATTTTCTACTCATCAGCGGTCTATGTGGTATCCATGCATGTATATCAGTTACTTTCTATCCAGGCACCGATTCAATGTTCTCCCACAGTCATGGGTTAGCAGTAAGATTCTATATAATACTCAGCACAAAGCCTGCAACAACCCATGCTCTTATACGACAATAAGGAAGCAGAATACAAAAACAATAACTAATTCTTGGCAAACCGAGCAGAGTTTTCTTAGCGGGAGGCCCGCGCTTGTTTTGTAATAGTACGTTGAAAAGGGAGTAAAGTTTGAAAGCATGGGCGAGCAAAGGTGAGGGGGACTCAGCGCGAAAAAACTAAATAAAATGGTAAGGTGAGTTTTTGGGCGACTATAGATTTCAAAAATAATAAAAGGTAACATCAAATATGTACATGTAATCGCGTAATACAGCGATAGAAATAAAATAGCCTCCGCCAAGTCTTAATAAGGAGCACACTTCTTAAAAAAAAGTTACATTTTTGGTTCTGATGCTAATGGCGAATATGTCAAATTTGTGTCAGTTTTGGTTACTGGAAGGCCCCCAGTAACTACAGCGATTATAACAGCAACCAGGTCAAACCAATATACAATTGTAGATGACAGGTAAAACACAAAGTCCACTATAGAATCTGCCTGCTCAAGCTTAATTTTAAACTCACATGAAACAGGATATTCAAGAATCGTCTCTTTAGAAGAATAATCCGATACTAATAATAACTACCCAATTAAATGAGTGGCGGCACCAGAACAGTATTTATCGAACCCAAAGGAGCACCCAGCAGTCTGTACTTACATACACTTGCGTACTGAGCATGATTCAGGCTAGGGCAAATCCTTGTAATTGAGACAAGATTAGTCTTGAAAACCAGGTTACCCAAACTAATTTACTCCGCAAGCCAAACTTAGTTAGTAATTACGGGGAGGCCAAAATAGCTCGTTAAATTTCATTAATATATGAAAATTCGTACCGCATAATTGGGGCTCATATTTATCGTGCTTCACTGAGTACCACGACTTAAAATTGGTACTGGGAATATCGGTTGTGTCCGTCGATTACGTCTATCAATTATTGTCTTAACCCTGTGTGTGTCCTGTACAGCAGAACTAATTTATTATCAAAATTGAT
>JAIEZT010000107.1:9142155-9144655 GCA_019594935.1 Periophthalmus modestus
CTGGATTTCAGAAATCTCTGCCAGCATTTGAAAAACATTTTCTTTCTACTGTAGGTGAATTTCAGTATCTTTTTCAGAAAGTTTTTTGTAGGACTGACTTGGCACAAATTAGTGTTGTCAATGCGATTTCAAACTAAGGAACAGACGGTTTCCATAGTGGTCAATGGGTAGATCTCATCTATGTGGTCTCTACGTCTTCTGATACACCTCAAGGTTTATTCTAAAGCTATTCAGGAAAGGTTCATTCCTGTCCTGTGAATGTAACTTTTTTTTAGTATCAATACCTGCTCATATGAGTATCTACTTTTCATACTAGTTTTAGTATTGATTAAAGTACTTGAAAATTAAATACTAGAGTACCACCTCAGCAGGTCAAATTCTTGATACTAAGGAATAGACTTGATATTTACTACTGATATTTATAACCATTATGATACTTCAATGTTTCTTTAGACAATGACTGACATTTTCAACACAAAATAATAGTACTTCCTTTTTGAGTTCTTATACTAGTTCTGATACAGATCAATGTCAATCTTTTTTTTCAAATGGGGTATCTAGTTTGGATACTTTGTTTTCATATCATTAGTGTGATTTTGGATCATTTTGACAACCCTAGTCAGGTTGAGCCGCCTCTTGCGTAGTGACCTCATGAGGGTATGGCCACTGTAGTGCTGCTCATGATATCTGAGAGCTTTCAAATGTGAGCAGGGCAGGGGGTGGTGCTCTGACCATAAGAGAGGAGAATAGGAGACCAGGGATAGCAGCTCAAGGACACACAGTGTGTGTGAGCCCAGAGTCTGCTTTCCTCTCCCCTGCTCTCCTGTCCACCCTGCTTTTCTCCTCCACTCTGCCTTCCTCCTCCCCTCTCCAGATCTGCTGTCCTCCTCCCCTCTTCTCTGCTCTGCTCCCCTCATCTGCTTCCCTACTCCCCTCCTCCTCTATGCTCATCCCTCTGTTTTCCTCTTCCCTGCCCACTCCTCTGCTTTCCTGCTCCTCTGTTTTCCTCCTCCCCTCTGCTTTCCTGCTCCCTTCTTCTTTCCTCCTCCCCATCCCCTCCTCTTCTACACCCCCCCCTTCAAGTTTCCCATGAAGTTTCCCTTCTCCCCTTTGCCCACTCCTCTGCTTTTCTCCTCCCCTCGCACCCCCTGTGCTCTTCTCTCTGCCCCCCATTCTCCCCTCTACTTTCCTTCTCCTCTCTGCCTACCCCTCTGCTTTCCTGCTCCCCTCTCCCCCTTTGCCTCCCCCTCTAATTTTCCTCCTCCTTCTCTGCCCCCCTTCTGGTCTCCTCCCTCTGCTTTCCTTCTCCCCAATACTTTCCTCCTCCTCCCCTCTTCTCTCCTCTTCTGTCGCCCTTCTGCTCTCCTTCTCCACTTCCCTTCTCCCCTCCTCCCAACCAATCTGCTTCCCTCCTCCCCTCATCTTCTCTGCCCCCCTTCTGCTCTCCTCCTCTCTGCTTTTCCTCCTCCCCTCTCCAATCCTGCTCTCTGTCCACCTCTCTGCTTTCCTGCTCCCCTCTCCCCCCTCTGCTTTTTCCTATTCCTCTCCGCTCTCCTTTTCTCTGCCCCCTTCTGCTCTCTCTCCTCTCTGCTTTTTTCCTCCTCCCCTCTCGAATCCTCCTCTCTGTCCACCTCTCTGCTTTCCTGCTCCCCTCTGCTCTCCTCCTCTCTCCCCCTCTACTTTTCCTCCTCCTCTCTGCCCACCCCTTAGCTTTTCCTCCTCTCCTCTGCTTCCATTCTCCCCTCCTCCTCTCTGCCCACCCCTCTGCTGTCCTGTTCCTCTTCTTTCCTCCTCTCCTCTTCTCTGCTTCCCTTCTCCCAGTTTTCCTCGTCCCCTCTCCCTTCCTCCTTTCTGCCCACCCCTCTGCTTTTCCTCCTCCCTGCCCCACCCCTCTGCTTTTCTCCTTCCCTGCTTACATACTCCCCTCTCCTCTGCTCCTCTCTGTCCACCCCTCTGCTTTCCTGCTCCCTTCTTTTTTCCTCCTCCTCCCCTCTCCCCCCTCTGCCCCCCTTAATTTTCCTCCTCCTCCCTGCCCACTCCTCTGCTCTGCTCTGATCCTCCCTGCCCACTCCTTGCTCTGATCCTCCCTGCCCACATCCTCTGCTTTTCTCCTCCCTCTCCTCCTCCTCTCTCTGCTCCCCCCCGTCCTCTTCCTCTCTGCTCCCCCCACTTCTCTGCTTTCCCTCCTCCCATCCCCTCCCACTCCTCTGCTTTTCCTCTTCTCCTCCTCCTCTGTCCTCCCTTCTGTTCTCCTCCTCTCTGTCCATCCCTCCGCTTTCCTCCTTCCCTCTCCCCCGTTCCTCCTCCACCTTACCTCTGCTCTTTCTCCTCCGCTCTCCTCCCCTTTCTTCTTCCCACTCTGTTCTCCTCTTGCTTTTCTCCTTTCCCTACATCCATCTCTCCTCCTCTACCCTCCCCCCCCTCTCCTCCTCTACCCTTCCCCCCTCCCTGACCCCTCT
The DNA here is from genome assembly GCA_019594935.1 of Periophthalmus modestus. NCBI lineage: Eukaryota > Metazoa > Chordata > Actinopteri > Gobiiformes > Gobiidae > Periophthalmus > Periophthalmus modestus. The sequence goes on from JAIEZT010000107.1 coordinate 9,144,615, forward strand.
TCACTGCCCCCCACCCACACGTGCGCATGTGCAGTGTCTTA
>JAIEZT010000107.1:9149655-9154655 GCA_019594935.1 Periophthalmus modestus
TAAAATAATTGTGTTGTCATTATTTTTATTTGTCAGATCATAACTATTGCATAAATTTAATTACATTTTGAATTCAATTTTATTACATGTTTTACCTTTTAGGGCCTGAGCATTAATGTGCAAGGAGGACAAGTAAGTGTCCTATTGTATTTGTACAATTATGAAAAAAAGTTGCAAATATCAAGGAGTAAACAATAATGTATAGACAAGTGTTATTAAAAATGACAGTTCAGTGCACTCTAATTGCACTCAAGAACCTAAAAAAAAAAAAAAAAAAAAAATGAAAAGACTGCTTAGAAGTGCCACCTCAAAAATCGATTTGCATTGCACCAATGGGAGCCCAGCCCAGATAAATGTTATTATAGACAAATTAAACTTCATCAGGACATGTAAAAAAATTATATTATGGCCTCACCCTAAACCCTATAGGAGTCAGCCAGATTGAATCAAACCCGAGATTTACAAAAGTTTAAAAATCTCTTGCAAACTCTTGCAAAAAATGTCAGATCTGAATGAACCAATGTAGCGTTTGCTGTTTTTGATGACCTGGACAGATGATGATGTGTGAATTAAACTTCTATCTTTAGCAATGTCTCCCCAGTGTCCCTTGCAAAGTTAAAATGGGGCAGAAAAAATGTAGTATGTCATAGACAAATAAAATTTGGTAAACAGACCCTGTATGTCATTGTAAACAAAAATGCCAATGAAGACCACACCTTGTCTACATCCACTATTTGCATGGCCATGCCTCAGAAAAGTCAATGAGAAGTAAAAAAAAAAAAATCTTGTTTATCATAATACGAATACGAACACGAACGAAATTTGGTACACTAATTCTTTAAGTGACCCTGAGCAAAAAATTCTGTGGGGGACCACACTCTTAATTCGACAGTTGCACACTTCGAAGTACCATTCAAAATACCCAGCCGACGAAGGGTGCTTCTCCATGTAGCCTCTGTCGACCGCAAAGGCTGTGCTGAAATGGGACAGGCCTACGCCGCAAAGCGTACTTCAATGGCTGTCTGTGCAATTATATTACGCCACTTACGTTACGCCGCTTACGTTACGCCGCTTACGTTACGTCACTTACATTATGTCACTTACGTTGCTTACGTTACGTTGCCTAGCAACCGTGACGACTGCTGACCAATAAGCTATACAGCTGCTGACTCATGACCTAAGCGTGTGTAAAATGCACAACTGACATAATGACAGTTTTATCTTTAATTCTTATTATTTAATTGAAGAGAAATCAAGCTATCGTCTTTGCAGGTGTTTATTTCTGTTTAGATTGAATAAAGTAAGGAATTAATCTTTCCCTTTAAATATCAATATGCAAATATAATGTAAATGTAAATGATTTTTTTCCCCAATTGTAGCTAGTATTACATAACTTTAAGAAAAATATACGTTGTTTCTCCTGTAGAAGACGGCACATGATGGGATATGGCAGCGCACCAATTGTGCCGGATTCGGATACGCGCTTCGTTCACGGCTGATCTCCATGGAAACGCTAGAAACGCAGGGCACATTTGCCAGCTGCATTCGTGGGGTGCATAAAAGGGGACAGGCCTTGTCGCGCCGAAAGTGACGTAAGTGCCCTTCAAATGCAGCCGACGAAGTGTGCAACCGTCAAATTGAGACATGGCTCTTATCTCCAGTGTGAAGGTGGCCACTTTGAATCAAAATATGCACATGTCCAAAATCTATTTCATACTTTTAACAAATTTGTCCAAGGGTTTTCATCAGCCACCCTATCTCCATCATGAATGCTGCTGTTTTGAATCAAAATATGCAGATGTTCAAAATCTAGACCTCATACTTTAACAAACTTGTCCTAGGGTTTATATCATTGTACTTCAAACTGGTGCAGTATCATCAGGACATACACTCCTGCAGAGACGTGCAGTCAGTCACCACAGAGAAAAACTAAATTAAATGGTTATATTGATCCAATGATTTGTACTATAAAGTTTTCTATTTAACTTCGCAATTTTAATTATTTTTTATTCAAAATCGCTGAAAATTTACGTTTACAGTTGAAATACTAAGAAGAGACGAGTGAAGAGGCACCAGCCGTTCGTGCCTCACATGGACTGACTGTACTGTAAGCTCAGCAGTGACAGCTGCTGCTTTTAAGCAGTTGTGAAAAGGCGGCGGGTGAGGCACGAGTTCTCATGTAGGGGGCACTCGTGTGAGTCCAGGGATTCTTGCAACTCCTGCAGAATAGGGGCCGCAGAATAGTGACAGCAAGCTGCAATATAGAGTAAGCAAATCAAGTTTAGCAAACCTTTCATGTCTGGCTCTACTTTTTAAATGGAGGAAGATTATATATTAAAGCTCAAGCAGTTTTTCTAAACTGGACTTTCGGTCGAAGCAGGAGGTTATAATTAAAGGAAGACCAATGCTAAAGGAGCTAAAGGGTTTGCCTCAGACTACAGGACGAAAGACTCGCTCTTTTCAAACAGGGTGGTGCGAAATGATAAGTTTACTGACATCAATCCATTGAAAACGGGGAAACCAAATAAGGATAAAAAACTACACAAAACGAGCTTGCTTTTTATTTTATACTATTAGAACTATTTCATACGGACTAAGCAAATTTTATTTTGAAATTGCACCATTCTTGTTAAACACCTCAAAAATTCGTTTTGGCATGTTTGATGCTAGTGTTTCCAGGAGGCTAGTAGGAATGTTTCTCCAAGTGGTGAAGATGGCTTCACAGAGGGCATCCACTGTCTCAAACTGGTCCATTTTTGTAAACTTCCCTTGCCAAATGCTCTCAGTTGGATTTAGAGCAGTGCTGATTTACATCCTACGTGGTGCAGGTTGCTTCAAAAGAGTGATGTTATTTCTCTAGAAGAAGTCTTTTGTCAGGCGGACATCGTGACCTGCAGCGTTGTCCTGTTGAAAAACCCAGTCATTACCACAGAGACGAAGGCCATCAGTCATGTGGCAACATCTCCACATAACCAGCTGCCGTTTGATGCCTCTACACAACCTGAAGCTCCATTGTTCCACTGAAGCAAAAAGCCCCCCAGATCATGATGATGCCCCCTCCACTGTGCCGTGTAGAATCTCAAGTGGGATCTCCTTGTCTTGCCAGTAATGTTGGAAGCCATCAGGGCTGTCAAGGTCACATTTTTTTCTCATTAGAAAATAAAACTTTCTTCCACCTTTCAATGTCCCATGTTTGGTGCAAGCTTAATTTGGGTCGAGGATCATCTCGTGCCTTGACGGACCGCCAATCGGATCCTCCGGCTCAGGGCCGGTGACATTTTCTTGGGTCTACTGCTTGGGTCTACTGTTTTTTTTTCTCAGTCTCAGGGTGTGAGCTCTTAATGAAGTGGCCATTTTGAAAATAAAAATAAAAAAAATCTTTGAAATTCTTGCAAAGGATTTCGAATTTAGGAGGTCTTGGAGCTGCTCCACTCGCATTCTGGAGCGAGTGTGAACGCGACCGACCTCGAGCCTACGCGGCCCACAGTGACGGTGCCTCTTGTTTACCCAGGTGGGCCTAGGTCCGTCTGTATATGGTTCAAAAAGCTTTTAAACCATATACAGATTCCATATACATTGAAAAAAGCTTCTCCTCCGCTACTTGCTAATAAGGAATGGGGACAGTCGGAATCGAGAGGGTGCAAAACTTTTGCCTCTCTCACAGTCCTTATTAAAGATAAGCGCAAATTCGCCATATGTTTTGGAGCGGAGTTTATTCACTATTTTAATCGTATGAGTAGCATCAGCGCATCTGACATGGCAAGTATACTAAAGTCGTTGCGGGTGCGCGTAGACGAGCAAATGTGAAGTTCTTTGGCCCACCTCCTCCAACTGAGCTAGAGTTCGATACGAGCCGTGCCTAGGCAGGGTTCGTTTGCACGCTGGACAAACGTACCGCACTTTAGGGGCTTTCCGTGCTTGGGCATGTTTCGATTGGGCTAGTGTGAGCGCACCTAGGATATATAGGCCCTATAGGCTAAGTAACATAAAAAACTGTACTTTGATCATTTAGGAAGAGGCAGAGACTGCGGACACTAACTACACAGGCTAGGCCTACATCACGTAGCCTACATGGATGAAGCATTAAAAGATGAAGCACATCCTGCTAGCTGCTACTACACTCAATAATCACCCTTCAGTGCTCAGTGGATTGTGTAAAAGACAGAAGACAAAGACAGTTAGGCCGAGTGTATAGATACTTTACAGTTGATGTCATCATCATTCCCAGAGGGTGTTATTCTAACTGTAGGCTCTGCTCTGTCTGAGGCTTTATAAACTTTTGGGTTGGGTTTTTGAGTGGTTCTGGGTGAGCCTTTGGGTGGCTTTTGTAGGTATTTATTGATTACATTAATGAATGTATTCATTGCTCATGCCATTTCATTTTTTGGGCATCACTTTAAAAGTGTCTAAAACAAAATAATCAGACAGTTAACAAAAAATACAGCTGTTATGTGTATTGGCATGAACAAAAGGAACAGGAAGAAGAAATCTTATAAACCCTACGCCTTTCATAGATCATTAAAATAAATATTTATTTTATATTCGTTCCCCACCACAACCAAGTCACGAATGAACCATATACATACATATCTATATCCTTTTGTGGTTTACATTTCATTAACTTAATTATTTTCCTCAGTCACATAGTTCTCTTAAAACATAATTATTACATTTACATTACATTTTGTCCCTTGTATTTTATTTTTATTTTTTTTTAATTCATACACACTAGTGCAACATTTGAAATCATGATTTGATGAGTTCCGTAGCTTGACTCTGTATACAGAGACATATTTCTGTTTTAATGTCCTTGAAAATACGATTAGTAAAAAAAAATAAATAAAAATCTTTATGTACAAAAATGTCTTTGATTTGGCTCTCAACATAACCAATAAAATCTTAAGAGCAATTAAGCGTCATAAGCGGCACTTCAAAGGCTGCAGACTTGGAAGGGCCCTTCCAAGGGCCTGGCCAACGAAGGGTGCTCCTCTGTGTAGCCT
>JAIEZT010000107.1:9159655-9187656 GCA_019594935.1 Periophthalmus modestus
ATTTAATGTTGAAAATCTCATTCTGTTGTCTAATGCAAGAGTCTAGGGATATTGTTATTTACAGTGCTTTTCCTATTTGGTCTGAATTTTAATGAAATAAGTAAAAGTTCCCTTTGATATTACTAATAATGAATGAGAGGAAACACCATTTTCATGAGTTTAATAATATTTATTACCACAAAAATGTAAACAGTAACAATGATAGCCGCAAATAACACAAATTGTCAATGTCAGTAGCGGGTGTTTCCACCGTTTGCCGCAATGACAGCTTGACAGCGACGTCTCATGCCCCTCACTAGCCTCATGATATTGTTCTGAGGCAATGCATTCCACTCTTCCAAGTGCTACACACAGTTCTGCCAGGTCACGTGGGGGTGAGGTATGACCATCCAGTCTCTGCTTCAGCTGGCCCCAGACGTGCTCTATGGGGTTCAAGTCACGGGACATTGCTGGCCATACCATATGAGGCACTCCGACTTCCTGAAGTCGAGCTGTGACAATTCTGGCATGATGTGGTGAAGCATTATCATCCATGAACAGAAAGTTGGGGGTGTGCTGGCGGAATTGGGCGATGATGATGGATTCTATGATGTCTCTGGGGTAAGAACGTGCAGTGACTGAGCCATCTACAATAACCAAATCTGTTTTGTGCTGACTGGTGATGCCTGCCCAGACTGTTGCACCTCCTCCACCAAAGCGAACCCTGGGGACCATGTTAACCTCAGCATATTGCTCACCTCGCCTTCTTCAGCAATGCTGACAACCATCATTTCTGTGCATCAGTGAGCAAGACGGTAGACCACTGCAACATTGTCCAGGTCACATGGTCTTGTGCCCACTGCAAAACGTTCACGGCGGGTGTCTTGGTGTCAGTGGAGTCACCTGCAACGGTCGTCTGGCATTCAAGCCAAAGCGGTGGAGTCGGTTGCGAATGGTTTGTCTGGAAACCCTAGTACCCCTCACATCTCGAAAAATGGGCCTGCAGCTGTGTGGCAGTTGCATAACAATGTCTGAGTGCATAGGTCCTTAGGTACTGGTCATCGTTGCAGTCTGTCACTCGTGGGGCTCCACTCCTGGGTCTTTCACAAGCTCTGCCAGTAGTTGTGTGTTTTGATGCAAGTCTGCTGATGACACTTTGAGACAGACCAAGTTCATGAGCAACATCTGACTGCCTGCCACCACCTGAAGGCGTGCTATGGCCAGATGGTGCTGCTCGTCCGTTAAGTGATGTTGTGTGTTCATGGCTGTTTGAATTATGAACTTGGAATGACTTACTGACAATACCAGCTTTTTATACCCACAGAATGATGAAATTGATGCCACATTGAAAAGGGTTGTCTTTTTTTTGGTCCCAATATGTAAGCCACACTGTACACAGTGAGACCATTATGTGGAAAACACAAAATGAGGTGTGTCTATCACCCCAATACAATTGCCTCCCTATCCCAAAAAAAAATCTCTGAAGTGAAACAAACACCGTATGTATGACATGAGCTGAGTCTCTCACAATATCCCTAACTTATTGTGAGTAGTGTATATAGGGTACATGGAGAAAAGCAGATGATGTCACCAATAGGGATGGGACGATATAAAATTTAGACTCGCGATTATCGTGACCAAAATAAATCGCGATTCACGATATTATCGCGAAAATTATGAATTTGTCAACGTTCCGACGGCCCGGGCCTACTTTACAACTCTACAGGAATGTACGTGTGTTTTTCTGCGTCACCCACGCAAACAATCTACAAATCAAATGAAAGTTTCAGTGCTCCTGTTTGGTGATTCCAGGTGAAAATTGTTTGCATATACACAGTGCTGACAGGAAAGACGTTTTTTACAGAAAAGCCAAAAATGCGGATTTGGACTTCACTTACCTTTGAGGCTCTGATTCTGTCAAACATCAACATATTCCACAAAGTTGTCCTCATTCGTTCCGTACAGATCCAGACAATATAACCCACTGAAGAAATCATGTCCACAAAATAAGTTAGATCCTCCATGTCGAAACTGCTGCAGGAAAGTATTCCACACGCAAAATCTGGTCCGTCACTTTTTGGCATTTCTTTGGTCGATTTCAGGCATAATAAACTTAGAACAGCGCCGACTTTGGCTGTGTCTCAATTCACCAAAAATTCACCAAAGTGCCCTTAAGACGCATTTAAGTCAGGCGGGTACTTCGACCTGCACTTTGAACAGTACATCGAACGGTGCATGTGACGAATTGCTCCTGTTTGTATATGCAAACAATTTTCACCTGGAATCACCACAGTGCTGACAGGAAAGACGTTTTTTACAGAAAAGCCAAAAATGCGGATTTGGACTTCACTTACCTTTGAGGCTCTGATTCTGTCAAACATCAACATATTCCACAAAGTTGTCCTCATTCGTTCCGTACAGATCCAGAGAATATAACCCACTGAAGAAATCATGTCCACAAAATAAGTTAGATCCTCCATGTCAAAACTGCTGCAGGAAAGTATTCCACACGCAAAATCTGGTCCGTCACTTTTTGGCATTTCTTGGTCGATTTCAGGCATAATAAACTTAGAACAGCGCCGACTTTGGCTGTGTCTCAATTCACCAAAAATTCACCAAAGTGCCCTTAAGGCGCATTTAAGTCAGGTGGGTACTTCGACCTGCACTTTGAACAGTACATCGAACGGTGCATGTGACGAATTGGGGCACGGCCTTTGTTTCTCAGAGCTAAACACACGCTTTAGCTTCTGATTGACACCAGTGTTGTCCAATAAGGTGGAGACCGCAAACAGCGAATCAGTGTTTATGCCCCACTCTCCCGTGTAGAATCAAACAATCACATTACACACGTTTAGTGACGTTTTCTCCTTACAGCCAATGAGCAGCGGAGCATGTGTGTGACATGCTGAGCTTTTCCGTAAACAGACGGACTTTACCTAAACGAAGCGTGTTAATGCGCGCACGCATTCTAGGTGCTGTTTTGCTTCTAAACATCATGAAACGGACAAAACAAAGGAAGTACGCGATCGAGGACACTGTGGATGTTTGTACAAGTTAAACTAGAGGCGTCTCTGACCCGGAGCGGTTCGTGTCAGAGTGAAGATGACTGTGGACTCGGGAGGAGAGGAGCTTATTTTTGATGGATTGATGCTGTTCTCGGTCGGTAAGCGTGGTTTATTCTGCTATTGACATGATTGTAGGTAAATATATATTGTGTGTGTGTCTGTAAAATGCTGTTTTGCTAGGGCTACACACAACACAATCTACATTCAATAGTTTGTCACTTACGATAAATATTTTCAACTCAACTTTGTCAAGCAATTCAGGATGGTTGTCTCGTAAATGCGTGCGCAAGTTGCTCGTGTTTTGCCCTCGGACCCGCAACTTTTTTCGCCACCAGACTCCACTAGAACAGACACAGACACGTGTCATAGCTCAGAGCGCCCCCTTGTGAGCAAACACCAAAACTAGCATCTAAACGTTGTATTGAAACCAGAAACGTGAGGCAGTCTGGTGCCGTAAAGACTATTATAATCGTGCGCAATTTTGAAAAAAAGCATTTTTTTTTTGGCATTTTTTTTTTTGGCATTCGTTCGACCGTTTTTTTTATTGCGATTAACAATATTATCGTATATCGTCCCATCCCTAATCACCAAGCCAAGTTACACTGGATCTGTGAAGGGGCGTTTTTGGTTTGTATTTCAAAGGTATTTTTTAGCAATTAAGGCACGTGTAATTGAAGAAATACAACACTTAAAATGCATATGACAGGTTTTCATGTTATTTTCTTATTTTCACTTGGTTTAGTGGGATCGTGTCTGTGGTAAATATTTATCATATTTCTACATCATTAAGTGTTGTGAAGAAAAGTAGACAAGTAGAAACAAAAATAGCTGAAGTAGCACTGAGTTTTAAGAATCCCTCTACTTATGTCTTCAACATGAAAAATTTCAACCAAAGTGCAGGAACAATTTATGCACAAGGAAGGCATTTTTTGTGCAGTTTTAACATTAAAGGTACATTAGGTAACTTTCTGGAGGTAGAATGTCAAGTACATGATTTCATGGAAATAGAGCATTAAAAACATACTTTGAGGCATTCTCCATGAAGACGGGGACATTATATGCCATACTGTGGAAGATTATAGCCAATGGAACAACATTTCTGTGGAAACGGACCCAATTAAGAGTTAGATTTATGGAGATGCAAGTCGGCTCACACCAAGGATACATGTAAAAACATATAATTTGCTTTTATTTTGGTATTTTTCTGGGCAAAGTTACATACTATGGGTTTAAGTAAGTAAAAGTGGTAGTGATTATTTTTATTAGTCTAATCATAACTATTGTGCAAATTAGACAGATTTTGACCCTTGCTACCATTATGGTTTCTGTAGTTATGTAATGACCTCTTTGTATGTCATATCTGCTATCCATGTCAAACCAGGAAGAAATGATAAGCTTTGACAAAATAAAAAAGCAACAATATTCTTAGTAAAATATAATTTAATCATTTTAACTATGTTTTAGTGAAATAAATACAGGTACCCTAACCTACCACATGCACTTAAAATACCATACTGTAGAATGTTGTGCACTATATCGTATTTGTATTTTGAGTCATGTGTCGTATTGAATTGTGAGGGGCCCTGCGGTTCCTGGACCCTGTGCTGACTACGGATCAGCACTGCGTCCAGACTGTGGTCATTCTGTGGACACTCTTCGGACACTCTATAGTCAGCAGAAAAGTGTTTTCATATGGTGGCTGGAGTGTAACGTAGCGGCTGTAGTTTACTGTAGTGGTTGTAGTGGCTGTAGTTGTGGGTGTATATGAAAGAGGCCTCTGTTGGTTGGTTTGCCTGATGCAGTGTCCTTGGCGCAGTGCATTCATCAGTGTGACCCAGGAGCAGGCTGCAGACACATGTAGAGTTGTTCCCTGTTCCTCACAGAGCTTCAGTGGAGCTTTGGTGGAGCTCCAGACCTTTCTAAAGGGCACATGGGTTACATCGGTCTTTGACTGGCTTTTCTGCAGCTGAGGAGTGGGTATTTGGGTGATTTAAAAAAAATAAAATCATGATTATGGATAGTCTCAATGATTACATTAAGACTGTACTATGGCAGTCCATCAGAAATGTGCCAGAATGTGCCAGTTAACAGGATGGGCAATATAATGGTTCCAGTTGAAGTATGGTAAAAGTAATTTGATCCTACCTTTTGAATTTAAAAAGTTAAATATTGATATCGGCAAATATCAGTTATTGGCCAGAGCAGCAGGCCAAGTATTGGATATTGGTAAAACCCATTTCAGCCTATCCCTACCTGTAATCGTGTAAGGCACTAGTTCTAAAGTACTGACTAACTCTTTTGGTTTGGATTTTGCAGAGAAAGTCCAACAAAGCTAAGGAGAAGAAGGCCCGGCGTCTGGAGGAGAGGGCTGCCATGGACGCTGTGTGCGCCAAAGTGGATGCAGCCAATAAGGTTAGCCACAGAGGGTCATGTGACACCCTCAGCCTATTATTCAAAAGGACATGTGCACTAGGAAGGCTTGAGTTCATGTTCTAGAAAAGGGGTCTGTATAACTTTATTGCAGATTTCCTGTGAAAAAATCTCCAAACTCATGATCCACAAATGTTGAATCTTGTTATTTTTTAGAAATTGACTCCATAAACCTGTCATATGAAAAAGAGGTTATAATGCTTTTTTTTTTTTTTTTGATAGCTTTTTACCATGTTGTATCATTTTTCTCTCATCAGTTCTATGTGGTATCCATGCATGTTTCAGTACTTTCTCTCCCAGGCCCTATTCAAACCCCCTCTTATGGTTAGCAGTAAGATTCTATATAATGCTCAGCCACAAGCCTGCAACACCCATGCTCTTACACGACAATACTGAAGCAGAATACAAAACAATACACTACATCTTGGCAAACCTGATGCAGTAGTTTTATTAGCGGGATGCACGCTGATTGTTTTGTAATAGTACGTTGAAAAGGGAGTGACAAGCATGGGGAGCAAAGGGAGGGGGACTCAGCGCGTAAAAAAATAAATAAAATGGTAATGTGAGTTTTTTGGCGAATATAGCATTTTCAAAATAATAAAAGGTAACATCTAAATATGTTACGTGTAAGCGGTTAATACCCGATAGAAATAAAATATCCTCCTGTCACGTCTTAATAATGGCACCACTTTCTTAAAAAAAAGTTAAATTTTTGCTTATTGATGCTAATGGAGAATATGTCAAACTTTGTGCCAGTTTTTGTTTCACCTGGACAGGCCCAGTAACTACAGCGATATTAACCATAAAACCAGGTCAACAATCTACAATCTGTAGATGACAGGTAAACCACAAATTCCACTATAGAATTCTGACCTGTCCTCCAGCTTAATTTTAAACTCACATGAACCTGACCTATTCCCAAGAATCGTCTTTATAATAATAATAATGATAATTAAAACTGCAAGCAGTGATAAAGGCCCTCGCCACCCTTGCGACCGCGGGGTACACGCCACCGCGGAGTTCGCGCCTCTCGTTCCCGCTTACATCGCCCGTCCCACCAAAAACAGCGACTGAATAATACTACTCCATTCATTCCAATGAGAGCATTTATGACATTTTCACACCTGCACGATTGGAAGTAGACGCATGTCTTCATTTACTTTTTTGTTCAGCATCATGAGTGGAATATGTGTACCAAATTTCAACTGTCTGTGAGTAAGAAATTTTGTGGCCATCCCTGTTAAGCAAAACCCATGTATTTCAAAGAGAAATATCGGTCGTCGCCATGGCAACACACTTACAAATAGAGATATGTTCTCATTTTTTTTGGTCAGTATGGGGATAGGGATGTCCATGCCAAATTTCAAAGGTTTTTGACAAAGTAAAATTTTGGGGTCCCATTCAAAATGTCAAAGGGGGCGCTGTGGAGCAATGGATTGTCTCATCTATGTAAACTGTATATCATTACATTCAGATGAACAATGTGACCAAAATTTATATTAATGCCGGTCAACAGGACACTGCATGTTTGAGTTAGATGCCATATAATACTTCAAAAAATGCCATTTCAGTTTGCATGTTGGCCACACCCACATTTTATGACTTAGAAAAATCCAAGTGAGTCGCCTTTAATCCCACATGGGCCTAGTACATTTTGACCAAATTTGCAAATTTGTTGAATGAAAATCCATGGCGTAAAAAATCCAAACGTGAGAGTTAAAATTTCAAAAAAATGGGGTTCCGCCCACAATGGCCGACTTCCTGTAGGGTTTAGGGTGGGGTCATAATATATTTTTTTACTTGTCTTGACATGTTCTATGGTTCTACCAAACTTCATTTGTCTAAGATGAAAAAGGTCTGTCATTGCCGTAATGTATTTTGAAATCTGAGGTGGCGCTACTGAGTCATTTTGAAACATTAATTTTTTTGCACATTGAAATACACATTTTTTCACCAACCTTGAATTTAGGTCATAGTTGGATTAGTGCAGAGCATCTATTTAGTCGACAAACAAAGTCCAGTACTCTGAACCCCATTCATTTCAATGACACATTTCTGACCATTTCCACGGTTACCACGGTAACATAGTTACAAATAGAGGTATGTTCTCATTGACTTTTTTGTTCAGTATGTCAAGCCACATGTCCATGCCAAATTTCAAATGTTTACGACAAAGTAATTTTTTTGGTCCCATTCAAAAGTTCAAGGGGGCGCTGTGGAGCAATGTAATGTCTAACCTATATAAATTGTATATGTATGCACTCAGATCAAGATTTTGAACAAAATGTATATTAATGCCGGGAAATAGGACACTGCATGTTTGAGTTACGTGCGATGTAATACTTTAAAAAAGAGCTTTTTTTTTTGGTAGGTGGGCCACACCCACATTTTATGACTTAGAAAAATCCAAGGTAGGAGACTGTAATCCCACATGGGTCTAGTTCATTTTCACCAATTTGCAAATTTCTTGAATGAAAATCCACAGCGTAAAAAATCCAAAATGTGAGAGTTAAAATTTCAAAAAAAATTGGGTTCTGCCCACAATCGCCGACTTCCTGTAGGGTTTAGGGGGGGGTCATAATATAATTTTTTACTTGTCTTGACATGTTCTATGGTTCTACCAAATTTCATTTGTCTACGATGAAAAAGGTCTGTCATTGCCGCAATGTTTTTGATTTTTGAGGTGGCGCTATCGAGTCATTTTGAAACGTTAATTTTTTTACACATTAAAAATATTAATTTTTCACCAACCTTGAATTTTGGGTCCAATGAAATTGAGTTTTCGTTACCGTTCAGGGGGTCAAAAATTGCTTCGAAGCGGCCGTAAAAATAATAATAAGAATAAGAATAATTAAAACTGCAAGCAGTGATAAAGGCCCTCGCCACCCCTTGCGACCGCGGGGTACACGCCACCGCGGAGTTCGCGCCTCTCTTTCCCGCTTACATCGCCCCTCCCACCAAAATCAGCGACTGAGTAATACTACTCCATTCATTCCAATGAGAGCATTATGACATTTTCACACCTCCACGGTTGGAAATAGAGGTATGTCTTCATTGGCCTTTTTTGTTCAGTATGATGAGTGGAATATGTGCACCAAATTTCAATGGTCTATGACAAAGTATTACTTTTTTTCATCCCATTTAACCAAAACCCATGTATTTCAATGAGAAATGACGGTCGTTGCCATGGCAACACACTTGCAAATAGAGGTATGTTCTCATTGGCTTTTTTGTTCAGTATGGAGATAGGGACGTCCATGCCAAATTTCAAAAGTTTTTGACAAAGTAAAATTTTTTGGGTCCCATTCAAAATTTCCAGGGGGCGCTGTGGAGCAATGGATTGTCTCATCTATGTAAAACTGTATATCATTACATTCAGATGAACATTGTGACCAAAATGTATATTAATGCCGGTTAACAGGACACTGCATGTTTGAGTTACCTACAATTTAATACTTGAAAAAAAAACGCCATTTTTCTTCGCATGTTGGCCACACTCACATTTTATGACTTAGAAAAATCCAAGTGGGTCGCCTTTAATCCCACATGGGCCTAGTTCATTTTGACCAATTTGCAAGTTTGTTGAATGAAAATCCATGGCGTAAAAAATCCAAACGTGAGAGTTAAAATTTCAAAAAAAATGGGGTTCCGCCCACAATGGCCGACTTCCTGTAGGGTTTAGGGTGGGGTCATAATATATTTTTTACTTGTCTTGACATGTTCTATGGTTCTACCAAATTTCATTTGTCTACGATGAAAAAGGTCTGTCATTGCCGTAATGTATTTTGAACTTGAGGTGGCGCTACTGAGTCATTTTGAAACATTAATTTTTTTTCACATTGAAATACCCATTTTTTCACCAACCTTGAATTTCAGGTCACAGTTGGATTAGTGTGCAGAGCATCTATTTAGTCGACAACAACAAAGTCCAGTACTCTGAACCCCATTCATTTCAATGACACATGTATGACGTTACCACGGTAACATAGTTGCAAATAGAGGTATGTTGTTTATTGGCTTTTTTGTTCAGTATGTCAAGCCACATGTCCATGCCAAATTTTAAATGTTTTGACAATGACAATTTTTTTTTGTCCCATTGAAAAATTCAAGGGGGCGCTGTGGAGCAATGTAATGTCCGACTTATGTAAATTGTATGTCTTTGCATTCAGATGAACATTTCGAACAAACGTATATTAATGCCAGGAAATAGGACCCTGCATATCTCAGTTACGCGCAATTTAAAACTTAAAAAAAATTGCTTTTTTATTAGCAGGCTGACCACGCCCACATTTTATGACTTAGAAAAATCCAAATGAGTCATCTTTAATCCACATGGGTCTAGTTCATTTTGACCAATTTATAAGTTTCTTGAATGAAAATCCACGGCGTAAAAAATCCAAACGTGAACGTTAAAATTTCCACAAAATGGGGTCCGCCCACAATGGACGACTTCCTGTAGGGTTTAGGGTGGGGTCATAATATAATTTTTACTTGTCTTGACATGTTCTATGGTTCTACCAAATTTCATTTGTCTACGATGAAAAAGGTCTGTCATTGCCGTAATGTATTTTGAACTTTGAGGTGGCGCTATTGAGTCATTTTGAAACATTAATTTTTTTGCACATCAAATTACACATTTTTCGCCAACCTTGAAGTTTAGGTCATAGTTGGATTAGTGCAGAGCATCTATTTAGTCGACAACAAAGTCCAGTACTCTGAACCCCATTCATTTCAATGACACATTTATGACATTACCACGGTAACATGCTTATAAATAGAGGTATGTTCTCATTGGATTTTTTGTTCAGGATGTTTAGCTAGATGTCTGCGTCAAATTTCAATGTTTTTGACAAAGTAATGTTTTTTGGTCCCATTCAAAAGTTCAAGGGGGCGCTGTGGAGCAATGTCATGTCTGACTTATGTACATTGTATATCTATGGATTCAGATCAACATTTTGAACAAAATGTATATTAATGCCGGGAAATAGGACACTGCATGTTTGAGTTACACGCAATTTAAAACTTAAAAAAAAATGCCTTTTTTTCTTTGCAGGATGATCACGCCCACATTTTAAGATGTAGAAAATCCAAGACAGTCAGCTATAATTCCACAAGGTTCTAGTTCATGTTGACCAATTTGCAAGTTTGTTGAATTAAAATCCATGCCATAAAAAATCCAAACGTGAGAGTTAAAATTTCAAAAAAATGGGGTTCCGCCCACAATGGCCGACTTCCTGTAGGGTTTAGGGTGGGGTCATAATATCAATTTCTACTTGTCTTGACATGTTCTATGGTTCTACCAAATTTAAATTGTCTACGATGAAAAAGGTCTGTCATTGCCGTAATGTATTTTGATTTTTGAGGTGGCGCTACTGAGTCATTTTGAAATGTTAATTTTTCTGACCATCAAAATAATAAATTTTTCACCAACCTTGAATTTTGGGTCCAATAAAATTGAGTTTTCGTTAACGTTCAGGGGGTCAAAAATGGCTTCAATCCGGCAACCAAAAATATATAAGAAGAAGAAGAATAATAATGGAAATTTTTTTTTTTCCTCCCATTTTTTTCCTCCTAAACCATAAAAGCTACAGTCATGTGACTTTCTCACATTGTGCCCCATCACAAATAAGGCCCCGGTGATTTTTTAGACAAGTCCATGAAAAATCGATTGTCTTCTATGAATTTTTGAAAATGAAATTTGACGGGGGGCGCTAGAGAGTCATTTTGTGAGATAAAGCCATGATTTGCATATCATTGTGTTCAGCTCACAAATGTGCATAAACGCTGTATTAGCGTTCCCCAACAAAAAATGTGTGTGGACGAGAAATATTTTATTGAAATATTCAAAAATTGCTATTTTGTATAAAATTCACCATGACCACAGCCAAAGTCATATTCAAATATATTGATGATCTTTAATCTCACATGGGTTTAGTGGGTTTTGGCCAAATATGAAGTGTTTTTGTGATGAAAACTGTGCGAGGAGATGTCCTGAATGTGAGGGTGTGCGCTTTTGTCATCACGGGTTTGATCCAATATGGCCGACTTCCTGTACATTTTAGGCGGGGCCATAATATCATTTTTGTCATGTCCCGACATGTTCTATTTTTTGATGTGAGTCTCAGATTTTTTCAGTCGACTTTTTTCCGAGTCGGGCTCCCATAGGCCCAATGAAAATCAAAGTTTGAGGTGGCGCTATCGAGTCGTCTTTCGTTATTTTTTTTCGCGGTCTGGTTTCGGTGACAATTAGAGCTTGGCGAGTTCTAATTTTTGACACCACTCACTGGCATGTCGGGCGTGTGTTAACCACTTGATTTTTGCCATTTTCCCCGTTTCGGACGCGGTTTAATGAGTCCCTCGCCGGGACGTTGTCTCCGGCTCGGGCCTAATTAAAACTGCAAGCAGTGATAAAGGCCCTCGCCACCCTTGCGACCGCGGGGTTCACGCGACCGCGGAGTTCGCGCTTCTCGTTCCCGCTTACATCGCCCCTCCTCCCAAAAACAGCGACTGAGTAATCTACTCCATTCATTCCAAAGAAAGAATTTATGACCTTTTCACACCTGCACGTTGGAAATAGAGGTATGTCTTCATTGGCTTTTTTGTTCAGTGTGATGAGTGGAATATGTGTACCAAATTTAAATGGTCTATGACAAAGTAAATATTTTTTCTTCCCATTTAACCAAAACCCATGTATTTCAATGAGAAATGTCGGTTGTTGCCATGGCAACACACTTGGAAATAGAGGTATGTTCCCATTGGATTTTTTGTTCAGTATGGTGATAGGGATGTCCATGCCAAATTTCAAATGTTTTTGAAAAAGTAAATTTTTTTTGGTCCCATTCAAATTTTCAAGGGGGCGCTGTGGAGCAATATGATGTCTAAAAATTTTAAATTGTATGTCTATGCATTCAGATCAAGATTTTGAACAAATCGTATATTAATGCCGGGAAATAGGACACTGCATGTTTGAGTTACATACGATTTAATACTTCAAAAAATGGCTTTTTTCTTACAAGGCTGGCCACACCCACATTTTATGACTTAGAAAAATCCAAGTGAGTCGTCTTTAATCCCACATGGGTCTAGTTCATTTTGACCAATTTGCAAGTTTGTTGAATGAAAATCCATGGTGTAAAAAATCCAAATGTGAGAGTTAAAATTAAGAAAAAAATGGTTTCTGCGCACAATTGCCGACTTCCTGTAGGGTTTAGGGTGGGGTCATAATATAATTTTTTACTTGTCTTGACATGTCTATGATTATTTCAAATTTCATTTTGTCTACGATGAAAAAGGTCTCTCATTGCCGTAATGTATTTTGAACTTTGAGGTGGCGCTACTGAGTCATTTTGAAACATTAATTTTTTTGCACATTAAAATACACATTTTTTTTCACCAACCTTGAATTTTGGGTCATAGTTGGATTAGTGCAGAGCATCTATTTAGTCGACAAACAAAGTCCAGTACTCTGAACCCCATTCATTTCAATGACACATTTCTGACCATTTCCACGGTTACCACGGTAACATAGTTACAAATAGAGGTATGTTCTCATTGGCTTTTTTTGTTCAGTATGTCAAGCCACATGTCCATGCCAAATTTGTAATGTTTATGACAAACTAATTTTTTTTGTCCCATTCAAAATTCAAGGGGGCGCTGTGGAGCAATGTAATGTCCGACTTATGTAAATTGTATGCCTTTGTGTTCAAATCAACATTTTGAACAAAACGTATATTAATGCCGGGGAAATAGGACCCTGCATATCTGAGTTACGCGCAATTTAAAACTTCAAAAAATGCTTTTTTCTTAGCAGGCTTGCCACGCCCACAATTTATGATGTAGAAAAATCCAAGTTAGTCGAATATAATCCCACATGGGTCTAGTTCATTTGGACCATTTTCCAAGTTTCTTGAATGAAAATCCAGGGCGTAAAAAAATCCAAACGTGAGAGTTAAAATTTCAAAAAAATTGGGTTCCGCCCACAATTACCAACTTCCTGTAGGGTTTAGGGTGGGGTCATAATATAATTTTTTACTTGTCTTGACATGTTCTATGGTTCTACCAAATTTCATTTGTCTACGATGAAAAAGGTCTCTCATTGCCGTAATGTTTTTTGATTTTTGAGGTGGCGCTGTTGAGTCATTTTATATCATTAATTTTTTTGCCCGAAAAAATAATTAATTTTTCACCAACCTTGAATTTTGGGTCCAATCAAATTTAGTTTTCATTAATGTTCAGGGGGTCAAAAATGGCTTCGAAGTCGCAAGTATAATAATAATAATAATAATTAAAACTGCAAGCAGTGATAAAGGCCCTCGCCACCCTTGCGACCGCGGGGTACACGCCACCGCGGAGTTCGCGCCTCTCGTTCCCGCTTACATCGCCCCTCCCACCAAAATCAGCGACTGAGTAATACTACTCCATTCATTCCAATGACAGCATTTATGACATTTTCACACCTCCACGGTTGGAAATAGAGGTATGTCTTCATTGACTTTTTTGTTCAGTATGATGAGTGGAATATGTGTACCAAATTTCGATGGTCAATGACAAAGTACATTTTTTTATCCCAGTTAGCCAAAACCCATGTATTTCAATGAGAAATATCGGTCGTTGCCATGGCAACACACTTGCAAATAGAGGTATGTTCTCTTTGGCTTTTTTGTTCAGTATGGAGATAGGGAGGTCCATGCCAAATTTCTAAAGTTTTTGACAAAGTCAAAATTTTTGGGTCCCATTCAAAATTTCCAGGGGGCGCTGTGGAGCAATGGATTGTCTGATCTATGTAAACTGTATATCATTAGGTTCAGATCAATATTGTGACCAAAATGTATATTATGCCGGCTAACAGGACACTGCATGTTTGAGTTAGGTGCAATTCAACACTTCAAAAAACGCCATTTTTCTTTGCAGGCTGGCCACACCCACATTTTATGACTTAGAAAAATCCATGTGAGTCGCCTTTAATCCCACATGGGTCTAGTTCATTTAGACGAATTTGCAAATATATGTTGAATGAAAATCCATGGCGTAAAAAATCCAAACGTGAGAGTTAAAATGTTGAAAAAATGAGGTTCCGCCCACAATGGCCGACTCCCTGTAGGGTTTAGGGTGGGGTCATAATATCATTTTTTACTTGTCTTGACATGTTCTATGGTTCTACCAAATTTCATTTGTCTACGATGAAAAAGGTCTGTCATTGACGTAATGTATTTTGAACTTTGAGGTGGCGCTACTGAGTCATTTTGAAACATTAATTTTTCTTGCACATCAAATTACACATTTTTTTCACCAACCTTGAATTTTAGGTCATAGTTGGATTAGTGCAGAGCATCTATTTAGTCGACAACAAAGTCCAGTACTCTGAACCCCATTCATTTCAATGACACATTTATGACCATTTCCACGGTTACCACGGTAACATAGTTCCAAATAGAGGTATGTTCTCATTGGCTTTTTTGTTCAGTATGTCAAGCCACATCTTCATGCCAAATTTCAAATGTTTATGACAAAGTAATTTTTTGGTGGTCCCATTCAAAAGTTCAAGGGGGCGCTGTGGAGCAATGTAATGTCTAACCTCTATAAAATGTATATGTATGCACTCAGATCAAGATTTTGAACAAAATGTATATTAATGCCGGGAAATAGGACACTGCAGGTTTTAGTTACGTACCATTTAATACTTCAAAAAATGCCTTTTTTCTTGGCAGGCTGGCCACACCCACATTTTATGAGTTAGAAAAATCCAAGGTAGAAGACTGTAATCCCACATGGGTCTAGTTCATTCTGACCAATTTGCAAGTTTCTTGAATGAAAATCCATGGCGTAAAAAAATCCAAATGTGAGAGTTAAAATTTCAAAAAAATGGGGTT
Organism: Periophthalmus modestus; assembly: GCA_019594935.1. Taxonomy (NCBI): domain Eukaryota; kingdom Metazoa; phylum Chordata; class Actinopteri; order Gobiiformes; family Gobiidae; genus Periophthalmus; species Periophthalmus modestus. Next base: position 9,174,999 of record JAIEZT010000107.1, read on the forward strand.
CCGCCCACAATGGCCAACTTCCTGTATGGTTTAGGGTGGGGTCATAATATAATTTTTTACTTGTCTTGACATGTTCTATGGTTCTACCAAATTTCATTTGTCTACGATGAAAAAGGTTTGTCATTGCCGTAATGTTTTTTTATTTTGAGGTGGCGCTATTGAGTCATTTTAAACACATAATTTTTTTGCCCATCAAAATAATTAATTTTTCACCAGACTTGAATTTTGGGTCCAATAAAATTGAGTTTTCGTTAACGTTCAAGGGGGTCAAAAATGGAGTCATTGTCGCAAGGAAAATAAGAATAAAAAGAATAATAATAATAATGGAAACTCATTTTTCCCCCTTTTTTTTCCTCCTAAACCATAAAAGCTACAGTCATGTGACTTTCTCACATTGTGCCCCATCACAAATAAGGCCCCTGTGAATTTTTTCACAAGTCCAGGACAAATCGATTGTCTTCTACGAATTTTTGAAAATGAAATTTGAAGAGGGCGCTAGAGAGTCATTTTGTGAGATAAAGCCATGATTTGCATATCATTGTGTTCAGCTCACAAATGTGCATAAACGCTGTATTAGCGTTTTCCCAAACAAAAAATGTGTGAAAGAGAAATATTTTATTGAAATATTCCAAAATTACAATTTTGTATAAAATTCACCATGACCACACCCAAAGTCATATTCAAATATAATTGATGATCTTTAATCTCACATGGGTTTAGTGGGTTTTGGCCAAATTTGAAGTGTTTGTGATGAAAACTGTGCGAGGAGATGTCCTGAATGTGAGGGTGTGCGCTTTTGTCATCACCGGGTTTGATCCAATATGGCCGACTTCCTGTACATTTTAGGGCAGGGCCATAATATCATTTTTGTCATGTCCCGACATGTTTCTATTTTTTGATGCGAGTCTCAGATTTTTCGGTCGACTTTTTTTCCGAGTCGGGCTCCCATAGGCCCAATGAAAATCAAAGTTTTGAGGTGGCGCTATCGAGTCGTCTTTCGTTATTTTTTTTCGTGGTCTTCAGTGACTATTAGAGCTTGGCGAGTTCTAATTTTTGACACCACTCACTGGCATGTCGGGGCGTGTTAACCACTTGATTTTTGCCATTTTCCCCGTTTCGGACGCGGTTTTAATGAGTCCCTCGCCGGGACGTTGTCTCCGGCTCGGGCCTAATAATAATAATAATGGAAATTTTTTTTTCAACCATTTTTTTTCTCCTAAACCATAAGTGCTACAGTCATGTGACATTCCTCACTTTGTGCCCCATCACAATTAAGGCTCCTGTGATTTTTTTCACAAGTCCACGACAAATAGCTTGCCTTCTACGAATTTTTTAAAATGAAATTTGAAGAGGGCGCTAGAGAGTCAATTTGTGAGATAAAGCCATGATTTGCATATCATTGTGTTCAGCTCACAAATGTCCATAAACGCTGTATTAGCGTTTTCCCAACAAAAAATGTGTGAACGAGACATATTTTATCGAAATATTCCAAAAATTGCAATTTTGTATAAAATTCACCCTGACCACACCCAAAGTCATATTCAAATATAATTGATGATCTTTAATCTCACATGGGTTTAGTGGGTTTTGGCCAAATTTGAAGTGTTTGTGATGAAAACTGTGCGAGGAGATGTCCTGAATGTGAGGGTGTGCGCTTTTGTCATCACCGGGTTTGATCCAATATGGCCGACTTCCTGTACATTTTAGGGCGGGGCCATAATTTCATTTTTGTCATGTCCCGACATGTTCTATTTTATGATGCGAGTTTCAGATTTTTACGTCGACTTTTTTCTGAGTCGGGCTCCCATAGGCCCCATGAAAATCAAAGTTTGAGGTGGCGCTACCGAGTCGTCTTTCGTTATTTTTTTTCGCGGTCTTCGGTGACAATTAGAGCTTGGCGAGTTCTAATTTTTGACACCACTCACTGGCATGTCGGGGCGTGTTAACCACTTGATTTTTGCCATTTTCCCCGTTTCGGACGCGGTTTTAATGAGTCCCTCGCCGGGACGTTGTCTCCGGCTCGGGCCTAATAATAATAATGGAAACTGATTTTCCACCCATTATTTTTCTCCTAAACCATAAAAGCTACAGTCATGTGACTTTCTCACATTGTGCCCCATCACAAATAAGGCCCCTGTGATTTTTTTCACAAGTCCACGACAAATCGATTGACTTGTACGAATTTTTGAAAATGAAATTTGAAGAGGGCGCTAGAGAGTCATTTTGTGAGATAAAGCCATGATTTGCATATCATTGTGTTCAGCTCCCAAATGTGCATAAAAGCTGTATTAGCGTTTTCCCAACAAAAAATGTGTGGACGAGAAATATTTTATTGAAATATTCCAAAAATTGCGATTTTGTATAAAATTCCCCATGACCACACCCAAAGTCATATTCAAATATAATTGATGTTCTTTAATCTCACATGGGTTTAGTGGGTTTTGGCCAAATTTGAAGTGTTTGTGATGAAAACTGTGTGAGGAGATGTCCTGAATGTGAGGGTGTGCGCTTTTGTCATCACCGGGTTTGATCCAATATGGCCGACTTCCTGTACATTTTAGGGCAGGGCCATAATATCATTTTTGTCATGTCCCGACATGTTCTATTTTTTGATGCGAGTCTCAGATTTTTCAGTCGACTTTTTTCCGAGTCGGGCTCCCATAGGCCCAATGAAAATCAAAGTTTGAGGTGGCGCTATCGAGTCGTCTTTCGTTATTTTTTTTCGCGGTCTTCGGTGACAATTAGAGCTTGGCGAGTTCTAATTTTTGACACCACTCACTGGCATGTCGGGGCGTGTTTAACCACTGATTTTTGCCATTTTCCCCGTTTCGGACGCGGGTTTTAATGAGTCCCTCGCCGGGACGTTGTCTCCGGCTCGGGCCTAATAATAATAAATACCCAATAAATGAGTGGCTGTGCACAGAACAGTATTTATAGCCATCCAAAGGAGCACTCCCTCAGCTGCTGTACTTACATTACACTTCTGTACTGTATCATGATTCAGTCCTAGGGCAAATCCTTGTAATTAAGACAAAGATGTAGTCTTTAAACCAGGGTTACCCAAACTAATTTCCTCAGCAAGCCAAAATCTAGTAATTATCGTGACAGGCCCACAAATAGCTACGTTAACTTATCATTCAATATATGAAATCTGTAACCGCATAATTTGGGGCTCAATATTTATCGTGCCTTTCACTGATACAATATATTTAAAAATTGGTTTACTGGGATTATCCTGGTTTGTGTCAGTCGCATTAAGTACTATCAATATTATTGTTTTAACCCTTGTGTTGTCCTGTCACAGCAGAACTAATTTATTTATCAAATTGATTGAAAATTGGGCCTGTTTACTTGATGATTTTTTATCAGTAATGAAAATTTGAAAAAAGTTTGACCCCAATTTGTTTCTGTTATAACTCAGCCATAAATAAACATATTTTTATAATTTTGGTTTTACCTTATATTTATATATTCAGTGCCAGAAGACCTTTTGACAGGTCCCATAACAGTGAAATTACATGACTGTACTTGACAAAAAATATTTGGTGAATTACAGGGTGAGAGGGGTCTAAATTTAGTGTGGGTGCTGTTTTTGAAAAATGTGAGATTTTTGAATTGGAGGAAAAAGTAATCTTGAAGTTCCAATGGCCAATACATTTCAGAGTTTGGCCTTTCATACAAACTTGATATACAAATACAGTAGACATTTCATAGGACCTCATTTACATGAATATTTGCTTGATCTTGCATTTTATATTTTTTTCATAGTTTAAGGACTCAAAACCTCTGCAGAAATCCAGTATTTACATATACCCAGATGTTTTTTTTCCTCACAACTCCACCTTTTTTTGGAAGAAGATACTTTTTGATTCAGATGTCTTCAAAAATCATTGAAAACAGTTTTGCATCTTAATTTATGAGCTTTGATGGAATTATTGAATGTTCGAAACCATTTGACTATTCCAGGAAACAGCTGATGACTAGCTCGTGTTTGGGGCCATTTATGGACAGTGGAACAAGGATTGTCAAAACAGGATCAGGTTTAACACAGAAATCAAATATCACTCTAAATATGTGACTGGAGCTTTAGAAGAACTAAAAACACACAGTTCAAACAGAGTCAGAACCTCCTACAGAGACTTGTACCTCCATAAGATGACATGTCCTCTGACAGACAGAGCCCAGGGCTCTATGCTGTTGAGTAGGGGTGTGCTAAAATATCGATACACCGATATGTATCGATATTATTAAAAAAAATCGATATAGTATCGATTCTTTGTTTCCTAGTATCGATATCGAGACGTTACTCTTTACGGGTGAAGAGAAGCGAGAAGCAAGAGAAACGACAATGTCAGAAAAAATGTTTCAACCGCCTTCCTCCCTCTAGTTAGAAACATGCATTAATCAAAAAGCACTTCATTGTGTTTTTTAATCTTCAATAAATGGAAGATAATGTTGTTTTTTTTTTGTTTTTTTTTGTGAAAATTGGGTTGACCATTTAAGTAAGGTTCAAGGCCTTTATTTTTTTCTGAATCGTATCGATTTGAAATATATCGTATCGAATCGTATCGAAATGACACTGTATCGAGATACGTATCGTGGACTGTGTATCGAGGTACGTATCGTATCGGCAGCTTCTTGGTGATACCCAGCCCTACTGTTGAGTGCAGTGAAGAAGGCTGACATCTGTGCAGCCAGTGACCACTCAAAGTGCTCAAGGGGTCCTTTTTGTTCACGTACTAAGAAATAAAATATAAATACAATTTTTTTTCATGTAAAATTTGAAAATTAACCTTAAACAATGCAAATAGTGTTAGTGTCTCCACCAGTCCCAGAGAGGGGATCATTGGAATGTTAGGCAAATTAGCCTAACATTCCAATGATCCCCTCTCTGGGATCATTGATCCCCTCTCTGGGATCATTGGAATTGGTAGGAGGTAAATTTTTATTTATTTTGTAATCTTTTGGAGAGATGTTTTGGCCATTTAGTCTAAATATATTGAATTACAACTCAATGATTTAAATTCAGCATTAGAGCGAGACAGCCAATTGAGTTTGAGTTGATCCATGATCATCTAACAGTCCTCTTGTTAAAGTGGATCATAGATGTAGTTGAATTTGAAATTTTACAAAATTGTAAGTAAATATGAATGCTTTGGAATTAAACAACTTCATGTTCAAATTGTGAATTATTTGAACTTCATTTGGAATAATTCAATTGGGCATTGATATTTTAGGTCAACTCAAATGTGATGTAGGGCAGTGAACAAGCTATAATCAGCCAATCAGAAGAGCTCGTTCAGCCACAGACTGTTACTGCCACGCTGCTCCACTGAGAGACACAGAAAATCTTTCCTGCCTGTCGCCATCAAACTTTTAAACTCCCTGCTGTAACCAATCACTTCAATACTCCAATACTCCAATACTCCAATATACCATTTGTACATAGATGTAAATAGTGTGTGATTTTGCTGAGATCTATTTATTTATTTATTAACACTGTTGACACTTTATTCTTATTGCACGAAATTTTATTCTTATTTAAATGACATTTTATTCTTATTCTTATTCTTAAATTTCTATCCTGTGGTTGTGGCATCTGTTAACTAAGAGAATTTCCCTTCGGGGATCAATAAAAGTGATTCTGATAAAATCTAAATGAATCCAATTGAATGAATTGATTAGATTGAGAAGGCGGGAGGAGTGAAAGTGAGTCTTTGCTTCTGGCTGTCAAACAGCAGGAACAGCGTGCCGCTCTGAGTCCCAGCTGCAGTCTTCGGCAAGTTGCAAGGCTGTTTGTGTGCATTTAAGAGGCAATTTATTCCACTCTGAGGGCAGCTCTCGATTGGCTACTCACGCCATCTTTAGCAAAAATAAAAGTTACTAGAGGTTTAGGAAAATATAGCTATTAAATATTTTTGAATCCAAGGAAAAATAAAGATTATGCCTTTGGCAGCATCAGAAGATGGCAAAAATCTGCAGTGTGTTGAAAAAAGAAACAAAGTGGAAAAAAACTAAAGAAGAACAAAAGACTAGAGAGCTACAAGCTGTTAGCGCAGTGGTTTTATGGCCGACTCTGTGGGTATAACTTTATGCAAATTATATGGATTCTTGCCCTTTGGGGTGTCTTTTGCGCTAATGTCTTATTCTATAGCTTAAAGTTTGATCCAGTCACATTTATACAACAATTAGAGATTACACAAGAATCACCGGTGTGATTAACCAAGGTTTACCGTTGATTCTCCTGCAATGAAGTCACAGCGTTAGCATGGAAGATACAATTTAGAGGGTGTAGCATTCGGCAAAATAGGCATCAATATAGAGTGATACACATACCTATCATTCAAAAAGTCAGTGTAACATTGTCCCATTTAGACAGATCATGTTAGCATGATACTGCATTTATCAGTACAATCTTGTAGGTAGGATTTTAACCAGTTCATCGTCTTCCCATTTGTCTGGCTGATAAGAGGAAGTGGGATATGCACGTGAATTATGGCTGTTTTACCAGACCAGTGGGTTTGTTTGTCAGCCAGACTTGATCAACACTGTGATGTGTCTGTCTTTGAACCCCCTGGGGTTAGTCATTGAGCATTTGAATTCACGGTGTCATCTGTCCAGTTGAAAATACAGACTCTGCACTGCTTTTGATGGTAGATTCCTTTAGTCCACCTGTAAAAAAGTGGGGGTTCCTACCAAATGCGCAGTCTCTCTCCCCCTACAGAAGTAAATGGCTTGTTGTGTGTCAAATTAAAAATGCAGTCTTTTGTATGTGTATACTATATATGTGTTGTGTACTGTGTATTGTTGTAGCTGGTTATGTTTCTCCTTTCAGCTGGAGGATCCCCTGGCTGCTTTCCCTGCCTTCAAGAAGTATGACAGAAATGGGTATGTCTCCTCTCAACACATGCCATGTCCAGCCTCTCTGCTCCCTCTGACTCTCCCTGTGCTTCCTCCTCTGCTTCCTCTGACTCCCTCTGTATTTCTCTCTGGTCTTTCTGACCTCCTCTGCCTCCCTCTGACCCCTGTGCCGTGTCCACCACAGGCTGAACCTGCAGATAGAGTGTCGGAGAGTGACCGCCCTGAACCCTTTGTCTGTGGAGTGGGCCTTCGAGCTGACCCGAGCCCAACATGCAGACTCTGTAAGCACACCACAACAACCTAGAAGCGCATACGTCATATACCTGGGAGAACTAGTGTCACAATGATATCAACTCAAACTTTGTTCCATGCATGGCACATAACCAAAGTGCTTTACAAACTACCGTAATTTCACGACCATAAGGCGCGGGTAAAAGTTGAGGACATCGTGGGAGCGATGGATGACAGACGGCGAACACAGCTTTACAAAGACTGGGAGGCAGCGCTGGGCGAGTTACGCCACGATTTGTGAATGGATTGTCGATGCTTGGGCTAACGTCTCTGCTTGCACTGTTCTTTGAGCTTTCGCAAAAGTCGGCATCGTTCACGTGAAGCGGTACTGCAACAAAACTGACTCTGATAGTGACGAGAGGGAACCTGGTGTATTTTTATAGAAATCTAGTGCAGCTGTTCATTTCAGATACAGAGGATGAAGACTTTGATGGCTTTGTGAATTAATAAAAAAAATGATGTGAGCACTTTGCTAAATACTTGAGTAAAGCAGAAACCGAACACAGTATGTGCTCTAAAAAGGCAAAGGAAGCAAAACTAACATGCATGTTTTAGCGTGCCTGCGCCCTAAGGCCCGGTGCGCCTTTTGTATGTGTTAAATGCAGAAAAAGCACCCGTAACTGAACTGCGCCTTATAATCTGGTGCGCCTTATGGCTGTGAAATTACAGTAAATTAATTTCCTCACACACACACATACCCGCACTTCTCCTGTCGCCCAGTGCTTCTTGTAGAAGGATTTCCCATGTGAGCGATAGGAGAAATGCTCCATCTTGGTTGATGATGTCTGTGCCTCATTTCAATGGCTCCTTGATCCAGTGTTGAACTGTTGGTTTCAGCTGCTATGACATGTGCCCCACCCCAGTCCATATTATTGTTCCATTTTAGGGCTGTCAAAAAATGTATACAGTACTTCAATACTAATCTATAATTAACTGGTATTGATACCAGATTCTCATTTAAACAAGTATTGATACTGGAGCCTGTAACTCAAGCTGCACAGATGCCACAACAACATTACCTTTCAGACAGCGTGGCAGAAAGAGGACATTGCCTAGAGACTTACTTATACAGCGTGAGTGTAAGCTCTTTAACAATATTTATAATTGCTGAGAGAAAAATTAAGGATTAGTTTATATATTTTACCCGCAGTAAAATCTGAGAACAAACTTGATGTCTCTTCCCCAAAAACTACAAGAATTTTACTTAAGTCAGTATCATTTAGTTCTTATTTTGGCTTAAAGCAGTGAGGAAAGCAGCACAAAGACCACAGTAGGAGCCAAGAGGCAGACAAGAGCCAAGCCCCCTTAGCTCCAGACACACATGAGGAACAGAGGCTGAATGCATCAATGTCTGATCAAGATACTGGATTAAGTGTGCTGTGTAATAGGAAATAAAACCTACTGTTTTTAAAGCCGGTATGTTGTACATTTACTAAGGTTAGATAGGGGTATCAAGAATTGATCTTTCTTGAACAGTTTTAAAAGACCACACGATTCTATTACTATATTACTACTGTTATTGTTTTCTACAGTCTAAAAATAGTGTTTTAACTTTATAGTACTGAAGTGGGTATCGAGTTTTGAGTCCCCTGTCGGTTCCTGTTTGTTTGTGTCAGGTATGAGCAGAGCGAGTGGGGCTGGAAAGAGCGTGAAAAGCGTGAGGAGATGAACGATGAGAGGGCGTGGTACCTACTGGCCCGTGATGCCGCAGATTCCGCCCCCGTGGCCTTCTCACACTTCCGATTTGATGTAGAGTGTGGAGACGAGGTGCTCTACTGGTGAGGCGGGCTCTCAGGGGTCCAGCGGGGGTCAGGTGTGCTGCTTTAACGGTGTGCACTAACCTCTGCTCTGTCCACAGTTATGAGGTGCAGCTGGAGAGCAGAGTGCGGAGGAAAGGACTGGGCAAATTCCTCATCCAGATCCTACAGCTCATTGCAAACAGGTAACACATGTGTCGCATTAGAAAATCAGTCATCAATCTAGTGTGTTGTAGTTAATAATTACAGTGCTTTATTAGCTTTATTAGTCTTGTATAGCACTTTTAAGATGAGCACATTTATTTGTCCAACAATGAAGAAATGTCAGTGTTGCAACAGCGGAGGAAAAAAAGAATGTAAGAAATAAAAGGTTTAATAGAAATATAGTTATGTATATTTACATACATACGATACTTTTATCGCTTTAACTCAAAAAATCACAATTAATTATTTTGTCGAGCGTTAACGCAGGTCACGTGTATCAGTCAAAAAACGCAGGATCAAAGAGCCCCACTCAGTCCACTCAGCATGTACACACATACGGAGGAGGTTCACTGTGTTTATGCACTGGACTTAAGGAAGGGAGACCTGCTGTACAAACAGTGTGACAGAGAGGAATCCAAGCACCGTCTCAGTTAAACTTTTCTAAAAGAATCAATGATCATGGACAAACTGCCCGCTAAAGTCTGCAAACCGAGAGTGAATGTAGTAAGGAGTAAATGCATGATCCAGCATGCGCGTAGAGGCATTAGAGGTTGATCAGCGGCAATGTGCTGAGTGTACTGCTCGTGTATATCATTTTTATTTTGAAAACCAGAAATATTAAAATCCCACATGTTTAGTAACTAGTGAACTGGTTTGAACTAGGATTGAACCAGAACTAAATGAGGTCTAAATAAGACTGACCTCAACCAGATCTGAATCAGGACTAAAGCAAGACTAAGCCAGAGCATGGATTTGCTCTTTGGCATGGGTTGGCTTAATGGCAAACAACTTCAAGGCAAACGGCTCTGGACCCCAAAGCCAAAGCGCCTCTGGTCACACAGCAGCACATGGAAACATTACTAGCTCTCTGTGTGGCCTTAGGCCTCTGCTGCTAATTGCGTCTTGCCTACTCAAAGGCCTTGGAATGGCTTCACCAGAGCTGTCAGAGGATAAGTGTTGTGCATGGAACACCTGGATGACATTTGGATTTGAAGTGCCTGTGTCTTGTCTTTCAGCACACAGATGAAGAAGGTGATGCTGACTGTTTTCAAACATAACCTGGGAGCGTACCAGTTCTTCAGAGAAGCGCTCCAGTGAGTACAGCTTCTGTTGAGACTCAGTCCAACTATGCACCTGTGCCACTGGATCCAATCTAAAGTGTGTCATTTTCAGGTTTGAGATCGATGAGACGTCTCCCAGTATGTCGGGCTGCTGTGGGGATGACTGCTCCTTCCTACGAAATCCTGAGCCGGAGGACCAAACATGGGGAGGCGTCGGCCGGCCACACCCACGGGGGTGGGCACTGCGGCGGCTGCTGTCATTGAGGCTCTTCTGATTGGCTCGTCTTAAGTCCTCCCGTGAGTGTGAGGAGTGAGTGCAGACATAGACAGCAATCTGGAGCAGCAGCCTTTGTTTCATGACTTGGTTTAGTCTTTTCTTTAATCCCAGTTAGCGTCTTTAGCTAGTGCTGCTCCTCTCCACCCTCTTCACCCAGACGGTTTCAGAGAGCACTGGTACAGCTGGGACTGCAGGGCCCTGTCCCCACATGGACATCTGTCCTCATAACTCATTTTACAGAAGAAGCTCCGTGGATGTGACTTTTGCATATTTGTACAAATACATTTTGGGAGATGGTAATAATGATGTGTTAACCCAAGCATTATGTCTTAAGTTTGATTTTCAAATGCATACAATCAGATGTTGAATCCAAAAAGTCAGTATTGGACTGGTCACATGACGCAGTGCCGACGTGCCCTGTTTGACCCTGAGCTCCTCACACTGAGGCACACACATGTACAGTCTATATTTATTGAGAAAATGGCCATCATCAGTTTGCTTCCATTTACAGCCTTCATTTGAAATGTGCTCATTCCTTTGTAAACATTTACTCTCATGATTCCACTCCCCTGGGAATGCTTGCTCTGCTCTGCCCTGTACCCCCCTCTCCTCTCTTACTCTTCTCTCTCCCTTTTACACTTTTTGGCTCCTTTATTTGGTTTGTAAGAGAGGTGCCACAGCCCATGCTATTGTACCAAGCTTGTGTGCATGTCCTAAGCCCATTTTAAGAGTAGAGATAGACTTTGGTACACATTGACAACACATTAATTACACACATTAATAACAGGACTCATGCAGGAGGTGGTGCGGCCGCTCTCCAGTGCCCGCTCATGACACTCTCAGGATAACGCTCCACTTTCCAACCTCAGCTGTTTTTATTTGAGTTTAAAAGCCTTATCTATACACAATCAATTAGTTGTACATGGAAATTGCCCAATGCCTTTTTAACATGTGTCCGAGCTAAGACAGAATTGTTGCTTTTATTTGAACTCTTTTTTAATGACCAAATGGCTCCTGCGTTGTGTGTATAGTGTTTTTTGTTGGCCTTGTTGAATCTGAGCTCTTTGTTTTTGGAGTCCAGCGCATAAATCCACAAAAGGGATGTTCTGCCTTGTCAGTGTTTGATTTGTTCAAATAAAGGAAAGTTATTTGACTTTTCAAACAGTTTGTAACATTTTATTTTCATGAAGTGTATATTGTCTTTGAAAATGTTGGTGTTCACCTGCTAAACCACTTACAGCCAAGCTACATCTATATTAAATGCAATGTTTTATATAAAGCAGAGGTGGCGGAGTAGCCAAAAAAAATGTAAACGGTAACATTACTTCAAAATAATATAAATCAAGTAGAAGTACAAAATAGTAGCCCAAGAAATTAAGAGTAAAAAGTATTTTGGAAAAGTAACTTGGAGTAACTCTCGGGATATAACAAATGATTTATAATTTCAGGTTAATGTAGTTCGAGGGACAAAACGTTAAAGAATGCACAAAATCTGGTGTTTTCAAAGGATAGACAAAAATGAAGACAAACTAAATACATGAGGAAGGCGTGCAAGAAACGCAAATGTTTTCAAATCAATTTCATATTGTCAATATAAAGCTTTTGTCACTTGTAGACTTACTCCCAGTGTGAGCAAGAGACCAAAGCTTTACTGTTGCTTTAATTTAAAAATCATAATGCATAATACTCAAAGTATGATGTAAAGTATGCTGCTAAAAAGTACTGCGAAAAGTACAATTTCTTTAAAAAAGTTACTTAAGTATTACCCCCATGGCGCGTATATATAGCCAACTTTTTATAAAACCTTCATATATAATTAAATCCATTGTTTTATATGAAGCTGTATTCAGCCATTACATGTTATTTTGGGCAGGGTTCAAGAACCATAGAGAGAAAAAAAATACGTGAGTTATCGGAACGCCTCTCCAACACACGCGCTCTGTGTGACGCTTTTTCCGGGGGGGTGCACCACAGCGGAAAAACGGCTGTGTTGCCTATAAACCCGTCCCTGGCTTAGTCTGTTTGGCACACAGTCTGATGCTGCTCTGACTGTGAGTGGATGCAGCGATGCTTGTGCGGTTGAGGGGACACAAATCGGTCCGTGATGAGCTAATCCGTGCGCTGACCCGAATGTCTGCAGTAAGTCGCATACCCTGGCTGTGGATACTTGACATGATTAATCATTATCAAGGGAGGATTCAAATTCA
>JAIEZT010000107.1:9187756-9227756 GCA_019594935.1 Periophthalmus modestus
AGAATAAGCTTGATATAAGTGGTCATGCTACTAAATTTCAAACTCCTTTGATACTAAAGAATAGACTCGATACTCGAGACTCAATACCAATTCTGATACTACGATGATAATTTTAAAAACTCCTTATTTAGACAATAAAATGTGACTGAAAAACATTAAATCAAAGTACTTCCTTTTATTTATCAGTGTGGTATATCTGTGTAATTCCTCTGTCGTCCCAGCAGGTTCATAGTGGTTCATGTGCATATACTAGTCTATGTGTTCTTATACTGTTGTGAGCAACTGTTGTCCAGAAGGATCAAGTAAGGAGCACGTAAAAAAGTCACATTCACAGGACCAAAGGTATCTTTCCTAAATAGCTTTAGAACGATCTTGAGCTGTATTAGAACAAGTATGAGACCACATACACTATATACGCCCATGACCCCCTATGGAAACTACCTGATTGTTAGATGAAATGAAAAGACCAAATGGGCTGATTGGACTAGATTGACTAGCTGTTAGATAAGAGACAGCCCATATAGGCAGACCGCTACACACTAGAATTTCAAGTTTTGTCAGCGTTGTTAATGAAGGTGCAGAGAAGATAAAGGATCAGGAATGTTCTCTCTCAGGAGGGGCAGATGCAGACAAGAGATATCGAAGGATCTACAGTCAGTCATGGGCAGTGACAAGAATTGTACCCTAGGAGTTACTGATGATACACCTTGTATTTTATTTTATACTACAGAGATAAACATTTCCTCTACATGACCATCATAAATCACTGTAATTGTGGACTTGCTCGTTGGAGACTTTAGATGTGACTGGATCAAACTGACTCAGACTTGGGTCTGGTCTTGGATTTTAGCCCTGTGACATGAGACGACTTGATGCTTTTCCTTTCCCCTCTTCTCTATTTGTCAAATCAGTTTTCCAAATCAAATAAATTGCAAAATACAGCTGTATTTGATACTCAAGCTCAAAGCAGAGGACTTGACCTTGACTTGGACTTCTGGGCCACTGACTCAGGACTTGACTTGGACTAGAGGTCAAGAAATTTGCAAATTTGCTAAATTTTGTTAATTGTTTTGTGTTGTTAATTATAAGTGTTGAAAGACATGGTTCTAGTTTGCTTCTTTAAAGATAAGCTCTGAAAGTACCACTGATGCTCAATTATAGAGAGAATAGTCTAGGCTGTAGAGTAGGGGTCTTTCAGTCGATTAATCACTCAATGAGTCCTAGTCAGATAAAACCTGCATTAGTTGACGAACCATTTTATTTAGATTATAAGGATTTATACAGGACACACAGCAATGAGAAGTTAGTGAGTTAGCTGAAGATTTGCTATTTTTGGTATATATTATTTGGTTATATGTAAAGAGGCATATTGACCTCCAGATTCACAAATTTAATCTGTCTTTATATAGATAAACTGATTACTAGTACTTTTCACTGCATACATAGTAGTTTTTAGGCTGAACTCCCGTGCAGGTATAGTCTTGTGAGTGCAGTTGGGTCAAATACATAGAGATATGTAATAGTTTTGAGAACTTTTGCCAAGCCCCCCTTTTTAGTCGCCTAATCAATTGGCAGTGCATGTCTATAGTCCCACCAAGAATTTCTTTAGTAGATGACAGTCCTAGAAAAAAACATGTTTTTATGTATAGATATGTTCTTTTGAGAAGAAGCATCAAGTTGTCTCATGTCACAGGCTCTGAGTCCAAGTCGAGTCTCAAGTCTGAAATGGTGACTTGAAAAATAAGCAATTAAATATTGCTCAAACATGAAGCATGAATCACTCTAAATACAGAGGTAAATGAGAAAGAGAAACAAATATAACATGGTTAAAAGCTCTGAAAAGTTGATTTTGCAGAATAGTTCTGCTTTAAAAGTGTTATCTGACCATATAGGTAATAGTAATATTTCATCTTTTGAAGTTTTTTTTACAGATTTGCATGTGAGTCGTCTATAGTAAACATGAGTTACATAAGAGACTGGAGCTATGCCAATACACTGCGGCTTCTGTGTCTCGTTCACACCCGGGTTTTAAGTGTATTTGACTCATCTGATACTTTTGCAGCACGTCACCATGAAAAATATAATCATGATGCACTGTGTAGTAAAAGTATTATGCCTACAGGGTATAGCATTACAGTTTTGGATTTGACAACGCTTTTGGTTTTCTGTTAATATAGTTAGATAGGCATTTCTGACAGCCCACTTGCCAATCTCTTGCAGCACACAACCCCCTTTTTAGCACTTTTTCCCGGGTGTCCCAACTGTTTTCATGGAGTGCAGAGTACTTGTAGTGAAGGGTCAGATTGATGGTCAATACAGTGAATCAGATGGATGCTATTCAGTTATGGCGGAGACACTGTGCCTTTTAACTGGTTAGATTTCGCATTTCACTAAAACAAAGTTAACATTATTGTATTTAGGATTTTACTAAAAATATTGTCTAGTTTTTCTATATTTTTTTTATTGATTTTGATAAGGTTTATAATTTTACTTCTCGTTTGGACACGAGTAGCAGATTTGACATTCTATAATTGTTACCTAGTAACCACAGTGTAAACAAGATGAGAACAAGAACAAGAGATTTATGCAAAACTTGCATAAAATACACAATATGTAATAAAATGCCTTCCTTGTGTGTAAATTATTTTTTAATTTTGAATGTTTTCTGTGTTGATGACATAGGTAGAAGGATTCTGTTTTAGAACCCAGTGCTTTCTGTATTTTTTACTTTTAATTTCAAACTACAAACTGCCACTTAGTTGATGTAAAAATATGATAAATATTCACCACTGGTACTATTCCACCAAATCAAGTCAAAATTACAAAAACATGACAACCTGTCATATGCACTTAAAGGTTTGAAACATTCATGAATGAGAGAGAGAGCAAGTGAATGAGAGAGGCGACAGGAAATCACAGAGTGTGGTCAGTCTTATCTCCAACTCAAACATGGAGGAGCAGATGTTCCCCAAACACTCATGGACTTTAGCCTCACCGTGGAGCTTCTCACAGGAGCAGCTCTCTGCTCATACTGATAGGTGCCATTATGTCATCATGTCTTATCTCTGTGGACTACACATCTGTGCTCTGCCCTAGAGGTCACCAGAACCACTAAAATCTTTATATTTAAAGATCTAAGCCAAATGTGAATTTAAAACCAGGAGTGAACCAGGGAGTAAACCAGGTCTAAACCAGGTCTGAACCAGGAGAGAACCAGGGACTAACCCAGGTCTAAACCAGAATTGAACCAGGACTTAACCAGGACTAAATAAAGACTTATGGAGCCATTGTATCATGAGAATACATCCACATATCTGTACTTTAGAAACACTGCATAACATATGATCTAATTTTTTAAACAAATTAGATCAGAGATTAAAATCGCATTCATTTTCTAAAGTAACTATTTTGGTTTCTCTTCCCACTGTGAGTAATGTCATATTATGTTTTACCTTATACGTCTACTGTCATTTAATTTTAAAGTAGCAGTACTTTGTTGAGTACAAGTTTGGAGCACACCTGTGCTTCCATAATAAATGTCAATGTTGGAATACACATTATATATATTTTTAAATAATGGTCTTACCGTGCTCCTGTGTGCTGCTCCTCAGCTTCGGTGAGTTCTGTTCCTGGGCCCTCCTCCCAGATTCATACTTACTAAGAGAGCCCGCCCACCTGTACACTAACTCTGCCTACAAGCCTAATGACCCTGCCCATCAGATCACTCACCCCACCCACAAATCTCACACACGCATGCATGCTCGGTTTCCTCTTGGGGACATTACTTGACTTCCATTCATTTCCTAGAGACTGATCCTAATCATAGTCACTACTTGCTTAACCTTAAAGGGCTTATATTACACCATTTCAGATTTATGTTATAATGTTGTTTTCTCATCACAAACATACCTGGTTGTTGTGGTGTGTTTTGTTTCATTCACACAAACCCTACATATTTAATCTGTGTTCTTTTCTTAAACTGAAAACACTCAGTTCCTCCTTGTGATGTCATTAAGGGGTAATAGAGTAAGTGCTCCACTGGGTTCTTAAACTTCATACACTTCACTAGAACAATTTTGATAATTTCAGCTCAGATTTGCCTAACTTTGAAGTTACAGCTATTGTTTTTTAGCCTCATTGAACTGAAACTGCTTCATTAAACCACTTCACTAACAATCTCAAGCATACAAAACGTAAAACAAAAATATTCAAATAATAAAACAACAATTTATTCTAGAGTACTGGCAATTAAAGCAGTTCAACTGAAGCTAAAAATAGTTGTTAACCTTAAGATTACCACTAATTGACATCACAAGGTGAAACGGAGCATTTAGTGTTTTGGGAAGACAGAGAGCCTAATAATCCAGGATTAGTCAAACATGTGTGAATGAAACAAAACACAATTCCAGGTATGTTTTTTGGGGTGGTAACAACATTAACATGACTAAAAGCTCATATGAGTCAGTTTTGCTTTATATAGGACCTATAGTGGAACTAAACACTAAATCCACTTTTTGGCAATTTAGTGCAAACTAGGTAAATATGCAGATTTCTGGTCAAAAACTTAAAAAAATTGAGCATGTCCTGGCTCCAAAGGACTCTGCATTTTTAAGTACTACATGACATCACACAGGACTGGTCTTCTTAGAGTCAGGTGCACCTGCCTGAGTTTTTGAAGTGTGCATACCAATTAGATCAATCACACTGTTTCTCATTTGTTCAGACCCTCACTCTCCCCTTTAGTCTTTCAGGTACTGCAGAGTTTACCTGCCAAATTTGAAATTTGGTGGCGGGCAGAGATTAGGTGTTTAGGTTAACCTAAAACAGCGTTTCTGAAACCGTGGTAACTCCTTCAGGTAGTACTTGGACAGCACTTCAGTTTGTCATTTTGCCTGATTTAGTTTGTCATGATATGTATAATTTCTTGTTTATAACTACAGTAAAAATAATGCAGTCCATTTTTAGACCTGATTTAGCCCTAGATTAGACCTGGAATAGTCCTGTTAAAGACCTGTTTTAGATCTGGTGGTACTCGAAAAACCAAATCTTTTTTTTTTTTTGTTGTTGATACTTACTGTGAAATGTTTGAGAGCCACTTACTTAAACCTGTTGTAACCCATATCCATGTTGTTTGTCCCCATAAGAGAGGCAGATCCCCATAATGTGAGTGTATGTACAGATTTGAGTCATGATGATGATGATGATGTCACTGGCCCATGCCCGAACATGTATACACAGACATAGCGTGCACGGAGCTGCGCTAACTCAGAGTACAGTCATGAGAGCAATCTGGTTTCTGAAATGAAGGGGGATGGGAGGGCATCTGACACACTAGGGTATAGTTGTGTCCGCATGACTTAAATGAGTGTGAAAGAGAAAGAAAAAGAGGAAGTGTGACAGCTCTGATACATGATCATGTGTTTGATTACAGTCACTATGTCCCTGTCAGCACCCTCTGACAGACAGTCCACTGCATGTCCCCTGTGTCAGATGCTGTGTGCCGTTCTCCTTTATCCCTTTGTGTCAGATGCCCTCCCATCCTCTTATATCACTGTGAGATGCCCTCCCATCCTCCTATAACCCTCTGTCAGATACCCTCCGGTCCTCCTTTATTCCTATAAGTTAGATGCATTCCCATCCTCTTTTATCCCTGTGTGTCAGACACCATCCCATCCTCCATAAATAATTGTCAAATTCATGTTAGATATTTGTGATAAAAATACCACAACAGCCCATGCCACTCATCTGATTGTGTGTCATCATCATGTTCTTCAATCTGAAAACCCACATGTTTATCATTCATTCGTCTCCCCATATACTCCTTTTGTTGTTCAGGGTTGCTATAGTGACAGCTTGACTGGGTTGTTGTCAGTAATACCACTTGGGTGACACAGGAGGGTGACACAGGAGGGTGGGTGACAGAGGAGGAGGGGTGACACAGGTGGGTGGGTGCCACAGGTGAGAGCAGGGTAGTCAGTTGGTCTGTCTGATCCAACATGGCTGTTTGTGCTTCTCATTACCGATAACTTGTGTGAGGTAGACTCTCACCTTTATGCACATGTACTTATATGGTCACCTGTTCTGTGCTGTGATTGGCTGTCCCCTGAAGCATCATCATTTTCCAGGGTTATGGCCCACAGTCAGCTCAAGGAAAAGGTGAGGTGGGCCCCGGGGCCCTCGAGAACACATGTGCAGCTGGATCTGCCTCAGAGGTGACTCACTGCACCAATCACTGCTCTGAGGAGACTTTTTACAACCAGCTGAAATATAGTGCCTTTTATGAGGCTGAGCGAGACAGGAAGAGTAGGCCTACAGTGGGCCTATGAACAGAGAATTCAACATTATCTCATTAGTGATTTCAGTCTGATGTCTTGCCTTAAAGGGCCCATATTTTGCTATTTTCTGATCTCTGTTATGTTGTTTCCTCATCATAAACATTCCTGGAGTTGTGTTTTGTTTGATTCACATTTAACACACAAATCCAGCATATTTAGACTATGTTGGAACACTATGTTTTTAAACTCCATACACCTGATGGGATCTGCAGTAGCTTCATTAGTGGGATGCACACTGATTGTGTTGTAATGATGCTCTGAAGGGGAAGGGACTTGGCATGGGGAGCAAAAGGAGGGGAGACTCAGAGCATCAAAAACTAAAGTGAAACTTTTAAAACATGTTAATGTTATTTTTGGGCAATATAGCTTTTTAAAAACAATGTTAACATGGTGATGTTACATGTTAGCAGTTAATACAGCACAGAAGTAAAATACCCCTTTTTAAAAACTGTTGTCATTATCTCCGACATAAACTGTACTTATAGACCGAGAGTAAGGCTTATATCATTTTGGTGTAATTTTAGTAATAAATTATAATAATGATACAATTTGAGCTCTTAACACAATGTTTAGGTAGGTTTATTCACAGACTCATTTGGCACAAAAATATTTACAGAATTCAAAATCTTCCATAAATAAGACATAAAACAAATGGAGAGACAGGCAAGGCAGCAGGTACAAAACAAGAAGCATTCACAGCCAATCAACACACAGCTCCAGTAATGTGACCGGTCTCAACTTCTCTGCAAGCCTTGAGAAGAACTAGAGCATTTATGCTTTATGGCAGGAAGCTGGAACTCTTTGTCTATTTACCAAGTATATGAAGGTATTACTTTTAAACATAATTATGGTGTCTGAACAATTATCTTAAAGCATAATTTGATTCATTCATAAAAAACAACACTTGATTAACAGAGGTGGGTAGTACACAGTTACATTTACTTGAGTAACTTTTGAAAGAAATTGTACTTTTCACGGTACTTTTGAAGCATTGTACATTCACTAGTTGAGTCTTATTTTTTATTGAAGTAACAGTACTCTTACTTGTGTTGGTTACTATCCCACTGTAAGTCTAGTGACAAAAGCTTTATGTTGACAATATGAAATTATTTGAATATTAGTGTTTCTTGCACCGCTCCTTTAGATATGATTTTGTTTGT
The DNA here is from genome assembly GCA_019594935.1 of Periophthalmus modestus. NCBI lineage: Eukaryota > Metazoa > Chordata > Actinopteri > Gobiiformes > Gobiidae > Periophthalmus > Periophthalmus modestus. Next base: position 9,195,252 of record JAIEZT010000107.1, read on the forward strand.
CTTCATTTTTGAGTGTGTCCTTTCAAAATACCAGCATTATTTAATGTTTTGTGCTTAAAATTACATTAACTGCAAATTATAAATCAGATGTACAGTTACAAGTAAGACACATTAAATCATACAAAGTCAGTTGGATGTCAGCTGCGGTAACATATTACATCATTATTTAAAGGTGCACCACGCAACCCCACTCATGGAGATATTATCGATTTGTGTGTAATGTTTTACTGTATGGCATTAAACTTCTCCACCCTGCATGCACTCAATTACACGCATTTCTGTTGCTGAACAGTGTGTCGTAGGTCCTTGTCAATATCTGATGCCTCGTCTGATCTCTGAGGCCAAGTCGGGCGAGACCTGGTTAGTACTTGGCTGGGAGACCATGGGGTATATCAAGAGCCAGAGAAGGGTGCTATTGGCTCTAGTCTAGTGCATTCTATTGTCGTGTCCTTAGGCACTTCAACCGCATCTCCTAGTGCGCATGTGATAAGCATGTGTGTTGGTGGTGGTCAGAGGCTATCACCACCAATAATAGTATCTTACCACCACTGAGTGAATAATGCATGTGATTGTAACGCTGTATTGTATGCATTCCAAAACATAGATTCTTACTAGATCAACTTTCCAGAGATCTGACATATAACTTGCCGTCTGCTTGTTTTCAAGGAGCTAGAGGACAATGTTTAATGTGTTGCCAGCATGTTATTTTAGCACTGTAATTTTATTGTATTATTGTGTTTCAGATGACATCACAACATTCAAAATGTCAATAATATTTGATACAGATGGGGGCAGTTAAAATGAATAAAGTTAAAATGCAAGTTTTCATTGTAATATAGCAAGTCCATGGCTCTAGTCACTGATAAAAAGGATCAGGCTACCAATAGCACCAATGCAAATGACAATATTTATTGTTTTCATACAGCTAGTATTAATTATCCACTGTTTTTATTGTAAATATTTATTTGGCCCGTGACCTGGACATCATCTATCAGGTGATCCCCGTCCTGGTGCAATAAACATGCCCAATCAGTCAATTGTATTGTGGAGATGCAGCCATCAGACTTGTGTCTGTGCTGCCTTTGGGACATGGTTGGCTGTAAAAGTTGCCAAGATTTGTTATTTTTATGCTCTGTTAATTAATCCCAAATTATCTATACACAAATACAATTTTGTATTGTTTTATCAGAGCTCTTCATGTTGCACTGAAATAAATGGCAAAATGGATATCATCATTTGAAGATTGCAAAAAATGCCATACTGTAGAACATTACAAAAAATAACATTACAACTGTTCTCTTGTGCAAAAGCTTGTAATACTTTGAAGGAACACCAAAAGATCTAAATTACTATTAATTGCTATATTCGGCATAGTGACCCTGGAGGTCATAAGCTGGAGATGCAGGCTGTACTCTTCTGAATGTCCTAAAGCAGGGGTGTCCAAACTATGACCCGGGGGCCAAATGCGGCTCTCAGACCAGTTTTTATTGGCCCTCAGGCCTCCTGCTAAACCAGCCCAATTGATCATAAGCAGTACTTTTAACAGCAAATTAAACTATTTCTACCACTATAACCTCAAAAATCACATTACATTGTGATACAGACCAACAATGACTGTTTCAAGCCTTATTAACACACAGCAGCTCTGTCAAAGCTGTGGAAAAAGCACCGCACTGCATTGATCGATGGTCTGTGGCCCTCCACTTCAAATATGTTTTGAGATGTGCCCCTCAATAAAAAAAGTTTGGGTACCTCTGTTCTAAGGGAATAGTGCATCAGTGACACACTGTATGTGAGAGGATCTATGTGTCTGTGATTAGGCCTGTCACGATAACAAATTCTGAAGAGCGATATATTGCTGAAGTAAATATAGATAGTAATTGATAATACTGAAACCAAACCATAAAGCAGAATTATGCCCCAAAAAGCAAACAATATTATAGACAATATTAAAAACATGAGTGGAAATAAATAAATAAATAGCAGAATGCAACACTTAATTACTTTGTATCTATAATGAGTCATAGAAGTTATTTATTCAACCCTCTACAGCTGAAATCTTATCATAGTACGGGAAATAGTTCCCTCCAGGGAAAGACAAAGACGAAGTCCCCACGATGAATACTGGCCCCCAAAAATTATTGTTCCATCAGTAATATATTGAACTATAAGTCGATATAGAAATTATCGTAACAGGCCTAACTGCATGTGATAAGATTTATGAGTTACAATCACATTAATGTTCTCTCATACAAGCAGAAGTGCCCCCTGGAGGCACACTCTAGAAATACACTACAGCAGACAGGACATTCACATTTGACTCACACCCCACACATATAATCCTTTTGCTCACTGCTCACTGCTGCTTGGGCATTTTAACACACAAAAACATAAAAATTGTCTGTACCAAATGGCTACATTGTATCTGCATTTTTGCATATTTTAATACAACACCTATTTAGTACACGTTACGGTTTGCTGCAAGATTGTGTCCAATGCTCAGCCCACGAGCTGAAAACATAGACAGCAAAGGGAGGGGAGATTCAGAGTGTCAAAAAGGGAAAGTTTATAAGTTAAACTTATAAAACATATTTATACAAATAAAAGGTATGGTGATCTAAATATGTGTTGCTTGTTAATACCTAGTAGAAGTAAAATACCCTCTTTAAAAAGACTTGCTTTTTGAGATTAATTCCATCCTAAAATTCAGAACACAACAGTTGCCGTTAGCTGCAGAGGAGAAACATGAAGCTGAATGCTCATAGACAAATTCAGTGTTTGCTAGCTTAACAGTTCTAGTGATAATCTGCGATACCATCAGTAATCCACATACCGATCCATACAACTATTGTTCAGGCTTGTAAAGTCTGCTCTTCTGTTCATTTCTCCAGCTCTTCAGCAGTAGGAGTAGGAAGAGCTATAGCAGCAGCAAAGCCAGCAGGATGTTTGGGTCAGACCTCCACAGCTGGGTCTGAGCCCAGCCCCTGAGCCTGCAGGGCCTCCTCTCTCTTCATCTTGGGCTTCTCTGTGCGTGTGTGCCACACCAGAACCTGCACAGGAGGAGCACAAGTTAGATGTGCTAAGGCAACATACTCTCAAACAGAACATCAAAAGACTACAATTTGTGAGCTCCCAAAATCTAAGAAAAAATTTATTTCACACATGAATCAAATAGGCAGAAAGGCCTCAAGAAAAAAAGTCTGTATGAATAAGCCTATATAGAGACACCCTACGTATCCTGGCGTGACTGATTTTACAGAGCACATACATTACATATTGCAAAAGCAGTGTTGACATATTTGCTATTCTGACAAGTATAAAATACTGTCAAACTCAGTCTGTTATTCGGTAAGGTGCACAAAAAATGTGTACAAAAAAAAAAAAAAAAGGAATATTGGTTTTAGACAAAAGAAAAAAAGGCTCTATTGGCGTGAGATTTATATGTGTGAACTCCAATGGCAGACTGCACTAAGCCAGTCCCAGACAACAGGACTAAGGGTTCTGAGTGACATGAATAAAAGAGCACAGGCAAACACCAAAAGTTTGAGAGTTTTGAGGCCTGTTACGGCCCAGGCTTTCAGCTCCTCCTATAGCCATAAACATCAACTCCCTGCAACTGATCCCTGTTTTCCTATCCAAGATTTTAAATCACAGGCCTCTCCTGCGATTGGTGAACTGCTCACAAGCCGGCATCTGATTGGATCCTGGGCCCTGTGTGTGACTGGTGCAACATCCCAGAGCCTGGCTACTCCTGGGTCTCCACCTGTGGCAGCCACTCTTTAAATGGACCCGCCCCCTGCCACTCCTGGCTGCTGCATACTGTCAGGAACAGCATTCCACGTTTGCTATGCGTCTGTGTGATACTTGTATCTTTGATTAATTGAGACATTCGTAGGCCTTCGCTTAGTTCAGAGACTGTTTGTTTAGTGTTATTGTGACCACTTTCTAATAACCTTTCAGTTTATCCTTAAAGATTATCCTGTCCCACAGAATAAAACTATAATGAAAAGAACAATATCTGAAAAAATGCATTGTAACATTCAAAAGAAACAATAGAGCCAGTATTTAGGACCATGTCATTTGACTCTGAAAACAGCTTTAGCCCATCTATGTATGACCAGTTTGCTGACAGATCTATGTACGCCCTGAAAACTGCTCTTGATACTGTAGCTCCCCTAAAACAGAAGGATGTTAGGCCCAGACCTCCTGCCCCTGGTACAATGAAGAACTGCGCTCACTCAAACAAAAGGTCAGAAAATTAGAGAGGTCACGGGCGCTACTCCCGCTCTGAGCAATCACTAAAGGCATGGAAAATCTGCCTTTTGACTTATAAGAAGGCTCTGCGGAAGTCCCAAACCAGATATTTTTCAAATTTAATTGAAGTAAACAAAAACAACAGCAGGTTTCTGTTCAGCACTGTAGCCAGGCTGACAAACTGCCACAGCGCAGTTGAACCCTCAATCCCTGCTACTCTTACCTGCAATGACTTTCTTAATTTCTTTAACAACAAAATCACAGAAATTAGAGATAAATTGAACAAAATGACTCCTACAGTCAGTATTGAGCAAGCCCAGGCTGTAAAACTAATGTCCCACATAAATCCACCAGTGACATTAGACAGGTTTACTGCTGTTGACCACGCAGAGATAACTTCAGCCTTTATGTCCTCAAAAACATCAACTTGTATCTTAGACCCTATACCAACCAGACTCCTCAAAGAAATCCTCCCTCTAATTATAGATCCTGTCCTTAATATAATAAATACCTCATTAGAAAATGGCTATGTCCCCCAGTCCTTCAAATATGCAGTGATTAAACCGCTTCTGAAAAAACCTAATCTCGAACCTGATATTTTAGCCAACTATAGGCCCATCTCTAATCTCCCCTTTGTCTCAAAAATCCTTGAAAAAATTGTAGTTAAGCAGCTTTATCGCCACCTACAGGCTAAATAATTTATTTGAAACTTTTCAATCAGGTTTCAGACCTCACCACAGCACAGAAACTGCACTACTTAAAGTCACAAATGACTTGTTATTAGCTGCTGACAATGGACTAGTCTCAGTCCTGGTTCTGTTGGACCTCAGTGCAGCGTTTGACACCATCGACCACAATATTCTACTACAGAGATTAGAATGTGACATAGGTGTCCGAGAGGGGCAGCCCTCAGCTGGTTTAAATCCTACCTGTCTGATAGGTACCAGTTTGTTAATGTAAATCAGAGCTCCTCTCCATGTTCTAAAGTAGCCTATGGTGTGCCACAGGGTTCTGTACTGGGTCCAATCCTGTTCACACTCTATATGTTGCCGTTAGGTAATATCATCAGAAAACATGGCATTAACTTCCACTGCTATGCTGATGACACACAGCTGTACTTGTCAATGAAACCAGATCAGTCTGATCGAGTGGACAGACTTAGTGCCTGTGTGAAGGACATAAAAACCTGGATGACACTTAATTATCTGCTTCTTAACCCAGAAAAAAACAGAGGTCATTACTCTAGGCCCCAAAAGCCCGAGTTTTTGACCAGAAAGTCACTTTGGACAGTGTCAGTATTGCCTCCAGTTCTACTGTAAGGAACCTTGGAGTCTTGTTTGACCAAGAGCTCTCGTTCAAACCACATATAAACCAATCCTGTAGAACAGCTTTCTTTCACCTGCGTAATATTGCCAAAATCAGAAAAATCTTGTCTAAAAGTGACGCTGAAAAACTTATCCATGCATTTGTTACATCAAGGCTAGATTACTGTAACTCCTTACTAGTCGCTTGCCCTAAAAGCTCTATAAAAAGCTTTCAGCTAGTTCAAAATGCAGCAGCCAGGCTCCTAACAGGAACTAAAGAGAAGAGAGCACATCACCCCAGTGCTGGAGTCCCTTCACTGGCTTCCTGTCGAGTTCAGAATCAAATTCAAAGTTCTCCTCCTGACATATAAAGCCATAAAGGGCATGGCCCCGTTGTATCTGCAAGATGCTATAGTACCATACCACCCAAACAGAGCACTCCGCTCCCAAAACTGCTGGACTATTGGTGGTTCCTAGAGTGACTAAAAGCACAGTAGGAGGGAGAGCTTTCACTTACCAAGCTCCTGTGCTATGGAATCAGCTTCCTTTCTATGTTAAAGAGGCCCCCACAGTCTCTACATTTAAGACCAGGCTTAAAACGTATCTCTTTGAAATAGCTTATGGTCAGGCTAGCTAGGACCAGAAATAAACCCTGTAGTTTTAGTTAGGCTGCCTAGGGATAGCCATGCTGGGGGAAGTATGGTAACCTGAGCACTATCCTCTTTTTCCTCCTGTTATCCCTATCAACTTCATTTACTTCAGTCAGTCTGTTCATTGCTATTCACATGTTGTCCGCTGTCCCACTCCCTCTGGGGAGTGTAACTGTTTCAGATGCCTGGCCGCTGACTGCCTCCTGATCGTCCGGTGATGGCTGGACCCTAGATGCCCTCCTGACCGTCTGGTGATGGCTGGACCCTAGATGCCCTCCTGACCGTCCGGTGATGGCTGGACCCTAGATCGCCCTGATCGTCCGGTGATGGCTGGACCCTAGATGCCCTCTTGACCGTCCGGTGATGGCTGGACCCTAGATCCCCTCCTGATCGTCCGGTGATGGCCGAACTCTAGATCGCCTTGCCCGAATGGACTCTGGCCCTACAGACTTGAACTGGATGCGCCTTAGTCCTGGACACATCTATAGCCTGTCCGTCCATGGGAGTGGATCTCTCCTTCACTGTGGTTCTCCTCGAGGTTTCTCCTTTTCCCAATGGGTTTTTGGAGTTTTTCCTTGCCGAGAAGGAGGGTCTAAGGACAGGGGATGTTCTGGAACAATTTGCTTGTCTGTTTCTAATTTGCTTGTCTGTTTCTGTTTCACTGTTGATTTTCTAATTCTGTTGGTTAATCAACTCTCATGTTCAGCCCTAAGAGGCGACTGCTGTCGTGATTTTGGGCTCTACAGAAATAAATTGAATTGAATTGAATTGAATTGTAATTTCTGTACTTTGTTTTGCTAGCTGTATTTCAGTTATACTTTGAAAACCACTCTGTTAAGAGCCTCTTTTTGTTAGTTTTTACTTTAAAATTTCATTTAATAAATTACAACTTTAGGTTCTATCTTGTTTTGTTACTTCCCCTTCCCCTAGCTGAGCTGGATCGTAACACTGCCTTAGCTAAGATTTAGCTAAGGCAGCTAATTATTTTGAAGAAAACTGTAGACCTGTTTGGGATTCTGCAAGAGCTGTTTTGCAAATGTCAATTTTCAACAGAAAAATGTACCAAGAAATTGAATAAAAAACTGTAGAAGAAGTTGGAAAAAGTAATGAGTGGGAGGAGTACCTTGTTGCAGTTGTGAGTGTGAGGAGTACATTGGTGTGGCTATAAGTGTGTGGAGTACCTTGGTGGAGTTGTGGGAGTGAGGAGTGCCTTGGTAGAATTATGAGTGCGAGGAGTACCTTGGTGCAGTTGTCCGCTCGGGGCTCTAGCTCATCCATGGTCACTAGCCCTTGGAGGAGGCTGCTCTCCAGGAAGCCCTGTGGAGCATCTCCATCAAAGCAGGCATCAGGGTGAGACATGATCAGGTGCAGGGACACAGCGAAGCCTGCCATGTCTATGGGGAAGGGGCGTGAAGGTCTCCAGCCTGTGTGGAAGCCCACCACCTCCAGAGAGACATAGAATAAGAGACTTCAGTGATACTGGGGACAGAGGAGCGTTCACACAGCAGATGAATATTACACCAGTGGAGCATTCACACATGCAGATGAATATTGATACTTTGCAAAAGATGTCAGCATCATTTCCTGGGGGTTTGATGCTAACTTGAGGCAATGCTCTGTCTGAAGCTCTGATACTCAAGTTGGGCTTGTGACTGTAATTTTGTGTGAGAGACTTGTTTAATAAATCATCTCACCTGTTGTAGTTCCAAATAAGTCAGTTCTTTCTGGTCAGATTAAAGTCTTACAAAGCCTCAGACAGAGCATGCCAACAATTAGCATCACACACCTAGTGAATGTTGATGACATCAGCTGCAAAGTATCAATTAGAGTAGTGGAGAATTTACACAGCACATAAATATTAGAGCAGTGTTACAGACCTTTCCTCCCTTCACCATGGGGCTCTCGTACTTCATGGATCCCACCAGCCCCACAGGCCATACAGACACCTTCTGAGTGCTTCTCATCTGAGACAGAGCACAGGGTTACACACAGCCAAAACATCCAAACAACAGTCAGCTTTGCCTTTCCAAACTTATCGACTTTTTGCTACTTAAAAAGATCTATATTATGCCATTATCTTATCTATGTTATAATTTCGTAATCACAAACATACCTGGAGTTGTGTTTTGTTTCCTCTACACATTTAACACAAAAATCCCGCATATTTAGGCTGAGTACTTCTGTCAAACTTAAAACATTCTGTTCATCTTGTGATGTCATATGGCAATACAGAAAGTCCTCCAGTATGTTTTTAAACTCCATACATCTTCAATAGAATCATTTGGATGATTTCGGCCCTGGAATTGCCTATCTCTACTGACGTAAAAGTAAATAATAGCATTAACTTGAAAACTACCATCACATGACATCACAAAGTGAAACAGAACAATTTGACCTTTGGAGATATAGACAGACTAATAATAAAGGATTACTTAATCATGTGTGAATGAAACAAAACACAACTTCAGGTATGTTTTTGAGGAGGTAACAGCATCAAGAGTCAGTTTTGCATAATATAGGATGTTTAACTGTGCACATGGACCTTTAACTGTGTACATGGTGATTTAATAGCATGCTAGCAATTGGCAATTTAGCGCAAACTATGTGGGTAAATTTCCAGTTTTCTGATCTAAAACAATGAAAAACTGAGTGTGTGCTACCTCCAGTGGCCTGCAATTTCAAGTACTATGGGACATCACACAGGGCTGCCCTGATTACAGCCAGGTATTTCTGATTACAAACATCTGGCTGCAAGGACGGAGTTTGAAGTATGAATACCTGTTAAACCAATCACATTGTTCCTTATACCTCCAGCCCTGCCTCACTCTGTTCTTTAGTCCTCCTGGCCCCATCCCTTCTCACTCCTCACTTTCCTCTTTAGTTGTCCAGGCATTGTCCAGTTTAGCAGCTGTATTTGAAATGTGGTTTGGGGATGGGTTTAGGGGTTTAATTCTACTGTAAGGTTGAGAAATGCTGCAAACAATCTAATGAAATCTTTTATGTGGCCCTTTATACTTTTATATTAATCAAAATACCTCAGACATAAACAGTGGCTGTTTCTCAAATGCAAGATGTATTGCCTTGGTCTGATCTGGCAGTGGTACGGCAGGTAAGTCGTGTTCCAATCCCCATGACCTCCGTTTGGATCTGGTATCACGGACCTGTAGTGCTTTCAAATCTGTGTTTAATTGAAATAATAATCATAATCAAGTTATTAATTTTTTTTTTTTTGTATTAAATTTGTTATTGATTAAATTATTGGCTTATAATCATTATAATAATTGTTTACATTAAACGTAACCTCATTCTAAGGCAATACAGATCCATGCTCCTACTTTCAGCTGATCAACATTTGATGCACGTTGTGCCCGTGGCTTTGTCACTACTCATGAAGCCTGATCCATTAGTCATGTTTTTGAGCTAATGGCAGGACACTTGCCTTAGACCGGAAGGCATCGACTTTGGTGGAAGTGGCTTAGGAAAGAAGGCAAGGTAGGGTAACTTACATCTGAGAAGCAGCCAGTATCTCTTGTACTAAAATGTAGGCTTGTGTTACCTCCTGGAATAGCTGCAGGCTGTAGGTGTTGTCATCATCAGCAAAGTAGACTATGCCCTGCTCACTAGCACCCCCTGGTGATGCTTTCCTGTCCTCCCGAAGCCAGCGCAGACCCTCGTTCCTCTGCTCCACACCACGCGGCTTTAGCCAGTTTGGGTCTCCCTGGGAAAAACAGTGAAATGCATCAGACAACAACTCATAACCATCATTATTATGACCACATTACTGCAGACACTGCACCAATCCGCCTGTCACTCTAAAGCTTCATCCTTCCTTCACTCGCAAACAGGACCTCGAGCTCCTCCACTGAAGGTAGGACTCACAATCACCTGGAAAGAGTGCCACCTTTTTCCAGTGGAGCACCATGGCCATCGGATTTGGAGGGGCTGATTTTCATCCCAGCTGCTACACACTCAAACCATCCCCGTGCCTGCTGCAGGTCCTGAGTTGATGCAACCATCAGGACAACATCATCTGCAAACAGATGATGTTGATCCTGAGATGAGATCCTGTTGTCCCCAAACTGGACCCCCTTCGTCCCCTGATTGCGTTTAGAAATTCTGTCCATAAAAACAATGACAAAGGGCAGTCCTGGTCCAACATGCACAGGTCTGACTTACTGCAGAAAACACAGCTCCTGCTCTGGTCATAAAGAGACCGCACAGCCCTTAGCAAAGCGCCCCGGACTCCATACTTCTGAAGCACGTTTCAAGGGCACCACAAGGGACATGGTCCAATGCCTTCGCCAGATACACAAAGATGTGGACTGTAACAAACTCCCCAACCGTCGCACAATGTTGCAGACATGTGTCAGCCAAGACAGCTCTACAACACCCAGATACATTTTTCATTCAGTTCATCTTCTTATCCCACTTATCCCCAAGATGCTCTCAGCCCAGAGACATGGTCTATCAAGCCCTACACAAGGCTATGGGCCTTGGGGAAGGCCACAAGGAGTAGTCTTGTGTAGTCTCCTCTGTGGCGCTGTAGGCATGTGTGTGTGTGTGTGTGGTGTGTATGTGTGTGTAGTGTGTCAGTGTGTGTGTGTGTGTGTGTGTGTGTGTGTGTGTGTGTGTGTGTGTGTGTGTGTGTGTGCATGTGTAATGCATTTATTTATAAGCGCCTTTCAAAACACCCAAGGACACAGACACAGAGATTATCTTGTGTGTCCTTGGGACACACAAGATAAAATTACATATACATATAAGTATAATAAAACATGACAATAAACAGATTGATAAAAGATGTGTGATTGGTTATGAAAGGTAGGACAGTCTGAACAGGTGAGTCTTGAGTTTGGATTTGAAGAGTGGAAGTGGAAAAGTATAGTAATGGAAGTACCTCATGTAGGTCCCTCTGTGACACTGTGGGCATGTGCAGGTGTATATAGCTGTGTGTGTGTGGGTGTGTCGTGATAAGAGTACCTCTGTGTGTGTGTTAGGTGATGGGACGTATGTGGTGATAGAACTACCTCGTGTAGTTTCCGCTGTGGCGCTGTGGGTACATGCAGGTGTGTATAGCTCAGCCCGCTGCTCTTCAGGAGGTTGGAGACCAGAGCGGTCTTCTGGGCAGCGTCCTCAACCAGAATCCAGTGCAGCGCGGGAACATGGAGGAGACTCTGGGACAGACGCGTCAGCTCGGCCTTCTGCACCAGCCTGGGCACAGTGCAGGGAGAGGGAGGGCATCAGGGCTTTGGCGGAGGAAAAGATACTGAGAGATTATACAGTTAAGCAATTATCATGACAATTTTAGAAGCAACTTTAAGTAATTTCAATAGGTTTTGTTCACCTTCTAGAATTAGATGATGTCATAATTTCAGATGGAGGGTAGGGGACTATGTCTGTAATATCTCAATCGTCCAGATATGATCCATGGTAAAAGAAAAATCTAGTTGTCCAGTTGACAGATATTTTTCTTTTACTATGGTAGGGAGCTATATAACTTTATAGAAGATTCATGGTTTTTGCAAAAAAATCTCCAAACTTACAATCCACAAAAGTTGACCCTTGGGTTTGGCCCCACAAACCAAACTGCTTAAAAGCTTGAGAGTTCTTTCAACGGACAACAATTACATTTTTAGGGTTTTATTTATTTATACTGACAGAGAAGACGTTGAACTTTGTAATTAATAGGCCTGTCCACATGAAACAAAAACTGGCACAGAGATAGACCATAAACCAGGTCAATAAATCTGCAGTTAAATCTGACAGTTAAACAGTAAATTCCACCTGAGAATTCAGAACTGTCCTCAAACTCAGTTTAAACTACATGTGCTGATGCCACATGAACACAACCTATAGAATACTCAATAGTACACAAACATAAATGTAAAAGGCTTTTTATCTGGCTGTTTCTGACATAATAACTTATAATAACCTTATCATTCAGAAAGTTTGCTACCATTTTTTGAACAATAAGGTGGCATGGAGGTTTCAACATCTTGATCGCAATCCTTCTCTACATTGAACTACTCCTGGATGAATGAAGGATTACACCATGATATTATTTGTTTATTTATTTTATTTAGTAGTTTATTTGACAGGGACAATGTGTAAAAAACATTAAAGATGCTTTACACCAGATTATAGCTGATGCTAGTTCCCATCTGTAGTCCCTGAGCAGGTGAAAAATACAATATAAAATACAATATAAAACGTAATCAATACACACTCAGACACTAAAGATAGATTATTACACAATAAATACACAATAAAATACACGATAAAATTTAACAATAAAATCTCACTAAAACTATATTATATCAACCCCCATTCTTAATGCTGACACTGCTGAGTCTCTAATAATAATTTCTTAACATTAAATGAAAAGTTTTTCATGCTAGAAGAGAGTTTCAGACTTTGTGGCAGTTTGTTCCATTCTTTGATGGCTTTGTAAGAAAAGGAGGTCTGTCCGAAGGCCGAGCTCCGTTTGGGTAATCTGCAGTCATTGTGACTTGTGGACCTGGACGTCCTGACTGTTTGTTCAGAGCAGAGCTGCACAAATTTTTTCATTGGAGGAGGCGCTGCGTTATTTAAGATTTTAAAAACTAATCGCACATTTGAATAAATAATTAAATTGTCAAAATTTAACATGTTATGTTGCGCAAATATTGGACAATGATGATAACGCAGTGGCTTTTTGTCCAGTATCTTAACAGCTTGATTATATAAGGAGCCATATGAGCCATCTGTGTCATGGCTTTGAACACTGCACAAGTGATTACACCAAGTCAGCTGGAGAAGTAACTGCTGCTGTAGGAGGGGGCATATGCAGAAATAACTGTCTTATGTGAGAATGTGAGAATACCTGGCTTATATTGGAGGAGGAGGGTGTACCTGGTGTAGGAGAGTACCTGGCATACGTAGGGGTGATAACATAGATGGGTGGCAGGGAGGACTTGGGTTCCTGTTTGGGGGCTTGCGGGCTGCTCTCACTCTTTCGGGTGTTCTCCTGCAGCTTGTGGAGCTCCCCCCGCAGGCGAGAGATGGTACGCTCGTACGGCAGGTCATGTTCAGTACAGTCACAGCGCTGACCTGCATACACAGACGCACACACACAACTTAGACTTAGGGACATTACATTGACTTCCATTCATTTCTTGGAGACTGATCATAACCTTAAAGAGATAAAACCTGCCTGATAATGTTAATGATAATGTCCATTCACAGTAAGAGTAGTGATCTCTCCCAGGCACTATTCGAACCCTACTTATGGATAACGGTAATATTCTGTGCAATTCTCAATCCACAAGCCTACATCACCCATGCTCCCATACGGCAATTTTCCATAAATACACAAAACAATACAATACAACTGGACAAACTTGTCAAGCAGTAGTTCCATTAGTGGGCTGCATGCTGATTGTGTTGTGATAGTGCTCTGAAGTAGGAGAGATTTAGCACAGAGAGCAAAAACAGGGGGGATTCAAAACATCAAAAATTAACGTGAAACTTATTACTAAGTTGCTGCAAAAATAGCATTTTCAAAACAATAAAAGGTAACACGGTGATGTAAATATGTTCTGGTTTAGCAATGAATACCCCACTGAATTAAAATATACCTAAAATAACCATAGTCACAACTTGGCTAGCCTAAATCCTAACCTTAACCTATTCAAACCCACATCTGCAAAACCCTGTTGTTGATGTAATAATAAAGGACTTATGTCATGTGGACCTGATTTTTGTCCACATCTGTATACACTTATTTAATAAGTTTCACTTTTGTTTTTGACTCCAAGTTGCTTTGTTCTCCGCATGTCACTCCCCATCACAACCCATGCAGTGGTGTGCATCCCGCTAATGTGCATCCCGCTAATGAAACTACTGCACATTGCATCAGGTTTGTGAAGTCTTAGTGTATTGATTTGTATCCTGCTCTTGTATATTTATGCAAAACTGTCATGTGGGAGCATGAATGATGTAGACTTGTGGACCATAAGAGAGTTCGAATAGGGCCCGATAATCATTGGATTGCACAAACATGCATGGATCAAATCTAAAACCTCTTCAGGCATGTTTTTGATGTGGGAACAGCATTATAATATGTTAGAAAGGTCAAAAAAGTAAATTTTGCATAACACCCCCTCTTTAAGTTGATATAAACATGTTGTAAGAGAGCCAGGGCCCCAGAGTGTGAGCAGACAAAAAAGCAAAAAATTTTGCTCAGTGTGACTAAAGTGTTTCCTTGGGCGCAGTGTTGCACCTTCCACAGCCTTGTCATATCCTCGTCATGCAGACTAAATAATATAAAACACATTTAAATTACCGTTTTAATTTACAACAAAAATTTAAAAAAATATTAATTCACTCGCTCTCACCTCTGACCAAACCACTAAAGCCTGTCAGAGCTGAGGCTGATGTGTTTAGGCCACGCTCTGGTGCACAGTGCTTAATATGCATTGCAGAGATCATAAGTTTGGCCTTTTAAAAAAGTCTATTTATGAATTTAGACCTCCACAATGTGTTCAGTTACTTAAGTGAGGCTGCTGTTGTGCTAGGGGTGAAAGAAAATAAAACTAGATGGCAAAAGACGTCAAAGATCAACTATTGAAATTGAAAGTAGGAGCCTCATTCTGCACAAATATAGTGAACTGTAAAGATTCTTAAAAGCAGCTTTTTTTTAAGCCAATATTTATGTAATAGCTTTTTTAAATATACTAAATGTATAGTCTACTAACTCATTGAACTTTCACATAGACAAGGTAAATTCTTAATGTGTTTTGCTCAAATAAACAACTTTGAAGAGGTAAAACGTGTTTTTTTTTCTTTAATAAATGGGTCGAGAGTATGAATTGCATATTTGGGTAAAAGTAATATTTATTTAGCCCTTATTGTTGAAGCAATTTAAAGACAATACATTAAAATGGCTTTAACAAGCGGCACAGATCATGTTCTGGTGCACCCAAATGAAAATCTTAGGCGCACTGGTGCCCCCAACTCAAATTATTAGTCTGGAGCCCTGAGAGCACTGACCCAGTTGCATGAGTGCGTACAGTAGTCCCATCAAAGACACCAGGAAGTACAGGACAAACACCGTCCTCAGCTTCAGTCTCATTCTCTGTGCCATGGCAACACTGCACACCTGAGGGGGACACACAGGAGGACTTGTTTATGACAAAAAGCATACATACTATGTGTATACAAATTTAACACCCTCAGAGTAAGCTTAGCACAATCTTCGTTCAGTTTAATAATGGATTTACTAATGACAATAAAGGTCTTCAATCATCATTTTAATTGTTCAAGAATGATGTGATAGGTCTATATGGACTCCATAAAAAAAAAAAAAAAAAAAAAAAAAAAAAAATTAAAAAAAACTTCCATCAGTGAAGTGTCCTTGGAGATGTTATTGCTGTGCCTGAAAATGCCTGCAGTATGACATTAAACTTATTTCAATGTAAACAAGCAAGTGATGCCCCCAGGTCAATTTACATGTCATCTCTGTGGAGAGGGGACACCACTCATAGTAAGGATAACAATAATGAGGCCTGTATTTGGGGGGAAAAAAACCAAACATTCACAATGTGAACTATTAAAGATGAAGGAATTACATCAATTCCAGTCCTGAAATTCTCCAAATGATTCTAGTGAAGGTGAATGTTTTTTTTTTTTTTTAAAAGACAGTGTATCACTTCCTGTGTTACCACGACATGATAAGATGAAATAAAGAATATGCTTAGGGTTTGTGTGTTAAACATGTGCAATGAAACAAAACACAACTCCGGCTCTGTTTTTGATGAGGATCATGGATCAAAAAAGTGCCATATAACCCCAGTGACATTTACAATTAACTAAAACAGGAAGCTGTTAAAAAGCCCAATTTGGCCTAACGCTTTATCGTCTTTTCAGCGCATACATTTACTACTGCTGTATTTTATGCCACTGTTATCTACAAGGACACAATAAGTTTGAATTTGATCCTCCCTTGATAATGATGAATCATGGTCAAGTATCCAAAGCCAGGGTATGCGACTTACTGCAGACTTCGGGTCGCCACGGATTCAGCTCATCACGGACCGATGTCCCCTCACCGCACAAGCATCGCTGCATCCACTCACAGTCAGAGCAGTCAGACTGGTGCCAAACAGACTAACCAGGGACGGGTTTTAGGCAACACCAGCCGTTTCCGCTGTGTGCACCACGGAAAAGCGTCCCCACAGAGCGCGTTTGGAGAGGCGTTCCGATAACTCAGTATTTTTTTTCTCTCTATGGTTCTTGAACCCTGCACAAAATAACATGTAATGGATGAATACATGCTTCATATAAAACAATGGATTTAATATAGATGAAGGTTTTATAAAAGTTGGCTATATACGCGCCATGGGGGTAATACTTAAGTAACTTTTTTAAAAGAAATTGTACTTTTCGCAGTACTTTTTAGCAGCATACTTTACATCATACTTGAGTATTATGAATTATGATTTTTAAATTAAAGCAACAGTAAAGCTTTGGTTCTTTCTCACACTGGGAGTAAGTCTACAAGTGACAAAAGCTTTATATTGACAATATGAAATGATTTGAACATTTGCGTTTCTTGCACCGCTTCCTCATGTATTTAGTTTGTCTTCATTTTTGTCTATCCTTTGAAAACACCAGATTTTGTGCATTCTTTAACGTTTTGTCCCTCGAACTACATTAACCTGAAATTATAAATCATTTGTTATATCCCGAGAGTTACTCCAAGTTACTTTTCCAAAATACTTTTTACTCTTAATTTCTTGGGCTACTATTTTGTACTTCTACTTGATTTATATTATTTTGAAGTAATGTTACCGTTTATCATTTTTGGCTACTCCGCCACCTCTGCTTTATATAAAACATTGCATTTAATATAGATGTAGCTTGGCTGTAAGTGGTTTAGCAGTGAACACCAACATTTTCAAAGACAATATACACTTCATGAAAATAAATGTTACAAACTGTTTGAAAAGTCAAATAACTTTCCTTTATTTGAACAAATCAAACACTGACAAGGCAGAACATCCCTTTTGTGGATTTATGCGCTGGACTCCAAAACAAAGAGCTCAGATTCAACAAGGCCAACAAAAACACTATACACACAACGCAGGAGCCATTTGGTCATTAAAAAGAGTTCAAATAAAAGCAACAATTCTGTCTTAGCTCGGACACATGTTAAAAAGGCATTGGGCAATTTCCATGTACAACTAATTGATTGTGTATAGATAAGGCTTTTAAACTCAAATAAAAACAGCTGAGGTTGGAAAGTGGAGCGTTATCCTGAGAGTGTCATGAGCGGGCACTGGAGAGCGGCCGCACCACCTCCTGCATGAGTCCTGTTATTAATGTGTGTAATTAATGTGTTGTCAATGTGTACCAAAGTCTATCTCTTACTCTTAAAATGGGCTTAGGACATGCACACAAGCTTGGTACAATAGCATGGGCTGTGGCACCTCTCTTACAAACCAAATAAAGGAGCCAAAAAGTGTAAAAGGGAGAGAGAAGAGTAAGAGAGGAGAGGGGGGTACAGGGCAGAGCAGAGCAAGCATTCCCAGGGGAGTGGAATCATGAGAGTAAATGTTGCGAATGAGCACATTTCAAATGAAGGCTGTAAATGGAAGCAAACTGATGATGGCCATTTTCTCAATAAATATAGACTGTACATGTGTGTGCCTCAGTGTGAGGAGCTCAGGGTCAAACAGGGCACGTCGGCACTGCGTCATGTGACCAGTCCAATACTGACTTTTTGGATTCAACATCTGATTGTATGCATTTGAAAATCAAACTTAAGACATAATGCTTGGGTTAACACATCATTATTACCATCTCCCAAAATGTATTTGTACAAATATGGCAAAAGTCACATCCACGGAGCTTCTTCTGTAAAATGAGTTATGAGGACAGATGTCCATGTGGGGACAGGGCCCTGCAGTCCCAGCTGTACCAGTGCTCTCTGAAACCGTCTGGGTGAAGAGGGTGGAGAGGAGCAGCACTAGCTAAAGACGCTAACTGGGATTAAAGAAAAGACTAAACCAAGTCATGAAACAAAGGCTGCTGCTCCAGATTGCTGTCTATGTCTGCACTCACTCCTCACACTCACGGGAGGACTTAAGACGAGCCAATCAGAAGAGCCTCAATGACAGCAGCCGCCGCAGTGCCCACCCCCGTGGGTGTGGCCGGCCGACGCCTCCCCATGTTTGGTCCTCCGGCTCAGGATTTCGTAGGAGCAGTCATCCCCACAGCAGCCCGACATACTGGGAGACGTCTCATCGATCTCAAACCTGAAAATGACACACTTTAGATTGGATCCAGTGGCACAGGTGCATAGTTGGACTGAGTCTCAACAGAAGCTGTACTCACTGGAGCGCTTCTCTGAAGAACTGGTACGCTCCCAGGTTATGTTTGAAAAACAGTCAGCATCACCTTCTTCATCTGTGTGCTGAAAGACAAGACACAGGCACTTCAAATCCAAATGTCATCCAGGTGTTCCATGCACAACACTTATCCTCTGACAGCTCTGGTGAAGCCATTCCAAGGCCTTTGAGTAGGCAAGACGCAATTAGCAGCAGAGGCCTAAGGCCACACAGAGAGCTAGTAATGTTTCCATGTGCTGCTGTGTGACCAGAGGCGCTTTGGCTTTGGGGTCCAGAGCCGTTTGCCTTGAAGTTGTTTGCCATTAAGCCACCCCATGCCAAAGAGCAAATCCATGCTCTGGCTTAGTCTTGCTTTAGTCCTGATTCAGATCTGGTTGAGGTCAGTCTTATTTAGACCTCATTTAGTTCTGGTTCAATCCTAGTTCAAACCAGTTCACTAGTTACTAAACATGTGGGATTTTAATATTTCTGGTTTTCAAAATAAAAATGATATACACGAGCAGTACACTCAGCACATTGCCGCTGATCAACCTCTAATGCCTCTACGCGCATGCTGGATCATGCATTTACTCCTTACTACATTCACTCTCGGTTTGCAGACTTTAGCGGGCAGTTTGTCCATGATCATTGATTCTTTTAGAAAAGTTTAACTGAGACGGTGCTTGGATTCCTCTCTGTCACACTGTTTGTACAGCAGGTCTCCCTTCCTTAAGTCCAGTGCATAAACACAGTGAACCTCCTCCGTATGTGTGTACATGCTGAGTGGACTGAGTGGGGCTCTTTGATCCTGCGTTTTTTGACTGATACACGTGACCTGCGTTAACGCTCGACAAAATAATTAATTGTGATTTTTTGAGTTAAAGCGATAAAAGTATCGTATGTATGTAAATATACATAACTATATTTTCTATTAAACCTTTATTTTCTTATTTCTTTTTTTCCTCCGCTGTTGCAACACTGACATTTCTTCATTGTTGGACAAATAAATGTGCTCATCTTAAAAGTGCTATACAAGACTAATAAAGCTATAAAGCACTGTAATTATTAACTACAACAACACACTAGATGATGACTGATTTTCTAATGCGACACATGTGTTACCTGTTTGCAATGAGCTGTAGGATCTGGATGAGGAATTTGCCTCCTTTCCTCCGCACTCTGCTCTCCAGCTGCACCTCATAACTGTGGACAGAGCAGAGGTTAGTGCACACCGTTAAAGCAGCACACCTGACCCCCGCTGGACCCCTGAGAGCCCGCCTCACCAGTAGAGCACCTCGTCTCCACACTCTACATCAAATCGGAAGTGTGAGAGAAGGCCACGGGGGCGGAATCTGCGGCATCACGGGCCAGTAGGTACCACGCCCTCTCATCGTTCATCTCCTCACGCTTTTCACGCTCTTTCCAGCCCCACTCGCTCTGCTCATACCTGACACAAACAAACAGGAACCGACAGGAGACTCAAAACTCGATACCCACTTCAGTACTATAAAGTTAAAACACTATTTTTAGACTGTAGAAAACAATAACAGTAGTAATATAGTAATAGAATCGTGTGGTCTTTTAAAACTATTCAAGAAAGATCAATTCTTGATACCCCTATCTAACCTTAGTAAATGTACAACATACCGGCTTTAAAAACAGTAGGTTTTATTTCCTATTACACAGCACACTTAATCCAGTATCTTGATCAGACATTGATGCATTCAGCCTCTGTTCCTCATGTGTGTCTGGAGCTAAGGGGGCTTGGCTCTTGTCTGCCTCTTGGCTCCTACTGTGGTCTTTGTGCTGCTTTCCTCACTGCTTTAAGCCAAAATAAGAACTAAATGATACTGACTTAAGTAAAATTCTTGTAGTTTTTGGGGAAGAGACATCAAGTTTGTTCTCAGATTTTACTGCGGGTAAAATATATAAACTAATCCTTAATTTTCTCAGCAATTATAAATATTGTTAAAGAGCTTACACTCACGCTGTATAAGTAAGTCTCTAGGCAATGTCCTCTTTCTGCCACGCTGTCTGAAAGGTAATGTTGTTGTGGCATCTGTGCAGCTTGAGTTACAGGCTCCAGTATCAATACTTGTTTAAATGAGAATCTGGTATCAATACCAGTTAATTATAGATTAGTATTGAAGTACTGTATACATTTTTTGACAGACCTAAAATGGAACAATAATATGGACTGGGGTGGGGCACATGTCATAGCAGCTGAAACCAACAGTTCAAACACTGGATCAAGGAGCCATTGAAATGAGGCACAGACATCATCAACCAAGATGGAGCATTTCTCCTATCGCTCACATGGGAAATCCTTCTACAAGAAGCACTGGGCGACAGGAGAAGTGCGGGTATGTGTGTGTGTGAGGAAATTAATTTACTGTAATTTCACAGCCATAGGGCGCAGTTCAGTTACGGGTGCTTTTTCTGCATTTAACACATACAAAAGGCGCACCGGGCCTTAGGGTGCAGGCACGCTAAAACATGCATGTTAGTTTTGCTTCCTTTGCCTTTTTAGAGCACATACTGTGTTCGGTTCTGCTTTACTCAAGTATTTAGCAAAGTGCTCACATCATTTTTTTTATTAATTCACAAAGCCATCAAAGTCTTCATCCTCTGTATCTGAAATGAACAGCTGCACTAGATTTCTATAAAAATACACCAGGTTCCCTCTCGTCACTATCAGAGTCAGTTTTGTTGCAGTACCGCTTCACGTGAACGATGCCGACTTTTGCGAAAGCTCAAAGAACAGTGCAAGCAGAGACGTTAGCCCAAGCATCGACAATCCATTCACAAATCGTGGCGTAACTCGCCCAGCGCTGCCTCCCGGTCTTTGTAAAGCTGTGTTCGCCGTCTGTCATCCATCGCTCCCACTATGTCCTCAACTTTTACCCGCGCCTTATGGTCGTGAAATTACGGTAGTTTGTAAAGCACTTTGGTTTATGTGCCATGCATGGAACAAAGTTTGAGTTGATATCATTGTGACACTAGTTCTCCAGGTATATGACGTATGCGCTTCTAGGTTGTTGTGGTGTGCTTACAGAGTCTGCATGTTGGCTCGGGTCAGCTCGAAGGCCCACTCCACAGACAAAGGGTTCAGGGCGGTCACTCTCCGACACTCTATCTGCAGGTTCAGCCTGTGGTGGACACGGCACAGGGGTCAGAGGGAGGCAGAGGAGGTCAGAAAGACCAGAGAGAAATACAGAGGGAGTCAGAGGAAGCAGAGGAGGAAGCACAGGGAGAGTCAGAGGGAGCAGAGAGGCTGGACATGGCATGTGTTGAGAGGAGACATACCCATTTCTGTCATACTTCTTGAAGGCAGGGAAAGCAGCCAGGGGATCCTCCAGCTGAAAGGAGAAACATAACCAGCTACAACAATACACAGTACACAACAATATATAGTATACACATACAAAAGACTGCATTTTAATTTTGACACAACAAGCCATTTACTTCTGTAGGGGGAGAGAGACTGCGCATTTGGTAGGAACCCCCACTTTTTTACAGGTGGACTAAAGGAATCTACCATCAAAAGCAGTGCAGAGTCTGTATTTTCAACTGGACAGATGACACCGTGAATTCAAATGCTCAATGACTAACCCCAGGGGGTTCAAAGACAGACACATCACAGTGTTGATCAAGTCTGGCTGACAAACAACCCACTGGTCTGGTAAAACAGCCATAATTCACGTGCATATCCCACTTCCTCTTATCAGCCAGACAAATGGGAAGACGATGAACTGGTTAAAATCCTACCTACAAGATTGTACTGATAAATGCAGTATCATGCTAACATGATCTGTCTAAATGGGACAATGTTACACTGACTTTTTGAATGATAGGTATGTGTATCACTCTATATTGATGCCTATTTTGCCGAATGCTACACCCTCTAAATTGTATCTTCCATGCTAACGCTGTGACTTCATTGCAGGAGAATCAACGGTAAACCTTGGTTAATCACACCGGTGATTCTTGTGTAATCTCTAATTGTTGTATAAATGTGACTGGATCAAACTTTAAGCTATAGAATAAGACATTAGCGCAAAAGACACCCCAAAGGGCAAGAATCCATATAATTTGCATAAAGTTATACCCACAGAGTCGGCCATAAAACCACTGCGCTAACAGCTTGTAGCTCTCTAGTCTTTTGTTCTTCTTTAGTTTTTTTCCACTTTGTTTCTTTTTTCAACACACTGCAGATTTTTGCCATCTTCTGATGCTGCCAAAGGCATAATCTTTATTTTTCTTTGGATTCAAAATATTTAATAGCTATATTTTCCTAAACCTCTAGTAACTTTTATTTTTGCTAAAGATGGCGTGAGTAGCCAATCGAGAGCTGCCCTCAGAGTGGAATAAATTGCCTCTTAAATGCACACAAACAGCCTTGCAACTTGCCGAAGACTGCAGCTGGGACTCAGAGCGGCACGCTGTTCCTGCTGTTTGACAGCCAGAAGCAAAGACTCACTTTCACTCCTCCCGCCTTCTCAATCTAATCAATTCATTCAATTGGATCATTTAGATTTTATCAGAATCACTTTTATTGATCCCCGAAGGGAAATTCTCTTAGTTAACAGATGCCACAACCACAGGATAGAAATTTAAGAATAAGAATAAGAATAAAATGTCATTTAAATAAGAATAAAATTTCGTGCAATAAGAATAAAGTGTCAACAGTGTTAATAAATAAATAAATAGATCTCAGCAAAATCACACACTATTTACATCTATGTACAAATGGTATATTGGAGTATTGGAGTATTGAAGTGATTGGTTACAGCAGGGAGTTTAAAAGTTTGATGGCGACAGGCAGGAAAGATTTTCCTGTGTCTCTCAGTGGAGCAGCGTGGCAGTAACAGTCTGTGGCTGAACGAGCTCTTCTGATTGGCTGATTATAGCTTGTTCACTGCCCTACATCACATTGAGTTTGACCTAAAATATCAATGCCCAATTGAATTATTCCAAATGAAGTTCAAATAATTCACAATTTGAACGTGAAGTTGTTTAATTCCAAAGCATTCATATTTACTTACAATTTTGTAAAATTTCAAATTCAACTACATCTATGATCCACTTTAACAAGAGGACTGTTAGATGATCATGGATCAACTCAAACTCAATTGGCTGTGTCACTCTCTAATGCTGAATTTAAATCATTGAGTTGTAATTCAATATATTTAGACTAAATGGCCAAAACATCTCTCCAAAAGATTACAAAATAAATAAAAATTTACCTCCTACCAATTCCAATGATCCCAGAGAGGGGATCAATGATCCCAGAGAGGGGATCATTGGAATGTTAGGCTAATTTGCCTAACATTCCAATGATCCCCTCTCTGGGACTAGTGGAGACACTAACACTATTTGCATTGTTTAAGGTTAATTTTCAAATTTTACATGAAAAAAAAATTGTATTTATATTTTATTTCTTAGTACGTGAACAAAAAGGACCCCTTGAGCACTTTGAGTGGTCACTGGCTGCACAGATGTCAGCCTTCTTCACTGCACTCAACAGTAGGGCTGGGTATCACCAAGAAGCTGCCGATACGATACGTACCTCGATACACAGTCCACGATACGTATCTCGATACAGTGTCATTTCGATACGATTCGATACGATATATTTCAAATCGATACGATTCAGAAAAAAATATAAGGCCTTGAACCTTACTTAAATGGTCAACCCAATTTTCACAAAAAAAAAAAAAAAAAAAAAAAAAAACAAACATCTTCATTTATTGAGATTAAAAAACACAATGAAGTGCTTTTTGATTAATGCATGTTTCTAACTAGAGGGAGGAAGGCGGTTGAAACATTTTTTCTGACATTGTCGTTTCTCTTGCTTCTCGCTTCTCTTCACCCGTAAAGAGTAACGTCTCGATATCGATACTAGGAAACAAAGAATCGATACTATATCGATTTTTAAATAATATCGATACATATCGGTGTATCGATATTTTAGCACACCCCTACTCAACAGCATAGAGCCCTGGGCTCTGTCTGTCAGAGGACATGTCATCTTATGGAGGTACAAGTCTCTGTAGGAGGTTCTGACTCTGTTTGAACTGTGTGTTTTTAGTTCTTCTAAAGCTCCAGTCACATATTTAGAGTGATATTTGATTTCTGTGTTAAACCTGATCCTGTTTTGACAATCCTTGTTCCACTGTCCATAAATGGCCCCAAACACGAGCTAGTCATCAGCTGTTTCCTGGAATAGTCAAATGGTTTCGAACATTCAATAATTCCATCAAAGCTCATAAATTAAGATGCAAAACTGTTTTCAATGATTTTTGAAGACATCTGAATCAAAAAGTATCTTCTTCCAAAAAAAGGTGGAGTTGTGAGGAAAAAAAACATCTGGGTATATGTAAATACTGGATTTCTGCAGAGGTTTTGAGTCCTTAAACTATGAAAAAAATTATAAATGCAAGATCAAGCAAATATTCATGTAAATGAGGTCCTATGAAATGTCTACTGTATTTGTATATCAAGTTTGTATGAAAGGCCAAACTCTGAAATGTATTGGCCATTGGAACTTCAAGATTACTTTTTCCTCCAATTCAAAAATCTCACATTTTTCAAAAACAGCACCCACACTAAATTTAGACCCCTCTCACCCTGTAATTCACCAAATATTTTTTGTCAAGTACAGTCATGTAATTTCACTGTTATGGGACCTGTCAAAAGGTCTTCTGGCACTGAATATATAAATATAAGGTAAAACCAAAATTATAAAAATATGTTATTTTATGGCTGAGTTATAACAGAAACAAATTGGGGTCAAACTTTTTTCAAATTTTCATTACTGATAAAAATCATCAAGTAAACAGGCCCAATTTTCAATCAATTTGATAAATAAATTAGTTCTGCTGTGACAGGACAACACAAGGGTTAAAACAATAATATTGATAGTACTTAATGCGACTGACACAAACCAGGATAATCCCAGTAAACCAATTTTTAAATATATTGTATCAGTGAAAGGCACGATAAATATTGAGCCCCAAATTATGCGGTTACAGATTTCATATATTGAATGATAAGTTAACGTAGCTATTTGTGGGCCTGTCACGATAATTACTAGATTTTGGCTTGCTGAGGAAATTAGTTTGGGTAACCCTGGTTTAAAGACTACATCTTTGTCTCAATTACAAGGATTTGCCCTAGGACTGAATCATGATACAGTACAGAAGTGTAATGTAAGTACAGCAGCTGAGGGAGTGCTCCTTTGGATGGCTATAAATACTGTTCTGTGCACAGCCACTCATTTATTGGGTATTTATTATTATTATCATTATTATTATTATAAAGACGATTCTTGGGAATAGGTCAGGTTCATGTGAGTTTAAAATTAAGCTGGAGGACAGGTCAGAATTCTATAGTGGAATTTGTGGTTTACCTGTCATCTACAGATTGTAGATTGTTGACCTGGTTTATGGTTAATATCGCTGTAGTTACTGGGCCTGTCCAGGTGAAACAAAAACTGACACAAAGTTTGACATATTCTCCATTAGCATCAATAAGCAAAAATGTAACTTTTTTTTAAGAAAGTGGTGCCATTATTAAGACGTGACAGGAGGATATTTTATTTCTATCGGGTATTAACCGCTTACATGTAACATATTTAGATGTTACCTTTTATTATTTTGAAAATGCTATATTCGCCAAAAAACTCACATTACCATTTTATTTATTTTTTTACGCGCTGAGTCCCCCTCCCTTTGCTCCCCATGCTTGTCACTCCCTTTTCAACGTACTATTACAAAACAATCAGCGTGCATCCCGCTAATAAAACTACTGCATCAGGTTTGCCAAGATGTAGTGTATTGTTTTGTATTCTGCTTCAGTATTGTCGTATAAGAGCATGGGTGTTGCAGGCTTGTGGCTGAGTATTATATAGAATCTTACTGCTAACCATAAGAGGGGGTTTGAATAGGGCCTGGGAGAGAAAGTACTGAAACATGCATGGATACCACATAGAACTGATGAGAGAAAAATGATACAACATGGTAAAAAGCTATCAAAAAAAAAAAAAAGCATTATAACCTCTTTTTCATATGACAAGTTTATGGAGTCAATTTCTAAAAAATAACAAGATTCAACATTTGTGGATCATGAGTTTGGAGATTTTTTCACAGGAAATCTGCAATAAAGTTATACAGACCCCTTTTCTAGAACATGAACTCAAGCCTTCCTAGTGCACATGTCCTTTTGAATAATAGGCTGAGGGTGTCACATGACCCTCTGTGGCTAACCTTATTGGCTGCATCCACTTTGGCGCACACAGCGTCCATGGCAGCCCTCTCCTCCAGACGCCGGGCCTTCTTCTCCTTAGCTTTGTTGGACTTTCTCTGCAAAATCCAAACCAAAAGAGTTAGTCAGTACTTTAGAACTAGTGCCTTACACGATTACAGGTAGGGATAGGCTGAAATGGGTTTTACCAATATCCAATACTTGGCCTGCTGCTCTGGCCAATAACTGATATTTGCCGATATCAATATTTAACTTTTTAAATTCAAAAGGTAGGATCAAATTACTTTTACCATTACTTCAACTGGAACCATTATATTGCCCATCCTTGTTAACTGGCACATTCTGGCACATTTCTGATGGACTGCCATAGTACAGTCTTAATGTAATCATTGAGACTATCCATAATCATGATTTTATTTTTTTTAAATCACCCAAATACCCACTCCTCAGCTGCAGAAAAGCCAGTCAAAGACCGATGTAACCCATGTGCCCTTTAGAAAGGTCTGGAGCTCCACCAAAGCTCCACTGAAGCTCTGTGAGGAACAGGGAACAACTCTACATGTGTCTGCAGCCTGCTCCTGGGTCACACTGATGAATGCACTGCGCCAAGGACACTGCATCAGGCAAACCAACCAACAGAGGCCTCTTTCATATACACCCACAACTACAGCCACTACAACCACTACAGTAAACTACAGCCGCTACGTTACACTCCAGCCACCATATGAAAACACTTTTCTGCTGACTATAGAGTGTCCGAAGAGTGTCCCACAGAATGACCACAGTCTGGACGCAGTGCTGATCCGTAGTCAGCACAGGGTCCAGGAACCGCAGGGCCCCCTCACAATTCAATACGACACATGACTCAAAAATACAAATACGATATAGTGCACAACATTCTACAGTATGGTATTTTAAGTGCATGTGGTAGGTTAGGGTACCTGTATTTATTTCACTAAAACATAGTTAAAATGATTAAATTATATTTTACTAAGAATATTGTTGTTTTTTTATTTTGTCAAAGCTTATCATTTCTTCCTGGTTTGATATGGATAGCAGATATGACATACAAAGAGGTCATTACATAACTACAGAAACCATAATGGTAGCAAGGGTCAAAATCTGTCTAATTTGCACAATAGTTATGATTAGACTAATAAAAAATAATCACTACCACTTTTACTTACTTAAACCCATAGTATGTAACTTTGCCCAGAAAAATACCAAAATAAAAGCAAAATTATATGTTTTTACATGCATCCTTGGTGTGAGCCGACTTGCATCTCCATAAATCTAACTCTTAATTGGGTCCCGTTTCCACAGAAATGTTGTTCCATTGGCTATAATCTTCCACAGTATGGCATATAATGTCCCCGTCTTCATGGAGAATGCCTCAAGTATGTTTTTAATGCTCCATTTCCATGAAATCATGTACTTGACATTCTACCTCCAGAAAGTTACCTAATGTACCTTTAATGTTAAAACTGCACAAAAAATGCCTTCCTTGTGCATAAATTGTTCCTGCACTTTGGTTGAAATTTTTCATGTTGAAGACATAAGTAGAGGATTCTTAAAACTCAGTGCTACTTCAGCTATTTTTGTTTCTACTTGTCTACTTTTCTTCACAACACTAATGATGTAGAAATATGATAAATATTTACCACAGACACGATCCCACTAAACCAAGTGAAAATAAAGAAAATACATGAAAACCTGTCATATGCATTTTAAGTGTTGTATTTCTTCAATTACACGTGCCTTAATTGCTAAAAAATACCTTTGAAATACAAACCAAAAACGCCCCTTCACAGATCCAGTGTAACTTGGCTTGGTGATTAGGGATGGGACGATATACGATAATATTGTTAATCGCAATAAAAAAACGGTCGAACGAATGCCAAAAAATAAAATGCCAAAAAAAAATGCCACGAACGATAAATCGTTCGTGGCATTTTTTCAAAATTGCGCACGATTATAATAGTCTTTACGGCACCAGACTGCCTCACGTTTCTGGTTTCAATACAACGTTTAGATGCTAGTTTTGGTGTTTGCTCACAAGGGGGCGCTCTGAGCTATGACACGTGTCTGTGTCTGTTCTAGTGGCAGAGTCTGGTGGCGAAAAAAGTTGCGGGTCCGAGGGCAAAACACGAGCAACTTGCGCACGCATTTACGAGACAACCATCCTGAATTGCTTGACAAAGTTGAGTTGAAAATATTCATCGTAAGTGACAAACTATTGAATGTAGATTGTGTTGTGTGTAGCCCTAGCAAAACAGCATTTTACAGACACACACAATATATATTTACCTACAATCATGTCAATAGCAGAATAAACCACGCTTACCGACCGAGAACAGCATCAATCCATCAAAAATAAACTCCTCTCCTCCCGAGTCCACAGTCATCTTCACTCTGACACGAACCGCTCCGGGTCAGAGACGCCTCTAGTTTAACTTGTACAAACATCCACATTGTCCTCGACCACGTACTTCCTTTGTTTTGTCCGTTTCATGATGTTTAGAAGCAAAACAGCACCTAGAATGCGTGCGCGCATTAACACGCTTCGTTTAGGTAAAGTCCGTCTGTTTACGGAAAAGCTCAGCATGTCACACACATGCTCCGCTGCTCATTGGCTGTAAGGAGAAAACGTCACTAAACGTGTGTAATGTGATTGTTTGATTCTACACGGGAGAGTGGGGCATAAACACTGATTCGCTGTTTGCGGTCTCCACCTTATTGGACAACACTGGTGTCAATCAGAAGCTAAAGCGTGTGTTTAGCTCTGAGAAACAAAGGCCGTGCCCCAATTCGTCACATGCACCGTTCGATGTACTGTTCAAAGTGCAGGTCGAAGTACCCGCCTGACTTAAATGCGCCTTAAGGGCACTTTGGTGAATTTTTGGTGAATTGAGACACAGCCAAAGTCGGCGCTGTTCTAAGTTTATTATGCCTGAAATCGACCAAAGAAATGCCAAAAAGTGACGGACCAGATTTTGCGTGTGGAATACTTTCCTGCAGCAGTTTCGACATGGAGGATCTAACTTATTTTGTGGACATGATTTCTTCAGTGGGTTATATTCTCTGGATCTGTACGGAACGAATGAGGACAACTTTGTGAATATGTTGATGTTTGACAGAATCAGAGCCTCAAAGGTAAGTGAAGTCCAAATCCGCATTTTTGGCTTTTCTGTAAAAAACGTCTTTCCTGTCAGCACTGTGTATATGCAAACAATTTTCACCTGGAATCACCAAACAGGAGCACTGAAACTTTCATTTGATTTGTAGATTGTTTGCGTGGGTGACGCAGAAACACACGTACATTCCTGTAGAGTTGTAAAGTAGGCCCGGGCCGTCGGAACGTTGACAAATTCATAATTTTCGCGATAATATCGTGAATCGCGATTTATTTTGGTCACGATAATCGCGAGTCTAAATTTTATATCGTCCCATCCCTATTGGTGACATCATCTGCTTTTCTCCATGTACCCTATATACACTACTCACAATAAGTTAGGGATATTGTGAGAGACTCAGTTCATGTCATACATACGGTGTTTGTTTCACTTCAGAGATTTTTTTTTGGGATAGGGAGGCAATTGTATTGGGGTGATAGACACACCTCATTTTGTGTTTTCCACATAATGGTCTCACTGTGTACAGTGTGGCTTACATATTGGGACCGAAAAAAAGACAACCCTTTTCAATGTGGCATCAATTTCATCATTCTGTGGGTATAAAAAGCTGGTATTGTCAGTAAGTCATTCCAAGTTCATAATTCAAACAGCCATGAACACACAACATCACTTAACGGACGAGCAGCACCATCTGGCCATAGCACGCCTTCAGGTGGTGGCAGGCAGTCAGATGTTGCTCATGAACTTGGTCTGTCTCAAAGTGTCATCAGCAGACTTGCATCAAAACACACAACTACTGGCAGAGCTTGTGAAAGACCCAGGAGTGGAGCCCCACGAGTGACAGACCGCAACGATGACCAGTACCTAAGGACCTATGCACTCAGACATTGTTATGCAACTGCCACACAGCTGCAGGCCCATTTTTCGAAATGTGAGGGGTACTAGGGTTTCCAGACAAACCATTCGCAACCGACTCCACCGCTTTGGCTTGAATGCCAGACGACCGTTGCAGGTGACTCCACTGACACCAAGACACCGCCGTGAACGTTTGCAGTGGGCACAAGACCATGTGACCTGGACAATGTTGCAGTGGTCTACCGTCTTGTTCACTGATGCACAGAAATGATGGTTGTCAGCATTGCTGAAGATGGCGAGGTGAGCAATATGCTGAGGTTAACATGGTCCCCAGGGTTCGCTTTGGTGGAGGAGGTGCAACAGTCTGGGCAGGCATCACCAGTCAGCACAAAACAGATTTGGTTATTGTAGATGGCTCAGTCACTGCACGTTCTTACCCCAGAGACATCATAGAATCCATCATCATCGCCCAATTCCGCCAGCACACCCCCAACTTTCTGTTCATGGATGATAATGCTTCACCACATCATGCCAGAATTGTCACAGCTCGACTTCAGGAAGTCGGAGTGCCTCATATGGTATGGCCAGCAATGTCCCGTGACTTGAACCCCATAGAGCACGTCTGGGGCCAGCTGAAGCAGAGACTGGATGGTCATACCTCACCCCCACGTGACCTGGCAGAACTGTGTGTAGCACTTGGAAGAGTGGAATGCATTGCCTCAGAACAATATCATGAGGCTAGTGAGGGGCATGAGACGTCGCTGTCAAGCTGTCATTGCGGCAAATGGTGGAAACACCCGCTACTGACATTGACAATTTGTGTTATTTGCGGCTATCATTGTTACCGTTTACATTTTTGTGGTAATAAATATTATTAAACTCATGAAAATGGTGTTTCCTCTCATTCATTATTAGTAATATCAAAGGGAACTTTTACTTATTTCATTAAATTCAGACCAAATAGGAAAAGCACTGTAAATAACAATATCCCTAGACTCTTGCATTAGACAACAGAATGAGATTTTCAACATTAAATCATAGTACTTTGTTTATATTACCATGTGGCCTTATATCTGTGTAATCCCTGAGTCGTCCAGGTAGGTTCTATAATGGTCCATGGGCGTATACTAGTCTATGCGGTCTTACATTTATTCTTCAACTGTTCAAGATTATTATTAATTATAAAGCTATTCGAGAATGGTTAATTTTTGTCTGTGAATGAGACTTTTTTATATTATATATTTTATATATTATATATATATATATTATATATATATATATATTATATATATATATATATATATATATAATATATATATATATACACACATGTACACACACACACATATATATATATACACACATATATATACATATATACACACACACACACACACAATAATAATATTTCCATGGGGTCAAGAAAGCAGTTGCACCAAAAAGTTGAACCTTTGACGGCTTTCCCATTGTGTGTCGTCAAAACAGCATTCTATTTGTGTTTGGGAAGCAAATACAATGTACTAATGTTCTTTAAATCCCAAAATGCAATTTATATCCAGTTAAATAAGTGTGTACCACACAGCTTGACCCACTTTCACTACTTTATAAGGGTCGCATCCATCACACTCGCTTGCACTGCCCCGCCATGAGGAACAAGGAATTCCTAAGTGGAACA